>OX454525.1:104589263-105789263 GCA_949715645.1 Portevinia maculata
ATTCAAAAAGTTGAACTTTTTTGTTTGTATCTAGATACAAAATCTATAAATACACGTTGTTAGATAATTTAATCTAGAATTCAGGCAACTTAGCTTTATTGCTCTAGGTCAACTGGTTTGGGAGATATCGAAGAAACCGTGCAGCATCTGGGAGCTAAAATTCAAAAAGTTGAACTTTTTTGTTTGTATCTAGATACAAAATCTATAAATGCACGTTGTTAGATAATTTAATCTAGAATTCAGACAACTTAACTTTATTGCTCTTGGTCAACTGGTTTAGGAGATATCGAAGAAACCGTGCAGCATCTGGGAGCTAAAATTCAAAAAGTTGAACTTTTTTGTTTGTATCTAGATACAAAATCTATAAATGCACGTTGTTAGATAATTTAATCTAGAATTCAGGCAACTTAACTTTATTGCTCTAGGTCAACTGGTTTGGGAGATATCGAAGAAACCGTGCAGCATCTGGGAGCTAAAATTCAAAAAGTTGAACTTTTTTGTTTGTATCTAGATACAAAATCTATAAATGCACGTTGTTAGATAATTTAATCTAGAATTCAGGCAACTTAACTTTATTGCTGTAGGTCAACTGGTTTGGGAGATATCGAAGAAACCGTGCAGCATCTGGGAGCTAAAATTCAAAAAGTTGAACTTTTTTGTTTGTATCTAGATACAAAATCTATAAATGCACATTGTTAAATAATTTAATCTACAATTCAGGAAAATTAATTATATCGCTGTAGGTCAAGTGGTTTGGGAGATATCGAAGAAACCGTGCATCATGTGGGAGCTAAAATTCAAAAAGTTGAACTTTTTTGTTTGTATCTAGATACAAAATCTATAAATGCACGTTGTTAGATAATTTAATCTAGAATTCAAACAACTTAACTTTATTGCTCTTGGTCAACTGGTTTAGGAGATATCGAAGAAACCGTGCAGCATCTGGGAGCTAAAATTCAAAAAGTTGAACTTTTTTGTTTGTATCTAGATACAAAATCTATAAATGCACGTTGTTAGATAATTTAATCTAGAATTCAGGCAACTTAACTTTATTGCTCTAGGTCAACTTGTTTGGGAGATATCGAAGAAACCGTGCAGCATCTGGGAGCTAAAATTCAAAAAGTTGAACTTTTTTGTTTGTATCTAGATACAAAATCTATAAATGCACGTTGTTAGATAATTTAATCTAGAATTCAGGCAACTTAACTTTATTGCTCTAGGTCAACTGGTTTGGGAGATATCGAAGAAACCGTGCAGCATCTGGGAGCTAAAATTCAAAAAGTTGAACTTTTTTGTTTGTATCTAGATACAAAATCTATAAATGCACGTTGTTAGATAATTTAATCTACAATTCAGGAAAATTAATTATATCGCTGTAGGTCAACTGGTTTGGGAGATATCGAAGAAACCGTGCAGCATCTGGGAGCTAAAATTCAAAAAGTTGAACTTTTTTGTTTGTATCTAGATACAAAATCTATAAATGCACGTTGTTAGATAATTTAATCTAGAATTCAGGCAACTTAACTTTATTGCTCTAGGTCAACTGGTTTGGGAGATATCGAAGAAACCGTGCAGCATCTGGGAGCTAAAATTCAAAAAGTTGAACTTTTTTGTTTGTATCTAGATACAAAATCTATAAATGCACGTTGTTAGATAATTTAATCTAGAATTCAGGAAAATTAATTATATCGCTGTAGGTCAACTGGTTTGGGAGATATCGAAGAAACCGTGCAGCATCTGGGAGCTAAAATTCAAAAAGTTCAACTTTTTTGTTTGTATCTAGATACAAAATCTATAAATGCACGTTGTTAGATAATTTAATCTAGAATACAGGAAAATTAATTATATCGCTGCAGGTCAACTGGTTTGGGAGATATCGAAGAAACCGTGCAGCATTTGGGAGCTAAAATTCAAAAGTTGAACTTTTTTGTTTGTATCTAGATACAAAATCTATAAATGCACGTTGTTAGATAATTTAATCTAGAATTCAGGCAACTTAACTTTATTGCTCTAGGTCAACTGGTTTGGGAGATATCGAAGAAACCGTGCAGCATCTGGGAGCTAAAATTCAAAAAGTTGAACTTTTTTGTTTGTATCTAGATACAAAATCTATAAATGCACGTTGTTAGATAATTTAATCTAGAATTCAGGAAAATAATTTATATCGCTGTAGGTCAACTGGTTTGGGAGATATCGAAGAAACCGTGCAGCATCTGGGAGCTAAAATTCAAAAAGTTGAACTTTTTTGTTTGTATCTAGATACAAAATCTATAAATGCACGTTGTTAGATAATTTAATCTAGAATTCAGGCAACTTAACTTTATTGCTCTAGGTCAACTAGTTTAGGAGATATCGAAGAAACCGGGCAGCATCTGGGAGCTAAAATTCAAAAAGTTGAACTTTTTTGTTTGTATCTAGATACAAAATCTATAAATGCACGTTGTTAGATAATTTAATCTAGAATTCAGGCAACTTAACTTTATTGCTCTAGGTCAACTGGTTTAGGAGATATCGAAGAAACCGTGCAGCATCTGGTAGCTAAAATTCAAAAAGTTCAACTTTTTTGTTTGTATCTAGATACAAAATCTATAAATGCACGTTGTTAGATAATTTAATCTAGAATTCAGGCAACTTAACTTTATTGCTCTAGGTCAACTGGTTTAGGAGATATCGAAGAAACCGTGCAGCATCTGGGAGCTAAAATTCAAAAAGTTGAACTTTTTTGTTTGTATCTAGATACAAAATCTATAAATGCACGTTGTTAGATAATTTAATCTAGAATTCAGGCAACTTAACTTTATTGCTCTAGGTCAACTGGTTTAGGAGATATCGAAGAAACCGTGCAGCATCTGGGAGCTAAAATTCAAAAAGTTGAACTTTTTTGTTTGTATCTAGATACAAAATCTATAAATGCACGTTGTTAGATAATTTAATCTAGAATTCAGGCAACTTAACTTTATTGCTCTAGGTCAACTGGTTTAAGAGATATCGAAGAAACCGTGCAGCATCTGGGAGCTAAAATTCAAAAAGTTGAACTTTTTTGTTTGTATCTAGATACAAAATCTATAAATGCACGTTGTTAGATAATTTAATCTAGAATTTAGGAAAATTAATTATATCGCTGTAGGTCAACTGGTTTGGGAGATATCGAAGAAACCGTGCAGCATCTGGGAGCTAAAATTCAAAAAGTTGAACTTTTTTGTTTGTATCTAGATACAAAATCTATAAATGCACGTTGTTAGATAATTTAATCTAGAATTCAGGCAACTTAACTTTATTGCTCTAGGTCAACTGGTTTAGGAGATATCGAAGAAACCGTGCAGTATCTGGGAGCTAAAATTCAAAAAGTTGAACTTTTTTGTTTGTATCTAGATACAAAATCTATAAATGCACGTTGTTAGATAATTTAATCTAGAATTCAGGCAACTTAACTTTATTGCTCTAGGTCAACTGGTTTAGGAGATATCGAAGAAACCGTGCAGCATCTGGGAGCTAAAATTCAAAAAGTTGAACTTTTTTGTTTGTATCTAGATACAAAATCTATAAATGCACGTTGTTAGATAATTTAATCTAGAATTCAGGCAACTTAACTTTATTGCTCTAGGTCAACTGGTTTAGGAGATATCGAAGAAACCGTGCAGCATCTGGGAGCTAAAATTCAAAAAGTTGAACTTTTTTGTTTGTATCTAGATACAAAATCTATAAATGCACGTTGTTAGATAATTTAATCTAGAATTCAGGCAACTTAACTTTATTGCTCTAGGTCAACTGGTTTAGGAGATATCGAAGAAACCGTGCAGCATCTGGGAGCTAAAATTCAAAAAGTTGAACTTTTTTGTTTGTATCTAGATACAAAATCTATAAATGCACGTTGTTAGATAATTTAATCTAGAATTCAGGCAACTTAACTTTATTGCTCTAGGTCAACTGGTTTAGGAGATATCGAAGAAACCGTGCAGCATCTGGGAGCTAAAATTCAAAAAGTTGAACTTTTTTGTTTGTATCTAGATACAAAATCTATAAATGCACGTTGTTAGATAATTTAATCTAGAATTCAGGCAACTTAACTTTATTGCTCTAGGTCAACTGGTTTAGGAGATATCGAAGAAACCGTGCAGCATCTGGGAGCTAAAATTCAAAAAGTTGAACTTTTTCGTTTGTATCTAGATACAAAATCTATAAATGCACGTTGTTAGATAATTTAATCTAGAATTCAGGCAACTTAACTTTATTGCTCTAGGTCAACTGGTTTGGGAGATATCGAAGAAACCGTGCAGCATCTGGGAGCTAAAATTCAAAAAGTTGAACTTTTTTGTTTGTATCTAGATACAAAATCTATAAATGCACGTTGTTAGATAATTTAATCTAGAATTCAGGCAACTTAACTTTATTGCTCTAGGTCTGGGAGATATCGAAGAAACCGTGCAGCATCTGGGAGCTAAAATTCAAAAAGTTGAACTTTTTTGTTTGTATCTAGATACAAAATCTATAAATGCACGTTGTTAGATAATTTAATCTAGAATTCAGGAAAATTAATTATATCGCTGTAGGTCAACTGGTTTGGGAGATATCGAAGAAACCGTGCAGCATCTGGGAGCTAAAATTCAAAAAGTTGAACTTTTTTGTTTGTATCTAGATACAAAATCTATAAATGCACGTTGTTAGATAATTTAATCTAGAATTCAGGCAACTTAACTTTATTGCTCTAGGTCAACTGGTTTAGGAGATATCGAAGAAACCGTGCAGCATCTGGTAGCTAAAATTCAAAAAGTTGAACTTTTTTGTTTGTATCTAGATACAAAATCTATAAATGCACGTTGTTAGATAATTTAATCTAGAATTCAGGCAACTTAACTTTATTGCTCTAGGTCAACTGGTTTGGGAGATATCGAAGAAACCGTGCAGCATCTGGGAGCTAAAATTCAAAAAGTTGAACTTTTTTGTTTGTATCTAGATACAAAATCTATAAATGCACGTTGTTAGATAATTTAATCTAGAATTCAGGCAACTTAACTTTATTGCTCTAGGTCAACTGGTTTGGGAGATATCGAAGAAACCGTGCAGCATCTGGGAGCTAAAATTCAAAAAGTTGAACTTTTTTGTTTGTATCTAGATACAAAATCTATAAATGCACGTTGTTAGATAATTTAATCTAGAATTCAGGCAACTTAACTTTATTGCTCTAGGTCAACTGGTTTGGGAGATATCGAAGAAACCGTGCAGCATCTGGGAGCTAAAATTCAAAAAGTTGAACTTTTTTGTTTGTATCTAGATACAAAATCTATAAATGCACGTTGTTAGATAATTTAATCTAGAATTCAGGCAACTTAACTTTATTGCTCTAGGTCAACTGGTTTAGGAGATATCGAAGAAACCGTGCAGCATCTGGGAGCTAAAATTAAAAAAGTTGAACTTTTTTGTTTGTATCTAGATACAAAATCTATAAATGCACGTTGTTAGATAATTTAATCTAGAATTCAGGCAACTTAACTTTATTGCTCTAGGTCAACTGGTTTAAGAGATATCGAAGAAACCGTGCAGCATCTGGGAGCTAAAATTCAAAAAGTTGAACTTTTTTGTTTGTATCTAGATACAAAATCTATAAATGCACGTTGTTAGATAATTTAATCTAGAATTCAGGCAACTTAACTTTATTGCTCTAGGTCAACTGGTTTGGGAGATATCGAAGAAACTGTGCAGCATCTGGGAGCTAAAATTCAAAAAGTTGAACTTTTTTGTTTGTATCTAGATACAAAATCTATAAATGCACGTTGTTAGATAATTTAATCTAGAATTCAGGCAACTTAACTTTATTGCTCTAGGTCTGGGAGATATCGAAGAAACCGTGCAGCATCTGGGAGCTAAAATTCAAAAAGTTGAACTTTTTTGTTTGTATCTAGATACAAAATCTATAAATGCACGTTGTTAGATAATTTAATCTAGAATTCAGGAAAATTAATTATATCGCTGTAGGTCAACTGGTTTGGGAGATATCGAAGAAACCGTGCAGCATCTGGGAGCTAAAATTCAAAAAGTTGAACTTTTTTGTTTGTATCTAGATACAAAATCTATAAATGCACGTTGTTAGATAATTTAATCTAGAATTCAGGCAACTTAACTTTATTGCTCTAGGTCAACTGGTTTGGGAGATATCGAAGAAACCGTGCAGCATCTGGGAGCTAAAATTCAAAAAGTTGAACTTTTTTGTTTGTATCTAGATACAAAATCTATAAATGCACGTTGTTAGATAATTTAATCTAGAATTCAGGCAACTTAACTTTATTGCTCTAGGTCAACTGGTTTAGGAGATATCGAAGAAACCGTGCAGCATCTGGGAGCTAAAATTCAAAAAGTTGAACTTTTTTGTTTGTATCTAGATACAAAATCTATAAATGCACGTTGTTAGATAATTTAATCTAGAATTCAGGCAACTTAACTTTATTGCTCTAGGTCAACTGGTTTAGGAGATATCGAAGAAACCGTGCAGCATCTGGGAGCTAAAATTCAAAAAGTTGAACTTTTTTGTTTGTATCTAGATACAAAATCTATAAATGCACGTTGTTAGATAATTTAATCTAGAATTCAGGCAACTTAACTTTATTGCTCTAGGTCAACTGGTTTGGGAGATATCGAAGAAACCGTGCAGCATCTGGGAGCTAAAATTCAAAAAGTTGAACTTTTTTGTTTGTATGTAGATACAAAATCTATAAATGCACGTTGTTAGATAATTTAATCTAGAATTCAGGCAACTTAACTTTATTGCTCTAGGTCAACTGGTTTGGGAGATATCGAAGAAACCGTGCAGCATCTGGGAGCTAAAATTCAAAAAGTTGAACTTTTTTGTTTGTATCTAGATACAAAATCTATAAATGCACGTTGTTAGATAATTTAATCTAGAATTCAGGCAACTTAACTTTATTGCTCTAGGTCTGGGAGATATCGAAGAAACCGTGCAGCATCTGGGAGCTAAAATTCAAAAAGTTGAACTTTTTTGTTTGTATCTAGATACAAAATCTATAAATGCACGTTGTTAGATAATTTAATCTAGAATTCAGGAAAATTAATTATATCGCTGTAGGTCAACTGGTTTGGGAGATATCGAAGAAACCGTGCAGCATCTGGGAGCTAAAATTCAAAAAGTTGAACTTTTTTGTTTGTATCTAGATACAAAATCTATAAATGCACGTTGTTAGATAATTTAATCTAGAATTCAGGCAACTTAACTTTATTGCCCTAGGTCAACTGGTTTAGGAGATATCGAAAAAACCGTGCAGCATCTGGTAGCTAAAATTCAAAAAGTTGAACTTTTTTGTTTGTATCTAGATACAAAATCTATAAATGCACGTTGTTAGATAATTTAATCTAGAATTCAGGCAACTTAACTTTATTGCTCTAGGTCAACTGGTTTGGGAGATATCGAAGAAACCGTGCAGCATCTGGGAGCTAAAATTCAAAAAGTTGAACTTTTTTGTTTGTATCTAGATACAAAATCTATAAATGCACGTTGTTAGATAATTTAATCTAGAATTCAGGCAACTTAACTTTATTGCTCTAGGTCAACTGGTTTGGGAGATATCGAAGAAACCGTGCAGCATCTGGGAGCTAAAATTCAAAAAGTTGAACTTTTTTGTTTGTATCTAGATACAAAATCTATAAATGCACGTTGTTAGATAATTTAATCTAGAATTCAGGCAACTTAACTTTATTGCTCTAGGTCAACTGGTTTGGGAGATATCGAAGAAACCGTGCAGCATCTGGGAGCTAAAATTCAAAAAGTTGAACTTTTTTGTTTGTATCTAGATACAAAATCTATAAATGCACGTTGTTAGATAATTTAATCTAGAATTCAGGCAACTTAACTTTATTGCTCTAGGTCAACTGGTTTAGGAGATATCGAAGAAACCGTGCAGCATCTGGGAGCTAAAATTAAAAAAGTTGAACTTTTTTGTTTGTATCTAGATACAAAATCTATAAATGCACGTTGTTAGATAATTTAATCTAGAATTCAGGCAACTTAACTTTATTGCTCTAGGTCAACTGGTTTAGGAGATATCGAAGAAACCGTGCAGCATCTGGGAGCTAAAATTCAAAAAGTTGAACTTTTTTGTTTGTATCTAGATACAAAATCTATAAATGCACGTTGTTAGATAATTTAATCTAGAATTCAGGCAACTTAACTTTATTGCTCTAGGTCAACTGGTTTAGGAGATATCGAAGAAACCGTGCAGCATCTGGGAGCTAAAATTCAAAAAGTTGAACTTTTTCGTTTGTATCTAGATACAAAATCTATAAATGCACGTTGTTAGATAATTTAATCTAGAATTCAGGCAACTTAACTTTATTGCTCTAGGTCAACTGGTTTGGGAGATATCGAAGAAACCGTGCAGCATCTGGGAGCTAAAATTCAAAAAGTTGAACTTTTTTGTTTGTATCTAGATACAAAATCTATAAATGCACGTTGTTAGATAATTTAATCTAGAATTCAGGCAACTTAACTTTATTGCTCTAGGTCTGGGAGATATCGAAGAAACCGTGCAGCATCTGGGAGCTAAAATTCAAAAAGTTGAACTTTTTTGTTTGTATCTAGATACAAAATCTATAAATGCACGTTGTTAGATAATTTAATCTAGAATTCAGGAAAATTAATTATATCGCTGTAGGTCAACTGGTTTGGGAGATATCGAAGAAACCGTGCAGCATCTGGGAGCTAAAATTCAAAAAGTTGAACTTTTTTGTTTGTATCTAGATACAAAATCTATAAATGCACGTTGTTAGATAATTTAATCTAGAATTCAGGCAACTTAACTTTATTGCTCTAGGTCAACTGGTTTAGGAGATATCGAAGAAACCGTGCAGCATCTGGTAGCTAAAATTCAAAAAGTTGAACTTTTTTGTTTGTATCTAGATACAAAATCTATAAATGCACGTTGTTAGATAATTTAATCTAGAATTCAGGCAACTTAACTTTATTGCTCTAGGTCAACTGGTTTGGGAGATATCGAAGAAACCGTGCAGCATCTGGGAGCTAAAATTCAAAAAGTTGAACTTTTTTGTTTGTATCTAGATACAAAATCTATAAATGCACGTTGTTAGATAATTTAATCTAGAATTCAGGCAACTTAACTTTATTGCTCTAGGTCAACTGGTTTGGGAGATATCGAAGAAACCGTGCAGCATCTGGGAGCTAAAATTCAAAAAGTTGAACTTTTTTGTTTGTATCTAGATACAAAATCTATAAATGCACGTTGTTAGATAATTTAATCTAGAATTCAGGCAACTTAACTTTATTGCTCTAGGTCAACTGGTTTGGGAGATATCGAAGAAACCGTGCAGCATCTGGGAGCTAAAATTCAAAAAGTTGAACTTTTTTGTTTGTATCTAGATACAAAATCTATAAATGCACGTTGTTAGATAATTTAATCTAGAATTCAGGCAACTTAACTTTATTGCTCTAGGTCAACTGGTTTAGGAGATATCGAAGAAACCGTGCAGCATCTGGGAGCTAAAATTAAAAAAGTTGAACTTTTTTGTTTGTATCTAGATACAAAATCTATAAATGCACGTTGTTAGATAATTTAATCTAGAATTCAGGCAACTTAACTTTATTGCTCTAGGTCAACTGGTTTAAGAGATATCGAAGAAACCGTGCAGCATCTGGGAGCTAAAATTCAAAAAGTTGAACTTTTTTGTTTGTATCTAGATACAAAATCTATAAATGCACGTTGTTAGATAATTTAATCTAGAATTCAGGCAACTTAACTTTATTGCTCTAGGTCAACTGGTTTGGGAGATATCGAAGAAACTGTGCAGCATCTGGGAGCTAAAATTCAAAAAGTTGAACTTTTTTGTTTGTATCTAGATACAAAATCTATAAATGCACGTTGTTAGATAATTTAATCTAGAATTCAGGCAACTTAACTTTATTGCTCTAGGTCTGGGAGATATCGAAGAAACCGTGCAGCATCTGGGAGCTAAAATTCAAAAAGTTGAACTTTTTTGTTTGTATCTAGATACAAAATCTATAAATGCACGTTGTTAGATAATTTAATCTAGAATTCAGGAAAATTAATTATATCGCTGTAGGTCAACTGGTTTGGGAGATATCGAAGAAACCGTGCAGCATCTGGGAGCTAAAATTCAAAAAGTTGAACTTTTTTGTTTGTATCTAGATACAAAATCTATAAATGCACGTTGTTAGATAATTTAATCTAGAATTCAGGCAACTTAACTTTATTGCTCTAGGTCAACTGGTTTGGGAGATATCGAAGAAACCGTGCAGCATCTGGGAGCTAAAATTCAAAAAGTTGAACTTTTTTGTTTGTATCTAGATACAAAATCTATAAATGCACGTTGTTAGATAATTTAATCTAGAATTCAGGCAACTTAACTTTATTGCTCTAGGTCAACTGGTTTAGGAGATATCGAAGAAACCGTGCAGCATCTGGGAGCTAAAATTCAAAAAGTTGAACTTTTTTGTTTGTATCTAGATACAAAATCTATAAATGCACGTTGTTAGATAATTTAATCTAGAATTCAGGCAACTTAACTTTATTGCTCTAGGTCAACTGGTTTAGGAGATATCGAAGAAACCGTGCAGCATCTGGGAGCTAAAATTCAAAAAGTTGAACTTTTTTGTTTGTATCTAGATACAAAATCTATAAATGCACGTTGTTAGATAATTTAATCTAGAATTCAGGCAACTTAACTTTATTGCTCTAGGTCAACTGGTTTGGGAGATATCGAAGAAACCGTGCAGCATCTGGGAGCTAAAATTCAAAAAGTTGAACTTTTTTGTTTGTATGTAGATACAAAATCTATAAATGCACGTTGTTAGATAATTTAATCTAGAATTCAGGCAACTTAACTTTATTGCTCTAGGTCAACTGGTTTGGGAGATATCGAAGAAACCGTGCAGCATCTGGGAGCTAAAATTCAAAAAGTTGAACTTTTTTGTTTGTATCTAGATACAAAATCTATAAATGCACGTTGTTAGATAATTTAATCTAGAATTCAGGCAACTTAACTTTATTGCTCTAGGTCTGGGAGATATCGAAGAAACCGTGCAGCATCTGGGAGCTAAAATTCAAAAAGTTGAACTTTTTTGTTTGTATCTAGATACAAAATCTATAAATGCACGTTGTTAGATAATTTAATCTAGAATTCAGGAAAATTAATTATATCGCTGTAGGTCAACTGGTTTGGGAGATATCGAAGAAACCGTGCAGCATCTGGGAGCTAAAATTCAAAAAGTTGAACTTTTTTGTTTGTATCTAGATACAAAATCTATAAATGCACGTTGTTAGATAATTTAATCTAGAATTCAGGCAACTTAACTTTATTGCCCTAGGTCAACTGGTTTAGGAGATATCGAAAAAACCGTGCAGCATCTGGTAGCTAAAATTCAAAAAGTTGAACTTTTTTGTTTGTATCTAGATACAAAATCTATAAATGCACGTTGTTAGATAATTTAATCTAGAATTCAGGCAACTTAACTTTATTGCTCTAGGTCAACTGGTTTGGGAGATATCGAAGAAACCGTGCAGCATCTGGGAGCTAAAATTCAAAAAGTTGAACTTTTTTGTTTGTATCTAGATACAAAATCTATAAATGCACGTTGTTAGATAATTTAATCTAGAATTCAGGCAACTTAACTTTATTGCTCTAGGTCAACTGGTTTGGGAGATATCGAAGAAACCGTGCAGCATCTGGGAGCTAAATTCAAAAAGTTGAACTTTTTTGTTTGTATCTAGATACAAAATCTATAAATGCACGTTGTTAGATAATTTAATCTAGAATTCAGGCAACTTAACTTTATTGCTCTAGGTCAACTGGTTTGGGAGATATCGAAGAAACCGTGCAGCATCTGGGAGCTAAAATTCAAAAAGTTGAACTTTTTTGTTTGTATCTAGATACAAAATCTATAAATGCACGTTGTTAGATAATTTAATCTAGAATTCAGGCAACTTAACTTTATTGCTCTAGGTCAACTGGTTTAGGAGATATCGAAGAAACCGTGCAGCATCTGGGAGCTAAAATTAAAAAAGTTGAACTTTTTTGTTTGTATCTAGATACAAAATCTATAAATGCACGTTGTTAGATAATTTAATCTAGAATTCAGGCAACTTAACTTTATTGCTCTAGGTCAACTGGTTTAGGAGATATCGAAGAAACCGTGCAGCATCTGGGAGCTAAAATTCAAAAAGTTGAACTTTTTTGTTTGTATCTAGATACAAAATCTATAAATGCACGTTGTTAGATAATTTAATCTAGAATTCAGGCAACTTAACTTTATTGCTCTAGGTCAACTGGTTTAGGAGATATCGAAGAAACCGTGCAGCATCTGGGAGCTAAAATTCAAAAAGTTGAACTTTTTCGTTTGTATCTAGATACAAAATCTATAAATGCACGTTGTTAGATAATTTAATCTAGAATTCAGGCAACTTAACTTTATTGCTCTAGGTCAACTGGTTTGGGAGATATCGAAGAAACCGTGCAGCATCTGGGAGCTAAAATTCAAAAAGTTGAACTTTTTTGTTTGTATCTAGATACAAAATCTATAAATGCACGTTGTTAGATAATTTAATCTAGAATTCAGGCAACTTAACTTTATTGCTCTAGGTCCTGGTGGAGATATCGAAGAAACCGTGCAGCATCTGGGAGCTAAAATTCAAAAAGTTGAACTTTTTTGTTTGTATCTAGATACAAAATCTATAAATGCACGTTGTTAGATAATTTAATCTAGAATTCAGGAAAATTAATTATATCGCTGTAGGTCAACTGGTTTGGGAGATATCGAAGAAACCGTGCAGCATCTGGGAGCTAAAATTCAAAAAGTTGAACTTTTTTGTTTGTATCTAGATACAAAATCTATAAATGCACGTTGTTAGATAATTTAATCTAGAATTCAGGCAACTTAACTTTATTGCTCTAGGTCAACTGGTTTAGGAGATATCGAAGAAACCGTGCAGCATCTGGTAGCTAAAATTCAAAAAGTTGAACTTTTTTGTTTGTATCTAGATACAAAATCTATAAATGCACGTTGTTAGATAATTTAATCTAGAATTCAGGCAACTTAACTTTATTGCTCTAGGTCAACTGGTTTGGGAGATATCGAAGAAACCGTGCAGCATCTGGGAGCTAAAATTCAAAAAGTTGAACTTTTTTGTTTGTATCTAGATACAAAATCTATAAATGCACGTTGTTAGATAATTTAATCTAGAATTCAGGCAACTTAACTTTATTGCTCTAGGTCAACTGGTTTGGAGATATCGAAGAAACCGTGCAGCATCTGGGAGCTAAAATTCAAAAAGTTGAACTTTTTTGTTTGTATCTAGATACAAAATCTATAAATGCACGTTGTTAGATAATTTAATCTAGAATTCAGGCAACTTAACTTTATTGCTCTAGGTCAACTGGTTTGGGAGATATCGAAGAAACCGTGCAGCATCTGGGAGCTAAAATTCAAAAAGTTGAACTTTTTTGTTTGTATCTAGATACAAAATCTATAAATGCACGTTGTTAGATAATTTAATCTAGAATTCAGGCAACTTAACTTTATTGCTCTAGGTCAACTGGTTTAGGAGATATCGAAGAAACCGTGCAGCATCTGGGAGCTAAAATTAAAAAAGTTGAACTTTTTTGTTTGTATCTAGATACAAAATCTATAAATGCACGTTGTTAGATAATTTAATCTAGAATTCAGGCAACTTAACTTTATTGCTCTAGGTCAACTGGTTTAAGAGATATCGAAGAAACCGTGCAGCATCTGGGAGCTAAAATTCAAAAGTTGAACTTTTTTGTTTGTATCTAGATACAAAATCTATAAATGCACGTTGTTAGATAATTTAATCTGAATTCAGGCAACTTAACTTTATTGCTCTAGGTCAACTGGTTTGGGAGATATCGAAGAAACTGTGCAGCATCTGGGAGCTAAAATTCAAAAAGTTGAACTTTTTTGTTTGTATCTAGATACAAAATCTATAAATGCACGTTGTTAGATAATTTAATCTAGAATTCAGGCAACTTAACTTTATTGCTCTAGGTCTGGTGAGATATCGAAGAAACCGTGCAGCATCTGGGAGCTAAAATTCAAAAAGTTGAACTTTTTTGTTTGTATCTAGATACAAAATCTATAAATGCACGTTGTTAGATAATTTAATCTAGAATTCAGGCAACTTAACTTTATTGCTCTAGGTCAACTGGTTTGGGAGATATCGAAGAAACCGTGCAGCATCTGGGAGCTAAAATTCAAAAAGTTGAACTTTTTTGTTTGTATCTAGATACAAAATCTATAAATGCACGTTGTTAGATAATTTAATCTAGAATTCAGGCAACTTAACTTTATTGCTCTAGGTCAACTGGTTTGGGAGATATCGAAGAAATCGTGCAGCATCTGGGAGCTAAAATTCAAAAAGTTGAACTTTTTTGTTTGTATCTAGATACAAAATCTATAAATGCACGTTGTTAGATAATTTAATCTAGAATTCAGGCAACTTAACTTTATTGCTCTAGGTCAACTGGTTTAGGAGATATCGAAGAAACCGTGCAGCATCTGGGAGCTAAAATTCAAAAAGTTGAACTTTTTTGTTTGTATCTAGATACAAAATCTATAAATGCACGTTGTTAGATAATTTAATCTAGAATTCAGGCAACTTAACTTTATTGCTCTAGGTCAACTGGTTTAGGAGATATCGAAGAAACCGTGCAGCATCTGGGAGCTAAAATTCAAAAAGTTGAACTTTTTTGTTTGTATCTAGATACAAAATCTATAAATGCACGTTGTTAGATAATTTAATCTAGAATTCAGGAAAATTAATTATATCGCTGTAGGTCAACTGGTTTGGGAGATATCGAAGAAACCGTGCAGCATCTGGGAGCTAAAATTCAAAAAGTTGAACTTTTTTGTTTGTATCTAGATACAAAATCTATAAATGCACGTTGTTAGATAATTTAATCTAGAATTTAGGCAACTTAACTTTATTGCTCTAGGTCAACTGGTTTAGGAGATATCGAAGAAACCGGGCAGCATCTGGAGCTAAAATTCAAAAAGTTGAACTTTTTTGTTTGTATCTAGATACAAAATCTATAAATGCACGTTGTTAGATAATTTAATCTAGAATTCAGGCAACTTAACTTTATTGCTCTAGGTCAACTGGTTTAGGAGATATCGAAGAAACCGTGCAGCATCTGGTAGCTAAAATTCAAAAAGTTGAACTTTTTTGTTTGTATCTAGATACAAAATCTATAAATGCACGTTGTTAGATAATTTAATCTAGAATTCAGACAACTTAACTTTATTGCTCTAGGTCAACTGGTTTAGGAGATATCGAAGAAACCGTGCAGCATCTGGAGCTAAAATTCAAAAAGTTGAACTTTTTTGTTTGTATCTAGATACAAATCTATAAATGCACGTTGTTAGATAATTTAATCTAGAATTCAGGCAACTTAACTTTATTGCTCTAGGTCAACTGGTTTAGGAGATATCGAAGAAACCGTGCAGCATCTGGGAGCTAAAATTCTTCAAAAAGTTGAACTTTTTTGTTTGTATCTAGATACAAAATCTATAAATGCACGTTGTTAGATAATTTAATCTAGAATTCAGGCAACTTAACTTTGTTGCTCTAGGTCAACTGGTTTAGGAGATATCGAAGAAACCGTGCAGCATCTGAGAGCTAAAATTGAAAAAGTTGAACTTTTTTGTTTGTATCTAGATACAAAATCTATAAATGCACGTTGTTAGATAATTTAATCTAGAATTCAGGCAACTTAACTTTATTGCTCTAGGTCAACTGGTTTAGGAGATATCGAAGAAACCGTGCAGCATCTGGGAGCTAATATTCAAAAAGTTGAACTTTTTTGTTTGTATCTAGATACAAAATCTATAAATGCACGTTGTTAGATAATTTAATCTAGAATTCAGGCAACTTAACTTTATTGCTCTAGGTCAACTGGTTTAGGAGATATCGAAGAAACCGTGCAGCATCTGGGAGCTAATATTCAAAAAGTTGAACTTTTTTGTTTGTATCTAGATACAAAATCTATAAATGCACGTTGTTAGATAATTTAATCTAGAATTCAGGCAACTTAACTTTATTGCTCTAGGTCAACTGGTTTAGGAGATATCGAAGAAACCGTGCAGCATCTGGGAGCTAAAATTCAAAAAGTTGAACTTTTTTGTTTGTATCTAGATACAAAATCTATAAATGCAAGTTGTTAGATAATTTAATCTAGAATTCAGGCAACTTAACTTATTGCTCTAGGTCAACTGGTTTGGGAGATATCGAAGAAACCGTGCAGCATCTGGGAGCTAAAATTCAAAAAGTTGAACTTTTTTGTTTGTATCTAGATACAAAATCTATAAATGCACGTTGTTAGATAATTTAATCTAGAATTCAGGCAACTTAACTTTATTGCTCTAGGTCAACTGGTTTAGGAGATATCGAAGAAACCGTGCAGCATCTGGGAGCTAAAATTCAAAAAGTTGAACTTTTTTGTTTGTATCTAGATACAAAATCTATAAATGCACGTTGTTAGATAATTTAATCTAGAATTCAGGCAACATAACTTTATTGCTCTAGGTCAACTGGCTTAGGAGATATCGAAGAAACCGTGCAGCATCTGGGAGCTAAAATTCAAAAAGTTGAACTTTTTTGTTTGTATCTAGATACAAAATCTATAAATGCACGTTGTTAGATAATTTAATCTAGAATTCAGGCAACTTAACTTTATTGCTCTAGGTCAACTGGTTTAGGAGATATCGAAGAAACCGTGCAGCATCTGGGAGCTAAAATTCAAAAAGTTGAACTTTTTTGTTTGTATCTAGATACAAAATCTATAAATGCACGTTGTTAGATAATTTAATCTAGAATTCAGGCAACTTAACTTTATTGCTCTAGGTCAACTGGTTTAGGAGATATCGAAGAAACCGTGCAGCACCTGGGAGCTAAAATTCAAAATGTTGAACTTTTTTGTTTGTATCTAGATACAAAATCTATAAATGCACGTTGTTAGATAATTTAATCTAGAATTCAGGCAACTTAACTTTATTGCTCTAGGTCAACTGGCTTAGGAGATATCGAAGAAACCGTGCAGCATGTGGGAGCTAAAATACAAAATCTATAAATGCACGTTGTTAAATAATTTAA
Organism: Portevinia maculata; assembly: GCA_949715645.1. NCBI lineage: Eukaryota > Metazoa > Arthropoda > Insecta > Diptera > Syrphidae > Portevinia > Portevinia maculata. The sequence goes on from OX454525.1 coordinate 104,606,408, forward strand.
TCTAGAATTCAGGCAACTTAACTTTATTGCTCTAGGTCAACTGGTTTAGGAGATATCGAAGAAACCGTGCAGCATCTGGGAGCTAAAATTCAAAAAGTTGAACTTTTTTGTTTGTATCTAGATACAAAATCTATAAATGCACGTTGTTAGATAATTTAATCTAGAATTCAGGCAACTTAACTTTATTGCTCTAGGTCAACTGGTTTAGGAGATATCGAAGAAACCGTGCAGCATCTGGGAGCTAAAATTCAAAAAGTTGAACTTTTTTGTTTGTTTCTAGATACAAAATCTATAAATGCACGTTGTTAGATAATTTAATCTAGAATTTAGGCAACTTAACTTTATTGCTCTAGGTCAACTGGTTTAGGAGATATCGAAGAAACCGTGCAGCATCTGGGAGCTAAAATTCAAAAAGTTGAACTTTTTTGTTTGTATCTAGATACAAAATCTATAAATGCACGTTGTTAGATAATTTAATCTAGAATTCAGGCAACTTAACTTTATTGCTCTAGGTCAACTGGCTTAGGAGATATCGAAGAAACCGTGCAGCATGTGGGAGCTAAAATACAAAATCTATAAATGCACGTTGTTAAATAATTTAATCTAGAATTCAGGCAACTTAACTTTATTGCTCTAGGTCAATTGGTTTAGGAGATATCGAAGAAACCGTGCAGCATCTGGGAGCTAAAATTCAAAATGTTGAACTTTTTTGTTTGTATCTAGATACAAAATCTATAAATGCACGTTGTTAGATAATTGAATCTAGAATTCAGGAAAATTAATTATATCGCTGTAGGTCAACTGGTTTGGGAGATATCGAAGAAACCGTGCAGCATCTGGGAGCTAAAATTCAAAAAGTTGAACTTTTTTGTTTGTATCTAGATACAAAATCTATAAACGCACGTTGTTAGATAATTTAATCTAGAATTCAGGCAACTTAACTTTATTGCTCTAGGTCAACTGGTTTAGGAGATATCGAAGAAACCGTGCAGCACCTGGGAGCTAAAATTCAAAATGTTGAACTTTTTTGTTTGTATCTAGATACAAAATCTATAAATGCACGTTGTTAGATAATTTAATCTAGAATTCAGGCAACTTAACTTTATTGCTCTAGGTCAACTGGTTTAGGAGATATCGAAGAAACCGTGCAGCATCTGGGAGCTAATATTCAAAAAGTTGAACTTTTTTGTTTGTATCTAGATACAAAATCTATAAATGCACGTTGTTAGATAATTTAATCTAGAATTCAGGCAACTTAACTTTATTGCTCTAGGTCAACTGGTTTAGGAGATATCGAAGAAACCGTGCAGCATCTGGGAGCTAAAATTCAAAAAGTTGAACTTTTTTGTTTGTATCTAGATACAAAATTAATAAATGCACGTTGTTAGATAATTTAATCTAGAATTCAGGCAACTTAACTTTATTGCTCTAGGTCAACTGGTTTAGGAGATATCGAAGAAACCGTGCAGCATCTGGGAGCTAAAATTCAAAAAGTTGAACTTTTTTGTTCGTATCTAGATACAAAATCTATAAATGCACGTTGTTAGATAATTGAATCTAGAATTCAGGAAAATTAATTATATCGCTGTAGGTCAACTGATTTGGGAGATATCGAAGAAACCGTGCAGCATCTGGGAGCTAAAATTCAAAAAGTTGAACTTTTTTGTTTGTATCTAGATACAAAATCTATAAATGCAAGTTGTTAGATAATTTAATCTAGAATTCAGGCAACTTAACTTTATTGCTCTAGGTCAACTGGTTTAGGAGATATCGAAGAAACCGTGCAGCATCTGGGAGCTAAAATTCAAAAAGTTTAACTTTTTTGTTTGTATCTAGATACAAAATCTATAAATGCACGTTGTTAGATAATTTATTCTAGAATTCAGGCAACTTAACTTTATTGCTCTAGGTCAACTGGTTTAGGAGATATCGAAGAAACCGTGCAGCATCTGGGAGCTAAAATTCAAAAAGTTGAACTTTTTTGTTTGTATCTAGATACAAAATCTATAAATGCACGTTGTTAGATAATTTAATCTAGAATTCAGGCAACTTAACTTTATTGCTCTAGGTCAACTGGTTTAGGAGATATCGAAGAAACCGTGCAGCATCTGGGAGCTAAAATTCAAAAAGTTGAACTTTTTTGTTTGTATCTAGATACAAAATCTATAAATGCACGTTGTTAGATAATTTAATCTAGAATTCAGGCAACTTAACTTTATTGCTCTAGGTCAACTGGTTTAGGAGATATCGAAGAAACCGTGCAGCATCTGGGAGCTAAAATTCAAAAAGTTGAACTTTTTTGTTTGTATCTAGATACAAAATCTATAAATGCACGTTGTTAGATAATTTAATCTAGAATTCAGGCAACTTAACTTTATTGCTCTAGGTCAACTGGTTTAGGAGATATCGAAGAAACCGTGCAGCATCTGGGAGCTAAAATTCAAAAAGTTGAACTTTTTTGTTTGTATCTAGATACAAAATCTATAAATGCACGTTGTTAGATAATTTAATCTAGAATTCAGGCAACTTAACTTTATTGCTCTAGGTCAACTGGTTTAGGAGATATCGAAGAAACCGTGCAGCATCTGGGAGCTAAAATTCAAAAAGTTGAACTTTTTTGTTTGTTTCTAGATACAAAATCTATAAATGCACGTTGTTAGATAATTTAATCTAGTATTCAGGCAACTTAACTTTATTGCTCTAGGTCAACTGGTTTAGGATATATCGAAGAAACCGTGCAGCATCTGGGAGCTAAAATTCAAAAAGTTGAACTTTTTTGTTTGTATCTAGATACAAAATCTATAAATGCACGTTGTTAGATAATTTAATCTAGAATTCAGGCAACTTAACTTTATTGCTCTAGGTCAACTGGCTTAGGAGATATCGAAGAAACCGTGCAGCATGTGGGAGCTAAAATACAAAATCTATAAATGCACGTTGTTAGATAATTTAATCTAGAATTCAGGCAACTTAACTTTATTGCTCTAGGTCAACTGGTTTAGGAGATATCGAAGAAACCGTGCAGCATCTGGGAGCTAAAATTCAAAAAGTTGAACTTTTTTGTTTGTATCTAGATACAAAATCTATAAATGCACGTTGTTAGATAATTTAATCTAGAATTCAGGCAACTTAACTTTATTGTTCTAGGTCAACTGGTTTAGGAGATATCGAAGAAACCGTGCAGCATCTGGGAGCTAAAATTCAAAAAGTTGAACTTTTTTGATTGTATCTAGATACAAAATCTATAAATGCACGTTGTTAGATAATTTAATCTAGAATTCAGGCAACTTAACTTTATTGCTCTAGGTCAACTGGTTTAGGAGATATCGAAGAAACCTTGCAGCATCTGGGAGCTAAAATTCAAAAAGTTGAACTTTTTTGTTTGTATCTAGATACAAAATCTATAAATGCACGTTCTTAGATAATTTAATCTAGAATTCAGGCAACTTAACTTTATTGCTCTAGGTCAACTGGTTTAGGAGATATCGAAGAAACCGGGCAGCATCTGGGAGCTAAAATTCAAAAAGTTGAACTTTTTTGTTTGTATCTAGATACAAAATCTATAAATGCACGTTGTTAGATAATTTAATCTAGAATTCAGGCAACTTAACTTTGTTGCTCTAGGTCAATTGGTTTAGGAGATATCGAAGAAACCGTGCAGCATCTGAGAGCTAAAATTGAAAAAGTTGAACTTTTTTGTTTGTATCTAGATACAAAATCTATAAATGCACGTTGTTAGATAATTTAATCTAGAATTCAGGCAACTTAACTTTATTGCTCTAGGTCAACTGGTTTAGGAGATATCGAAGAAACCGTGCAGCATCTGGGAGCTAAAATTCAAAAAGTTGAACTTTTTTGTTTGTATCTAGATACAAAATCTATAAATGCAAGTTGTTAGATAATTTAATCTAGAATTCAGGCAACTTAACTTATTGCTCTAGGTCAACTGGTTTAGGAGATATCGAAGAAACCGTGCAGCATCTGGGAGCTAAAATTCAAAAAGTTGAACTTTTTTGTTTGTATCTAGATACAAAATCTATAAATGCACGTTGTTAGATAATTTAATCTAGAATTCAGGCAACTTAACTTTATTGCTCTAGGTCAACTGGTTTAGGAGATATCGAAGAAACCGTGCAGCATCTGGGAGCTAAAATTCAAAAAGTTGAACTTTTTTGTTTGTATCTAGATACAAAATCTATAAATGCACGTTGTTAGATAATTTAATCTAGAATTCAGGCAACTTAAATTTATTGCTCTAGGTCAACTGGTTTAGGAGATATCGAAGAAACCGTGCAGCATCTGGGAGCTAAAATTCAAAAAGTTGAACTTTTTTGTTTGTATCTAGATACAAAATCTATAAATGCACGTTGTTAGATAATTTAATCTAGAATTCAGGCAACTTAACTTTATTGCTCTAGGTCAACTGGTTTAGGAGATATCGAAGAAACCGTGCAGCATCTGGGAGCTAAAATTCAAAAAGTTGAACTTTTTTGTTTGTATCTAGATACAAAATCTATAAATGCACGTTATTAGATAATTTAATCTAGAATTCAGGCAACTTAACTTTATTGCTCTAGGTCAACTGGTTTAGGAGATATCGAAGAAACCGTGCAGCATCTGGGAGCTAAAATTCAAAAAGTTGAACTTTTTTGTTTGTATCTAGATACAAAATCTATAAATGCACGTTGTTAGATAATTTAATCTATAATTCAGGCAACTTAACTTATTGCTCTAGGTCTACTAGTTTAGGAGATATCGAAGAAACCGTGCAGCATCTGTTAGCTAAAATTCAAAAAGTTGAACTTTTTTGTTTGTATCTAGATACAAAATCTATAAATGCACGTTGTTAGATAATTTAATCTAGAATTCAGGCAACTTAACTTTATTGCTCTAGGTCAACTGGTTTAGGAGATATCGAAGAAACCGTGCAGCACTAAAATTCAAAAAGTTGAACTTTTTTGTTTGTATCTAGATACAAAATCTATAAATGCACGTTGTTAGATAATTTAATCTAGAATTCAGGCAACTTAACTTTATTGCTCTAGGTCAACTGGTTTAGGAGATATCGAAGAAACCGTGCAGCATCTGGGAGCTAAAATTCAAAAAGTTGAACTTTTTTGTTTGTATCTAGATACAAAATCTAGAAATGCATGTTGTTAGATAATTTAATCTAGAATTCAGGCAACTTAACTTTATTGCTCTAGGTCAACTGGTTTAGGAGATATCGAAGAAACCGTGCAGCATCTGGGAGCTAAAATTCAAAAAGTTGAACTTTTTTGTTTGTATCTAGATACAAAATCTATAAATGCACGTTGTTAGATAATTTAATCTAGAATTCAGGCAACTTAACTTTATTGCTCTAGGTCAACTGGTTTAGGAGATATCGAAGAAACCGTGCAGCATCTGGGAGCTAAAATTCAAAAAGTTGAACTTTTTTGTTTGTATCTAGATACAAAATCTATAAATTCACGTTGTTAGACAATTTAATCTAGAATTCAGGCAACTTATCTTTATTGCTCTAGGTCAACTGGTTTAGGAGATATCGAAGAAACCGTGCAGCATCTGGGAGCTAAAATTCAAAAAGTTGAACTTTTTTGTTTGTATCTAGATACAAAATCTATAAATGCACGTTGTTAGATAATTGAATCTAGAATTCAGGCAACTTAACTTTATTGCTCTAGGTCAACTGGTTTAGGAGATATCGAAGAAACCGTGCAGCATGTGGGAGCTAAAATACAAAATCTATAAATGCACGTTGTTAAATAATTTAATCTAGAATTCAGGCAACTTAACTTTATTGCTCTAGGTCAATTGGTTTAGGAGATATCGAAGAAACCGTGCAGCATCTGGGAGCTAAAATTCAAAATGTTGAACTTTTTTGTTTGTATCTAGATACAAAATCTATAAATGCACGTTGTTAGATAATTTAATCTAGAATTCAGGCAACTTAACTTTATTGCTCTAGGTCAACTGGTTTAGGAGATATCGAAGAAACCGTGCAGCATCTGGGAGCTAAAATTCAAAAAGTTGAACTTTTTTGTTTGTATCTAGATACAAAATCTATAAATGCACGTTGTTAGATAATTGCTAGATAAAATCTATAAATGCACGTTGTTAGATAATTTAATCTAGAATTCAGGCAACTTAACTTTATTGCTCTAGGTCAACTGGCTTAGGAGATATCGAAGAAACCGTGCAGCATGTGGGAGCTAAAATACAAAATCTATAAATGCACGTTGTTAAATAATTTAATCTAGAATTCAGGCAACTTAACTTTATTGCTCTAGGTCAACTGGTTTAGGAGATATCGAAGAAACCGTGCAGCATCTGGGAGCTAAAATTCAAAAAGTTGAACTTTTTTGTTTGTATCTAGATACAAAATCTATAAATGCACGTTGTTAGATAATTTAATCTAGAATTCAGGCAACTTAACTTTATTGCTCTAGGTCAACTGGTTTAGGAGATATCGAAGAAACCGTGCAGCATCTGGGAGCTAAAATTCAAAAAGTTGAACTTTTTTGTTTGTATCTAGATACAAAATCTATAAATGCACGTTGTTAGATAATTTAATCTAGAATTCAGGCAACTTAACTTTATTGCTCTAGGTCAACTGGTTTAGGAGATATCGAAGAAACCGTGCAGCATCTGGGAGCTAAAATTCAAAAAGTTGAACTTTTTTGTTTGGATCTAGATACAAAATCTATAAATGCACGTTGTTAGATAATTTAATCTAGAATTCAGGCAACTTAACTTTATTGCTCTAGGTCAACTGGCTTAGGAGATATCGAAGAAACCGTGCAGCATGTGGGAGCTAAAATACAAAATCTATAAATGCACGTTGTTAAATAATTTAATCTAGAATTCAGGCAACTTAACTTTATTGCTCTAGGTCAACTGGTTTAGGAGATATCGAAGAAACCGTGCAGCATCTGGGAGCTAAAATTCAAAAAGTTGAACTTTTTTGTTTGTATCTAGATACAAAATCTATAAATGCACGTTGTTAGATAATTGAATCTAGAATTCAGGCAACTTAACTTTATTGCTCTAGGTCAACTGGTTTAGGAGATATCGAAGAAACCGTGCAGCATGTGGGAGCTAAAATACAAAATCTATAAATGCACGTTGTTAAATAATTTAATCTAGAATTCAGGCAACTTAACTTTATTGCTCTAGGTCAATTGGTTTAGGAGATATCGAAGAAACCGTGCAGCATCTGGGAGCTAAAATTCAAAATGTTGAACTTTTTTGTTTGTATCTAGATACAAAATCTATAAATGCACGTTGTTAGATAATTTAATCTAGAATTCAGGCAACTTAACTTTATTGCTCTAGGTCAACTGGTTTAGGAGATATCGAAGAAACCGTGCAGCATCTGGGAGCTAAAATTCAAAAAGTTGAACTTTTTTGTTTGTATCTAGATACAAAATCTATAAATGCACGTTGTTAGATAATTGCTAGATAAAATCTATAAATGCACGTTGTTAGATAATTTAATCTAGAATTCAGGCAACTTAACTTTATTGCTCTAGGTCAACTGGCTTAGGAGATATCGAAGAAACCGTGCAGCATGTGGGAGCTAAAATACAAAATCTATAAATGCACGTTGTTAAATAATTTAATCTAGAATTCAGGCAACTTAACTTTATTGCTCTAGGTCAACTGGTTTAGGAGATATCGAAGAAACCGTGCAGCATCTGGGAGCTAAAATTCAAAAAGTTGAACTTTTTTGTTTGTATCTAGATACAAAATCTATAAATGCACGTTGTTAGATAATTTAATCTAGAATTCAGGCAACTTAACTTTATTGCTCTAGGTCAACTGGTTTAGGAGATATCGAAGAAACCGTGCAGCATCTGGGAGCTAAAATTCAAAAAGTTGAACTTTTTTGTTTGTATCTAGATACAAAATCTATAAATGCACGTTGTTAGATAATTTAATCTAGAATTCAGGCAACTTAACTTTATTGCTCTAGGTCAACTGGTTTAGGAGATATCGAAGAAACCGTGCAGCATCTGGGAGCTAAAATTCAAAAAGTTGAACTTTTTTGTTTGTATCTAGATACAAAATCTATAAATGCACGTTGTTAGATAATTTAATCTAGAATTCAGGCAACTTAACTTTATTGTTCTAGGTCAACTGGTTTAGGAGATATCGAAGAAACCGTGCAGCATCTGGGAGCTAAAATTCAAAAAGTTGAACTTTTTTGATTGTATCTAGATACAAAATCTATAAATGCACGTTGTTAGATAATTTAATCTAGAATTCAGGCAACTTAACTTTATTGCTCTAGGTCAACTGGTTTAGGAGATATCGAAGAAACCTTGCAGCATCTGGGAGCTAAAATTCAAAAAGTTGAACTTTTTTGTTTGTATCTAGATACAAAATCTATAAATGCACGTTGTTAGATAATTTAATCTAGAATTCAGGCAACTTAACTTTATTGCTCTAGGTCAACTGGTTTAGGAGATATCGAAGAAACCGGGCAGCATCTGGGAGCTAAAATTCAAAAAGTTGAACTTTTTTGTTTGTATCTAGATACAAAATCTATAAATGCACGTTGTTAGATAATTTAATCTAGAATTCAGGCAACTTAACTTTGTTGCTCTAGGTCAACTGGTTTAGGAGATATCGAAGAAACCGTGCAGCATCTGAGAGCTAAAATTGAAAAAGTTGAACTTTTTTGTTTGTATCTAGATACAAAATCTATAAATGCACGTTGTTAGATAATTTAATCTAGAATTCAGGCAACTTAACTTTATTGCTCTAGGTCAACTGGTTTAGGAGATATCGAAGAAACCGTGCAGCATCTGGGAGCTAAAATTCAAAAAGTTGAACTTTTTTGTTTGTATCTAGATACAAAATCTATAAATGCAAGTTGTTAGATAATTTAATCTAGAATTCAGGCAACTTAACTTATTGCTCTAGGTCAACTGGTTTAGGAGATATCGAAGAAACTGTGCAGCATCTGGGAGCTAAAATTCAAAAAGTTGAACTTTTTTGTTTGTATCTAGATACAAAATCTATAAATGCACGTTGTTAGATAATTTAATCTAGAATTCAGGCAACTTAACTTTATTGCTCTAGGTCAACTGGTTTAGGAGATATCGAAGAAACCGTGCAGCATCTGGGAGCTAAAATTCAAAAAGTTGAACTTTTTTGTTTGTATCTAGATACAAAATCTATAAATGCACGTTGTTAGATAATTTAATCTAGAATTCAGGCAACTTAAATTTATTGCTCTAGGTCAACTGGTTTAGGAGATATCGAAGAAACCGTGCAGCATCTGGGAGCTAAAATTCAAAAAGTTGAACTTTTTTGTTTGTATCTAGATACAAAATCTATAAATGCACGTTGTTAGATAATTTAATCTAGAATTCAGGCAACTTAACTTTATTGCTCTAGGTCAACTGGTTTAGGAGATATCGAAGAAACCGTGCAGCATCTGGGAGCTAAAATTCAAAAAGTTGAACTTTTTTGTTTGTATCTAGATACAAAATCTATAAATGCACGTTATTAGATAATTTAATCTAGAATTCAGGCAACTTAACTTTATTGCTCTAGGTCAACTGGTTTAGGAGATATCGAAGAAACCGTGCAGCATCTGGGAGCTAAAATTCAAAAAGTTGAACTTTTTTGTTTGTATCTAGATACAAAATCTATAAATGCACGTTGTTAGATAATTTAATCTATAATTCAGGCAACTTAACTTATTGCTCTAGGTCTACTAGTTTAGGAGATATCGAAGAAACCGTGCAGCATCTGTTAGCTAAAATTCAAAAAGTTGAACTTTTTTGTTTGTATCTAGATACAAAATCTATAAATGCACGTTGTTAGATAATTTAATCTAGAATTCAGGCAACTTAACTTTATTGCTCTAGGTCAACTGGTTTAGGAGATATCGAAGAAACCGTGCAGCATCTGGGAGCTAAAATTCAAAAAGTTGAACTTTTTTGTTTGTATCTAGATACAAAATCTATAAATGCACGTTGTTAGATAATTTAATCTAGAATTCAGGCAACTTAACTTTATTGCTCTAGGTCAACTGGTTTAGGAGATATCGAAGAAACCGTGCAGCATCTGGGAGCTAAAATTCAAAAAGTTGAACTTTTTTGTTTGTATCTAGATACAAAATCTAGAAATGCATGTTGTTAGATAATTTAATCTAGAATTCAGGCAACTTAACGTTATTGCTCTAGGTCAACTGGTTTAGGAGATATCGAAGAAACCGTGCAGCATCTGGGAGCTAAAATTCAAAAAGTTGAACTTTTTTGTTTGTATCTAGATACAAAATCTATAAATTCACGTTGTTAGACAATTTAATCTAGAATTCAGGCAACTTATCTTTATTGCTCTAGGTCAACTGGTTTAGGAGATATCGAAGAAACCGTGCAGCATCTGGGAGCTAAAATTCAAAAAGTTGAACTTTTTTGTTTGTATCTAGATACAAAATCTATAAATGCACGTTGTTAGATAATTGAATCTAGAATTCAGGCAACTTAACTTTATTGCTCTAGGTCAACTGGTTTAGGAGATATCGAAGAAACCGTGCAGCATGTGGGAGCTAAAATACAAAATCTATAAATGCACGTTGTTAAATAATTTAATCTAGAATTCAGGCAACTTAACTTTATTGGTCTAGGTCAATTGGTTTAGAAGATATCGAAGAAACCGTGCAGCATCTGGGAGCTAAAATTCAAAATGTTGAACTTTTTTGTTTGTATCTAGATACAAAATCTATAAACGCACGTTGTTAGATAATTTAATCTAGAATTTAGGCAACTTAACTTTATTGCTCTAGGTCAACTGGTTTAGGAGATATCGAAGAAACCGTGCAGCACCTGGGAGCTAAAATTCAAAATGTTGAACTTTTTTGTTTGTATCTAGATACAAAATCTATAAATGCACGTTGTTAGATAATTTAATCTAGAATTCAGGCAACTTAACTTTATTGCTCTAGGTCAACTGCTTTAGGAGATATCGAAGAAACCGTGCAGCATCTGGGAGCTAAAATTCAAAAAGTTGAACTTTTTTGTTTGTATCTAGATACAAAATCTATAAATGCACGTTGTTAGATAATTTAATCTAGAATTCAGGCAACTTAACTTTATTGCTCTAGGTCAACTGGTTTAGGAGATATCGAAGAAACCGTGCAGCATCTGGGAGCTAAAATTCAAAAAGTTGAACTTTTTTGTTTGTATCTAGATACAAAATCTATAAATGCACGTTGTTAGATAATTTAATCTAGAATTCAGGCAACTTAACTTTATTGCTCTAGGTCAACTGGTTTAGGAGATATCGAAGAAACCGTGCAGCATCTGGGAGCTAAAATTCAAAAAGTTTAACTTTTTTGTTTGTATCTAGATACAAAATCTATAAATGCATGTTGTTAGATAATTTAATCTAGAATTCAGGCAACTTAACTTTATTGCTCTAGGTCAACTGGTTTAGGAGATATCGAAGAAACCGTGCAGCATCTGGGAGCTAAAATTCAAAAAGTTGAACTTTTTTGTTTGTATCTAGATACAAAATCTATAAATTCACGTTGTTAGACAATTTAATCTAGAATTCAGGCAACTTATCTTTATTGCTCTAGGTCAACTGGTTTAGGAGATATCGAAGAAACCGTGCAGCATCTGGGAGCTAAAATTCAAAAAGTTGAACTTTTTTGTTTGTATCTAGATACAAAATCTATAAATGCACGTTGTTAGATAATTGAATCTAGAATTCAGGCAACTTAACTTTATTGCTCTAGGTCAACTGGTTTAGGAGATATCGAAGAAACCGTGCAGCATGTGGGAGCTAAAATACAAATCTATAAATGCACGTTGTTAAATAATTTAATCTAGAATTCAGGCAACTTAACTTTATTGGTCTAGGTCAATTGGTTTAGAAGATATCGAAGAAACCGTGCAGCATCTGGGAGCTAAAATTCAAAATGTTGAACTTTTTTGTTTGTATCTAGATACAAAATCTATAAACGCACGTTGTTAGATAATTTAATCTAGAATTTAGGCAACTTAACTTTATTGCTCTAGGTCAACTGGTTTAGGAGATATCGAAGAAACCGTGCAGCACCTGGGAGCTAAAATTCAAAATGTTGAACTTTTTTGTTTGTATCTAGATACAAAATCTATAAATGCACGTTGTTAGATAATTTAATCTAGAATTCAGGCAACTTAACTTTATTGCTCTAGGTCAACTGCTTTAGGAGATATCGAAGAAACCGTGCAGCATCTGGGAGCTAAAATTCAAAAAGTTGAACTTTTTTGTTTGTATCTAGATACAAAATTCATAAATGCACGTTGTTAGATAATTTAATCTAGAATTCAGGCAACTTAACTTTATTGCTCTAGGTCAACTGGTTTAGGAGATATCGAAGAAACCGTGCAGCATCTGGGAGCTAAAATTCAAAAAGTTGAACTTTTTTGTTTGTATCTAGATACAAAATCTATAAATGCACGTTGTTAGATAATTTAATCTAGAATTCAGGCAACTTAACTTTATTGCTCTAGGTCAACTGGTTTAGGAGATATCGAAGAAACCGTGCAGCATCTGGGAGCTAAAATTCAAAAAGTTGAACTTTTTTGTTTGTATCTAGATACAAAATCTATAAATGCACGTTGTTAGATAATTTAATCTAGAATTCAGGCAACTTAACTTTATTGCTCTAGGTCAACTGGTTTAGGAGATATCGAAGAAACCGTGCAGCATCTGGGAGCTAAAATTCAAAAAGTTGAACTTTTTTGTTTGTATCTAGATACAAAATCTAGAAATGCATGTTGTTAGATAATTTAATCTAGAATTCAGGCAACCTAACTTTATTGCTCTAGGTCAACTGGTTTAGGAGATATCGAAGAAACCGTGCAGCATCTGGGAGCTAAAATTCAAAAAGTTGAACTTTTTTGTTTGTATCTAGATACAAAATCTATAAATTCACGTTGTTAGACAATTTAATCTAGAATTCAGGCAACTTATCTTTATTGCTCTAGGTCAACTGGTTTAGGAGATATCGAAGAAACCGTGCAGCATCTGGGAGCTAAAATTCAAAAAGTTGAACTTTTTTGTTTGTATCTAGATACAAAATCTATAAATGCACGTTGTTAGATAATTGAATCTAGAATTCAGGCAACTTAACTTTATTGCTCTAGGTCAACTGGTTTAGGAGATATCGAAGAAACCGTGCAGCATGTGGGAGCTAAAATACAAAATCTATAAATGCACGTTGTTAAATAATTTAATCTAGAATTCAGGCAACTTAACTTTATTGGTCTAGGTCAATTGGTTTAGAAGATATCGAAGAAACCGTGCAGCATCTGGGAGCTAAAATTCAAAATGTTGAACTTTTTTGTTTGTATCTAGATACAAAATCTATAAACGCACGTTGTTAGATAATTTAATCTAGAATTTAGGCAACTTAACTTTATTGCTCTAGGTCAACTGGTTTAGGAGATATCGAAGAAACCGTGCAGCACCTGGGAGCTAAAATTCAAAATGTTGAACTTTTTTGTTTGTATCTAGATACAAAATCTATAAATGCACGTTGTTAGATAATTTAATCTAGAATTCAGGCAACTTAACTTTATTGCTCTAGGTCAACTGCTTTAGGAGATATCGAAGAAACCGTGCAGCATCTGGGAGCTAAAATTCAAAAAGTTGAACTTTTTTGTTTGTATCTAGATACAAAATCTATAAATGCACGTTGTTAGATAATTTAATCTAGAATTCAGGCAACTTAACTTTATTGCTCTAGGTCAACTGGTTTAGGAGATATCGAAGAAACCGTGCAGCATCTGGGAGCTAAAATTCAAAAAGTTGAACTTTTTTGTTTGTATCTAGATACAAAATCTATAAATGCACGTTGTTAGATAATTTAATCTAGAATTCAGGCAACTTAACTTTATTGCTCTAGGTCAACTGGTTTAGGAGATATCGAAGAAACCGTGCAGCATCTGGGAGCTAAAATTCAAAAAGTTGAACTTTTTTGTTTGTATCTAGATACAAAATCTATAAATGCATGTTGTTAGATAATTTAATCTAGAATTCAGGCAACTTAACTTTATTGCTCTAGGTCAACTGGTTTAGGAGATATCGAAGAAACCGTGCAGCATCTGGGAGCTAAAATTCAAAAAGTTGAACTTTTTTGTTTGTATCTAGATACAAAATCTATAAATTCACGTTGTTAGACAATTTAATCTAGAATTCAGGCAACTTATCTTTATTGCTCTAGGTCAACTGGTTTAGGAGATATCGAAGAAACCGTGCAGCATCTGGGAGCTAAAATTCAAAAAGTTGAACTTTTTTGTTTGTATCTAGATACAAAATCTATAAATGCACGTTGTTAGATAATTGAATCTAGAATTCAGGCAACTTAACTTTATTGCTCTAGGTCAACTGGTTTAGGAGATATCGAAGAAACCGTGCAGCATGTGGGAGCTAAAATACAAAATCTATAAATGCACGTTGTTAAATAATTTAATCTAGAATTCAGGCAACTTAACTTTATTGGTCTAGGTCAATTGGTTTAGAAGATATCGAAGAAACCGTGCAGCATCTGGGAGCTAAAATTCAAAATGTTGAACTTTTTTGTTTGTATCTAGATACAAAATCTATAAACGCACGTTGTTAGATAATTTAATCTAGAATTTAGGCAACTTAACTTTATTGCTCTAGGTCAACTGGTTTAGGAGATATCGAAGAAACCGTGCAGCACCTGGGAGCTAAAATTCAAAATGTTGAACTTTTTTGTTTGTATCTAGATACAAAATCTATAAATGCACGTTGTTAGATAATTTAATCTAGAATTCAGGCAACTTAACTTTATTGCTCTAGGTCAACTGCTTTAGGAGATATCGAAGAAACCGTGCAGCATCTGGGAGCTAAAATTCAAAAAGTTGAACTTTTTTGTTTGTATCTAGATACAAAATTCATAAATGCACGTTGTTAGATAATTTAATCTAGAATTCAGGCAACTTAACTTTATTGCTCTAGGTCAACTGGTTTAGGAGATATCGAAGAAACCGTGCAGCATCTGGGAGCTAAAATTCAAAAAGTTGAACTTTTTTGTTTGTATCTAGATACAAAATCTATAAATGCACGTTGTTAGATAATTTAATCTAGAATTCAGGCAACTTAACTTTATTGCTCTAGGTCAACTGGTTTAGGAGATATCGAAGAAACCGTGCAGCATCTGGGAGCTAAAATTCAAAAAGTTGAACTTTTTTGTTTGTATCTAGATACAAAATCTATAAATGCACGTTGTTAGATAATTGAATCTAGAATTCAGGCAACTTAACTTTATTGCTCTAGGTCAACTGGTTTAGGAGATATCGAAGAAACCGTGCAGCATCTGGGAGCTAAAATTCAAAAAGTTGAACTTTTTTGTTCGTATCTAGATACGAAATCTATAAATGCACGTTGTTAGATAATTTAATCTAGAATTCAGGCAACTTAACTTTATTGCTGTAGGTCAACTGGTTTGGGAGATATCGAAGAAACCGTGCAGCATCTGGGACCTAAAATTCAAAAAGTTGAACTTTTTTGTTTGTATCTAGATACAAAATCTATAAATGCACGTTGTTAGATAATTTAATCTAGAATTCAGGCAACTTAACTTTATTGCTCTAGGTCAACTGGTTTAGGAGATATCGAAGAAAACGTGCAGCATGTGGGAGCTAAAATACAAAATCTATAAATGCACGTTGTTAGATAATTTAATCTAGAATTCAGGCAATTTAACTTTATTGCTCTAGGTCAACTGGTTTAGGAGACATCGAAGAAACCGTGCAGCATCTGGGAGCTAAAATTCAAAAAGTTGAACTTTTTTGTTTGTATCTAGATACAAAATCTATAAATGCACGTTGTTAGATAATTTAATCTAGAATTCAGGCAACTTAACTTATTGCTCTACGTCAACTGGTTTAGGAGATATCGAAGAAACCGTGCAGCATCTGGGAGCTAAAATTCAAAAAGTTGAACTTTTTTGTTTGTATCTAGATACAAAATCTATAAATGCACGTTGTTAGATAATTGAATCTAGAATTCAGGAAAATTAATTATATCGCTGTAGGTCAACTGGTTTGGGAGATATCAAAGAAACCGTGCAGCATCTGGGAGCTAAAATTCAAAAAGTTGAACTTTTTTGTTTGTATCTAGATACAAAATCTATAAATGCACGTTGTTAGATAATTGAATCTAGAATTCAGGAAAATTAATTATATCGCTGTAGGTCAACTGGTTTGGGAGATATCAAAAAAACCGTGCAGCATCTGGGAGCTAAAATTCAAAAAGTTGAACTTTTTTGTTTGTATCTAGATACAAAATCTATAAATGCACGTTGTTAGATAATTTAATCTAGAATTCAGGCAACTTAACTTTATTGCTCTAGGTCAACTGGTTTAGGAGATATCGAAGAAACCGTGCAGCATCTGGGAGCTAAAATTCAAAAAGTTGAACTTTTTTGTTTGTATCTAGATACAAAATCTATAAATGCACGTTGTTAGATAATTTAATCTAGAATTCAGGCAACTTAACTTTATTGCTCTAGGTCAACTGGTTTAGGAGATATCGAAGAAACCGTGCAGCATCTGGGGGCTAAAATTCAAAAAGTTGAACTTTTTTGTTTGTATCTAGATACAAAATCTATAAATGCACGTTGTTAGATAATTGAATCTAGAATTCAGGAAAATTAATTTTATCGCTGCAGGTCAACTGGTTTGGGAGATATCGAAGAAACCGTGCAGCATCTGGGAGCTAAAATTCAAAAAGTTGAACTTTTTTGTTTGTATCTAGATACATAATCTATAAATGCACCTTGTTAGATAATTTAATCTAGAATTCAGGCAACTTAACTTTATTGCTCTAGGTCAACTGGTTTAGGAGATATCGAAGAAACCGTGCAGCATCTGGGAGCTAAAATTCAAAAAGTTGAACTTTTTTGTTTGTATCTAGATACAATATCTATAAATGCACGTTGTTAGATAATTTAATCTAGAATTCAGGCAACTTAACTTATTGCTCTAGGTCAACTGGTTTAGGAGATATCGAAGAAACCGTGCAGCTTCTGGGAGCTAAAATTCAAAAAGTTGAACTTTTTTGTTTGTATCTAGATACAAAATCTATAAACGCACGTTGCTAGATAATTTAATCTAGAATTCAGGCAACTTAACTTTATTGCTCTAGGTCAACTGGTTTAGGAGATATCGAAGAAACCGTGCAGCACCTGGGAGCTAAAATTCAAAATGTTGAACTTTTTTGTTTGTATCTAGAAACAAAATCTATAAATGCACGTTGTTAGATAATTTAATCTAGAATTCAAGCAACTTAACTTTATTGCTCTAGGTCAACTGCTTTAGGAGATATCGAAGAAACCGTGCAGCATCTGGGAGCTAAAATTCAAAAAGTTGAACTTTTTTGTTTGTATCTAGATACAAAATTCATAAATGCACGTTGTTAGATAATTTAATCTAGAATTCAGGCAACTTAACTTTATTGCTCTAGGTCAACTGGTTTAGGAGATATCGAAGAAACCGTGCAGCATCTGGGAGCTAAAATTCAAAAAGTTGAACTTTTTTGTTTGTATCTAGATACAAAATCTATAAATGCACGTTGTTAGATAATTTAATCTAGAATTCAGGCAACTTAACTTTATTGCTCTAGGTCAACTGGTTTAGGAGATATCGAAGAAACCGTGCAGCATCTGGGAGCTAAAATTCAAAAAGTTGAACTTTTTTGTTTGTATCTAGATACAAAATCTATAAATGCACGTTGTTAGATAATTGAATCTAGAATTCAGGCAACTTAACTTTATTGCTCTAGGTCAACTGGTTTAGGAGATATCGAAGAAACCGTGCAGCATGTGGGAGCTAAAATACAAAATCTATAAATGCACGTTGTTAGATAATTTAATCTAGAATTCAGGCAATTTAACTTTATTGCTCTAGGTCAACTGGTTTAGGAGACATCGAAGAAACCGTGCAGCATCTGGGAGCTAAAATTCAAAAAGTTGAACTTTTTTGTTTGTATCTAGATACAAAATCTATAAATGCACGTTGTTAGATAATTTAATCTAGAATTCAGACAACTTAACTTATTGCTCTAGGTCAACTGGTTTAGGAGATATCGAAGAAACCGTGCAGCATCTGGGAGCTAAAATTCAAAAAGTTGAACTTTTTTGTTTGTATCTAGATACAAAATCTATAAATGCACGTTGTTAGATAATTGAATCTAGAATTCAGGAAAATTAATTATATCGCTGTAGGTCAACTGGTTTGGGAGATATCAAAGAAACCGTGCAGCATCTGGGAGCTAAAATTCAAAAAGTTGAACTTTTTCGTTTGTATCTAGATACAAAATCTATAAATGCACGTTGTTAGATAATTGAATCTAGAATTCAGGAAAATTAATTATATCGCTGTACTTCAACTTTTTGAATTTTAGCTCCCAGATGCTGCACGGTTTCTTCGATATCTCCTAAACCAGTTGACCTAGAGCAATAAAGTTAAGTTCCCTGAATTCTAGATTAAATTGTCTAACAACGTGCATTTATAGATTTTGTATCTAGATACAAACAAAAAAGTTCAACTTTTTGAATTTTAGCTCCCAGATGCTGCACGGTTTCTTCGATATCTCCTAAACCAGTTGACCTAGAGCAATAAAGTTGCTGCAGATGCTGCACGGTTTCTTCGATATCACCTAAACCAGTTGACCTAGAGCAATAAAGTTAAGTTGCCTGAATTCTAGATTAAATTATCTAACTACGTGCATTTATAGATTTTGTATCTAGATACAACCAAAAAAGTTCAACTTTTTGAATTTTAGCTCCCAGATGCTGCACGGTTTCTTCGATATCTCCTAAACCAGTTGACCTAGAAAAATAAAGTTAAGTTGCCTGAATTCTAGATTAAATTATCTAACAACGTGCATTTATAGATTTTGTATCTAGATACAAACAAAAAAGTTCAACTTTTTGAATTTTAGCTCCCAGATGCTGCACGGTTTCTTCGATATCTCCTAAACCAGTTGACCTAGAGCAATAAAGTTAAGTTGCCTGAATTCTAGATTAAATTATCTAAGAACGTGCATTTATAGATTTTGTATCTAGATACAAACAAAAAAGTTCAACTTTTTGAATTTTAGCTCCCAGATGCTGCCCGGTTTCTTCGATATCTCCTAAACCAGTTGACCTAGAGCAATAAAGTTAAGTTGCCTGAATTCTAGATTAAATTATCTAACAACGTGCATTTATAGATTTTGTATCTAGATACAAACAAAAAAGTTCAACTTTTTGAATTTTAGCTCCCAGATGCTGCACGGTTTCTTCGATATCTCCCAAACCAGTTGACCTGCAGCGATATAAATATTTTTCCTGAATTCTAGATTCAATTATCTAACAACGTGCATTTATAGATTTTGTATCTAGATACAAACAAAAAAGTTCAACTTTTTGAATTTTAGCTCCCAGATGCTGCACGGTTTCTTCGATATCTCCTAAACCAGTTGACCTAGAGCAATAAGTTAAGTTGCCTGAATTCTAGATTAAATTATCTAACAACGTGCATTTATAGATATTGTATCTAGATACAAACAAAAAAGTTCAACTTTTTGAATTTTAGCTCCCAGATGCTGCACGGTTTCTTCGATATCTCCTAAACCAGTTGACCTAGAGCAATAAAGTTAAGTTGCCTGAATTCTAGATTAAATTATCTAACAACGTGCATTTATAGATTTTGTATTTTAGCTCCCACATGCTGCACGGTTTCTTCGATATCTCCTAAACCAGTTGACCTAGAGCAATAAAGTTAAGTTGCCTGAATTCTAGATTAAATTATCTAACAAGGTGCATTTATAGATTATGTATCTAGATACAAACAAAAAAGTTCAACTTTTTGAATTTTAGCTCCCAGATGCTGCACGGTTTCTTCGATATCTCCCAAACCAGTTGACCTGCAGCGATAAAATTAATTTTCCTGAATTCTAGATTCAATTATCTAACAACGTGCATTTATAGATTTTGTATCTAGATACAAACAAAAAAGTTCAACTTTTTGAATTTTAGCCCCCAGATGCTGCACGGTTTCTTCGATATCTCCTAAACCAGTTGACCTAGAGCAATAAAGTTAAGTTGCCTGAATTCTAGATTAAATTATCTAACAACGTGCATTTATAGATTTTGTATCTAGATACAAACAAAAAAGTTCAACTTTTTGAATTTTAGCTCCCAGATGCTGCACGGTTTCTTCGATATCTCCTAAACCAGTTGACCTAGAGCAATAAAGTTAAGTTGCCTGAATTCTAGATTAAATTATCTAACAACGTGCATTTATAGATTTTGTATCTAGATACAAACAAAAAAGTTCAACTTTTTGAATTTTAGCTCCCAGATGCTGCACGGTTTCTTTGATATCTCCCAAACCAGTTGACCTACAGCGATATAATTAATTTTCCTGAATTCTAGATTCAATTATCTAACAACGTGCATTTATAGATTTTGTATCTAGATACAAACAAAAAAGTTCAACTTTTTGAATTTTAGCTCCCAGATGCTGCACGGTTTCTTTGATATCTCCCAAACCAGTTGACCTACAGCGATATAATTAATTTTCCTGAATTCTAGATTCAATTATCTAACAACGTGCATTTATAGATTTTGTATCTAGATACAAACAAAAAAGTTCAACTTTTTGAATTTTAGCTCCCAGATGCTGCACGGTTTCTTCGATATCTCCTAAACCAGTTGACCTAGAGCAATAAGTTAAGTTGCCTGAATTCTAGATTAAATTATCTAACAACGTGCATTTATAGATTTTGTATCTAGATACAAACAAAAAAGTTCAACTTTTTGAATTTTAGCTCCCAGATGCTGCACGGTTTCTTCGATGTCTCCTAAACCAGTTGACCTAGAGCAATAAAGTTAAATTGCCTGAATTCTAGATTAAATTATCTAACAACGTGCAAAAAGTTGAACTTTTTTGTTTGTATCTAGATACAAAATCTATAAATGCACGTTGTTAGATAATTGAATCTAGAATTCAGGCAACTTAACTTTATTGCTCTAGGTCAACTGGTTTAGGAGATATCGAAGAAACCGTGCAGCATGTGGGAGCTAAAATACAAAATCTATAAATGCACGTTGTTAGATAATTTAATCTAGAATTCAGGCAATTTAACTTTATTGCTCTAGGTCAACTGGTTTAGGAGACATCGAAGAAACCGTGCAGCATCTGGGAGCTAAAATTCAAAAAGTTGAACTTTTTTGTTTGTATCTAGATACAAAATCTATAAATGCACGTTGTTAGATAATTTAATCTAGAATTCAGGCAACTTAACTTATTGCTCTAGGTCAACTGGTTTAGGAGATATCGAAGAAACCGTGCAGCATCTGGGAGCTAAAATTCAAAAAGTTGAACTTTTTTGTTTGTATCTAGATACAAAATCTATAAATGCACGTTGTTAGATAATTGAATCTAGAATTCAGGAAAATTAATTATATCGCTGTAGGTCAACTGGTTTGGGAGATATCAAAGAAACCGTGCAGCATCTGGGAGCTAAAATTCAAAAAGTTGAACTTTTTTGTTTGTATCTAGATACAAAATCTATAAATGCACGTTGTTAGATAATTGAATCTAGAATTCAGGAAAATTAATTATATCGCTGTAGGTCAACTGGTTTGGGAGATATCAAAGAAACCGTGCAGCATCTGGGAGCTAAAATTCAAAAAGTTGAACTTTTTTGTTTGTATCTAGATACAAAATCTATAAATGCACGTTGTTAGATAATTTAATCTAGAATTCAGGCAACTTAACTTTATTGCTCTAGGTCAACTGGTTTAGGAGATATCGAAGAAACCGTGCAGCATCTGGGAGCTAAAATTCAAAAAGTTGAACTTTTTTGTTTGTATCTAGATACAAAATCTATAAATGCACGTTGTTAGATAATTTAATCTAGAATTCAGGCAACTTAACTTTATTGCTCTAGGTCAACTGGTTTAGGAGATATCGAAGAAACCGTGCAGCATCTGGGGGCTAAAATTCAAAAAGTTGAACTTTTTTGTTTGTATCTAGATACAAAATCTATAAATGCACGTTGTTAGATAATTGAATCTAGAATTCAGGAAAATTAATTTTATCGCTGCAGGTCAACTGGTTTGGGAGATATCGAAGAAACCGTGCAGCATCTGGGAGCTAAAATTCAAAAAGTTGAACTTTTTTGTTTGTATCTAGATACATAATCTATAAATGCACCTTGTTAGATAATTTAATCTAGAATTCAGGCAACTTAACTTTATTGCTCTAGGTCAACTGGTTTAGGAGATATCGAAGAAACCGTGCAGCATGTGGGAGCTAAAATACAAAATCTATAAATGCACGTTGTTAGATAATTTAATCTAGAATTCAGGCAACTTAACTTTATTGCTCTAGGTCAACTGGTTTAGGAGATATCGAAGAAACCGTGCAGCATCTGGGAGCTAAAATTCAAAAAGTTGAACTTTTTTGTTTGTATCTAGATACAATATCTATAAATGCACGTTGTTAGATAATTTAATCTAGAATTCAGGCAACTTAACTTATTGCTCTAGGTCAACTGGTTTAGGAGATATCGAAGAAACCGTGCAGCATCTGGGAGCTAAAATTCAAAAAGTTGAACTTTTTTGTTTGTATCTAGATACAAAATCTATAAATGCACGTTGTTAGATAATTGAATCTAGAATTCAGGAAAATTATTTATATCGCTGCAGGTCAACTGGTTTGGGAGATATCGAAGAAACCGTGCAGCATCTGGGAGCTAAAATTCAAAAAGTTGAACTTTTTTGTTTGTATCTAGATACAAAATCTATAAATGCACGTTGTTAGATAATTTAATCTAGAATTCAGGCAACTTAACTTTATTGCTCTAGGTCAACTGGTTTAGGAGATATCGAAGAAACCGGGCAGCATCTGGGAGCTAAAATTCAAAAAGTTGAACTTTTTTGTTTGTATCTAGATACAAAATCTATAAATGCACGTTCTTAGATAATTTAATCTAGAATTCAGGCAACTTAACTTTATTGCTCTAGGTCAACTGGTTTAGGAGATATCGAAGAAACCGTGCAGCATCTGGGAGCTAAAATTCAAAAAGTTGAACTTTTTTGTTTGTATCTAGATACAAAATCTATAAATGCACGTTGTTAGATAATTTAATCTAGAATTCAGGCAACTTAACTTTATTTTTCTAGGTCAACTGGTTTAGGAGATATCGAAGAAACCGTGCAGCATCTGGGAGCTAAAATTCAAAAAGTTGAACTTTTTTGGTTGTATCTAGATACAAAATCTATAAATGCACGTAGTTAGATAATTTAATCTAGAATTCAGGCAACTTAACTTTATTGCTCTAGGTCAACTGGTTTAGGTGATATCGAAGAAACCGTGCAGCATCTGCAGCAACTTTATTGCTCTAGGTCAACTGGTTTAGGAGATATCGAAGAAACCGTGCAGCATCTGGGAGCTAAAATTCAAAAAGTTGAACTTTTTTGTTTGTATCTAGATACAAAATCTATAAATGCACGTTGTTAGACAATTTAATCTAGAATTCAGGGAACTTAACTTTATTGCTCTAGGTCAACTGGTTTAGGAGATATCGAAGAAACCGTGCAGCATCTGGGAGCTAAAATTCAAAAAGTTGAACTTTTTTGTTTGTATCTAGATACAAAATCTATAAATGCACGTTGTTAGATAATTGAATCTAGAATTCAGGAAAATTAATTATATCGCTGTAGGTCAACTGGTTTGGGAGATATCGAAGAAACCGTGCAGCATCTGGGAGCTAAAATTCAAAAAGTTGAACTTTTTTGTTTGTATCTAGATACAAAAACTATAAATGCACGTTGTTAGATCATTTAATCTAGAATTCAGGCAACTTAACTTTATTGCTCTAGGTCAACTGGTTTAGGAGATATCGAAGAAACCGTGCAGCACCTGGGAGCTAAAATTCAAAATGTTGAACTTTTTTGTTTGTATCTAGATACAAAATCTATAAATGCACGTTGTTAGATAATTTAATCTAGAATTCAGGCAACTTAACTTTATTGCTCTAGGTCAACTGGTTTAGGAGATATCGAAGAAACCGTGCAGCATCTGGGAGCTAAAATTCAAAAAGTTGAACTTTTTTGTTTGTATCTAGATACAAAATTCATAAATGCACGTTGTTAGATAATTTAATCTAGAATTCAGGCAACTTAACTTTATTGCTCTAGGTCAACTGGTTTAGGAGATATCGAAGAAACCGTGCAGCATCTGGGAGCTAAAATTAAAAAAGTTGAACTTTTTTGTTTGTATCTAGATACAAAATCTATAAATGCACGTTGTTAGATAATTTAATCTAGAATTCAGGCAACTTAACTTTATTGCTCTAGGTCAACTGGTTTAGGAGATATCGAAGAAACCGTGCAGCATCTGGGAGCTAAAATTCAAAAAGTTGAACTTTTTTGTTTGTATCTAGATACAAAATCTATAAATGCACGTTGTTAGATAATTGAATCTAGAATTCAGGCAACTTAACTTTATTGCTCTAGGTCAACTGGTTTAGGAGATATCGAAGAAACCGTGCAGCATGTGGGAGCTAAAATACAAAATCTATAAATGCACGTTGTTAGATAATTTAATCTAGAATTCAGGCAATTTAACTTTATTGCTCTAGGTCAACTGGTTTAGGAGATATCGAAGAAACCGTGCAGCATCTGGGAGCTAAAATTCAAAAAGTTGAACTTTTTTGTTTGTATCTAGATACAAAATCTATAAATGCACGTTGTTAGATAATTTAATCTAGAATTCAGGCAACTTAACTTTATTGCTCTAGGTCAACTGATTTAGGAGATATCGAAGAAACCGTGCAGCATCTGGGAGCTAAAATTCAAAAAGTTGAACTTTTTTGTTTGTATCTAGATACAAAATCTATAAATGCACGTTGTTAGATAATTTAATCTAGAATTCAGGCAACTTAACTTATTGCTCTAGGTCAACTGGTTTAGGAGATATCGAAGAAACCGTGCAGCATCTGGGAGCTAAAATTCAAGAAGTTGAACTTTTTTGTTTGTATCTAGATACAAAATCTATAAATGCACGTTATTAGATAATTGAATCTAGAATTCAGGAAAATTATTTATATCGCTGCAGGTCAACTGGTTTGGGAGATATCGAAGAAACCGTGCAGCATCTGGGAGCTAAAATTCAAGAAGTTGAACTTTTTTGTTTGTATCTAGATACAAAATCTATAAATGCACGTTGTTAGATAATTGAATCTAGAATTCAGGAAAATTAACTATATCGCTGTAGGTCAACTGGTTTGGGAGATATCAAAGAAACCGTGCAGCATCTGGGAGCTAAAATTCAAAAAGTTGAACTTTTTTGTTTGTATCTAGATACAAAATCTATAAATGCACGTTGTTAGATAATTGAATCTAGAATTCAGGAAAATTAATTATATCGCTGTAGGTCAACTGGTTTGGGAGATATCAAAGAAACCGTGCAGCATCTGGGAGCTAAAATTCAAAAAGTTGAACTTTTTTGTTTGTATCTAGATACAAAATCTATAAATGCACGTTGTTAGATAATTTAATCTAGAATTCAGGCAACTTAACTTTATTGCTCTAGGTCAACTGGTTTAGGAGATATCGAAGAAACCGTGCAGCATCTGGGAGCTAAAATTCAAAAAGTTGAACTTTTTGGTTTGTATCTAGATACAAAATCTATAAATGCACGTTGTTAGATAATTTAATCTAGAATTCAGGCAACTTAACTTTATTGCTCTAGGTCAACTGGTTTAGGAGATATCGAAGAAACCGTGCAGCATCTGGGGGCTAAAATTCAAAAAGTTGAACTTTTTTGTTTGTATCTAGATACAAAATCTATAAATGCACGTTGTTAGATAATTGAATCTAGAATTCAGGAAAATTAATTATATCGCTGCAGGTCAACTGGTTTGGGAGATATCGAAGAAACCGTGCAGCAACTGGGAGCTAAAATTCAAAAAGTTGAACTTTTTTGTTTGTATCTAGATACATAATCTATAACTTGTTAGATAATTTAATCTAGAATTCAGGCAACTTAACTTTATTGCTCTAGGTCAACTGGTTTAGGAGATATCGAAGAAACCGTGCAGCATGTGGGAGCTAAAATACAAAATCTATAAATGCACGTTGTTAGATAATTTAATCTAGAATTCAGGCAACTTAACTTTATTGCTCTAGGTCAACTGGTTTAGGAGATATCGAAGAAACCGGGCAGCATCTGGGAGCTAAAATTCAAAAAATTGAACTTTTTTGTTTGTATCTAGATACAAAATCTATAAATGCACGTTGTTAGATAATTTAATCTAGAATTCAGGCAACTTAACTTTATTGCTCTAGGTCAACTGGTTTAGGAGATATCGAAGAAACCGTGCAGCATCTGGGAGCTAAAATTCAAAAAGTTGAACTTTTTTGTTTGTATCTAGATACAAAATCTATAAATGCACGTTGTTAGATAATTTAATCTAGAATTCAGGCAACTTAACTTTATTGCTCTAGGTCAACTGGTTTAGGAGATATCGAAGAAACTGTGCAGCATCTGGGAGCTAAAATTCAAAAAGTTGAACTTTTTTGTTTGTATCTAGATACAAAATCTATAAATGCACGTTGTTAGATAATTTAATCTAGAATTCAGGCAACTTAACTTATTGCTCTAGGTCAACTGGTTCAGGAGATATCGAAGAAACCGTGCAGCATCTGTGAGCTAAAATTCAAGAAGTTGAACTTTTTTGTTTGTATCTAGATACAAAATCTATAAATGCACGTTATTAGATAATTGAATCTAGAATTCAGGAAAATTATTTATATCGCTGCAGGTCAACTGGTTTGGGAGATATCGAAGAAACCGTGCAGCATCTGGGAGCTAAAATTCAAAAAGTTGAACTTTTTTGTTTGTATCTAGATACAAAATCTATAAATGCACGTTGTTAGATAATTTAATCTAGAATTCAGGCAACTTAACTTTATTGCTCTAGGTCAACTGGTTTAGGAGATATCGAAGAAACCGGGCAGCATCTGGGAGCTAAAATTCAAAAAATTGAACTTTTTTGTTTGTATCTAGATACAAAATCTATAAATGCACGTTGTTAGATAATTTAATCTAGAATTCAGGCAACTTAACTTTATTGCTCTAGGTCAACTGGTTTAGGAGATATCGAAGAAACCGTGCAGCATCTGGGAGCTAAAATTCAAAAAGTTGAACTTTTTTGTTTGTATCTAGATACAAAATCTATAAATGCACGTTGTTAGATAATTTAATCTAGAATTCAGGCAACTTAACTTTATTGCTCTAGGTCAACTGGTTTAGGAGATATCGAAGAAACTGTGCAGCATCTGGGAGCTAAAATTCAAAAAGTTGAACTTTTTTGTTTGTATCTAGATACAAAATCTATAAATGCACGTTGTTAGATACTCGTAATTTAATCTAGAATTCAGGCAACTTAACTTTATTGCTCTAGGTCAACTGGTTTAGGAGATATCGAAGAAACCGTGCAGCATCTGGGAGCTAAAATTCAAAAAGTTGAACTTTTTTGTTTGTATCTAGATACAAAATCTATAAATGCACGTTGTCAGATAATTTAATCTAGAATTCAGGCAACTTAACTTTATTGCTCTAGGTCAACTGGTTTAGGAGATATCGAAGAAACCGTGCAGCATCTGGGAGCTAAAATTCAAAAAGTTGAACTTTTTTGTTTGTATCTAGATACAAAATCTATAAATGCACGTTGTTAGATAATTTAATCTAGAATTCAGGCAAATTAACTTTATTGCTCTATGTCAACTGGTTTAGGAGATATCGAAGAAACCGTGCAGCATCTGGGAGCTAAAATTCAAAAAGTTGAACTTTTTTGTTTGTATCTAGATACAAAATCTATAAATGCACGTTGTTAGATAATTTAATCTAGAATTCAGGAAAATTAATTATATCGCTGTAGGTCAACTGGTTTGGGAGATATCGAAGAAACCGTGCAGCATCTGGGAGCTAAAATTCAAAAAGTTGAACTTTTTTGTTTGTATCTAGATAAAAAATCTATAAATGCACGTTGTTAGATAATTTAATCTAGAATTCAGGCAACTTAACTTTATTGCTCTAGGTCAACTGGTTTAGGAGATATCGAAGAAACCGTGCAGCATCTGGGAGCTAAAATTCAAAAAGTTGAACTTTTTTGTTTGTATCTAGATACAAAATCTATAAATGCACGTTGTTAGATAATTGAATCTAGAATTCAGGAAAGTTAATTATATCGCTGTAGTTCAACTGGTTTTGGAGATATCGAAGAAACCGTGCAGCATCTGGGAGCTAAAATTCAAAAAGTTGAACTTTTTTGTTTGTATCTAGATACAAAATCTATAAATGCACGTTGTTAGATAATTTAATCTAGAATTCAGGCAACTTAACTTTATTGCTCTAGGTCAACTGGTTTAGGAGATATCGAAGAAACCGTGCAGCATCTGGGAGCTAAAATTCAAAAAGTTGAACTTTTTTGTTTGTATCTAGATACAAAATCTATAAATGCCCGTTGTTAGATAATTGAATCTAGAATTCAGGAAAATTAATTATATCGCTGTAGGTCAACTGGTTTGGGAGATATCGAAGAAACCGTGCAGCATCTGGGAGCTAAAATTCAAAAAGTTGAACACTCCTTCTCTGATCACCGTTATCTTCAATTCAACCTCAATGTTGATCCTCCCTGCCAACCTATTTTCCGCAATCCTCGGAAAACCAATTGGCCCAAATAAAGAGAAACTCTTCGCGGACTAGTTACCTCTGAACTTTTAAGTCCACCCTGTAACTTTTCCGAGCTTGACGGCAAGGTCAACGAGCTCACCTCGGCTCTCAATAAAGCGATGTCCGCTTCCTGTCCCCTCATACGACCTATGGGGAAGAGAAAGCCACAATGGTGGAACCAGGAACTGGGACCACTCAGAAATAATTGCAGAAAACTCTTCAATCGCGCTAAAAGCTCGAGATCACTTACTGATTGGGACTCCTATAAGGAAGCTCTCAAATTATACAAAAAAGAGCTAAGGAAAGCCAAAAGATCATCCTGGAGACTCTTCTGTGGCAAAATAGAAGAAGTCTCTGAGGCATCAAGGCTAAGAAAAATCCTAGCTTCAAATCCAACCATGCCCAGCTGTCTAAAGAAAGCTGATGGATCCTGGACGATATCTAGCGAGGAATCGCTCAATCTGCTACTTGATACCCACTTCCCAGGTAGCTCCAACATTACCGGGTACACTGATCTGAATAGATCACTGGCACAGGTGACTCATTCTCAAGGTCTGATTACAAGGGACAAGCTGCTTTGGGCACTAAATAGCTTCAAGCCCTTCAAGTCTGCAGGACCAGACGGCATAATACCTGCCGAATTACAAATGTCTTCAGATATCATCACACCAGTATTGGAGATGATTCTGAACAGCTGCTTAAAAATGGCATATATTCCTCAGGCTTGGAGAGAAGTGAAAGTGGTCTTTATACCAAAAGCCGGTAAATACTCCCATGTCAGCCCAAAAGACCTGAGACCTATTAGTTTATCATCATTCCTCCTCAAAACGTTGGAGCGACTGATTGATATCCATCTCCGTACCAACATAAATACGCAGCTTCTATCTGCGTCTCAACATGCATACTGTAAGGGTAAGTCAGTTGCAACTGCCCTTCACTCTCTGGAACGCACTACTGAATACTCCCTTCATCACAAGGAGTACACTATGGTTGCTTTTCTGGATATAGAAGGCGCCTTTAACAACGTGGGTACATCTGCAATCACGGATGCACTGACAGCACTGAATGTGGAGGGTTCGCTTGGTGAATTGATTAATCTACTGCTCACAAGTCGGATTATCTACTCAAAACTGGGCGTTTCATTCGCCAGGAGGTCTGTCAGTAGAGGCACGCCGCAAGGCGGGGTCCTTTCCCCCCTTCTCTGGAATTTGGTGGTGAATGAGCTACTGATATACCTGGAAGGGGTGGGCTGCAGGGTGATTGCATATGCGGACGACATTGCTATAGCCGTCTCCGGGAAGTACCTCAATACTATAAAAGAACTCATGCAAAACGCTCTTAACAAGCTAAAGAAATGGGCTAATCGCTGTGGCTTGGGTATAAACCCCCACAAAACAGAATTAATCCTCTTCTCCAGGAAACACAAGATTCCGCACATCGACCCACCCTCTATTGGTGGTATAAGATTAGTATTCTCTGACGAAGCTAAGTTCTTGGGTCTTATCTTCGATAGGAAGTTAAGCTGGAAACCCAACATACAAGAAAGGGTAAAAAAAGCCACAGTGGCACTTTTCTCTTGCAAAAAAGCCATTGGCAACAAGTGGGGTCTACAACCCCGCATAACGTATTGGCTATATGTATCGGTCGTAAGACCGATTCTCACATATGGGGTTGCTGTCTGGTGGCCTGCCCTAAGTAAAGCTATAAACTGTGCTAAGCTTGGCAAAGTCCAACGCACAGCAGGTTTGTGCAAAAGTGGAGCACTCCGTACCACCCCCTCTGCAGCACTAGATATCCTGCTACATCTGTTACCACTCGACATTTTTAGTAGGCAAACAGCAGCCTGTTCTGCTGTCCGCCTTAAGGCTACCTCGCAGTGGGTTTACAATAACATTGGCCACACCACCATTCTGGACTCATTTGAGTCTCTACCAGGAAACATAGATTACACCATACCCCAATTACAGTTTGGAAAGAACTTTCAAATCACTATTCCTTCCAGATCATTCTGGGAGGACGCTGAATTTGAGGAAGTTAAAGCGATCCACTTCTACACCGATGGATCAAAAACTAGTGCTCTAGGTCAACTGGTTTAGGAGATATCGAAGAAACCGTGCAGCATCTGGGAGCTAAAATTCAAAAAGTTGAACTTTTTTGTTTGTATCTAGATACAAAATCTATAAATGCACGTTGTTAGATAATTTAATCTAGAATTCAGGCAACTTAACTTTATTGCTCTAGGTCAACTGGTTTAGGAGATATCGATGAAACCGTGCAGCATCTGGGAGCTAAAATTCAAAAAGTTGAACTTTTTTGTTTGTATCTAGATACAAAATCTATAATGCACGTTGTTAGATACTCGTAATTTAATCTAGAATTCAGGCAACTTAACTTTATTGCTCTAGGTCAACTGGTTTAGGAGATATCGAAGAAACCGTGCAGCATCTGGGAGCTAAAATTCAAAAAGTTGAACTTTTTTGTTTGTATCTAGATACAAAATCTATAAATGCACGTTGTTAGATAATTTAATCTAGAATTCAGGCAACTTAACTTTATTGCTCTAGGTCCACTGGTTTAGGAGATATCGAAGAAACCGTGCAGCATCTGGGAGCTAAAATTCAAAAAGTTGAACTTTTTTGTTTGTATCTAGATACAAAATCTATAAATGCACGTTGTTAGATAATTTAATCTAGAATTCAGGCAACTTAACTTTATTGCTCTAGGTCAACTGGTTTAGGAGATATCGAAGAAACCGTGCAGCATCTGGGAGCTAAAATTCAAAAAGTTGAACTTTTTTGTTTGTACGAGGGCGGGTCAATAAGTCCGTGACTTTTGGAATAAAACACAGATTTTTTGATAAAATTTTTTTTTTATTTTTCAACGTAGTCTCCCTTGAGCTCTATAAACTTTGTCCAACGCTTCTCCAATTTTTTTATTCCTTCCAAAAAAAATGATTTGTCGAGGTCCTCAAAATAGGCCTTTATTTGCGAGATGACTTCATCATTGGAGTCAAATCTTTTTCCACCAAGCCATTTCTTCAGGTTTGGGAACAAGAAGTAGTCGCTTGGAGCCAAATCTGGAGAATAGGGTGGATGAGGGAGCAATTCATAGCCCAATTCATGTTTTTTTGCCATGGCAACTGCACATGTGTGCACCTTTGCATTGTCTTGGTGGAAAAGAACTTTTTTCTTGGCCAAATGAGGTCGGTTTTTTTTCAAATCGTCATTGAATCGGTCCAATAAGTTGGCATAATATTCCCCATTGATTGTTCTTCCCTTTTGAAGGTAGTCAATGTGGATTATCCCGCGTGCATCCCAAAAAACAGTCGCCATAACTTTATTGGCTGACAAATCCACCTTGGCCTTCTTTGGCGCCGATTCACCCTTAGAAACCCACTGTTTTGACTGTTGTTTGGTCTCTGGTGTGTTGTGATGGATCCATGTTTCGTCCACGGTTACAAAACGGCGCAAAAACTCCTCCATATTGCGATTAAACAACGCCAAACCTTCCTGTGAAGTTGTTACACGATTGCGTTTGTGGTCGACTGTGAGCAAACGCGGCACCCATCTTGCGGAAAGCTTTCTCATGCCCAAGTGATCATTCAAAATTGAAACCACTGAGCCATGCGAGATCCCTACGGCTTCCACAATCTCTCGCACTTTCAATCTTCGGTCGGCCAACACCATATCGTGAATTTTTTCGATTGTTTCGGGTGTAGAGACCTCAACTGGGCGTCCAGGACGTTCGGCATCTTCAGTGCTTGTACGGCCACAACGAAATTCAGTAAACCACTTTTTTACCATTGAAATCGATGGTGCAGAGTCCCCATAGTATTTTTCAAGCTTAGCCTTGGTCTCGGTAATGGTTTTTTTTCGCAAGAAATAATGCTTAATAAGCACACGAAATTCACTTTTTTCCATTTTCTCCTCAAATTAGTGAGTAGTCTGATAAAAATAGCTGTCAAACACAAACTCACTGACGCAGCAAGTTTAAATTTTGACAGGAGTCAACTGACAGATGCCTGTTGACAGGAGCAGTGTTGCCGTTTCAGTAAAGAGGTCAGAAATTCAAAAAGTCACGGACTTATTGACCCGCCCTCGTATCTAGATACAAAATCTATAAATGCACGTTGTTAGATAATTGAATCTAGAATTCAGGAAAATTAATTATATCGCTGTAGGTCAACTGGTTTGGGAGATATCGAAGAAACCGTGCAGCATCTGGGAGCTAAAATTCAAAAAGTTGAACACTCCTTCTCTGATCACCGTTATCTTCAATTCAACCTCAATGTTGATCCTCCCTGCCAACCTATTTTCCGCAATCCTCGGAAAACCAATTGGCCCAAATAAAGAGAAACTCTTCGCGGACTAGTTACCTCTGAACTTTTAAGTCCACCCTGTAACTTTTCCGAGCTTGACGGCAAGGTCAACGAGCTCACCTCGGCTCTCAATAAAGCGATGTCCGCTTCCTGTCCCCTCATACGACCAATGGGGAAGAGAAAGCCACAATGGTGGAACCAGGAACTGGGACCACTCAGAAATAATTGCAGAAAACTCTTCAATCGCGCTAAAAGCTCGAGATCACTTACTGATTGGGACTCCTATAAGGAAGCTCTCAAATTATACAAAAAAGAGCTAAGGAAAGCCAAAAGATCATCCTGGAGACTCTTCTGTGGCAAAATAGAAGAAGTCTCTGAGGCATCAAGGCTAAGAAAAATCCTAGCTTCAAATCCAACCATGCCCAGCTGTCTAAAGAAAGCTGATGGATCCTGGACGATATCTAGCGAGGAATCGCTCAATCTGCTACTTGATACCCACTTCCCAGGTAGCTCCAACATTACCGGGTACACTGATCTGAATAGATCACTGGCACAGGTGACTCATTCTCAAGGTCTGATTACAAGGGACAAGCTGCTTTGGGCACTAAATAGCTTCAAGCCCTTCAAGTCTGCAGGACCAGACGGCATAATACCTGCCGAATTACAAATGTCTTCAGATATCATCACACCAGTATTGGAGATGATTCTGAACAGCTGCTTAAAAATGGCATATATTCCTCAGGCTTGGAGAGAAGTGAAAGTGGTCTTTATACCAAAAGCCGGGAAATACTCCCATGTCAGCCCAAAAGACCTGAGACCTATTAGTTTATCATCATTCCTCCTCAAAACGTTGGAGCGACTGATTGATATCCATCTCCGTACCAACATAAATACGCAGCTTCTATCTGCGTCTCAACATGCATACTGTAAGGGTAAGTCAGTTGAAACTGCCCTTCACTCTCTGGAACGCACTATTGAATACTCCCTTCATCACAAGGAGTACACTATGGTTGCTTTTCTGGATATAGAAGGCGCCTTTAACAACGTGGGTACATCTGCAATCACGGATGCACTGACAGCACTGAATGTGGAGGGTTCGCTTGGTGAATTGATTAATCTACTGCTCACAAGTCGGATTATCTACTCAAAACTGGGCGTTTCATTCGCCAGGAGGTCTGTCAGTAGAGGCACGCCGCAAGGCGGGGTCCTTTCCCCCCTTCTCTGGAATTTGGTGGTGAATGAGCTACTGATATACCTGGAAGGGGTGGGCTGCAGGGTGATTGCATATGCGGATGACATTGCTATAGCCGTCTCCGGGAAGTACCTCAATACTATAAAAGAACTCATGCAAAACGCTCTTAACAAGCTAAAGAAATGGGCTAATCGCTGTGGCTTGGGTATAAACCCCCACAAAACAGAATTAATCCTCTTCTCCAGGAAACACAAGATTCCGCACATCGACCCACCCTCTATTGGTGGTATAAGATTAGTATTCTCTGACGAAGCTAAGTTCTTGGGTCTTATCTTCGATAGGAAGTTAAGCTGGAAACCCAACATACAAGAAAGGGTAAAAAAAGCCACAGTGGCACTTTTCTCTTGCAAAAAAGCCATTGGCAACAAGTGGGGTCTACAACCCCGCATAACGCATTGGCTATATGTATCGGTCGTAAGACCGATTCTCACATATGGGGTTGCTGTCTGGTGGCCTGCCCTAAGTAAAGCTATAAACTGTGCTAAGCTTGGCAAAGTCCAAAGCACAGCAGGTTTGTGCATAAGTGGAGCACTCCGTACCACCCCCTCTGCAGCACTAGATATCCTGCTACATCTGTTACCACTCGACATTTTTAGTAGGCAAATAGCAGCCTGTTCTGCTGTCCGCCTTAAGGCTACCTCGCAGTGGGTTTACAATAACATTGGCCACACCACCATTCTGGACTCATTTGAGTCTCTACCAGGAAACATAGATTACACCATACCCCAATTACAGTTTGGAAAGAACTTTCAAGTCACTATTCCTTCCAGATCATTCTGGGAGGACGCTGAATTTGAGGAAGTTAAAGCGATCCACTTCTACACCGATGGATCAAAAACTAGTGCTCTAGGTCAACTGGTTTAGGAGATATCGAAGAAACCGTGCAGCATCTGGGAGCTAAAATTCAAAAAGTTGAACACTCCTTCTCTGATCACCGTTATCTTCAATTCAACCTCAATGTTGATCCTCCCTGCCAACCTATTTTCCGCAATCCTCGGAAAACCAATTGGCCCAAATAAAGAGAAACTCTTCGCGGACTAGTTACCTCTGAACTTTTAAGTCCACCCTGTAACTTTTCCGAGCTTGACGGCAAGGTCAACGAGCTCACCTCGGCTCTCAATAAAGCGATGTCCGCTTCCTGTCCCCTCATACGACCTATGGGGAAGAGAAAGCCACAATGGTGGAACCAGGAACTGGGACCACTCAGAAATAATTGCAGAAAACTCTTCAATCGCGCTAAAAGCTCGAGATCACTTACTGATTGGGACTCCTATAAGGAAGCTCTCAAATTATACAAAAAAGAGCTAAGGAAAGCCAAAAGATCATCCTGGAGACTCTTCTGTGGCAAAATAGAAGAAGTCTCTGAGGCATCAAGGCTAAGAAAAATCCTAGCTTCAAATCCAACCATGCCCAGCTGTCTAAAGAAAGCTGATGGATCCTGGACGATATCTAGCGAGGAATCGCTCAATCTGCTACTTGATACCCACTTCCCAGGTAGCTCCAACATTACCGGGTACACTGATCTGAATAGATCACTGGCACAGGTGACTCATTCTCAAGGTCTGATTACAAGGGACAAGCTGCTTTGGGCACTAAATAGCTTCAAGCCCTTCAAGTCTGCAGGACCAGACGGCATAATACCTGCCGAATTACAAATGTCTTCAGATATCATCACACCAGTATTGGAGATGATTCTGAACAGCTGCTTAAAAATGGCATATATTCCTCAGGCTTGGAGAGAAGTGAAAGTGGTCTTTATACCAAAAGCCGGGAAATACTCCCATGTCAGCCCAAAAGACCTGAGACCTATTAGTTTATCATCATTCCTCCTCAAAACGTTGGAGCGACTGATTGATATCCATCTCCGTACCAACATAAATACGCAGCTTCTATCTGCGTCTCAACATGCATACTGTAAGGGTAAGTCAGTTGAAACTGCCCTTCACTCTCTGGAACGCACTATTGAATACTCCCTTCATCACAAGGAGTACACTATGGTTGCTTTTCTGGATATAGAAGGCGCCTTTAACAACGTGGGTACATCTGCAATCACGGATGCACTGACAGCACTGAATGTGGAGGGTTCGCTTGGTGAATTGATTAATCTACTGCTCACAAGTCGGATTATCTACTCAAAACTGGGCGTTTCATTCGCCAGGAGGTCTGTCAGTAGAGGCACGCCGCAAGGCGGGGTCCTTTCCCCCCTTCTCTGGAATTTGGTGGTGAATGAGCTACTGATATACCTGGAAGGGGTGGGCTGCAGGGTGATTGCATATGCGGATGACATTGCTATAGCCGTCTCCGGGAAGTACCTCAATACTATAAAAGAACTCATGCAAAACGCTCTTAACAAGCTAAAGAAATGGGCTAATCGCTGTGGCTTGGGTATAAACCCCCACAAAACAGAATTAATCCTCTTCTCCAGGAAACACAAGATTCCGCACATCGACCCACCCTCTATTGGTGGTATAAGATTAGTATTCTCTGACGAAGCTAAGTTCTTGGGTCTTATCTTCGATAGGAAGTTAAGCTGGAAACCCAACATACAAGAAAGGGTAAAAAAAGCCACAGTGGCACTTTTCTCTTGCAAAAAAGCCATTGGCAACAAGTGGGGTCTACAACCCCGCATAACGCATTGGCTATATGTATCGGTCGTAAGACCGATTCTCACATATGGGGTTGCTGTCTGGTGGCCTGCCCTAAGTAAAGCTATAAACTGTGCTAAGCTTGGCAAAGTCCAAAGCACAGCAGGTTTGTGCATAAGTGGAGCACTCCGTACCACCCCCTCTGCAGCACTAGATATCCTGCTACATCTGTTACCACTCGACATTTTTAGTAGGCAAATAGCAGCCTGTTCTGCTGTCCGCCTTAAGGCTACCTCGCAGTGGGTTTACAATAACATTGGCCACACCACCATTCTGGACTCATTTGAGTCTCTACCAGGAAACATAGATTACACCATACCCCAATTACAGTTTGGAAAGAACTTTCAAGTCACTATTCCTTCCAGATCATTCTGGGAGGACGCTGAATTTGAGGAAGTTAAAGCGATCCACTTCTACACCGATGGATCAAAAACTAGTGCTCTAGGTCAACTGGTTTAGGAGATATCGAAGAAACCGTGCAGCATCTGGGAGCTAAAATTCAAAAAGTTGAACTTTTTTGTTTGTATCTAGATACAAAATCTATAATGCACGTTGTTAGATACTCGTAATTTAATCTAGAATTCAGGCAACTTAACTTTATTGCTCTAGGTCAACTGGTTTAGGAGATATCGAAGAAACCGTGCAGCATCTGGGAGCTAAAATTCAAAAAGTTGAACTTTTTTGTTTGTATCTAGATACAAAATCTTTAAATGCACGTTGTTAGATAATTTAATCTAGAATTCAGGCAACTTAACTTTTTTGCTCTAGGTCAACTGGTTTAGGAGATATCGAAGAAACCGTGCAGCATCTGGGAGCTAAAATTCAAAAAGTTGAACTTTTTTGTTTGTATCTAGATACAAAATCTAGAAATGCACGTTGTTAGATAATTTAATCTAGAATTCAGGCAACTTAACTTTATTGCTCTAGGTCAACTGGTTTAGGAGATATCGAAGAAACCGTGCAGCATCTGGGAGCTAAAATTCAAAAAGTTGAACTTTTTTGTTTGTATCTAGATACAAAATCTATAAATGCACGTTGTTAGATAATTTAATCTAGAATTCAGGCAACTTAACTTTATTGCTCTAGGTCAACTGGTTTAGGAGATATCGAAGAAACCGTGCAGCATCTGGGAGCTAAAATTCAAAAAGTTGAACTTTTTTGTTTGTATCTAGATACAAAATCTATAAATGCATGTTGTTAGATAATTTAATCTAGAATTCAGGCAACTTAACTTTATTGCTCTAGGTCAACTGGTTTAGGAGATATCGAAGAAACCGTGCAGCATCTGGGAGCTAAAATTCAAAAAGTTGAACTTTTTTGTTTGTACGAGGGCGGGTCAATAAGTCCGTGACTTTTGGAATAAAACACAGATTTTTTGATAAAATTTTTTTTTATTTTTCAACGTAGTCTCCCTTGAGCTCTATAAACTTTGTCCAACGCTTCTCCAATTTTTTTATTCCTTCCAAAAAAAATGATTTGTCGAGGTCCTCAAAATAGGCCTTTATTTGCGAGATGACTTCATCATTGGAGTCAAATCTTTTTCCACCAAGCCATTTCTTCAGGTTTGGGAACAAGAAGTAGTCGCTTGGAGCCAAATCTGGAGAATAGGGTGGATGAGGGAGCAATTCATAGCCCAATTCATGGTTTTTTGCCATGGCAACTGCACATGTGTGCACCCTTGCATTGTCTTGGTGGAAAAGAACTTTTTTCTTGGCCAAATGAGGTCGGTTTTTTTTCAAATCGTCATTGAATCGGTCCAATAAGTTGGCATAATATTCCCCATTGATTGTTCTTCCCTTTTGAAGGAAGTCAATGTGGATTATCCCGCGTGCATCCCAAAAAACAGTCGCCATA
Organism: Portevinia maculata; assembly: GCA_949715645.1. Lineage (NCBI taxonomy): Eukaryota > Metazoa > Arthropoda > Insecta > Diptera > Syrphidae > Portevinia > Portevinia maculata. Next base: position 104,645,243 of record OX454525.1, read on the forward strand.
ACTTTATTGGCTGACAAATCCACCTTGGCCTTCTTTGGCGCCGATTCACCCTTAGAAACCCACTGTTTTGACTGTTGTTTGGTCTCTGGTGTGTTGCGATGGATCCATGTTTCGTCCACGGTTACAAAACGGCGCAAAAACTCCTCCATATTGCGATTAAACAACGCCAAACCTTCCTGTGAAGTTGTTACACGATTGCGTTTGTGGTCGACTGTGAGCAAACGCGGCACCCATCTTGCGGAAAGTTTTCTCATGCCCAAGTGATCATTCAAAATTGAAACCACTGAGCCATGCGAGATCCCTACGGCTTCCACAATCTCTCGCACTTTCAATCTTCGGTCGGCCAACACCATATCGTGAATTTTTTCGATTGTTTCGGGTGTAGAGACCTCAACTGGGCGTCCAAGACGTTCGGCATCTTCAGTGCTTGTACGGCCACAACGAAATTCAGTAAACCACTTTTTTACCATTGAAATCGATGGTGCAGAGTCCCCATAGTATTTTTCAAGCTTAGCCTTGGTCTCGGTAATGGTTTTTTTTCGCAAGAAATAATGCTTAATAAGCACACGAAATTCACTTTTTTCCATTTTCTCCTCAAATTAGTGAGTAGTCTGATAAAAATAGCTGTCAAACACAAACTCACTGACGCAGCAAGTTTAAATTTTGACAGGAGTCAACTGACAGATGCCTGTTGACAGGAGCAGTGTTGCCGTTTCAGTAAAGAGGTCAGAAATTCAAAAAGTCACGGACTTATTGACCCGCCCTCGTATCTAGATACAAAATCTATAAATGCACGTTGTTAGATAATTGAATCTAGAATTCAGGAAAATTAATTATATCGCTGTAGGTCAACTGGTTTGGGAGATATCGAAGAAACCGTGCAGCATCTGGGAGCTAAAATTCAAAAAGTTGAACACTCCTTCTCTGATCACCGTTATCTTCAATTCAACCTCAATGTTGATCCTCCCTGCCAACCTATTTTCCGCAATCCTCGGAAAACCAATTGGCCCAAATAAAGAGAAACTCTTCGCGGACTAGTTACCTCTGAACTTTTAAGTCCACCCTGTAACTTTTCCGAGCTTGACGGCAAGGTCAACGAGCTCACCTCGGCTCTCAATAAAGCGATGTCCGCTTCCTGTCCCCTCATACGACCTATGGGGAAGAGAAAGCCACAATGGTGGAACCAGGAACTGGGACCACTCAGAAATAATTGCAGAAAACTCTTCAATCGCGCTAAAAGCTCGAGATCACTTACTGATTGGGACTCCTATAAGGAAGCTCTCAAATTATACAAAAAAGAGCTAAGGAAAGCCAAAAGATCATCCTGGAGACTCTTCTGTGGCAAAATAGAAGAAGTCTCTGAGGCATCAAGGCTAAGAAAAATCCTAGCTTCAAATCCAACCATGCCCAGCTGTCTAAAGAAAGCTGATGGATCCTGGACGATATCTAGCGAGGAATCGCTCAATCTGCTACTTGATACCCACTTCCCAGGTAGCTCCAACATTACCGGGTACACTGATCTGAATAGATCACTGGCACAGGTGACTCATTCTCAAGGTCTGATTACAAGGGACAAGCTGCTTTGGGCACTAAATAGCTTCAAGCCCTTCAAGTCTGCAGGACCAGACGGCATAATACCTGCCGAATTACAAATGTCTTCAGATATCATCACACCAGTATTGGAGATGATTCTGAACAGCTGCTTAAAAATGGCATATATTCCTCAGGCTTGGAGAGAAGTGAAAGTGGTCTTTATACCAAAAGCCGGGAAATACTCCCATGTCAGCCCAAAAGACCTGAGACCTATTAGTTTATCATCATTCCTCCTCAAAACGTTGGAGCGACTGATTGATATCCATCTCCGTACCAACATAAATACGCAGCTTCTATCTGCGTCTCAACATGCATACTGTAAGGGTAAGTCAGTTGAAACTGCCCTTCACTCTCTGGAACGCACTATTGAATACTCCCTTCATCACAAGGAGTACACTATGGTTGCTTTTCTGGATATAGAAGGCGCCTTTAACAACGTGGGTACATCTGCAATCACGGATGCACTGACAGCACTGAATGTGGAGGGTTCGCTTGGTGAATTGATTAATCTACTGCTCACAAGTCGGATTATCTACTCAAAACTGGGCGTTTCATTCGCCAGGAGGTCTGTCAGTAGAGGCACGCCGCAAGGCGGGGTCCTTTCCCCCCTTCTCTGGAATTTGGTGGTGAATGAGCTACTGATATACCTGGAAGGGGTGGGCTGCAGGGTGATTGCATATGCGGATGACATTGCTATAGCCGTCTCCGGGAAGTACCTCAATACTATAAAAGAACTCATGCAAAACGCTCTTAACAAGCTAAAGAAATGGGCTAATCGCTGTGGCTTGGGTATAAACCCCCACAAAACAGAATTAATCCTCTTCTCCAGGAAACACAAGATTCCGCACATCGACCCACCCTCTATTGGTGGTATAAGATTAGTATTCTCTGACGAAGCTAAGTTCTTGGGTCTTATCTTCGATAGGAAGTTAAGCTGGAAACCCAACATACAAGAAAGGGTAAAAAAAGCCACAGTGGCACTTTTCTCTTGCAAAAAAGCCATTGGCAACAAGTGGGGTCTACAACCCCGCATAACGCATTGGCTATATGTATCGGTCGTAAGACCGATTCTCACATATGGGGTTGCTGTCTGGTGGCCTGCCCTAAGTAAAGCTATAAACTGTGCTAAGCTTGGCAAAGTCCAAAGCACAGCAGGTTTGTGCATAAGTGGAGCACTCCGTACCACCCCCTCTGCAGCACTAGATATCCTGCTACATCTGTTACCACTCGACATTTTTAGTAGGCAAATAGCAGCCTGTTCTGCTGTCCGCCTTAAGGCTACCTCGCAGTGGGTTTACAATAACATTGGCCACACCACCATTCTGGACTCATTTGAGTCTCTACCAGGAAACATAGATTACACCATACCCCAATTACAGTTTGGAAAGAACTTTCAAGTCACTATTCCTTCCAGATCATTCTGGGAGGACGCTGAATTTGAGGAAGTTAAAGCGATCCACTTCTACACCGATGGATCAAAAACTAGTGCTCTAGGTCAACTGGTTTAGGAGATATCGAAGAAACCGTGCAGCATCTGGGAGCTAAAATTCAAAAAGTTGAACTTTTTTGTTTGTATCTAGATACAAAATCTATAAATGCACGTTGTTAGATAATTTAATCTAGAATTCAGGCAACTTAACTTTATTGCTCTAGGTCAACTGGTTTAGGAGATATCGAAGAAACCGTGCAGCATCTGGGAGCTAAAATTCAAAAAGTTGAACTTTTTTGTTTGTATCTAGATACAAAATCTATAAATGCACGTTGTTAGATAATTTAATCTAGAATTCAGGCAACTTAACTTTATTGCTCTAGGTCAACTGGTTTAGGAGATATCGAAGAAACCGTGCAGCATCTGGGAGCTAAAATTCAAAAAGTTGAACTTTTTTGTTTGTACGAGGGCGGGTCAATAAGTCCGTGACTTTTGGAATAAAACACAGATTTTTTGATAAAATTTTTTTTTTATTTTTCAACGTAGTCTCCCTTGAGCTCTATAAACTTTGTCCAACGCTTCTCCAATTTTTTTATTCCTTCCAAAAAAAATGATTTGTCGAGGTCCTCAAAATAGGCCTTTATTTGCGAGATGACTTCATCATTGGAGTCAAATCTTTTTCCACCAAGCCATTTCTTCAGGTTTGGGAACAAGAAGTAGTCGCTTGGAGCCAAATCTGGAGAATAGGGTGGATGAGGGAGCAATTCATAGCCCAATTCATGGTTTTTTGCCATGGCAACTGCACATGTGTGCACCCTTGCATTGTCTTGGTGGAAAAGAACTTTTTTCTTGGCCAAATGAGGTCGGTTTTTTTTCAAATCGTCATTGAATCGGTCCAATAAGTTGGCATAATATTCCCCATTGATTGTTCTTCCCTTTTGAAGGTAGTCAATGTGGATTATCCCGCGTGCATCCCAAAAAACAGTCGCCATAACTTTATTGGCTGACAAATCCACCTTGGCCTTCTTTGGCGCCGATTCACCCTTAGAAACCCACTGTTTTGACTGTTGTTTGGTCTCTGGTGTGTTGCGATGGATCCATGTTTCGTCCACGGTTACAAAACGGCGCAAAAACTCCTCCATATTGCGATTAAACAACGCCAAACCTTCCTGTGAAGTTGTTACACGATTGCGTTTGTGGTCGACTGTGAGCAAACGCGGCACCCATCTTGCGGAAAGCTTTCTCATGCCCAAGTGATCATTCAAAATTGAAACCACTGAGCCATGCGAGATCCCTACGGCTTCCACAATCTCTCGCACTTTCAATCTTCGGTCGGCCAACACCATATCGTGAATTTTTTCGATTGTTTCGGGTGTAGAGACCTCAACTGGGCGTCCAGGACGTTCGGCATCTTCAGTGCTTGTACGGCCACAACGAAATTCAGTAAACCACTTTTTTACCATTGAAATCGATGGTGCAGAGTCCCCATAGTATTTTTCAAGCTTAGCCTTGGTCTCGGTAATGGTTTTTTTTCGCAAGAAATAATGCTTAATAAGCACACGAAATTCACTTTTTTCCATTTTCTCCTCAAATTAGTGAGTAGTCTGATAAAAATAGCTGTCAAACACAAACTCACTGACGCAGCAAGTTTAAATTTTGACAGGAGTCAACTGACAGATGCCTGTTGACAGGAGCAGTGTTGCCGTTTCAGTAAAGAGGTCAGAAAGTCAAAAAGTCACGGACTTATTGACCCGCCCTCGTATCTAGATACAAAATCTATAAATGCACGTTGTTAGATAATTGAATCTAGAATTCAGGAAAATTAATTATATCGCTGTAGGTCAACTGGTTTGGGAGATATCGAAGAAACCGTGCAGCATCTGGGAGCTAAAATTCAAAAAGTTGAACACTCCTTCTCTGATCACCGTTATCTTCAATTCAACCTCAATGTTGATCCTCCCTGCCAACCTATTTTCCGCAATCCTCGGAAAACCAATTGGCCCAAATAAAGAGAAACTCTTCGCGGACTAGTTACCTCTGAACTTTTAAGTCCACCCTGTAACTTTTCCGAGCTTGACGGCAAGGTCAACGAGCTCACCTCGGCTCTCAATAAAGCGATGTCCGCTTCCTGTCCCCTCATACGACCTATGGGGAAGAGAAAGCCACAATGGTGGAACCAGGAACTGGGACCACTCAGAAATAATTGCAGAAAACTCTTCAATCGCGCTAAAAGCTCGAGATCACTTACTGATTGGGACTCCTATAAGGAAGCTCTCAAATTATACAAAAAAGAGCTAAGGAAAGCCAAAAGATCATCCTGGAGACTCTTCTGTGGCAAAATAGAAGAAGTCTCTGAGGCATCAAGGCTAAGAAAAATCCTAGCTTCAAATCCAACCATGCCCAGCTGTCTAAAGAAAGCTGATGGATCCTGGACGATATCTAGCGAGGAATCGCTCAATCTGCTACTTGATACCCACTTCCCAGGTAGCTCCAACATTACCGGGTACACTGATCTGAATAGATCACTGGCACAGGTGACTCATTCTCAAGGTCTGATTACAAGGGACAAGCTGCTTTGGGCACTAAATAGCTTCAAGCCCTTCAAGTCTGCAGGACCAGACGGCATAATACCTGCCGAATTACAAATGTCTTCAGATATCATCACACCAGTATTGGAGATGATTCTGAACAGCTGCTTAAAAATGGCATATATTCCTCAGGCTTGGAGAGAAGTGAAAGTGGTCTTTATACCAAAAGCCGGGAAATACTCCCATGTCAGCCCAAAAGACCTGAGACCTATTAGTTTATCATCATTCCTCCTCAAAACGTTGGAGCGACTGATTGATATCCATCTCCGTACCAACATAAATACGCAGCTTCTATCTGCGTCTCAACATGCATACTGTAAGGGTAAGTCAGTTGAAACTGCCCTTCACTCTCTGGAACGCACTATTGAATACTCCCTTCATCACAAGGAGTACACTATGGTTGCTTTTCTGGATATAGAAGGCGCCTTTAACAACGTGGGTACATCTGCAATCACGGATGCACTGACAGCACTGAATGTGGAGGGTTCGCTTGGTGAATTGATTAATCTACTGCTCACAAGTCGGATTATCTACTCAAAACTGGGCGTTTCATTCGCCAGGAGGTCTGTCAGTAGAGGCACGCCGCAAGGCGGGGTCCTTTCCCCCCTTCTCTGGAATTTGGTGGTGAATGAGCTACTGATATACCTGGAAGGGGTGGGCTGCAGGGTGATTGCATATGCGGATGACATTGCTATAGCCGTCTCCGGGAAGTACCTCAATACTATAAAAGAACTCATGCAAAACGCTCTTAACAAGCTAAAGAAATGGGCTAATCGCTGTGGCTTGGGTATAAACCCCCACAAAACAGAATTAATCCTCTTCTCCAGGAAACACAAGATTCCGCACATCGACCCACCCTCTATTGGTGGTATAAGATTAGTATTCTCTGACGAAGCTAAGTTCTTGGGTCTTATCTTCGATAGGAAGTTAAGCTGGAAACCCAACATACAAGAAAGGGTAAAAAAAGCCACAGTGGCACTTTTCTCTTGCAAAAAAGCCATTGGCAACAAGTGGGGTCTACAACCCCGCATAACGCATTGGCTATATGTATCGGTCGTAAGACCGATTCTCACATATGGGGTTGCTGTCTGGTGGCCTGCCCTAAGTAAAGCTATAAACTGTGCTAAGCTTGGCAAAGTCCAAAGCACAGCAGGTTTGTGCATAAGTAGAGCACTCCGTACCACCCCCTCTGCAGCACTAGATATCCTGCTACATCTGTTACCACTCGACATTTTTAGTAGGCAAATAGCAGCCTGTTCTGCTGTCCGCCTTAAGGCTACCTCGCAGTGGGTTTACAATAATATTGGCCACACCACCATTCTGGACTCATTTGAGTCTCTACCAGGAAACATAGATTACACCATACCCCAATTACAGTTTGGAAAGAACTTTCAAGTCACTATTCCTTCCAGATCATTCTGGGAGGACGCTGAATTTGAGGAAGTTAAAGCGATCCACTTCTACACCGATGGATCAAAAACTAGTGCTCTAGGTCAACTGGTTTAGGAGATATCGAAGAAACCGTGCAGCATCTGGGAGCTAAAATTCAAAAAGTTGAACTTTTTTGTTTGTATCTAGATACAAAATCTAGAAATGCACGTTGTTAGATAATTTAATCTAGAATTCAGGCAACTTAACTTTATTGCTCTAGGTCAACTGGTTTAGGAGATATCGAAGAAACCGTGCAGCATCTGGGAGCTAAAATTCAAAAAGTTGAACTTTTTTGTTTGTATCTAGATACAAAATCTATAATGCACGTTGTTTGATACTCGTAATTTAATCTAGAATTCAGGCAACTTAACTTTATTGCTCTAGGTCAACTGGTTTAGGAGATATCGAAGAAACCGTGCAGCATCTGGGAGCTAAAATTCAAAAAGTTGAACTTTTTTGTTTGTATCTAGATACAAAATCTTTAAATGCACGTTGTTAGATAATTTAATCTAGAATTCAGGCAACTTAACTTTTTTGCTCTAGGTCAACTGATTTAGGAGATATCGAAGAAACCGTGCAGCATCTGGGAGCTAAAATTCAAAAAGTTGAACTTTTTTGTTTGTATCTAGATACAAAATCTATAAATGCACGTTGTTAGATAATTTAATCTAGAATTCAGGCAACTTAACTTTATTGCTCTAGGTCAACTGGTTTAGGAGATATCGAAGAAACCGTGCAGCATCTGGGAGCTAAAATTCAAAAAGTTGAACTTTTTTGTTTGTATCTAGATACAAAATCTATAAATGCACGTTGTTAGATAATTGAATCTAGAATTCAGGAAAATTAATTATATCGCTGTAGGTCAACTGGTTTGGGAGATATCGAAGAAACCGTGCAGCATCTGGGAGCTAAAATTCAAAAAGTTGAACTTTTTTGTTTGTATCTAGATACAAAATCTATAAATGCACGTTGTTAGATAATTTAATCTAGAATTCAGGCAACTTAACTTTATTGCTCTAGGTCAACTGGTTTAGGAGATATCGAAGAAACCGTGCAGCATCTGGGAGCTAAAATTCAAAAAGTTGAACTTTTTTGTTTGTATCTAGATACAAAATCTAGAAATGCACGTTGTTAGATAATTTAATCTAGAATTCAGGCAACTTAACTTTATTGCTCTAGGTCAACTGGTTTAGGAGATATCGAAGAAACCGTGCAGCATCTGGGAGCTAAAATTCAAAAAGTTGAACTTTTTTGTTTGTATCTAGATACAAAATCTATAAATGCACGTTGTTAGATAATTTAATCTAGAATTCAGGCAACTTAACTTTATTGCTCTAGGTCAACTGGTTTAGGAGATATCGAAGAAACCGTGCAGCATCTGGGAGCTAAAATTCAAAAAGTTGAACTTTTTTGTTTGTATCTAGATACAAAATCTATAAATGCACGTTGTTAGATAATTGAATCTAGAATTCAGGAAAATTAATTATATCGCTGTAGGTCAACTGGTTTTGGAGATATCGAAGAAACCGTGCAGCATCTGGGAGCTAAAATTCACAAAGTTGAACTTTTTTGTTTGTATCTAGATACAAAATCTATAAATGCACGTTTTTTAGATAATTTAATCTAGAATTCAGGCAACTTAACTTTATTGCTCTAGGTCAACTGGTTTAGGAGATATCGAAGAAACCGTGCAGCATCTGGGAGCTAAAATTCAAAAAGTTGAACTTTTTTGTTTGTATCTAGATACAAAATCTATAAATGCACGTTGTTAGATAATTTAATCTAGAATTCAGGCAACTTAACTTTATTGCTCTAGGTCAACTGGTTTAGGAGATATCGAAGAAACCGTGCAGCATCTGGGAGCTAAACTTCAAAAAGTTGAACTTTTTTCTTTGTATCTAGATACAAAATCTATAAATGCACGTTGTTAGATAATTTAATCTTAAATTCAGGCAACTTAACTTTATTGCTCTAGGTCAACTGGTTTAGGAGATATCGAAGAAACCGTGCAGCATCTGGGAGCTAAAATTCAAAAAGTTGAACTTTTTTGTTTGTATCTAGATACAAAATCTATAAATGCACGTTGTTAGATAATTTAATCTAGAATTCAGGCAACTTAACTTTATTGCTCTAGGTCAACTGGTTTAGGAGATATCGAAGAAACCGTGCAGCATCTGGGAGCTAAAATTCAAAAAGTTGAACTTTTTTGTTTGTATCTAGATACAAAATCTATAAATGCACGTTGTTAGATAATTTAATCTAGAATTCAGGCAATTTAACTTTATTGCTCTAGGTCAACTGGTTTAGGAGATATCGAAGAAACCGTGCAGCATCTGGGAGCTAAAATTCAAAAAGTTGAACTTTTTTGTTTGTATCTAGATACAAAATCTATAAATGCACGTTGTTAGATAATTTAATCTAGAATTCAGGAAAATTAATTTTATCGCTGTAGGTCAACTGGTTTGGGAGATATAGAAGAAACCGTGCAGCATCTGGGAGCTAAAATTCAAAAAGTTGAACTTTTTTGTTTGTATCTAGATACAAAATCTATAAATGCACGTTGTTAGATAATTTAATCTAGAATTCAGGAAAATTAATTTTATCGCTGTAGGTCAACTGGTTTGGGAGATATAGAAGAAACCGTGCAGCATCTGGGAGCTAAAATTCAAAAAGTTGAACTTTTTTGTTTGTATCTAGATACAAAATCTATAAACGCACGTTGTTAGATAATTTAATCTAGAATTCAGGCAACTTAACTTTATTGCTCTAGGTCAACTGGTTTAGGAGATATCGAAGAAACCGTGCAGCATCTGGGAGCTAAAATTCAAAAAGTTGAACTTCTTTGTTTGTATCTAGATACAAAATCTATAAATGCACGTTGTTAGATAATTTAATCTAGAATTCAGGCAACTTAACTTTATTGCTCTAGGTCAACTGGTTTAGGAGATATCGAAGAAACCGTGCAGCATCTGGGAGCTAAAATTCAAAAAGTTGAACTTTTTTGTTTGTATCTAGATACAAAATCTATAAATGCACGTTGTTAGATAATTTAATCTAGAATTCAGGCAACTTAACTTTATTGCTCTAGGTCAACTGGTTTAGGAGATATCGAAGAAACCGTGCAGCATCTGGGAGCTAAAATTCAAAAAGTTGAACTTTTTTGTTTGTATCTAGATACAAAATCTATAAATGCACGTTGTTAGATAATTTAATCTAGAATTCAGGCAACTTAACTTTATTGCTCTAGGTCAACTGGTTTAGGAGATATCGAAGAAACCGTGCAGCATCTGGGAGCTAAAATTCAAAAAGTTGAACTTTTTTGTTTGTATCTAGATACAAAATCTATAAATGCACGTTGTTAGATAATTTAATCAAGAATTCAGGCAACTTAACTTTATTGCTCTAGGTCGACTGGTTTAGGAGATATCGAAGAAACCGTGCAGCATCTGGGAGCTAAAATTCAAAAAGTTGAACTTTTTTGTTTGTATCTAGATACAAAATCTATAAATGCACATTGTTAGATAATTTAATCTAGAATTCAGGCAACTTAACTTTATTGCTCTAGGTCAACTGGTTTAGGAGATATCGAAGAAACCGTGCAGCATCTGGGAGCTAAAATTCAAAAAGTTGAACTTTTTTGTTTGTATCTAGATACAAAATCTATAAATGCACGTTGTTAGATAATTTAATCTAGAATTCAAGCAACTTAACTTTATTGCTCTAGGTCAACTGGTTTAGGAGATATCGAAGAAACCGTGCAGCATCTGGGAGCTAAAATTCAAAAAGTTGAACTTTTTTGTTTGTATCTAGATACAAAATCTATAAATGCACGTTGTTAGATAATTTAATCTAGAATTCAGGCAACTTAACTTTATTGCTCTAGGTCAACTGGTTTGGGAGATATCGAAGAAACCGTGCAGCATCTGGGAGCTAAAATTCAAAAAGTTGAACTTTTTTGTTTGTATCTAGATACAAAATCTATAAATGCACGTTGTTAGATAATTTAATCTAGAATTCAGGCAACTTAACTTTATTGCTCTAGGTCAACTGGTTTAGGAGATATCGAAGAAACCGTGCAGCATCTGGGAGCTAAAATTCAAAAAGTTGAACTTTTTTGTTTGTATCTAGATACAAAATCTATAAATGCACGTTGTTAGATAATTTAATCTAGAATTCAAGCAACTTAACTTTATTGCTCTAGGTCAACTGGTTTAGGAGATATCGAAGAAACCGTGCAGCATCTGGGAGCTAAAATTCAAAAAGTTGAACTTTTTTGTTTGTATCTAGATACAAAATCTATAAATGCACGTTGTTAGATAATTTAATCTAGAATTCAGGCAACTTAACTTTATTGCTCTAGGTCAACTGGTTTAGGAGATATCGAAGAAACCGTGCAGCATCTGGGAGCTAAAATTCAAAAAGTTGAACTTTTTTGTTTGTATCTAGATACAAAATCTATAAATGCACGTTGTTAGATAATTTAATCTAGAATTCAAGCAATTTAACTTTATTGCTCTAGGTCAACTGGTTTAGGAGATATCGAAGAAACCGTGCAGCATCTGGGAGCTAAAATTCAAAAAGTTGAAATTTTTTGTTTGTATCTAGATACAAAATCTATAAATGCACGTTGTTAGATAATTTAATCTAGAATTCAGGCAACTTAACTTTATTGCTCTAGGTCAACTGGTTTGGGAGATATCGAAGAAACCGTGCAGCAGCTGGGAGCTAAAATTCAAAAAGTTGAACTTTTTTGTTTGTATCTAGATACAAAATCTATAAATGCACGTTGTTAGATAATTTAATCTAGAATTCAGGGAACTTAACTTTATTGCTCTAGGTCAACTGGTTTAGGAGATATCGAAGAAACAGTGCAGCAGCTGGGAGCTAAAATTCAAAAAGTTGAACTTTTTTGTTTGTACTAGATACAAAATCTAGCATCTGGGAGCTAAAATTCAAAAAGTTGAACTTTTTTGTTTGTATCTAGATACAAAATCTATAAATGCACGTTGTTAGATAATTTAATCTAGAATTCAGGCAACTTAACTTTATTGCTCTAGGTCAACTGGTTTAGGAGATATCGAAGAAACCGTGCAGCATCTGGGAGCTAAAATTCAAAAAGTTGAACTTTTTTGTTTGTATCTAGATACAAAATCTATAAATGCACGTTGTTAGATAATTTAATCTAGAATTCAGGCAACTTAACTTTATTGCTCTAGGTCAACTGGTTTAGGAGATATCGAAGAAACCGTGCAGCATCTGGGAGCTAAAATTCAAAAAGTTGAACTTTTTTGTTTGTATCTAGATACAAAATCTATAAATGCACGTTGTTAGATAATTTAATCTAGAATTCAAGCAACTTAACTTTATTGCTCTAGGTCAACTGGTTTAGGAGATATCGAAGAAACCGTGCAGCATCTGGGAGCTAAAATTCAAAAAGTTGAACTTTTTTGTTTGTATCTAGATACAAAATCTATAAATGCACGTTGTTAGATAATTTAATCTAGAATTCAGGCAACTTAACTTTATTGCTCTAGGTCAACTGGTTTAGGAGATATCGAAGAAACCGTGCAGCATCTGGGAGCTAAAATTCAAAAAGTTGAACTTTTTTGTTTGTATCTAGATACAAAATCTATAAATGCACGTTGTTAGATAATTTAATCTAGAATTCAAGCAATTTAACTTTATTGCTCTAGGTCAACTGGTTTAGGAGATATCGAAGAAACCGTGCAGCATCTGGGAGCTAAAATTCAAAAAGTTGAAATTTTTTGTTTGTATCTAGATACAAAATCTATAAATGCACGTTGTTAGATAATTTAATCTAGAATTCAGGCAACTTAACTTTATTGCTCTAGGTCAACTGGTTTGGGAGATATCGAAGAAACCGTGCAGCATCTGGGAGCTAAAATTCAAAAAGTTGAACTTTTTTGTTTGTATCTAGATACAAAATCTATAAATGCACGTTGTTAGATAATTTAATCTAGAATTCAGGCAACTTAACTTTATTGCTCTAGGTCAACTGGTTTAGGAGATATCGAAGAAACAGTGCAGCAGCTGGGAGCTAAAATTCAAAAAGTTGAACTTTTTTGTTTGTATCTAGATACAAAATCTATAAATGCACGTTGTTAGATAATTTAATCTAGAATTCAGGCAACTTAACTTTATTGCTCTAGGTCAACTGGTTTAGGAGATATCGAAGAAACCGTGCAGCATCTGGGAGCTAAAATTCAAAAAGTTGAACTTTTTTGTTTGTATCTAGATACAAAATCTATAAATGCACGTTGTTAGATAATTTAATCAAGAATTCAGGCAACTTAAATTTATTGCTCTAGGTCGACTGGTTTAGGAGATATCGAAGAAACCGTGCAGCATCTGGGAGCTAAAATTCAAAAAGTTGAACTTTTTTGTTTGTATCTAGATACAAAATCTATAAATGCACATTGTTAGATAATTTAATCTAGAATTCAGGCAACTTAACTTTATTGCTCTAGGTCAACTGGTTTAGGAGATATCGAAGAAACCGTGCAGCATCTGGGAGCTAAAATTCAAAAAGTTGAACTTTTTTGTTTGTATCTAGATACAAAATCTATAAATGCACGTTGTTAGATAATTTAATCTAGAATTCAGGCAACTTAACTTTATTGCTCTAGGTCAACTGGTTTAGGAGATATCGAAGAAACCGTGCAGCATCTGGGAGCTAAAATTCAAAAAGTTGAACTTTTTTGTTTGTATCTAGATACAAAATCTATAAATGCACGTTGTTAGATAATTTAATCTAGAATTCAAGCAATTTAACTTTATTGCTCTAGGTCAACTGGTTTAGGAGATATCGAAGAAACCGTGCAGCATCTGGGAGCTAAAATTCAAAAAGTTGAAATTTTTTGTTTGTATCTAGATACAAAATCTATAAATGCACGTTGTTAGATAATTTAATATAGAATTCAGGCAACTTAACTTTATTGCTCTAGGTCAACTGGTTTGGGAGATATCGAAGAAACCGTGCAGCAGCTGGGAGCTAAAATTCAAAAAGTTGAACTTTTTTGTTTGTATCTAGATACAAAATCTATAAATGCACGTTGTTAGATAATTTAATCTAGAATTCAGGGAACTTAACTTTATTGCTCTAGGTCAACTGGTTTAGGAGATATCGAAGAAACAGTGCAGCAGCTGGGAGCTAAAATTCAAAAAGTTGAACTTTTTTGTTTGTATCTAGATACAAAATCTAGCATCTGGGAGCTAAAATTCAAAAAGTTGAACTTTTTTGTTTGTATCTAGATACAAAATCTATAAATGCACGTTGTTAGATAATTTAATCTAGAATTCAGGCAACTTAACTTTATTGCTCTAGGTCAACTGGTTTGGGAGATATCGAAGAAACCGTGCAGCATCTGGGAGCTAAAATTCAAAAAGTTGAACTTTTTTGTTTGTATCTAGATACAAAATCTATAAATGCACGTTGTTAGATAATTTAATCTAGAATTCAGGCAACTTAACTTTATTGCTCTAGGTCAACTGGTTTAGGAGATATCGAAGAAACCGTGCAGCATCTGTGAGCTAAAATTCAAAAAGTTGAACTTTTTTGTTTGTATCTAGATACAAAATCTATAAATGCACGTTGTTAGATAATTTAATCTAGAATTCAAGCAACTTAACTTTATTGCTCTAGGTCAACTGGTTTAGGAGATATCGAAGAAACCGTGCAGCATCTGGGAGCTAAAATTCAAAAAGTTCAACTTTTTTGTTTGTATCTAGATACAAAATCTATAAATGCACGTTGTTAGATAATTTAATCTAGAATTCAGGCAACTTAACTTTATTGCTCTAGGTCAACTGGTTTAGGAGATATCGAAGAAACCGTGCAGCATCTGGGAGCTAAAATTCAAAAAGTTGAACTTTTTTGTTTGTATCTAGATACAAAATCTATAAATGCACGTTGTTAGATAATTTAATCTAGAATTCAAGCAATTTAACTTTATTGCTCTAGGTCAACTGGTTTAGGAGATATCGAAGAAACCGTGCAGCATCTGGGAGCTAAAATTCAAAAAGTTGAAATTTTTTGTTTGTATCTAGATACAAAATCTATAAATGCACGTTGTTAGATAATTTAATCTAGAATTCAGGCAACTTAACTTTATTGCTCTAGGTCAACTGGTTTGGGAGATATCGAAGAAACCGTGCAGCATCTGGGAGCTAAAATTCAAAAAGTTGAACTTTTTTGTTTGTATCTAGATACAAAATCTATAAATGCACGTTGTTAGATAATTTAATCTAGAATTCAGGCAACTTAACTTTATTGCTCTAGGTCAACTGGTTTAGGAGATATCGAAGAAACAGTGCAGCAGCTGGGAGCTAAAATTCAAAAAGTTGAACTTTTTTGTTTGTATCTAGATACAAAATCTAGCATCTGGGAGCTAAAATTCAAAAAGTTGAACTTTTTTGTTTGTATCTAGATACAAAATCTATAAATGCACGTTGTTAGATAATTTAATCTAGAATTCAGGCAACTTAACTTTATTGCTCTAGGTCAACTGGTTTAGGAGATATCGAAGAAACCGGGCAGCATCTGGGAGCTAAAATTCAAAAAGTTGAACTTTTTTGTTTGTATCTAGATACAAAATCTATAAATGCACGTTGTTAGATAATTTAATCTAGAATTCAGGCAACTTAACTTTATTGCTCTAGGTCAACTGGTTTAGGAGATATCGAAGAAACCGTGCAGCATCTGGGAGCTAAAATTCAAAAAGTTGAACTTTTTTGTTTGTATCTAGATACAAAATCTATAAATGCACGTTGTTAGATAATTTAATCTAGAATTCAGGCAACTTAACTTTATTGCTCTAGGTCAACTGGTTTAGGAGATATCGAAGAAACCGTGCAGCATCTGGGAGCTAAAATTCAAAAAGTTGAACTTTTTTGTTTGTACGAGGGCGGGTCAATAAGTCCGTGACTTTTGGAATAAAACACAGATTTTTTGATAAATTTTTTTTTTTATTTTTCAACGTAGTCTCCCTTGAGCTCTATAAACTTTGTCCAACGCTTCTCCAATTTTTTTATTCCTTCCAAAAAAAATGATTTGTCGAGGTCCTCAAAATAGGCCTTTATTTGCGAGATGACTTCATCATTGGAGTCAAATCTTTTTCCACCAAGCCATTTCTTCAGGTTTGGGAACAAGAAGTAGTCGCTTGGAGCCAAATCTGGAGAATAGGGTGGATGAGGGAGCAATTCATAGCCCAATTCATGGTTTTTTGCCATGGCAACTGCACATGTGTGCACCCTTGCATTGTCTTGGTGGAAAAGAACTTTTTTCTTGGCCAAATGAGGTCGGTTTTTTTTCAAATCGTCATTGAATCGGTCCAATAAGTTGGCATAATATTCCCCATTGATTGTTCTTCCCTTTTGAAGGTAGTCAATGTGGATTATCCCGCGTGCATCCCAAAAAACAGTCGCCATAACTTTATTGGCTGACAAATCCACCTTGGCCTTCTTTGGCGCCGATTCACCCTTAGAAACCCACTGTTTTGACTGTTGTTTGGTCTCTGGTGTGTTGCGATGGATCCATGTTTCGTCCACGGTTACAAAACGGCGCAAAAACTCCTCCATATTGCGATTAAACAACGCCAAACCTTCCTGTGAAGTTGTTACACGATTGCGTTTGTGGTCGACTGTGAGCAAACGCGGCACCCATCTTGCGGAAAGCTTTCTCATGCCCAAGTGATCATTCAAAATTGAAACCACTGAGCCATGCGAGATCCCTACGGCTTCCACAATCTCTCGCACTTTCAATCTTCGGTCGGCCAACACCATATCGTGAATTTTTTCGATTGTTTCGGGTGTAGAGACCTCAACTGGGCGTCCAGGACGTTCGGCATCTTCAGTGCTTGTACGGCCACAACGAAATTCAGTAAACCACTTTTTTACCATTGAAATCGATGGTGCAGAGTCCCCATAGTATTTTTCAAGCTTAGCCTTGGTCTCGGTAATGGTTTTTTTTCGCAAGAAATAATGCTTAATAAGCACACGAAATTCACTTTTTTCCATTTTCTCCTCAAATTAGTGAGTAGTCTGATAAAAATAGCTGTCAAACACAAACTCACTGACGCAGCAAGTTTAAATTTTGACAGGAGTCAACTGACAGATGCCTGTTGACAGGAGCAGTGTTGCCGTTTCAGTAAAGAGGTCAGAAATTCAAAAAGTCACAGACTTATTGACCCGCCCTCGTATCTAGATACAAAATCTATAAATGCACGTTGTTAGATAATTGAATCTAGAATTCAGGAAAATTAATTATATCGCTGTAGGTCAACTGGTTTGGGAGATATGGAAGAAACCGTGCAGCATCTGGGAGCTAAAATTCAAAAAGTTGAACACTCCTTCTCTGATCACCGTTATCTTCAATTCAACCTCAATGTTGATCCTCCCTGCCAACCTATTTTCCGCAATCCTCGGAAAACCAATTGGCCCAAATAAAGAGAAACTCTTCGCGGACTAGTTACCTCTGAACTTTTAAGTCCACCCTGTAACTTTTCCGAGCTTGACGGCAAGGTCAACGAGCTCACCTCGGCTCTCAATAAAGCGATGTCCGCTTCCTGTCCCCTCATACGACCTATGGGGAAGAGAAAGCCACAATGGTGGAACCAGGAACTGGGACCACTCAGAAATAATTGCAGAAAACTCTTCAATCGCGCTAAAAGCTCGAGATCACTTACTGATTGGGACTCCTATAAGGAAGCTCTCAAATTATACAAAAAAGAGCTAAGGAAAGCCAAAAGATCATCCTGGAGACTCTTCTGTGGCAAAATAGAAGAAGTCTCTGAGGCATCAAGGCTAAGAAAAATCCTAGCTTCAAATCCAACCATGCCCAGCTGTCTAAAGAAAGCTGATGGATCCTGGACGATATCTAGCGAGGAATCGCTCAATCTGCTACTTGATACCCACTTCCCAGGTAGCTCCAACATTACCGGGTACACTGATCTGAATAGATCACTGGCACAGGTGACTCATTCTCAAGGTCTGATTACAAGGGACAAGCTGCTTTGGGCACTAAATAGCTTCAAGCCCTTCAAGTCTGCAGGACCAGACGGCATAATACCTGCCGAATTACAAATGTCTTCAGATATCATCACACCAGTATTGGAGATGATTCTGAACAGCTGCTTAAAAATGGCATATATTCCTCAGGCTTGGAGAGAAGTGAAAGTGGTCTTTATACCAAAAGCCGGGAAATACTCCCATGTCAGCCCAAAAGACCTGAGACCTATTAGTTTATCATCATTCCTCCTCAAAACGTTGGAGCGACTGATTGATATCCATCTCCGTACCAACATAAATACGCAGCTTCTATCTGCGTCTCAACATGCATACTGTAAGGGTAAGTCAGTTGAAACTGCCCTTCACTCTCTGGAACGCACTATTGAATACTCCCTTCATCACAAGGAGTACACTATGGTTGCTTTTCTGGATATAGAAGGCGCCTTTAACAACGTGGGTACATCTGCAATCACGGATGCACTGACAGCACTGAATGTGGAGGGTTCGCTTGGTGAATTGATTAATCTACTGCTCACAAGTCGGATTATCTACTCAAAACTGGGCGTTTCATTCGCCAGGAGGTCTGTCAGTAGAGGCACGCCGCAAGGCGGGGTCCTTTCCCCCCTTCTCTGGAATTTGGTGGTGAATGAGCTACTGATATACCTGGAAGGGGTGGGCTGCAGGGTGATTGCATATGCGGATGACATTGCTATAGCCGTCTCCGGGAAGTACCTCAATACTATAAAAGAACTCATGCAAAACGCTCTTAACAAGCTAAAGAAATGGGCTAATCGCTGTGGCTTGGGTATAAACCCCCACAAAACAGAATTAATCCTCTTCTCCAGGAAACACAAGATTCCGCACATCGACCCACCCTCTATTGGTGGTATAAGATTAGTATTCTCTGACGAAGCTAAGTTCTTGGGTCTTATCTTCGATAGGAAGTTAAGCTGGAAACCCAACATACAAGAAAGGGTAAAAAAAGCCACAGTGGCACTTTTCTCTTGCAAAAAAGCCATTGGCAACAAGTGGGGTCTACAACCCCGCATAACGCATTGGCTATATGTATCGGTCGTAAGACCGATTCTCACATATGGGGTTGCTGTCTGGTGGCCTGCCCTAAGTAAAGCTATAAACTGTGCTAAGCTTGGCAAAGTCCAAAGCACAGCAGGTTTGTGCATAAGTAGAGCACTCCGTACCACCCCCTCTGCAGCACTAGATATCCTGCTACATCTGTTACAACTCGACATTTTTAGTAGGCAAATAGCAGCCTGTTCTGCTGTCCGCCTTAAGGCTACCTCGCAGTGGGTTTACAATAACATTGGCCACACCACCATTCTGGACTCATTTGAGTCTCTACCAGGAAACATAGATTACACCATACCCCAATTACAGTTTGGAAAGAACTTTCAAGTCACTATTCCTTCCAGATCATTCTGGGAGGACGCTGAATTTGAGGAAGTTAAAGCGATCCACTTCTACACCGATGGATCAAAAACTAGTGCTCTAGGTCAACTGGTTTAGGAGATATCGAAGAAACCGTGCAGCATCTGGGAGCTAAAATTCAAAAAGTTGAACTTTTTTGTTTGTATCTAGATACAAAATCTAGAAATGCACGTTGTTAGATAATTTAATCTAGAATTCAGGCAACTTAACTTTATTGCTCTAGGTCAACTGGTTTAGGAGATATCGAAGAAACCGTGCAGCATCTGGGAGCTAAAATTCAAAAAGTTGAACTTTTTTGTTTGTATCTAGATACAAAATCTATAATGCACGTTGTTTGATACTCGTAATTTAATCTAGAATTCAGGCAACTTAACTTTATTGCTCTAGGTCAACTGGTTTAGGAGATATCGAAGAAACCGTGCAGCATCTGGGAGCTAAAATTCAAAAAGTTGAACTTTTTTGTTTGTATCTAGATACAAAATCTTTAAATGCACGTTGTTAGATAATTTAATCTAGAATTCAGGCAACTTAACTTTTTTGCTCTAGGTCAACTGATTTAGGAGATATCGAAGAAACCGTGCAGCATCTGGGAGCTAAAATTCAAAAAGTTGAACTTTTTTGTTTGTATCTAGATACAAAATCTATAAATGCACGTTGTTAGATAATTTAATCTAGAATTCAGGCAACTTAACTTTATTGCTCTAGGTCAACTGGTTTAGGAGATATCGAAGAAACCGTGCAGCATCTGGGAGCTAAAATTCAAAAAGTTGAACTTTTTTGTTTGTACCTAGATACAAAATCTATAAATGCACGTTGTTAGATAATTGAATCTAGAATTCAGGAAAATTAATTATATCGCTGTAGGTCAACTGGTTTGGGAGATATCGAAGAAACCGTGCAGCATCTGGGAGCTAAAATTCAAAAAGTTGAACTTTTTTGTTTGTATCTAGATACAAAATCTATAAATGCACGTTGTTAGATAATTTAATCTAGAATTCAGGCAACTTAACTTTATTGCTCTAGGTCAACTGGTTTAGGAGATATCGAAGAAACCGTGCAGCATCTGGGAGCTAAAATTCAAAAAGTTGAACTTTTTTGTTTGTATCTAGATACAAAATCTAGAAATGCACGTTGTTAGATAATTTAATCTAGAATTCAGGCAACTTAACTTTATTGCTCTAGGTCAACTGGTTTAGGAGATATCGAAGAAACCGTGCAGCATCTGGGAGCTAAAATTCAAAAAGTTGAACTTTTTTGTTTGTATCTAGATACAAAATCTATAAATGCACGTTGTTAGATAATTGAATCTAGAATTCAGGAAAATTAATTATATCGCTGTAGGTCAACTGGTTTTGGAGATATCGAAGAAACCGTGCAGCATCTGGGAGCTAAAATTCACAAAGTTGAACTTTTTTGTTTGTATCTAGATACAAAATCTATAAATGCACGTTTTTTAGATAATTTAATCTAGAATTCAGGCAACTTAACTTTATTGCTCTAGGTCAACTGGTTTAGGAGATATCGAAGAAACCGTGCAGCATCTGGGAGCTAAAATTCAAAAAGTTGAACTTTTTTGTTTGTATCTAGATACAAAATCTATAAATGCACGTTGTTAGATAATTTAATCTAGAATTCAGGCAACTTAACTTTATTGCTCTAGGTCAACTGGTTTAGGAGATATCGAAGAAACCGTGCAGCATCTGGGAGCTAAACTTCAAAAAGTTGAACTTTTTTCTTTGTATCTAGATACAAAATCTATAAATGCACGTTGTTAGATAATTTAATCTTAAATTCAGGCAACTTAACTTTATTGCTCTAGGTCAACTGGTTTAGGAGATATCGAAGAAACCGTGCAGCATCTGGGAGCTAAAATTCAAAAAGTTGAACTTTTTTGTTTGTATCTAGATACAAAATCTATAAATGCACGTTGTTAGATAATTTAATCTAGAATTCAGGCAACTTAACTTTATTGCTCTAGGTCAACTGGTTTAGGAGATATCGAAGAAACCGTGCAGCATCTGGGAGCTAAAATTCAAAAAGTTGAACTTTTTTGTTTGTATCTAGATACAAAATCTTTAAATGCACGTTGTTAGATAATTTAATCTAGAATTCAGGCAACTTAACTTTTTTGCTCTAGGTCAACTGGTTTAGGAGATATCGAAGAAACCGTGCAGCATCTGGAAGCTAAAATTCAAAAAGTTGAACTTTTTTGTTTGTATCTAGATACAAAATCTATAAATGCACGTTGTTAGATAATTTAATCTAGAATTCAGGCAACTTAACTTTATTGCTCTAGGTCAACTGGTTTAGGAGATATCGAAGAAACCGTGCAGCATCTGGGAGCTAAAATTCAAAAAGTTGAACTTTTTTGTTTGTATCTAGATACAAAATCTATAAATGCACGTTGTTAGATAATTGAATCTAGAATTCAGGAAAATTAATTATATCGCTGTAGGTCAACTGGTTTGGGAGATATCGAAGAAACCGTGCAGCATCTGGGAGCTAAAATTCAAAAAGTTGAACTTTTTTGTTTGTTTCTAGATACAAAATCTATAAATGCACGTTGTTAGATAATTTAATCTAGAATTCAGGCAACTTAACTTTATTGCTCTAGGTCAACTGGTTTAGGAGATATCGAAGAAACCGTGCAGCATCTGGGAGCTAAAATTCAAAAAGTTGAACTTTTTTGTTTGTATCTAGATACAAAATCTATAAATGCACGTTGTTAGATAATTTAATCTAGAATTCAGGCAACTTAACTTTATTGCTCTAGGTCAACTGGTTTAGGAGATATCGAAGAAACCGTGCAGCATCTGGGAGCTAAAATTCAAAAAGTTGAACTTTTTTGATTGTATCTAGATACAAAATCTATAAATGCACGTTGTTAGATAATTGAATCTAGAATTCAGGAAAATTAATTATATCGCTGTAGGTCAACTGGTTTGGGAGATATCGAAGAAAATTCACAAAGTTGAACTTTTTTGTTTGTATCTAGATACAAAATCTATAAATGCACGTTTGTTAGATAATTTAATCTAGAATTCAGGCAACTTAACTTTATTGCTCTAGGTCAACTGGTTTAGGAGATATCGAAGAAACCGTGCAGCATCTGGGAGCTAAAATTCAAAAAGTTGAACTTTTTTGTTTGTATCTAGATACAAAATCTATAAATGCACGTTGTTAGATAATTTAATCTAGAATTCAGGCAACTTAACTTTATTGCTCTAGGTCAACTGGTTTAGGAGATATCGAAGAAACCGTGCAGCATCTGGGAGCTAAACTTCAAAAAGTTGAACTTTTTTGTTTGTATCTAGATACAAAATCTATAAATGCACGTTGTTAGATAATTTAATCTTGAATTCAGGCAACTTAACTTTATTGCTCTAGGTCAACTGGTTTAGGAGATATCGAAGAAACCGTGCAGCATCTGGGAGCTAAAATTCAAAAAGTTGAACTTTTTTGTTTGTATCTAGATACAAAATCTATAAATGCACGTTGTTAGATAATTTAATCTAGAATTCAGGCAACTTAACTTTATTGCTCTAGGTCAACTGGTTTAGGAGATATCGAAGAAACCGTGCAGCATCTGGGAGCTAAAATTCAAAAAGTTGAACTTTTTTGTTTGTATCTAGATACAAAATCTATAAATGCACGTTGTTAGATAATTTCATCTAGAATTCAGGCAATTTAACTTTATTGCTCTAGGTCAACTGGCTTAGGAGATATCGAAGAAACCGTGCAGCATCTGGGAGCTAAAATTCAAAAAGTTGAACTTTTTTGTTTGTATCTAGATACAAAATCTATAAATGCACGTTGTTAGATAATTTAATCTAGAATTCAGGAAAATTAATTTTATCGCTGTAGGTCAACTGGTTTGGGAGATATAGAAGAAACCGTGCAGCATCTGGGAGCTAAAATTCAAAAAGTTGAACTTTTTTGTTTGTATCTAGATACAAAATCTATAAATGCACGTTGTTAGATAATTTAATCTAGAATTCAGGAAATTTAATTTTATCGCTGTAGGTCAACTGGTTTGGGAGATATAGAAGAAACCGTGCAGCATCTGGGAGCTAAAATTCAAAAAGTTGAACTTTTTTGTTTGTATCTAGATACAAAATCTATAAACGCACGTTGTTAGATAATTTAATCTAGAATTCAGGCAACTTAACTTTATTGCTCTAGGTCAACTGGTTTAGGAGATATCGAAGAAACCGTGCAGCATCTGGGAGCTAAAATTCAAAAAGTTGAACTTTTTTGTTTGTATCTAGATACAAAATCTATAAATGCACGTTGTTAGATAATTTAATCTAGAATTCAGGCAACTTAACTTTATTGCTCTAGGTCAACTGGTTTAGGAGATATCGAAGAAACCGTGCAGCATCTGGGAGCTAAAATTCAAAAAGTTGAACTTTTTTGTTTGTATCTAGATACAAAATCTATAAACGCACGTTGTTAGATAATTTAATCTAGAATTCAGGCAACTTAACTTTATTGCTCTAGGTCAACTGGTTTAGGAGATATCGAAGAAACCGTGCAGCATCTGGGAGCTAAAATTCAAAAAGTTGAACTTTTTTGTTTGTATCTAGATACAAAATCTATAAATGCACGTTGTTAGATAATTTAATCTAGAATTCAGGCAACTTAACTTTATTGCTCTAGGTCAACTGGTTTAGGAGATATCGAAGAAACCGTGCAGCATCTGGGAGCTAAAATTCAAAAAGTTGAACTTTTTTGTTTGTATCTAGATACAAAATCTATAAATGCACGTTGTTAGATAATTGAATCTAGAATTCAGGAAAATTAATTATATCGCTGTAGGTCAACTGGTTTGGGAGATATCGAAGAAAATTCACAAAGTTGAACTTTTTTGTTTGTATCTAGATACAAAATCTATAAATGCACGTTTGTTAGATAATTTAATCTAGAATTCAGGCAACTTAACTTTATTGCTCTAGGTCAACTGGTTTAGGAGATATCGAAGAAACCATGCAGCATCTGGGAGCTAAAATTCAAAAAGTTGAACTTTTTTGTTTGTATCTAGATACAAAATCTATAAATGCACGTTGTTAGATAATTTAATCTAGAATTCAGGCAACTTAACTTTATTGCTCTAGGTCAACTGGTTTAGGAGATATCGAAGAAACCGTGCAGCATCTGGGAGCTAAACTTCAAAAAGTTGAACTTTTTTGTTTGTATCTAGATACAAAATCTATAAATGCACGTTGTTAGATAATTTAATCTTGAATTCAGGCAACTTAACTTTATTGCTCTAGGTCAACTGGTTTAGGAGATATCGAAGAAACCGTGCAGCATCTGGGAGCTAAACTTCAAAAAGTTGAACTTTTTTCTTTGTATCTAGATACAAAATCTATAAATGCACGTTGTTAGATAATTTAATCTTAAATTCAGGCAACTTAACTTTATTGCTCTAGGTCAACTGGTTTAGGAGATATCGAAGAAACCGTGCAGCATCTGGGAGCTAAAATTCAAAAAGTTGAACTTTTTTGTTTGTATCTAGATACAAAATCTATAAATGCACGTTGTTAGATAATTTAATCTAGAATTCAGGCAACTTAACTTTATTGCTCTAGGTCAACTGGTTTAGGAGATATCGAAGAAACCGTGCAGCATCTGGGAGCTAAAATTCAAAAAGTTGAACTTTTTTGTTTGTATCTAGATACAAAATCTTTAAATGCACGTTGTTAGATAATTTAATCTAGAATTCAGGCAACTTAACTTTTTTGCTCTAGGTCAACTGGTTTAGGAGATATCGAAGAAACCGTGCAGCATCTGGAAGCTAAAATTCAAAAAGTTGAACTTTTTTGTTTGTATCTAGATACAAAATCTATAAATGCACGTTGTTAGATAATTTAATCTAGAATTCAGGCAACTTAACTTTATTGCTCTAGGTCAACTGGTTTAGGAGATATCGAAGAAACCGTGCAGCATCTGGGAGCTAAAATTCAAAAAGTTGAACTTTTTTGTTTGTATCTAGATACAAAATCTATAAATGCACGTTGTTAGATAATTGAATCTAGAATTCAGGAAAATTAATTATATCGCTGTAGGTCAACTGGTTTGGGAGATATCGAAGAAACCGTGCAGCATCTGGGAGCTAAAATTCAAAAAGTTGAACTTTTTTGTTTGTTTCTAGATACAAAATCTATAAATGCACGTTGTTAGATAATTTAATCTAGAATTCAGGCAACTTAACTTTATTGCTCTAGGTCAACTGGTTTAGGAGATATCGAAGAAACCGTGCAGCATCTGGGAGCTAAAATTCAAAAAGTTGAACTTTTTTGTTTGTATCTAGATACAAAATCTATAAATGCACGTTGTTAGATAATTTAATCTAGAATTCAGGCAACTTAACTTTATTGCTCTAGGTCAACTGGTTTAGGAGATATCGAAGAAACCGTGCAGCATCTGGGAGCTAAAATTCAAAAAGTTGAACTTTTTTGATTGTATCTAGATACAAAATCTATAAATGCACGTTGTTAGATAATTGAATCTAGAATTCAGGAAAATTAATTATATCGCTGTAGGTCAACTGGTTTGGGAGATATCGAAGAAAATTCACAAAGTTGAACTTTTTTGTTTGTATCTAGATACAAAATCTATAAATGCACGTTTGTTAGATAATTTAATCTAGAATTCAGGCAACTTAACTTTATTGCTCTAGGTCAACTGGTTTAGGAGATATCGAAGAAACCGTGCAGCATCTGGGAGCTAAAATTCAAAAAGTTGAACTTTTTTGTTTGTATCTAGATACAAAATCTATAAATGCACGTTGTTAGATAATTTAATATAGAATTCAGGCAACTTAACTTTATTGCTCTAGGTCAACTGGTTTAGGAGATATCGAAGAAACCGTGCAGCATCTGGGAGCTAAACTTCAAAAAGTTGAACTTTTTTGTTTGTATCTAGATACAAAATCTATAAATGCACGTTGTTAGATAATTTAATCTAGAATTCAGGCAACTTAACTTTATTGCTCTAGGTCAACTGGTTTAGGAGATATCGAAGAAACCGTGCAGCATCTGGGAGCTAAAATTCAAAAAGTTGAACTTTTTTGTTTGTATCTAGATACAAAATCTATAAATGCACGTTGTTAGATAATTTCATCTAGAATTCAGGCAATTTAACTTTATTGCTCTAGGTCAACTGGCTTAGGAGATATCGAAGAAACCGTGCAGCATCTGGGAGCTAAAATTCAAAAAGTTGAACTTTTTTGTTTGTATCTAGATACAAAATCTATAAATGCACGTTGTTAGATAATTTAATCTAGAATTCAGGAAAATTAATTTTATCGCTGTAGGTCAACTGGTTTGGGAGATATAGAAGAAACCGTGCAGCATCTGGGAGCTAAAATTCAAAAAGTTGAACTTTTTTGTTTGTATCTAGATACAAAATCTATAAATGCACGTTGTTAGATAATTTAATCTAGAATTCAGGAAATTTAATTTTATCGCTGTAGGTCAACTGGTTTGGGAGATATAGAAGAAACCGTGCAGCATCTGGGAGCTAAAATTCAAAAAGTTGAACTTTTTTGTTTGTATCTAGATACAAAATCTATAAACGCACGTTGTTAGATAATTTAATCTAGAATTCAGGCAACTTAACTTTATTGCTCTAGGTCAACTGGTTTAGGAGATATCGAAGAAACCGTGCAGCATCTGGGAGCTAAAATTCAAAAAGTTGAACTTTTTTGTTTGTATCTAGATACAAAATCTATAAATGCACGTTGTTAGATAATTTAATCTAGAATTCAGGCAACTTAACTTTATTGCTCTAGGTCAACTGGTTTAGGAGATATCGAAGAAACCGTGCAGCATCTGGGAGCTAAAATTCAAAAAGTTGAACTTTTTTGTTTGTATCTAGATACAAAATCTATAAACGCACGTTGTTAGATAATTTAATCTAGAATTCAGGCAACTTAACTTTATTGCTCTAGGTCAACTGGTTTAGGAGATATCGAAGAAACCGTGCAGCATCTGGGAGCTAAAATTCAAAAAGTTGAACTTTTTTGTTTGTATCTAGATACAAAATCTATAAATGCACGTTGTTAGATAATTTAATCTAGAATTCAGGCAACTTAACTTTATTGCTCTAGGTCAACTGGTTTAGGAGATATCGAAGAAACCGTGCAGCATCTGGGAGCTAAAATTCAAAAAGTTGAACTTTTTTGTTTGTATCTAGATACAAAATCTATAAATGCACGTTGTTAGATAATTGAATCTAGAATTCAGGAAAATTAATTATATCGCTGTAGGTCAACTGGTTTGGGAGATATCGAAGAAAATTCACAAAGTTGAACTTTTTTGTTTGTATCTAGATACAAAATCTATAAATGCACGTTTGTTAGATAATTTAATCTAGAATTCAGGCAACTTAACTTTATTGCTCTAGGTCAACTGGTTTAGGAGATATCGAAGAAACCGTGCAGCATCTGGGAGCTAAACTTCAAAAAGTTGAACTTTTTTGTTTGTATCTAGATACAAAATCTATAAACGCACGTTGTTAGATAATTTAATCTAGAATTCAGGCAACTTAACTTTATTGCTCTAGGTCAACTGGTTTAGGAGATATCGAAGAAACCGTGCAGCATCTGGGAGCTAAACTTCAAAAAGTTGAACTTTTTTGTTTGTATCTAGATACAAAATCTATAAATGCACGTTGTTAGATAATTTAATCTTGAATTCAGGCAACTTAACTTTATTGCTCTAGGTCAACTGGTTTAGGAGATATCGAAGAAACCGTGCAGCATCTGGGAGCTAAAATTCAAAAAGTTGAACTTTTTTGTTTGTATCTAGATACAAAATCTATAAATGCACGTTGTTAGATAATTTAATCTAGAATTCAGGCAACTTAACTTTATTGCTCTAGGTCAACTGGTTTAGGAGATATCGAAGAAACCGTGCAGCATCTGGGAGCTAAAATTCAAAAAGTTGAACTTTTTTGTTTGTATCTAGATACAAAATCTATAAATGCACGTTGTTAGATAATTTCATCTAGAATTCAGGCAATTTAACTTTATTGCTCTAGGTCAACTGGCTTATGAGATATCGAAGAAACCGTGCAGCATCTGGGAGCTAAAATTCAAAAAGTTGAACTTTTTTGTTTGTATCTAGATACAAAATCTATAAATGCACGTTGTTAAATAATTTAATCTAGAATTCAGGAAAATTAATTTTATCGCTGTAGGTCAACTGGTTTGGGAGATATAGAAGAAACCGTGCAGCATCTGGGAGCTAAAATTCAAAAAGTTGAACTTTTTTGTTTGTATCTAGATACAAAATCTATAAATGCACGTTGTTAGATAATTTAATCTAGAATTCAGGAAATTTAATTTTATCGCTGTAGGTCAACTGGTTTGGGAGATATAGAAGAAACCGTGCAGCATCTGGGAGCTAAAATTCAAAAAGTTGAACTTTTTTGTTTGTATCTAGATACAAAATCTATAAACGCACGTTGTTAGATAATTTAATCTAGAATTCAGGCAACTTAACTTTATTGCTCTAGGTCAACTGGTTTAGGAGATATCGAAGAAACCGTGCAGCATCTGGGAGCTAAAATTCAAAAAGTTGAACTTTTTTGTTTGTATCTAGATACAAAATCTATAAATGCACGTTGTTAGATAATTTAATCTAGAATTCAGGCAACTTAACTTTATTGCTCTAGGTCAACTGGTTTAGGAGATATCGAAGAAACCGTGCAGCATCTGGGAGCTAAAATTCAAAAAGTTGAACTTTTTTGTTTGTATCTAGATACAAAATCTATAAACGCACGTTGTTAGATAATTTAATCTAGAATTCAGGCAACTTAACTTTATTGCTCTAGGTCAACTGGTTTAGGAGATATCGAAGAAACCGTGCAGCATCTGGGAGCTAAAATTCAAAAAGTTGAACTTTTTTGTTTGTATCTAGATACAAAATCTATAAATGCACGTTGTTAGATAATTTAATCTAGAATTCAGGCAACTTAACTTTATTGCTCTAGGTCAACTGGTTTAGGAGATATCGAAGAAACCGTGCAGCATCTGGGAGCTAAAATTCAAAAAGTTGAACTTTTTTGTTTGTATCTAGATACAAAATCTATAAATGCACGTTGTTAGATAATTTAATCTAGAATTCAGGCAACTTAACTTTATTGCTCTAGGTCAACTGGTTTAGGAGATATCGAAGAAACCGTGCAGCATCTGGGAGCTAAAATTCAAAAAGTTGAACTTTTTTGTTTGTATCTAGATACAAAATCTATAAATGCACGTTGTTAGATAATTTAATCTAGAATTCAGGCAACTTAACTTTATTGCTCTAGGTCGACTGGTTTAGGAGATATCGAAGAAACCGTGCAGCATCTGGGAGCTAAAATTCAAAAAGTTGAACTTTTTTGTTTGTATCTAGATACAAAATCTATAAATGCACATTGTTAGATAATTTAATCTAGAATTCAGGCAACTTAACTTTATTGCTCTAGGTCAACTGGTTTAGGAGATATCGAAGAAACCGTGCAGCATCTGGGAGCTAAAATTCAAAAAGTTGAACTTTTTTGTTTGTATCTAGATACAAAATCTATAAATGCACGTTGTTAGATAATTTAATCTAGAATTCAGGCAACTTAACTTTATTGCTCTAGGTCAACTGGTTTAGGAGATATAGAAGAAACCGTGCAGCATCTGGGAGCTAAAATTCAAAAAGTTGAACTTTTTTGTTTGTATCTAGATACAAAATCTATAAATGCACGTTGTTAGATAATTTAATCTAGAATTCAGGCAACTTAACTTTATTGCTCTAGGTCAACTGGTTTAGGAGATATCGAAGAAACCGTGCAGCATCTGGGAGCTAAAATTCAAAAAGTTGAACTTTTTTGTTTGTATCTAGATACAAAATCTATAAATGCACGTTGTTAGATAATTTAATCTAGAATTCAAGCAACTTAACTTTATTGCTCTAGGTCAACTGGTTTAGGAGATATCGAAGAAACCGTGCAGCATCTGGGAGCTAAAATTCAAAAAGTTGAACTTTTTTGTTTGTATCTAGATACAAAATCTATAAATGCACGTTGTTAGATAATTTAATCTAGAATTCAGGCAACTTAACTTTATTGCTCTAGGTCAACTGGTTTGGGAGATATCGAAGAAACCGTGCAGCATCTGGGAGCTAAAATTCAAAAAGTTGAACTTTTTTGTTTGTATCTAGATACAAAATCTATAAATGCACGTTGTTAGATAATTTAATCTAGAATTCAAGCAACTTAACTTTATTGCTCTAGGTCAACTGGTTTAGGAGATATCGAAGAAACCGTGCAGCATCTGGGAGCTAAAATTCAAAAAGTTGAACTTTTTTGTTTGTATCTAGATACAAAATCTCCTAAACCAGTTGACCTAGAGCAATAATCTAGGTCAACTGGTTTAGGAGATATCGAAGAAACCGTGCAGCATCTGGGAGCTAACATTCAAAAAGTTGAACTTTTTTGTTTGTATCTAGATACAAAATCTATAAATGCACGTTGTTAGATAATTTAATCTAGAATTCAAGCAACTTAACTTTATTGCTCTAGGTCAACTGGTTTAGGAGATATCGAAGAAACCGTGCAGCATCTGGGAGCTAAAATTCAAAAAGTTGAACTTTTTTGTTTGTATCTAGATACAAAATCTATAAATGCACGTTGTTAGATAATTTAATCTAGAATTCAGGCAACTTAACTTTATTGCTCTAGGTCAACTGGTTTAGGAGATATCGAAGAAACCGTGCAGCATCTGGGAGCTAAAATTCAAAAAGTTGAACTTTTTTGTTTGTATCTAGATACAAAATCTATAAATGCACGTTGTTAGATAATTTAATCTAGAATTCAAGCAATTTAACTTTATTGCTCTAGGTCAACTGGTTTAGGAGATATCGAAGAAACCGTGCAGCATCTGGGAGCTAAAATTCAAAAAGTAGAAATTTTTTGTTTGTATCTAGATACAAAATCTATAAATGCACGTTGTTAGATAATTTAATCTAGAATTCAGGCAACTTAACTTTATTGCTCTAGGTCAACTGGTTTGGGAGATATCGAAGAAACCGTGCAGCAGCTGGGAGCTAAAATTCAAAAAGTTGAACTTTTTTGTTTGTATCTAGATACAAAATCTATAAATGCACGTTGTTAGATAATTTAATCTAGAATTCAGGGAACTTAACTTTATTGCTCTAGGTCAACTGGTTTAGGAGATATCGAAGAAACCGTGCAGCAGCTGGGAGCTAAAATTCAAAAAGTTGAACTTTTTTGTTTGTATCTAGATACAAAATCTATAAATGCACGTTGTTAGATAATTTAATCTAGAATTCAGGCAACTTAACTTTATTGCTCTAGGTCAACTGGTTTAGGAGATATCGAAGAAACCGTGCAGCATCTGGGAGCTAAAATTCAAAAAGTTGAACTTTTTTGTTTGTATCTAGATACAAAATCTATAATGCACGTTGTTAGATACTCGTAATTTAATCTAGAATTCAGGCAACTTAACTTTATTGCTCTAGGTCAACTGGTTTAGGAGATATCGAAGAAACCGTGCAGCATCTGGGAGCTAAAATTCAAAAAGTTGAACTTTTTTGTTTGTATCTAGATACAAAATCTATAAATGCACGTTGTTAGATAATTTAATCTAGAATTCAGGCAACTTAACTTTTTTGCTCTAGGTCAACTGGTTTAGGAGATATCGAAGAAACCGTGCAGCATCTGGGAGCTAAAATTCAAAAAGTTGAACTTTTTTGTTTGTATCTAGATACAAAATCTATAAATGCACGTTGTTAGATAATTTAATCTAGAATTCAGGCAACTTAACTTTATTGCTCTAGGTCAACTGGTTTAGGAGATATCGAAGAAACCGTGCAGCATCTGGGAGCTAAAATTCAAAAAGTTGAACTTTTTTGTTTGTATCTAGATACAAAATCTATAAATGCACGTTGTTAGATAATTGAATCTAGAATTCAGGAAAATTAATTATATCGCTGTAGGTCAACTGGTTTGGGAGATATCGAAGAAACCGTGCAGCATCTGGGAGCTAAAATTCAAAAAGTTGAACTTTTTTGTTTGTATCTAGATACAAAATCTATAAATGCATGTTGTTAGATAATTTAATCTAGAATTCAGGCAACTTAACTTTATTGCTCTAGGTCAACTGGTTTAGGAGATATCGAAGAAACCGTGCAGCATCTGGGAGCTAAAATTCAAAAAGTTGAACTTTTTTGTTTGTATCTAGATACAAAATCTATAAATGCACGTTGTTAGATAATTTAATCTAGAATTCAGGCAACTTAACTTTATTGCTCTAGGTCAACTGGTTTAGGAGATATCGAAGAAACCGTGCAGCATCTGGGAGCTAAAATTCAAAAAGTTGAACTTTTTTGTTTGTATCTAGATACAAAATCTATAAATGCACGTTGTTAGATAATTTAATCTAGAATTCAAGCAACTTAATTTTATTGCTCTAGGTCAACTGGTTTAGGAGATATCGAAGAAACCGTGCAGCATCTGGGAGCTAAAATTCAAAAAGTTGAACTTTTTTGTTTGTATCTAGATACAAAATCTATAAATGCACGTTGTTAGATAATTTAATCTAGAATTCAGGCAACTTAACTTTATTGCTCTAGGTCAACTGGTTTGGGAGATATCGAAGAAACCGTGCAGCATCTGGGAGCTAAAATTCAAAAAGTTGAACTTTTTTGTTTGTATCTAGATACAAAATCTATAAATGCACGTTGTTAGATAATTTAATCTAGAATTCAGGCAACTTAACTTTATTGCTCTAGGTCAACTGGTTTAGGAGATATCGAAGAAACCGTGCAGCATCTGGGAGCTAAAATTCAAAAAGTTGAACTTTTTTGTTTGTATCTAGATACAAAATCTATAAATGCAGGTTGTTAGATAATTTAATCTAGAATTCAGGCACCTTAACTTTATTGCTCTAGGTCAACTGGTTTAGGAGATATCGAAGAAACCGTGCAGCATCTGGGAGCTAAAATTCAAAAAGTTGAACTTTTTTGTTTGTATCTAGATACAAAATCTATAAACGCACGTTGTTAGATAATTTAATCTAGAATTCAGGCAACTTAACTTTATTGCTCTAGGTCAACTGGTTTAGGAGATATCGAAGAAACCGTGCAGCATCTGGGAGCTAAAATTCAAAAAGTTGAACTTTTTTGTTTGTATCTAGATACAAAATCTATAAATGCACGTTGTTAGATAATTGAATCTAGAATTCAGGAAAATTAATTATATCGCTGTAGGTCAACTGGTTTGGGAGATATCGAAGAAACCGTGCAGCATCTGGGAACTAAAATGTGAAAGATTGCGTAGGCACTCTAAGCAAGATCTTTTTCTCCTCCATTTCCCTTACTTTGTACTCTTTCCTTGTTGTCTTTGCTGTACCGTTTTCACGTGTGCAGCCTCTGTTCGGTGTGACCATAGTGGAATATTTTAGATCTGCAAGAATATATAAAAGGGGAACATTTTTTGAACGCAAGGGAATATGTATTTAGATAAAAATATGTTCTTCATAATTTAGAAATAAATTCTTTGCTTTATTTAATTTTTAAATCGCAAAACTCGCAAAACTTAGAGCTTTGTTAGCACTTTGTATGTTTTTTTGCGACACAAACTAAGAAGTAACCGAAGTACATTAGCAGGCTTTTTTTTCTGCGCAGGTGTTTTGCACTCGCTGTGCTGTGCGTATATGTACCTAGTTTTTTTCTTTGTATTTTTTATGCATTTATTTTCCATTTGTGATGTGACGAATAGTTTGGTTCATCTAAAAGTGACTTACTTAGGTACTTATACCTCATCCAACAAAAATTGTCAGTACAGGCCTTATGGAGGAGCTTTTTTTCTACGAGTGGTGCCTGTAGATACTCTCACGGCACTCAAACGCAAGAATTGCCACTGAAATAAAAACCAAACCGCTGTCATACCAGGGAATAGTTGTTGTAATTTTTCTAAAAATCGCATGCAACCCACCACAACCAGACTCCCACACAGTCGAATGGGGAATGAAGAATAAGCATGATCGTCTTGTGTTCGCTTGCTATTATCATCCACCAAAATAAGCAGTGTGTGTGACTGAAGCACATCGGAAGAGTATTACCATCTCTACAATGAAGCATATCATTAAGGGTTTTTCTATGGATTTTGTCAAAGAACTTTCGATTTTGGAGCTTTTGAGAACGAATTATTATGTGGGGTGTTGCCATTCTTTTTTTTTTTTTATTACACTATCAGCTCTATGTCGTGGAGTGCTTAAAAACTATCACGAGCAGAAATTGCCGGCACAAAAAGTGCTCTCACAGGCTCATCATTTAGTGCAGGTGTTAGTAAGGACAAAACAATTAAAAATACAATAATTATGTACCTACAAAATACTAACACAGACACAAAATAATGCAAACAATTTAAGTCATTAAAGCATTATTACGCAAAATATTTTTTAGCTTAATTTTACTAACATGCAAGTCAATCACATGATCATTTAGATTATAGATTCTACTCATGCGACTAATAGGCTCATGCTTCCCATAATTCGTTCTATGATGGGGGCTAAACAATAATTGAGCACTGCGCAAATTATGGGCACCACCACGAAAATTAAAGCCAATAGACGACGGCAAGTCAGGTGCATCTATTTGACCGGATATAAGCTGCTGTAAAAAAATGATATCGCTATTAAGCCTTCGTTGAGAAAGGGGTAACATTTGAAGAAGCTTAATACGCTGACTGTAAGGAGGAAGGTTAAAAGGATCATCCCATGGAAGTCCTCTAAGTGCAAATCGAATAAATTTACGTTGAATGGCCTCTATTCGATTTGAATGAATGTTGTAGAACGGCGTCCAAACTTGTGAAGCATACTCTAGAATCGGACGGACAAAACAATTGTACAATGACATAGTAACGTAAGGGTCATTAAATTCTTTCGCCTACCTTTTTACGAAGCCCAGCATAGAATTAGATTTATTAACAATAAAATTGATATGCTTGGCAAAAACCAGTTTGGGATCGAAATAAACCCCAAGATCCTTAAAATTATCAACATTACAAAGAATATGTTGAGACAAAGAATATTGAAAGGTGGAAGGTATATTCTTTCTACAGAATGTCATATGTTGACATTTAGTAGGGTTCAGGGATAAACCGTTTTTATCACACCAATTGGCGAAGCTATTATATTTTCATATCATCAGCGTAGATCAGGATATTACTGTGATTTATACATGTTTTAACATCATTAATGGCTAGTATAAATAGAATTGGTCCGAGGTGACTACCTTGGATATTCGGTTTTAATTTGATTATATTTGTATTGTACAGCTGCACAAGTGCAGTTTTTTTACCATCTGTTTAGGTATATGACATTGCGTCGTGGTTATATAATTTTGTATTCTAATCGCTTGATTGTGTTTATAAGGCGGAGACAATGGTTGTTATCTAAATCGCCGATAGTGCATCTAAGCAATTGGTTTACTTTATTGTTAATGTGAATAAAGAGAAACATGGGTACAAAGTCTTCAAAGGATCTAAGTGTAGAAAAGAAACAACAAATTGTTGATGCAACTGCAAAATTCTATGGCCTTTTTAAAAGTAAATCGGAATGTGAAGGGACCACACCAGTGGCCACTTAATTGCTTACCCAGTTCTCATATGCTGGAACATCGAACCCGGAAGACGCGCGGCTATTACCTTCCAATTGAATTAAAGCCACAACCCAGTAAGATATCGGGTAGCACAGAGTAGAAATAATAATTAATTAAAACTACCTCACCTGCTCACCGATATCTACTGAGGATGGCCAGCACAAAGCAAACCGAGGGAAAGATCGCTCAGGTTACAATTTCATACAAGCCATTATACAGGTGCGCGCGGGGCACATGATGTACTATCAAGCGCTGGATAATACGTCATGTGCTGAGCACGCAATTCTGGATGAATGTGTGAAGCGGTCATGAAACTTTGTGCCAAGGTAATAGTCAGCATTTAAAAATTATATTCGATAATGGGTTCGATATTTTTAGCATATGCAGCAATTAAACATGTATAAAAACCCCTAAATTTAATTAATAAAGGGGACTCTTATCCCAGAGTTCTTGAGACGAACCACGTTAGTTTTATTGTTGCGATTTCGCAGCGCTTACTAGGTTCGCTTCAACGAAAAGTCCCTCCCGTGCCTAGCAGGTAACTGCTGCCGGGAATCTGCTGACTGGCGCAATAGCCGAGGCAAGGGCAATCCTTCTCCCATAATTTTCTCTCATTTCTAGATCCAGCTTGCCCGACTGAACCCAGTCTAGTTGCACACCATAGCAAGACTTTACATGGCGATCCTGCCAGGAGGGCAAAAGAGATTACCAAGGAAATGACAGAGCGCCAGGCTGCATTAAACCTAGCCGCGCAGTACGTAGCTGCCGCCGAAGAGATATTACGGAATACTTACACACCAGCCGCACCAGCACCGGGTCCACGGCCCCTATCCATTGAAGAATACCGCCGAAGGAATACCCGGCGAAAGGTGGAACCAACCCCCGTTCCAGTACCTACTCCACCGCAAACTAGAGGAGGACAACGAGTAAAAAGACGACAACAAATCCAAGAACTGTGCCGACTCGCCAATATCCCCGGCCAGAGCACCGCTAAGAAAAACGGCTTTTTGCGACAGATTCGGGAGATCCGTCACCTACACCGGCAAAACCAACGAAAGGAGAAGAAACCTTTCCTGGACCACCAGTTTCACGAACTTTTTGACTCCGTCGTGGAACGAGCCAAGAATGGGCTCCCAAGAGAGTAAAGAGACCATCAATACGGGCCCCCAAGTGCTGACAGCTGCCAACGTCCAACCCACCGAGAACCATACCGCTGCTGTACTAGGCCTAATGTTCGTAACCGCCGTCCTAATCGGCTTAGCCTACCTCGGACTGCAGCATTTCCGAAGGAAAGTAATAGAGGACGTCATCGACAAACTGGAAAAACGACCAGCGACGGTATAGGCCTATACTATAAGTCAATATTTTGTTAATATATAATAAATACCTAGAAATTTCATATCGTAGCCATATAACAAATAGCATAATAATAAAATGGTTTTCCTCTACCGACATTTTTTTTTTTTAACAATTAGATTGGGTCGAGATATTTTCGTGATTTCATATAGATTTTAGGGATCCGCAGTTCCTTTAGTAGGAGATTCGTTCAAGACTTTAGAATTTAATTTTTTCCAGCTTAGCAATCCATAGAATTGATAGGACTTCTTCTTCCAGACTATCCTGATGAGTTTCGCGGAGCTAGAACTAGCACTAAGCCACCTGAAAATCTGTTACACCAGCCTCTCGAAGTCCCCAAATCGGAAACGAAAGCCTAAAAACGCCGAAACTAAACTACAAGAAATCAGACAACTTTGGGACAACTTCTCAGCTCAGATCTCTCTAATCGATCAAGGCAAAATAACCGAACTCGAGCGAACGTACCTGAAGCGACTAATTTCAGACGCAAAATACTTCCGAACCCAATCGGAAGATATAGTAACTCATAGCATCGAGGAAGACGAATCTATTGATAGCAAAGTAACGGAAGAACATAAACCCAAAATGAGCGAATTTGATTTCAGTACGGCACAGAAGTTGCCAGTACTCAACTGTGAAGTCAGTGAAAACCGTACGGAGAACATAAGAGACTTCCTCAACTCCATAGAGTTTTATTACGACACCCTCAGCGATACTGCCAAACCTACGCTCATAAAGTTTCTACTGAAATGTAAGATACAGGGTAGAGCATTGACGGAACTAGGGTCAGCCAACCCGATAACATTTGCTGAACTAAAAACAAATCTCATAGCCAAATGTGGGGCTAGAGAGACAATAGAAAGTCTCCAGCACAAACTCGACAAGCTTCGACAAAGGAATCGGCCAATGCGAGAGTTTGTGTCAGAGGTTGAATGCCTTATAACGAAAATGACGGAACTAGAAACCAGCATGATAGGAGAATCTGCCCGAGAGACGCTTACAACCGCCAATGAACGCAGAGGACTAGCATTTCTCAAGCAAGGCGTCAACGAGCGATACAAGATCATTCTGGACAGCGCCCGTCATACGAAACTACAAGACGCTATCGACCACCTACTGGAGATAGAAACCGATCACAACCCCACAACGGAAATTGTACGTTATGCTAATACCCAAACAAGATTTCAGCAACGACGAAATCCACCACATTTCCGAGAAAGGATACAACAAGGCTTCCATAATCGCAATACAAACTTTGCTAGCACCTCAAATACCCAACGTACTAACCATTTCCCAAACTACTATCCCAATCATGGCTTTCCAAATATTCCAACCTACGCGCCTAGACATAATCAACCGATGTACTTTAACCAACCACCTGCTAATCATTACCCTCAAGCCAGTAATACCGCTAATCGACCTAACATTTACCCAACCCACCAAAGCGAAAATAGGAACAGAACTAATTTCAATCATAGTCATTTTAATAATAGACAACAACCGATTGCCAATAACTGCAATCCTAACAATAGAAACACCCGAAATAACGGGCCGAACCGAATTAATAATTCCCTTCCCCGCCGTAATCAGGGTAACTCAAGGGAAGCAGCTTTCGTAGTGAACCAGGGAAACGAAATAGCCACCGAAAGGGAAGCCGACCATTCGGGGGGCAGTCAGTAAACCCACAGCCACCAATAGCAATATGTGCAGGGGGAATAACAAACGGCCTGTATGTCCATATCAAAGATATCCATAATAAAACTATCACTTTCCTAATCGACACAGGTGCATCCATCTGCACAATAAGACAAGATGTGCTAACTCAGGGAACTACAGTAGACAGCCGAAATAGAACCACAATAATGGGAATCTCGGGTAACCTCAAGACAGTAGGGACATGTACTAATACCCTATTGCTGGGAAAATTACAGACAACCTACACCTTCCACGTAGTACCTGACTCCTTCCCAGTACCAGTAGACGGCATCCTTGGAGCTAATTTTCTGAAGGATTTTCTAGCCATTATCGATTTAGAATATTACACTTTAAAACTAAACACACCCAATGCCTACATTTCATTCCCCATAGTTAACCAAGCCCGAACGGCATCGATATTGCTTTCACCTCGATCCGAGTCAACATATTGGCTCGACAGCCAACACTCAGAAGCACGAGTATTCCATTCACAGCAATTATGTGACGGAGTGTTTATGGCCAGCTCGATCTCGCAGGCAAAACAAGGCAAAATGCCAATCAAAATCTTAAACACCCGTGAATCTGAGGTAAAATTATACTGGATAGAACCACAGTCTACCCCATTAACTGAATACTACGTGTTAAGAAATAACACCACCGAGGAATTAACCTCCAACCGAAAAAAAAATTTACTTGCTAATCTAAACTTTGACACACTGAGCAAAGAAGAGCGTTCAGAACTTGAGCTCATATGCACCAAATACCAAGACATTTTTCATCTTGAGAACGACAAATTGTCATATACTAATATAGGCCAGGCCCACATAGCGCTCAAGGATGGAGCTACCGCTAAGTATACCAAACCCTATAGACTACCTCATTCACAAAAGAATGACATACAAATAGAAGTACAGAAGATGTTGGCAGACGATATTATCGAACCATCGATTTCCGCATGGAACTCACCTATCCTGATTGTGCCAAAAAAGAAAGATCCCATCACGGGTCTTCAGAAGTTCAGATTGGTGATCGATTACCGGAGGGTAAACGAGGTAATCGAGGACGATAAATTCCCGCTGCCAAACATTTTTTGATATGGTAGGAGGAGCAACTTACTTCTCCTGCATAGATCTTAGCCAAGGGTACTACCAAATGGAACTAGCGAAAGACAGCCGACCCTACACAGCATTTTCAACCGAAAGCGGGCACTACCAACTAAAACGCCTGCCAATGGGTTTAAAAATATCACCCAGCACATTTTCGAGAATGATGTCGGTTGCTATGTCAGGTCTAACCTATTCACGTTGTTTCGTATATCTTGATGACTTAATTGTGTTCGGAAGAAATCTTGAGCAACACAATAAAAACCTAATGGAAGTATTTCAAAGACTCAGAGAAGTTAATCTAAAAATTCATCCCGGAAAATGTTCTTTTCTTAGGAAAGAGGTCCTATATTTGGGACACATAATCTCAGAAAAGGGAATATTACCTGATCCATCCAAATCCGATGTTATGAAAAACTTCCCAGTACCACGAGACGCGGATGAAGTCCGAAGGTTCGTAGCGTTTGCAAATTTTTACCGCAAATTCATACCGAATTTCGCCACGCTAGCCATTCCGCTAAATCGGTTACTTCGTAAAAGGGTAGAATTTAGCTTTGATGAGGACTGCATGACTTCCTTCAATGCACTTAAAAATTTCCTCATAAGCCCGAAAATTCTCCAATTCCCGAATTTTGAAAAGGAATTCATCCTACGAACAGATGCATCCGGATTTGCTTTAGGCGCCGTCCTATCAAATTACGACGACAGACCCATTGCATATGGAAGTAAAACCCTTAATAGTGCAGAAAAAAACTACAGCACTATCGAAAAAGAGTTACTTGCCATAGTATGGGCTGTGAAGCACTTCAGACCATACCTGTTCGGAAGACGGTTCAAAATTCTAACCGACCACAGACCTCTCGTGTACTTGTTCTCACTAAAGGAGCCTTCAAGTAGATTAACGAAATTCAGACTACTTCTCGAAGAATACAACTTCGATGTAGAGTATTCGCCAGGAAAAGATAACAGTACCGCGGACGCTCTAAGTCGGATTAAAATAACTTCCGAAGAATTCCAAGAACTATACGTATGCATAACAACACGAGCTCAAGCCCGAAAACATAATCAGGATAAGCGCACGAAAATATTAAGCAAGGAAGAATACTATAAAAACAAAATAACAGAGTTGTTAAAACCACCAGAAGGTGGGCTGAAAATAGTCGAACTGAAAATAATAAGTAGTTTTAACGAAGAAGAAGAAGATTTTGCAAAATTTAAGGGTACCGAAAAAATATTAGGTCCAAACCTTGTTCTAGGATACGTTCCAACAAGAAATTGTTTGATCTTAAACCGGTCCAAAATAAGCACTACCGCCCGATCGGCATCATTTGACCAAATGTTGTCGAGGGACGTGCCTAAAACTGAGGAACCGATGACATCTAACAGCAAAGGATCCAAAACCCCCACTACAGCCCGATCAGCATCATTTGACCAAATGTTGTTGAGGGACGTGCGGGAAATATGCGGACCTTTAGCTATTAAAGAGGTGTATATAACCAAGGAAGAGTTAGGAAAACTCTCAGGCGGCCGCCACAAATTAAAAATAAATATATTAAAAAAACAATTACAAGAAATATTTAAAGAAAGCAAATTAGAGGTGCACCTAATTGCAAACATTACTGAAGTAACGGACCCGTGCAAAATAAAACTATTACTAACCGACTACCACATGTTACCAACAAGCGGACACGCAGGAATTAATCGCATGTTACGCAACATAAAGAAAAAGTATTTCTGGACAGGCATGCAGAACGACGTGGCCACGTTCGTTAAGCACTGCCCCAGATGCCAAAGAAACAAACACATTCAGCCAAAAAAACAACCAATGACTATAACAACAACAGCAGAATCATCGTTCGAGAAAATTTTCTTGGATTTAGTAGGGCCTCTAGACGAAGCAGAAGATGGATCGAAGTACATTCTTACCTTACAAGACGAACTCACGAAATTTACCGAAGCAATCCCACTCCCGAATAAAGAGGCCACAACAGTAGCCAAGGGACTTGTGGAGTCTTTTATACTCAAATACGGAGTCCCCGGGACGATAGCTTCGGACCAAGGCACCGAATTCCTGAATAGGGTATTCCGGGACATATGCAAATTGTTAAAGATAGAGCAATTGCAATCGACGGCATATCATCACGAGAGCATAGGAGCCCTAGAAAATTCACATAAGGTTCTAGGAGCTTACTTGAGAAATTACGTTTCCGACAAACATTCAGATTGGAACAAATGGCTACCTTATTACGTGTTCTGTTATAACACCTCGGTGCATTCGGAAACAGGATTCACCCCTTTCGAACTTGTGTTCGGAAGACAGTGCATTTTACCTTCGAACATCACCAAAAAGGTAGACCCAGTGTACAACTATGAAGACTACGTAATTGATCTAAGAAACAAGTTGCAGATAGCTCATAGAGATGCCAGGGATACCCTAATAGAAAAAAAGGTCAATAGGAAAAATAGGTATGACAGGGACGGTAAAACGAAACAATCAAATTTCGACATAGGTAGTTTAGTCTTGCTCAGGAATGAAAACCGGAAAAAACTAGACCCAATCTACATCGGCCCTTACGAGGTGATATTCCAAGATGGGGTAAACTGCGAAATCAGTTACGATAACAAAAAATTAAAAGTACATAAGAATAGATTAAAGCCATTCTATATGTATATGCTAATGATCTAAACTAATATTAAAAAAAAGCGGATATCCCAACATTAGCATAAAAGCTAAACTATTGGTAAACTTTTAGTATATAAGCATAAAAGCTAGATTATTGTCAACCATTAGTATGTAAGCTAAACTATTTGCAAACATTAGTATATTAGCATAAAAGCTAAACTATTTGTAAACTTTTAGTATATAAGAATAAAAGCTAACTTATTTGTAAACTTCTAGTATATAAGCTAAACAATTCGTAAACATTAGTATATAACCATTAAACTATTGGTAAACTTTTAGTATATAAGCATAAAAGCTAGATTATTTGTCAACCATTAGTATGTAAGCTAAACTATTTGCAAACATTAGTATATTAGCATAAAAGCTAAACTATTTGTAAACTTTTAGTATATAAGCATTAAAGCTAACCTGTTTGTAAACTATTAGTATATAAGCTAAGCATAAAAGCTAAATTATTTGTAAACTTTTAGTATATAAGCTAAACAATTTGTAAACATTAGTATATAAGAATTAAAGCTAAAGTAATTGTCAACTATTAGTATATAAGCATTGAAGTTAAATTATTTGTAACCTTTTAGTATATAAGCATTAAATTATTTGTAAACTAGTAGTATATAAGCATAAAAGCTAAATTATGTGTAATCTTTTAGTATATAAGCCTAAAAGCTAAACTAATTGTAAACTCGTAGTATATAAGCATAATCGCTAAGCAATTTGTAAACTATTAGCATATAATCATAAAACAGGAAAGCACATTTACCTAAGATAACAAGAATTAAAATTTATATAATTAAACGTTCCCCAAATTGTACAAGTGGCACGGGAAAAAAGAAATCAAGACATAGCATAATTTCTTTTTTCTCCCCCGGGCGGGTGGTGTGAAGGGACCACACCAGTGGCCACTTAATTGCTTACCCAGTTCTCATATGCTGGAACATCGAACCCGGAAGACGCGCGGCTATTACCTTCCAATTGAATTAAAGCCACAACCCAGTAAGATATCGGGTAGCACAGAGTAGAAATAATAATTAATTAAAACTACCTCACCTGCTCACCGATATCTACTGAGGATGGCCAGCACAAAGCAAACCGAGGGAAAGATCGCTCAGGTTACAATTTCATACAAGCCATTATACAGGTGCGCGCGGGGCACATGATGTACTATCAAGCGCTGGATAATACGTCATGTGCTGAGCACGCAATTCTGGATGAATGTGTGAAGCGGTCATGAAACTTTGTGCCAAGGTAATAGTCAGCATTTAAAAATTATATTCGATAATGGGTTCGATATTTTTAGCATATGCAGCAATTAAACATGTATAAA
Source organism: Portevinia maculata (assembly GCA_949715645.1). Lineage (NCBI taxonomy): Eukaryota > Metazoa > Arthropoda > Insecta > Diptera > Syrphidae > Portevinia > Portevinia maculata. The sequence goes on from OX454525.1 coordinate 104,689,577, forward strand.
AACCCCTAAATTTAATTAATAAAGGGGACTCTTATCCCAGAGTTCTTGAGACGAACCACGTTAGTTTTATTGTTGCGATTTCGCAGCGCTTACTAGGTTCGCTTCAACGAAAAGTCCCTCCCGTGCCTAGCAGGTAACGGCTGCCGGGAATCTGCTGACTGGCGCAATAGCCGAGGCAAGGGCAATCCTTCTCCCATAATTTTCTCTCATTTCTAGATCCAGCTTGCCCGAATGAACCCAGTCTAGTTGCACACCATAGCAAGACTTTACAGGAAGCCGTAGGAAATGCAGCTAATATTTTTTCTGTTACGGAACGAATTGTGTACAGGCTTTTAAGGGAAAAAGCAATCAAAGGTCACAATTCAAAACCAAAGAAGAAAGAAAAATCCGGTATCAAGAGCAAGGTCGATGATTTTGCCAAATTTGCCATGAGGCAGATAGTCCATCAGTTTTTTTTATGGATAATGACCCTTCCAACGCTAGACAAGATTTTATTGGAAGTACGAAAAAATGCAAATATAACAAAAATAAGCAGATCAACTTTGCATACAATATTACAAAAAGATCTCGGACTTAAATTCGTCAAACGTCAGCAAAAGAATTTGTTGTTGGAAAGAAGTGACATTATTTCTTAAAGACGAAGATATTTACGCGAAGTAAAAAAAATTAGAGAAAAGAAAAGAAAAATTTTCTTTTACTGATGAGACCTGTCTCAACGAGGAAGTTCTACAGGTTTCGTCGATGGAGGACTTATATGCTTCATTTCGGGAAAAACCGGAGACTACCACGAGGACATGAACGCTGATGTGTACGAGAAATGGTTTAAAGATATTTTAATACGACTGGAACCCAACTCCGTCATAGTTTTGGACAATGCTTCCTATCATTCCAGAAAGCACCATCCACTTCCACGAGAAAAGATGAAATAAAAAAGTGGTTGAGGTTTAATGCGATAAGTTTCGAGGATGATATGGTTAAAGCAGAGGTGCTTGAAATCGTTAAACGTTACAAAGCCAAGTATGAAACATACGCCGTGGACGAAATGGCTCAAAATGCGGGACATAAAGTGCTTCGCTTGCCGCCTTATCACTGTGACCTTAATCCAATAGAATTGGTTTGGGCTCAAGTGAAAGGGGTTGTAGCAAGCCAAAACAAGTCATTTAAAATGGCTGAAATAAGAGACTTACTAAAGACTTAATTACTCATCGGATTAGTTGAGTAGTGATATTAGAAAATAGTATTTTATGTTTTACAATATTTATAATGAACAAATTGGATTACAGTGATTTATTTTTCGTTTTGATTTTTTTGTTGTGTTACGAAATTTATATATTTAGTGGGTCTACTGGAGATACCCTTAAAAAAACGCACCTATTATTATCTTACTAGAAAAGGAAAAAGATAAACGGAATTTATTTCGTTCCGCAATATTTTTATTTTAAATTGGAAGATTGTAACCCTAATAGAATTGCTCTCTGAGTTATGGCGAATTATCATACACATTACGGCAACCCTGTGATAGCTTTAAAGAGGGACCGATTTATGTAAGTCATTGCAACCAGACTGAGAGACAAACATCCTATCTTCTCTGTACTGAAAATTTTTCTTGGACAAAGTATAGACTATTCAAATGTTCATTTGTATTTTATGCAGGAAGAAGATAAACAAATTAATTTTGAGTGCTTCACGATACGCATGAAAGCAAAGCTAATAATCTTTCGGAAGAAAAGTGCTCCCGGATATATGGTCTTGTGTGCGAGGAGGATGAATGGAGGCGAGGACACAACCGCGTTAGAAAAGACAAGAAAGACCGAACCTTTTTAAAAACCAAGCCATCGCGAAGCCAGAGCGATTTTTCTAGGTAACTGGAAGCAGTGAGTCCCTTACAAGCTTTATGAACGTAGCTGTGCTGTTTAATTTTAAAATACATAATAGAAAAAAGTAAAAATATCTTCAAATACCGATGAACATTATGTGTATACAGTAGCGTTTATATCGCTTGTGATCTGATCTGGATCGGCTTTGCAATCAAAAAAACACGTCCTATAACAAAATCACAAGATCCAGATGAAAACCTGGATCTTGGATTATTGTTGTACATATATTTTTGAATGCAAATCCTACTGCGCGGATACTGCCATTTGCATTTAAAACAAAAAACTTGTTCAAATAAGCGCAAAATAGCAACATCCATAACAACTGTGCTGAACTTCGGCACATTAGCTCACATCACTTGCAATATTGCAACTTCAAGGAGAATCTAACTCAAAATAGGGCTTTTTCTGTAAATCTTGCACAGGGCGCTTGTTTGGCTGGAGCCAGCGCTGCCTATCTGGTTTAGATCTGGGCAATCAGCGTCTTAGGAAATAGACATTTTTTGATTTATTATGTTATTATTAATTGCTACTATTTGGTAACTGAAAAAATGTGTATTTTTGGCTTCAAAGAAATGTTTTTTTACTTCACAAGAAAACTTTGTTTTTTCGTTTACGGACCCTTGACTCTTAACTAACACCTAACATTTTTCCAAGGTGCCGTGAAGTAAGGCCATATGAACTAACGCCATAATGGTGCTAATTCATTTTCAAATGCGAAATAACGCCATAATCCACTTATGGGCTTATTTTACTTTTAAATGAGAACTAAAGCCATATGGTGTTAATTAGCTTTAGAAAGTGGCCGCAGTACTCATTTTATAGTTAATGAACAGTTTTTAAATATAACCTGATGCAACTATTTGCCCTTGCATCTACTCCAGATCAAACCGTGACCCCAAGCAGGGGGGTTGCAGGGGGGGGGGGGGCATGATGCCCCCAATAGGCATTGCACTGTTTATGTGATTAGTTGCAAAATCGCAAGTAGATTCCATAAACAGTGCAATGCCTGCAACGCCCTGCTTGGGGTCATTGTTTGATTTGGAGTAGGTGCGAGGTACGGTTCTTGAATTATCATAAAATGTTAAGAGAAATTATTTCCCACAAAAAGTGAAGTAATTGCTCACCGTCAGTGGGCAATAACTTCACAAAAAAAGTGTAGTTATTTCCCGGCACCCATTGTTCACATTCGAATGTGAATTAACACTCGAGTGGGAAATAACTACACTTTTTTTTGGGAAGTTATTGCCCACTAACGGCGAGCAATTACTTAAATTTTGTGAAGTTATTTCCCACGTATAATTTGAGAATTTGTCTATTATACCTGAAGAGGAAATGTGAATTGGAGTTATTTATGAGGTTTTTGTATAATTTCATTTATAACAAAATACAGTATAATTCAGATAAATCGTAGTGTCAAGGGACCTAGAGTTTATTGCGAATTATAGGGGTTTTCGAATTAGCGAGATTACGAATTATTGAAGTTTTAAGAAATAAATATACGATTTAAAGGGATTTTATGTTTTAAATTCAAATTCAATATTTAACACAATATATTGGATATATGCACAAAAAACCAATTTTTCTACATACACAGGTACTTACATAATATGTACCTAAGTACAAAAAAAAAAAATTGTTCACAAATGGACAGACACTTATGTATACGGGTAGAAGTTTGCAATGTCATAGGAAATTTACGTTAGCATAACGGTAACCGTTTTTGCCAGAAAGTCTGTGAATGCACGTGCTTACATTGAAACAGAAACAGCTGCCATTACCTGCAGCTGCACACATTTGCAAGGGTGAGAAAATCCCCTTTCGCCCCGGATGTTACTCCAAGTCCTTTCTTTGTGATTAAACAGAGTATTGAAGATAAGGAATGAGACTTTTTTTCGAATAAACGGGGTTATCAACAGAGACTTACGAATTATAAGGCGTTTTATATGACTTTGCATATGGAAATTATTGCGAATTACCGAGGGGACCGAAATGCTCTGTTTTTTTAACGAATAACCGGAATTTTTTCAAGGGACCTGCAGTTTATTTCGAATAAGAGGGGTTTACGAATTAACGGGGTACGAATTATCGAGATTATACTGTATAACAATTTTTGCACCTACTCCAAATCAAACAGTGACCCCAAGCACTGGTGTTGCATTGCACTGTTTATCGGATTAGCTGCGAAATCGCAAGTAGATTCCATAAACAGTGCAATGCCTGCAACCCCCCCTGCTTGGGGTCATTGTTTGATTTGGAGTAGGTGCGAGGTACGGTTGGGTACGGTTATTGAATTATCATAAAATGTTATAAGAGAAATTATTTCTCTTACATTATTACAGGTTATGCCAGACTCCACGAATTTGCTTTTTTCCATTTTGTGTTTACAAACAAGAAATATTTAGAATAACTCGCCATTAAAACGTGGATGTTCGCTCTTCTCTGTATCAAAATGTCTGCACATGTGTTTTGGTCACTGGGTGTAGATGTTTAAGTTTTTGTAAAAATACAGCTTGTTGCTTACAGACAGTCCTGTACCTCTTTTTATACCCTATTCTAAGAGATCCTATATTAATTTTGACTCATAGTTTGTTTAATACGTTAATATTGTAGAGCGTAGACCCCTTAAAGTTATCATATTCGTGATCAGCCCCTATGGTAATATCGATCTAGCCATGTCCGTTCGTCCATCCGTCCATCGGCAAAAATTAGGAAATAAAACTCGAGTTGGAAATGAAAGTCCTATTCTTTGCAAAGTATGTAGATAAAGTCGCTGTTAGCCATTCCTTCATACAAAGTTTTCTGCCATGCCCACTTTTTAGTGGCATTTTATTTTACAAAAAACTTGATTTTTTCGTTAAAATCCTTAAATAAACTGGCAAAACAGTTATGTATAACAAAAAAAGGCATTCTTCTTTACAATTCACCAGGGTTGTAGACGTATAAAAGTCGGCGTATTAAATTCACTCATACTTAGATTTTGTCAACGCCCAATTTATGGGGAGTAGGTTATCCAACAGTTTGCCCAAGCGAACTGTAGCCTTTTCCTATTCAAATTGATACAAATGTTATGTAAAATTTTGACCTGTACGTAAAATTTGCTTTAAAAAAAACATTGAACATATTTTATTTATTTTTTTAGTTTTATTATTTGACAGTATGTATTACTAAGTAATTCAAATAATACTCGTTACAATAAGTAATTCTAAGTACATTTTTTTAAATATATTGTAACTAAGATAATAAAAACTAAAATTCAATATTGTATATAAAACGATTCTTCCAACGTTACTTTTTCTTACATAATAAATTGAATTGTTCGCACGTTCCAATGCAATCAATTGTACAATTTGCATTCTGTTTATAATATTTGATGCTTATAATTTGAATGCGTGTCATAAATATAAATGCGTGTCTTATTTCTGAATGATAGGTTATGTTAGTTTTTGTTGATAAAATGTCTTTTTTTTAAATTATTAGAGCTCTCTACACATTGATATAATATATAGATATTGTATATATGAATAGATACATTTAATTAAGTTTTATTGTTTTTAAATTGATGTTTTGTCTTACAGTGTTTTTTCTTCGTTGTTTTTTCATAATTACAATAAAGTTTACAGAGAGTTTTTGTGATATGATTAAGGATGTAGTTTTAGATTCCAAGAGTTGTATTATAATCTGTTATAAGTATACACATTTGTTATAATTGATAAACTTACAGACTGGAACAAAAAATATAAAAGGAAAAACTTAAATTGTAAACTTGTTTGAGGAATTAGTGGAATTTCGTTTGGTCGTGTGGTTGGTGGATAGAGTTAAAAATGTCCACTCAAAATTAATATACAGACTTATTATGTGTATACAGTATGATCTGTGTAAAGTTTTACAATAGTGGTGTATATTATGTAAAAGGGCTTAAAACTAGTTAACCTACAAGTTATTCTAAGAAGCACTTTATTTATTTTTGAATGTATGGTTGTTTTCATACCGCAGATGCATATCATTTTAGGTTAGCGTGTGTTTTTTTATTAATGCTTGTACATCTCTTAGAGCTACTAAACATAATGTATTTTGTCCTTTTTTCAATTTTTTAGATCTAAATATAAATAAATTTTAGTGAAAAGCGTTTTAAATACTAAGCCAGCGATATTATTAATATTAGATTTTTTAATTCTGTGCGTGTTAGTTTTACACCAACATTTTGATATAAATGGAAGCAGTGCAGAATGTTTACAAGAAATCATAAATATGCACCTAAAACAAACATAATCCTTTCACAAAATGCAGAAGAAATACTACGTATTTTATATACAAAACAGTTTGAATAAACAAAACTTCCATCGGACAAAAGCTTGACATCGAACAGATCTAAGATCAATGGATTGAACGAACCCATGTTCGATCGCATTTCACCTTTCTGGAGTTATTAGGCGATTTTCTTTTCTTTTTTTTTAGCTGAGAACGGACCCTGAGTTGTCAAAAAAAAGTTTGTGTTTCTTTTTTAGCTGCCACATCTTTAACTTGTATTTTTTTTTTCGGAGCTCTGAATAAATTGACTGAGTAAAAAATAAACCAGATAAAGACAGAATGAGATCAAAAACAATTTAAAGGACAGTCGGGGATTGTTTTGTTGGCGTTGAAAGTACAGTGATAACTCAATTCTTGCAAGTTGTGAAAACCGAGCTCACTGCAAGTTTCGAGGTGGTCTTAAGTACCGAGTTTTAATTGTTCATACCAATTGGAAGGCATTTACATACTTTTGTTTAGAATCCAAGTTTATTATGTTTTATATTTAAGTCCAATACACTTGTGAAAAGTTTTTTGTGTTGTTAGTACCTATATATTTCATGTGGAATTAAAGGAATTTACAATTTCGGTTTGTTTTGTGCAGACTCGCTTGTTCATAACAATATTGCTTCTAAGGCAGCGTTACCTTGCTCCACCCCTCCACCCATTCCAAGCAAATTTTGAATGGTGAACTAATTCCATTCAAATATATTTCGTCGGCAGCATAAAACTGATGGGCCCCAACTTTATTGAGCCAGAAAGAATAAGACACTAAATTAACTATTGAGTTCAAAATGTTTGGATGTTGCAACTACTGAGTACATAATGAAAAATAATTGCATGTCTCAAGTATCGAGTATGCGCAAGAATCGAATTACTACTGTAATATGTTTTTTTTTTGGGTTAAATAACACATTTTTTGTGCTACGTGTGTCGGTCTGAGCCGACTGTCATTTCAACCTTCCTTGTTTAATAACTTATTGAAACAAAAATCAAAAATGATTCCTTCTCTGGAGGAAAACATTTGACATACAAAATTAGAGCTTAGAGCAGATCCTGAGTTGTCCAAGAAATATTTCGTGTTTCTTTTTTAGCTCAGAAACATACACATTAGAGCGATCAAAATGTTTTTCTTTTTTAGTTCTGGGCTTAGCCAGTGAACAATCAACACTGAACAGAGCTAGACGACGTCGAGCATGCTCCAAACCGAACATTTACCTGCTTATGAAAAGAAATCATTATTATTTTATAAATAAAAATAATTTTATTCAATTTTTGTTTTCTTCTACGAAAGAAAAACAAACAACAAATGCCATTCGAATTGGTTTGCATTTTCTTTTTTTTCCCCTCCTGTCAGTGTGTCGTTATCTGTGCTCAGCGTTTTACTCAGACTTCTCAATCAATTTATTCTGAGCTCATAGAGCGCACTCTAATCAAGCACTGAACGGAAAAAGAAAGCTAAAAAACACGAACTTTATTTTGAAAACTCAGATTTTGTTGTAAATAACGCTAGACATCTGTCAATTGAAATGTTATTTGCCGATACTAATGGCATATGTAAAGTAATGCTACGTTTGCACAGATTAAAATCAAGCCACCATCTTCTCCAAGCATCGACACTAATCATACAAATTTGAATCCAATATAAATTGATCTGCAAGAAAACATTGTTTCCCAGCAAAGTTTGATTTGTGATTCACCTCAGCTTAGACGTCAAAAATAGGCGGTTTTTTTTCTTTGTTCAGAGCAGAACCTTAGCTGTTAAACAAAGTACATATGTGTTTCTTTTCAAACAGACACACCCAAGCTTTGAATTTGTTTTTATTTTTTCTTCTTCGATCGAATGTCTCTATTGTTCGCTCGAATAAAACCAGTTCCCCTCGAATAAACTTTCTATTCGATCAAATCTCAAAACACCGATTCATCAAAATCGACAAGTCGATCGATAGATCGATCGAAATCGAATGTCAAAATGGAAGGCAGGGGAAATACCTTGCTCTCTCGACGATTTTACGAATTTTTGGAGTTACGTAACGGCATCGAGCAAAATTCGTACGAATTCATAAGTAATGGAACGGAATTAATATTTATCGATGAATCATTCAATTATTCTGCTTCTGGAGTAGTAAAATTTGCAAATGCTCGTTAATGGTTCTTAAAAGCGATATGTTTTGTTAACTAAGATATTCTGTATAGAATGTGCCATTTTGTCTTAGTGTATAAATTTTGCTAAACTTATTTCTTGTAGAAATTAGTACAAAAATTCAATCGTTTCCTAACTGCTTGTTTTTGGTTATTAATACAAATATGCAGAAATATTATTCTTATTGACTAGAAAGCATAAAACATAAGTCAACTTAAACCATTAAGTCCACCATAACCATTAGCTAAAGGAAAATAATATTCATAGCTTTGTTTTATTTAATTAACCAATTTGTACTTAAAGTATTTGTTTTTTCAACTACGTAGTTAATAATTAATTGTAGAATGTTGCATTCAAAGTCCTAAGTAAACCTATTTAAAATACAGTAAAAGATTTAAACAAACTTTTTATAAAACCTTTGAATCTTAATAAATAAATAATGTTTTTATTTTTGGTGAAGTGCAAACTATTATTGAATAAAAAGAAAGTTTATCTTTTACAGAATATAATCAGTGGGCTAACGTATCACCATTTTGTCTTAAAATTGTTTAAACTTAATTTAAAAAAAAAATGCATTCACATAAATGTTTTCCTTTTGTTTAACAAATCATCATTCGACGTAAAAAACATAGTCATTTCGAAGGTTGCCAATGCTGTCACTTCATTTCCAAGAATTAATAAACCAACTACTCATAGTTCTACCAATTATAGTTCTTCATTTCGTTTGATTGATAACGAATTGTCAAGCAATCGCAAACTCTGACGTCTGACCTATGCACCGATAATTAAACTATACATATAAACAATTTAGCTTAAACTTAAAATTACGTTTTTGTGCCATGAGCAGCAAATCTAAAGATTTAAAAAGTAAATAACGATTAAAAGCACTTTCTGTGTGACAGAAGATTAGCAGACATCAATGTTGACACTAGAACAATGGAAAGTAGGCTCGACTGAGTTAAGTTGTCAGCCGCTGTTGAGTTGGCTGACTTGGCAGCTGTGGCTGCCTCTTTAACTTGAGGTACTTCTGGTGGAGTTTGTACCGATGGAGTGGTTTCATTGCTTACTTTCAAAATGGTCTGCATGCGAATATTTTGTGGAGCGACCTCACAAAAGTAATTGCCTGCGAAGGATTCTGTAGCGTTTTTAATGATTAAAGTGAATGTATCCTTTGACACTTCGTAGGCGTTATCGAGGACCATTTTGTTGTTGGTAATTGTGTTTTCTTCTTTGAACCAAAGCAGCACGTTGGTTTCTAAAACAAAAGAAATTTCAGTTGTTGTCAAAGGCATTGGGTAAAAAATGTAATTTACCTGACCAATTCTTCACAGGACAATAAAGATTTATATTACCGCCAAGCTTGACGGTCCGTCTAACAGTTTTAGCTTCAAAGTATGGCTGCAATGTTGATTTCGGACTCGAAGCGGTAGATTTGATTTGATCAGCTGGTTGAGAATCGTAATCATACTCATCAACTTGGTCACTTTTTTGAGTTTCATCATTGACTGTTGCACGATCATCTGAAGCTGGTTTTGAAATGCCTGAAATACAAGTTGTGTGAATTAAAATGTTTTATTAAATGAAAAAAAATATACATTTAATTATAATTTGTGTTTATTTAATGTTTTAATGACTTCTTTAAAGCTTAACCGCTTAGCCAATTAGTAGTGGTGACCTTTATACGCAGATCTCCAAAAAATTAGGTTTAACAAAACTTTTCAGAGCATGCCTGTCATTAGTTTATCCTTTAAACCATGAAATTCACTTCACTTTGCTTTGTTTCAATCGTGTTCATTTTGAATTGCAATTTGGTTGAATTGCAGTAATGGATAAATTTCAAAGCATGGCATTTCATCCAAAACTTTAACGGAAGTTGGCGCGCCACCTTCTAGGAAAACTAATTACTAATATAATGGCTATTACAGGCAACAACCATGCAAATTTGATTGTTCAACTGCCAAAAAAGAAAGGTAAAAGTCTATACTAAAGTATTGGATAGTGTTCCGGCGATTACTCTACAACTGTGAATACAGCATTGTTAAAAGTGTTGCCTACTTTAAGATGTTATTTCTTATCTAACCAAGTTAATGAAATGGAATCGATGGCGTTTGATTTAAGTTCAGTTTTTGTGAAAACAGTCAGATCCTTACACCCAAATAAATAAACGCGAATTAAGGGTACATTATTTTTAAACAAAGGATTAATTGAGAAATCTGAATAATAATCTTTTTTGATGATAATTGACGTTGATAAACATACAATCATCTTATTCACCGAAGTTGTTGAATTAACGAGTAATTAAGTTAAATTATAACTGAGGAATTTGTTGACAACCGCCAGTGAATCTTTGAACCAAATGCTACGTTGGATATGATATCTCCATACTATTTATTACTTAGCGATTCGCAATTTCCATGTCCTTTGTTACTTAACGACAATTTGTATACCCTATTCTAAGGGTATATTAATTTTGACGCATAGTTTGTAACATACCTTAATATTGCCCGTAGACCCCTAAAAGTTACTATATTTATGATCAGCATCGATAGTAATGTCGATCTAGCCATGTCCGTCCGTCCGTCTGTCGGCAAAAATTAGACTTTTAAACTGGCCCTAGAGAGCTGACATTTTAACCATATACTCTCTAGGGTCCCGAAATAATCAAGTTTACGAATTTTTGAATCACGCCCACAAACTCAAAAAAAACAAAATTTTGGAAAAAATCGAATTTTGAGCTAGAAAGCTGAAATTTTTTATATATGCTCTATGACTCCTAAGACTGCTCGGGATAAAAAAATTTCAAAATCCGCCCACTGCCACGCCCACAAATAAATAAAATAATTTTTTTATACCCTATTCTAAGGGTATATTAATTTTTTAAAATCCAAAGTTTGAGCTAGGGAGCTGAAATTTATAATATATACTCTCTATAGGCCCTTTATGCTCATGTGGAAATATTTTCAAAATCCGCCCCCTGACACGCCCACAATTAATTTTTTTTTTTTTTTGAAAATTCAAAGTTTGAGCTAGGGAGCTGAAATTTATAATATATACTCTCTAGGGGCCCTTTATTCTCATGTGCCATTTTTAAATCCGCCTACTGACACGCCCACAGTTAAATAAAACAATTTTATTGAAACACCCAAGTTTGAGCTAGGGAGCGTTTTTTTTTATAAAATTCTTTAAATGTTATATAACAAAATATGTAGAGCGTTCTTAACAATTCAACCATACTTAGACTTTTGTCACGCCCACTTATGAGGGATAGAAATAAGAATAGGGTATCCAACAGTTCGCCCAAGCGGACTGTAGCCCGTCCCTATGTTTTTATGCATGGACATGATTTTTAATTAATGAACCGTGAACTATTCCAGTTTTTAGGTAATTTGTGAATTAGAGGCATATTAAATTATTTTTATTATTCGGGCGTTTAGACTAAATTTAGTATTGTGAGGCACTTCCGATAAGTAGTTACTGGGATACCTATATAAATTCGAGTCGCAGGAGCACCCAAGGCCAAGACATTGAACTTTTGAATAGCGAAAGATGACAGTAGCCAAAAGTGTAGAGAAAAGAAGGAAATACTGAATTAGAGATTTGATTGTTGAATAATTTGTGTTGAAGTATAAAGTGAATTGTTGTATGAAACAAGATAACTCATAAGTAAAGAATACTTATAAAGATTAATTAAATAGAACACAGTTTTAGCTTTTCGATTCTACCCCTGGCCTTTAAAGAAGATTCAGTAAGTAACCCTTGATTGCCTTAATATATTCCCAACATTTGCAGCTTTTGTTATAAAAAGTGTGCGCAACTACTTTCAAACAGTAAAACTGTAAATCTATTAAATTTTTGGGTAAAACTGAATTTTCAACACGAAAAAAAACCGGACGAGGTTGTTATGAACTAGATTTTGCCATCTAAATAAAACATACAATAGGTATCTGGGTCTAGCTATAACTGAGAACTTGACTCAGTCTTAAGTAATACCTGTGCCCGTGTTCTGTAATTATCGCATCGTTATATTTATCACATGAACGATGTGAATTGAAACAAAATTTCATTATATCACATTTCCGTGTTCTGTAACTATGCGATGCGAAAACTATAGGTACCACATGGAACATTATGAAATGAAACCCCTGGAACTATGTGATAAATCGGTGTTCTGTAACTTTCGAACGCGATAAATTATTCACTTCAACTGTCAAAATTTATGACATTTCAATTGGCTTGCGAGAAAGGGATATTAAACAATTTCAAACGGATAGTGGACAAAATATACAGTCCGTTGATCAAGTTCAACGTTTAAAAAAATGCAAAAGAAATAAAAAATAACTAATAAAAACAGTCAGAATTAATGGAGAAGAATATAGGTATCTACATTCTGTCGAAAGAATTCAGCAAGACTTAAATAAGATCCATTTTGAAAATTCTTGGAACTGTGTTGCTACAAAAATAAACAGCTTGGTACATCCAACAAGAGATGGCAAAGGGTTCTTGTTTAAAAAAAAAAATATTTCATTTATTTATTTCATAGACATACAAACCAACGACCATACCACGTCGAGTTAATCGGTTCTCGTCAGATCACCGTAATTAAACGACGTTGGGCGCGGTTAGTACGTAGATGGGGGACCGTTTGAGAACAACCGCGTGTCGTTGGCCAGTCCCATCTACAGAGTTGAGGTAGATAATATACGTGGTATCACAATGGACCTAAATTGGTCTAAGTGTGTCGGCTTCTGCCGACAGCCACATAAACCTAACCTAACCTAGACATACAAAATAAATGCAAAATTTTAACTTCATTAAATTCATCAACAATATGTTGTCTTAAATCAGCGTTAGGATCAGATTAATTTCAAAAAATTTCGTCTGAGTCTAGCAGAACGAGCGATCATCGTATTTTTGAAAATTAAACAGAAACTCGTAATTTTCCGATAATCCGCTAAAAAGTCCCAAAAACGATTGTGTTTTTTTTTTTGCTACTGCCTGTAATTTTTCCCTTCAAATAAGTAAGCAATTTTTAATGCTAATTTTTTGTAAATAAAAGAGATATTTTCAAAATACTATTATGCTTAATAATAGTATAATAAGTAGTTTTTAAGTTAAGGAACCGAAATCTGTTTCACGTTCATTACTTTAAGTAAAATAAATTAGAGAAACAAATTAGAGACATCAGGTACCTTTGTCATACTGTAGTAGTGAACAAATCAGGTCGCACGTTACGTTACGTTTTTTGTGTATTTTCTTTTGTCTTGTTTATAAAATAAACATTTCAATGAATTTAAATTAATTTATTTCTTGCGTTTTGATCTTAAAAGCTTCTGTGTCGAAAGTGCCCCGGACACATTCGACGAAACGACAGTTTTTCTTAAATTTGAAAAACAGATGTTCTGTCTAAGTCAAACGAAAAAGATTCCTATTTCATTTTAAAGTTATATATCAAAGTTTCATACAGTATTTTATGTTTTTCAACATATTGATTAATTTCGGAAATATGGAGCTTTGTATTGTTGGTACCGAATGTGTTTACCATACTGTTCTTGTGAAAGAGTCAGTTCCAACAAGAGTGGTCTTTAAACGAGCAATGTTCTTCTTCTTACTTAATGGCGGTGAAGCTATGATCGGGATTAAAGGGATCATAACCCTCAAACGTAACTGCATCCGTACTGGTCCGCCTGTGGCGTTCGCCGAGGCCTTAAAACGACCAACAAATGAGTTTTGCGGTTCTGGTCGTTTTATTATTTTAGAGATTGAACATATTTCCTCGGTCAAAACAGCACAAGTGGAGCAATGTCATTTTGTTCAAACAAAGTTTTTGAAATACTTGTAATGCATGCTTAGGAATCTTCAATTACTTTGGATTAGTACTCCTGAAACTTAACACCAAACGAAAATAGATTTCTCTCTGAATAGTTCTGCCTACTCAACTCCATGTTGCAAAAAATTGATTTATGTCGTTTTGATCAAAGTTCATAGATTTTCCATAGTTAAAATTTGCAATTATAGCTTTTTTGCTTTGCCTTCCTTTTCGTTTTTATTGTAAACTACGTTATTTTCATGACATTTTCATTGAATTCTGACGTCTGACCCAATTGTATTGCCCAATCGGCTCCAGCTGGCTCAAAGCCCCACCACCAAGTGGATGTAAGTGGCGTGCACGCGATGATAATGGGTTGGGCGAAATTATGTTGCGCTTCCACAGTTCTGGTTTTTAAAATTCAGGTCTTCATAATTCTGCCTTCCCAACATTGTCTTGTTGAAAATTCTGGAATTAATAAAAAGAAAAAGGCACAAAACACGATACCTGATTTAGTTCAGTCTAGCAGGTGACGCGCTGCGTGACTTACATCATAATATACAACCCACAACATGCTAAACTGTTGTTAACGCGCACTGTATCAATTTAACCCAGCGGCTCCATGAACCCCATAAACTACATTTTTGTGCACAATGAATAGTACTATATGCTGACAGGAGTAATAACTACAAAATGTACATACACATTAGGACATAACAACTACATCAACCTACAAATGTCATCCATTTGTTATGGCTTGGGTAGGGTCATTCGCATTTGAACAATCGGCGAGCTCGGATTTATTAATTGTTTATTTATACAGCTATATATATACTATGTCAATTAGTTCGGTTTTATTAATCGTTTATTTAATGGGAATCACATTTCGCGCAAATTTCGAAAAATACAAAATAAAGTCTACGCTTGAATCGTACGAAGCGTTTTCCGTTTTATAAGAAGCGTGATCGATTTGCATTATACAAAATTATTTATTACTAGCTGCATTGTAAATATTGTTGTCCAGATCTGATCCGGATTCGATTTGCATTCGCACCAGAAAAACAGCAGACCACACTGAAAACTCCTTCGAATTAAAATATTCGTTCTGTCACATGACCAGTAGGTTTTCTTCTCGCTCGCGCCACGTTTATTAGCAACATTTTCAACCCCGTTCATCTTCTCTCCTAACCTAATTAGTCCTTAGTTAGTTAATGGAGTTGTAAGAAGTTAAAATCGCTAACTTTTTGGTTAAAAACTCCGCAAACGGGTTTTTGTTGAAAAAAAAACACAATTTTTGAAGCGGTTTAAAAGGTGAACCGGACTTAAAAAAAAACAGGAAACCGTTTATATGAATGAAAAAAATCTGAGTGCGCAAATTTGTTTAAAAGTGTATAGCCAGATCGTTACACTCGTTTTTGAAAAAATGATGGTGTTAGAAACCTGTTCGAAAAAGAAACCGTTGCGAGATACTGGGAAAAGGTAGCCCAAATACCAATTTTGAAGAAAATCCTTAGCCTGGCTGGAGGCTCGGTCACAAACGGACGCACGGAAGGATTGCTCTTTACTCGAAATAATATACCTCAAACCCAGTTTGAGTTCGAACAGCAATATCGTTCTCTAAAGTGCATATACAAAGTAGAGGGTGCGGCAACATAACTTCCTTTTCCAAAACGCAATAAAACCCATTTTATGAATAAGTTTTTTATATATATATATAATGTAGGTACTTAGGTAACTAAAGTTTTGCTTTACAGAGTTTTGGAAATCATACCAGGTAGGCGACACCGCCCGTTGTTCATACACTCAATAGACCAATTTCTGACTTTTGTTATGACCCTTACCAGCATAGCAGCGGGTATGTTGGCAATTTCTGCCAGAATGTTAACCTTCAGGATGGCCCATGGGCCATGAACGGTCGGCAAGTAGGTAGGTAGTTAGGTAGGAGTGGCCGCCTTGTGTTTTCTGTAACACCAGTTGAGGGGACCTACCCCGCAGGACGGTTGACAAAACGATAGATTTCAAAAAACACCAGAAAAAAATGCCAAATCGGGGGAGCGGGCTGTGGGCTGACCACTCCAAATAGCCCCTTTTTAAGATTATGCGCTCCGGGAAGTGTTCCCTCAAAATAGCCATCGATGCCCTTGAAGTGTGATCCTTTGCTCCGTCTTGTTGTAACCCAATGTCCCCGAAGTCCAATTCATCAAGCCGTTGAACAAAAATTCCTCCAATACGTTTACATACCGGCCTGAACTTACTGTTACTGTGAGATAATTTTCTTCAAAAAAACAAGGAACCAATAATCCCAGCTGAGGTAATCGCACACCACACTGTGACTTTAGGTGATGCCCAGTAGGCCATATTCAGTTTGTTGACGAATCAACTCAAGTGAAAATAGGCTTCATCACTGAAAAAAACTCTGGAAAGTTTTCGAGAAGCTCCCGACATGAATTCTTCCGAGAATTAAAGTCACGTTCGGAGAGTTTCTGCACAATCGGCAACTTGTAATGAAGGTTATCGTGAAGAATTCGCCTCATTGAACGATCAGAAAGTTTAAGGGTAGAAGCATGTTTGCGCGCAGAACGCCGCCGTGGGGATTCCAAGATTGGAGATCTCACTGCCTTAATGCTCTCAGGTGATCTGATGGGCCGAGGGACTCCAGTTCTTCGTCTTGTCCTTGACCCTTGTAACAATCGATGTCCGGTGCGCAACCTTTTAAGCGGTGTCCGACCTGGAATGAAACAAAACTTTAGGACCACCCGTGTCGAATGAGACCACTCCCGCCCGCTACCACCCCACCAAGAGGAAGTATAAGAGAAATATTGGCAGATTTCAGACTTAAAATCTGAAATGAGTAACCTGGCCCTGCTGAGCCATAGGGTTCAATCCCAGGGTTTTCAAAAGCAGAACTTCGTTGAACAGAATTTCGAGAGCAGAATTTTAACCCGCTCTAGAATTCAGGCTTGTTCATCAGATATTATAACAGCTGCGATAGAGGACATGCAAAATGGGGCAACTCCGATAGACCCCCTAGATGAAAATGAGCTTCCTCCAGCAAACGTCTTTTTCCAACTCATTTAAGGCCGACACCGAGAAGCGACAAAGAGGCGCGAACGAACAAATAGACAAACTGCGGGGAAGATAGCTTTTAATGCATTAATAACCAGAAAGTTGCAAATATTCCAGCAACGGTATATTTGATTGTTCATCAAAATATATTAAGAAAGCAGAGCCCTGATTACAAATAACGATTTCCGTTGCCTGACTATAGTCACTGCCAAAAAGCAATTACAAGTTACAAGATTGGTCGCAGATATCGTTAACCTAACCACATCATTACAGCTGTCGTTATGCAAAAATGGAAGGCGGGTGACAATGAGTTTACCTTTTTTGTTGAATACTTTTCACGTTTCGTTACTTCGATTAACATTTTTTTTCACATATTTGGAAGTACCTAGGTACAAACAAAAGAAATCGGTTTGGTTTACACTGGGATCAGAACATGCCGATGGAAATGGACTGGAACATAAAGAACCGGCAGCTTCTGGATCGACTCAAGGCAGATAGCCGACAAGAAACAGAACGGAGAGCGAGGGAAAGCAGCACAAGGATTTTCAAGTTCCTGGATTACTCGAAAGGACAACAATATCTTATTGATGATATCGATATCAACAAAATTTCGTGGATTTTTAAAGCCAGATGCGATTTGATCCTTCTTAATGCGAGGGGATTTGGAGGCAGCGTTTCAACGATATGTTCCATGTGTAATTTGAGAGAAGAAGAAAATATCAATCACTTCATAGGCAGATGCCCCGTACTAAGGGAGTTTAGAGTGAGATACTTTGGAAACGCAACTCTGAGTGAAGCTGAACTCATTAATGTACTAAATGGAGGAAGCACGAATGATTAGAACAGACTGTTCAATTACATTACTGCCGCCATAACCTACAGAAAACTACTTGTAGCTGAATTCAATTAGTCCGAAGATTGGTTTTAACTTTAGGACCATGCAGGTGGCAATGGTGGGATGGTAGTGTATTCACTAAAGTGATTGGCAGGTCGTGCGTTCGAATCCCGACCAGGGCCATGATTTTTATAAATTGAATACAAACAACAAAAACTGATCTCCCTAAAGCAATTTAGGCGCCACCTGTTGAGAAAAAAAAAATCCCATCGCACCAAACTTCTTTCCTATCCTTCTATTCTTTCAGTAAGTAGCACCCAAAAATAGGCAATGAATTGCTGGGAGCTACTTGCGCAATAAACTAAATGCCTGCGCTGTGGTTTTACCATTATAAGGGTACTGTGTCACTACAGAAAAAGAAATCCCTTTAGCGCACGCAAATTATAAAAAAAAAAAAACTTAACTTCATTACGTATTTCTTTTTCTTTTTTTCTTTACTTATTGTTCTTAAATCAAATTTCAAAACAAGTTTTATTTCAATGTGTAAATTACCCGACAGACGACTGTTTATGTCATTGTCGTAAGTTTTTACTTTTCAACAAAAACTCAACACTTCAATCTGAAAACAATGTATCTATAGATATAAAAAGTTGAAAATAAAGAACATTTTACTACTACTAACTACTACAAACAATTTGTTAAAATAGACAAAGGGAAAGGCTACAGTCCGCTTGTGCAAACTATTCCCATTGCTATCAGTCATAAAGTGGGCTTGACAAATTTCTAAGTATCTGTGAATTGTTAAGAAGAATCTACTTATTTTGTTATACAATATCTGATGGATTTTATAGAAAAAACAAAGTTTTTGTAAACAAACGCCCCTTAAAAGTTGGTATGGCAGAAAAATGTATGTAAAGGAATTCTTCAAACAACTTGCGAATAATATCTTCACTAAAACATTTTTTTTAAAAAATAGGGAGCATGCTAGTGGGCGAATTTTTAAAATACTTAAACATGAACATTAAGGGCCACTATAGACAGTATCAGCTTCCTAGCTAAAACTTTGACTTTTCGATGAAACTGGTGTTTTGAATTGTAGGCCTGTTCGTTGGCGGATTTTTAAAACCTTATTACACGAGAAACCTTGGCCCCTACAAACAATATATTCCAACTTTAAGCTATTTGCTTAAATTTCGATTTTTTAGATAAATTTGTTTTTTTGAGGAGTGGGCGGATTTTACAAATTCTTACTGTTTGGTCTACCTTTCATTGTTTTGATTTCATACTCAGGTCATTCATTTGTTTGTAATCTGATACACATTACTTGCGTATCGGGATGACCTAATATGCTTTATTATTTGCATACAAATCAACGCATACGAAATAAAAGAGAAACATAAACTATGAAAGGTAAACTCGGCATTTTGCAAACGCATGCACTTTGACGCAGTGATTCATTGCTCAATCAAGGTTCTATATTTTTTGTATGTGTAATACATTTAAGATACACTCAGCATTTATAAATTAATCAATTATTGCGTAAATTCTAGACTAAGCTATTTCTGTATATTTAGTAATAAGTTCGTTAAGTGCTAGGCTAAGCATCTTTTTTGTATAAAAGACGACAATTTTGTATAAAATAAACAATCGAGTTTTAATTCGAGACAGTATCAAAGACACTTTTTTTATTGACCAAGTGAGTCTGCTTGGCCAACTGTCCGCTACTACAAGGTGGCGCAAAAGTCATCTTCCTATCGGAAGAAGCATAATTTTTTCAAATGGCGGCAAATGCAAATTCTACTTTGATATTTGTGAAGTTAACTGATACAGAAAAAACTTAAGACACCAATTAACATAATCCAAAAGCAGAGCCAAAGTTTTTCATTCATAAAAAAAATTACAGCGAAAGAACATCGGGTGACAACTTTTGCGCCACCTGACAACTTTTGCGCCACCTTGTACAACTACACGAATCTAGGTTTATGCACCTAAGATTCATCTACTGCAAAGTCTAGGTTTATGTACCTACGACTCCAAGATTGGATAAAACAATCCATCTTCAACACTTACATTTCATTATTTCGGGCCCTAGAGAATATATGGCTCAAATTTCAGCTCGTGTTTTGAAGCCTAATTTTTGCCGATTCTGATCATGAATATCGTAACTCTTAGTGGTCTACGGGCAATATTAAGGGATGTTTCAAACTATGAGTCAAAATTAATATACCCTTAGAATAGGATATAAAAAGTAAACACATTCAGTTGTTGGATTTAAAAATAAAAAAACAAAATGTTATTTGATATTGCACTGTTTATATTATGTTCGTATGCGTACTTTTGTGTGTAGTAAAATGAAAACTGTCAAATCTCCAATATCCTCTCATTTCGAAGAAAATTACGCGAACGCTTTCCGTAAAAAGATAAAAACGTCAAAGTTTAAAGTGCTGTGAATTTGACGTAAAATAAGAATTCTTCAATATCGGATTTGCAATTATTTTTGGAGAACATTCAATGTATACTTTTTCTTCCGTTATAATCAATGAATGGGATCAAAACAATTTTTATGAAAAATTTCACAAGTAAACGAACATCACAAATGTTTTAATTTGACAAATATTTTTCCATTTGACAGTTCATTTTTTTACCAGCCGAAATTCTGTATCAAAAAAATTGACGAAAGTAGGAGGTAAATTTTTGTTTCGTTTATCTTTTTGCAATTTTCTCAGTACGCGAACGGGTTACGCAGTAGTTTCGCACGAAAGTTTATATAAATATGTCGATGCAGGTTTTCGACTCATGTGTAAAGATGGATTTGGAGTTGAGTTAAAAATTAGAAGTCAAGATAGTAAAACGAATGACATTCCTACATCTATTTCACAACATAGTACCTATTATGCGTACATATCAACAATATTATGTGTATTTGTACACACACATTAAATACACAGTCCCATCCAACCGTTCGAATCCGATTTCAACTCCACGCACCTTCAACATCGACCATGATCGACTGTACGATGAAAATCTATTTCGAACATACTCTACGAACAAAATTCCTTCTCTTTGGTGTTTTTTCTGTCATGTAATTTCATGACATACAAAATGGCAAAATTATCCAAATTATCCATTTTAGTTGAATGAAAATGTCCTAAAAGGAACAATTTTGGGAGGCCACGGATCTATTTGTTCCATTTGATTGTTTTTTCCTGCTAATTATTCTGACATTTCCAAGCTGTTCCCGTAGTTGTAGTAGGTACAAAATTTCAGATATAAAAACCTGCTGCTGCGAATAGTTTTTGTGAGATCTCATACTTCAGTATGGATAGCTTTCCCAAAATACAGTGCTATTAGTACCAAAAAATAGTAGTTGAAGGAATATTTATACACCCGGAAAGATAAAATCAATTTAAGTAATTTAAAAGTTCATTCATATTCGGATAATAAGAATTAAATTTACATCAGTATCTAAATGATAACCAACAAATAAACGTTTATTTAAGTTATGGTTGCTATTTATAGACACCCATAAAGAACATTGTAATGTCTTCGAAATGCTGCAGGCAAATTCCCTTCTTTAAAGACATTAGCAAACAAATTGTTGCAGAATGCAAATGCCATACATTTGCATAACTCATGACTGCCATCATTTACTTTGTATCCTTTGCGGCAGTCTTTGCAATAGAATGCCGCACTTAAAAACACCCTCCAACCCATATCAACTTCATTTGCATAAAAAACATTAAATATCCATCCTCACGCATATCTCTACGATGACTAAATAATAAAAGAAAAAATATTTTATAGCAAAACCAAAAATCTCATCAATCCTGTAACGCGTGTCGGAAAACCTTTTTTCACTCCACTTACACCAATCTCTTGACACACACTAAATGCTTAAGCTTCTTCCATTAGTTAAATGCTTAGAAGTCTAAACAAACGTCAAAAATACATTCGTTTCAGATTGCAAACCAAAGATAAAATCCCAAATGAGCATCGAAAAAAATGTAGGGCAATACCTACTTGACCTGAAAAGACTTTCCATTCGCCTTTAAAGTCTTTCCCTACCGCCCGGACTCCGTCGGGTCAGTTGCAATCAATTTCAATTTAGACAGTTTTCCACGTTTCATGTTTATCTCAATAAAACCGTGGCTGAGTGCTTCCCAAGGACTCCAAGCGAAGAAAAACCGTTGAAAGTGGATATACCAAGCGTAACGGAAATATTTGTCCATCAATAACGTTTAATGCCAAAATGGTGTTAGCCCATCCTTAAAACACCATCCCTTAGCCTTAGTCGCGGAGGAAAACACACCACCCGGTGACCTAGTCTTGCGAGCTTGAGAACTGTCATTTTCAATGTTTTAGGATTAGAAGAGCCGCGTCGCGGCTGCACCCACAACAACACATGTGTTTGATCGCTGCGGGAATTTGGTATTTCGTTTGGTAATAATAATAATAATAGCCATCGTGTGCGGAAAATTAAAAGCCATGGACTCAAATTAAGCGGATGAGAAAACGCCATTAATAGGAAATACCATCTTAATGCTGTCCTTAACCTGAAAAAGGACAAAATAAAAGCTATTTACTGAGCACAGCATTTTTTTATTGAAATAACGAGAACTATTCATTTTTTTATCACCGCACGTCAATAAGCGAAGCCACCACATTTATATACGACACAAAGGAAAGCAGAATTTGGCAAATACGGTTCGGTAAATATGATGTAATTTCTAAAAACGGAGAAGAAAGAAACGATTGTCAACTTGACATTGAGACGTGATGAATACACATAAACTTGCTCGCCCTTTCTCTTCCTGTTGAGCATAACATTTTACTGGTGTGAAGGCAAATATAATTTTATTTTATGTCCTTTGAATAAAATTTGATAAAGGGGGGTGAGAAGTAGAGCTTAGCTAAAAATCGTACCAAGTGATAACGATATAAATCGAATATTGAAGGCACATTAACTTCGACAAGATGTTGTGGTAGGCGGAATTTGCAATATTTTGACGTTAATGAAGAGACGTGCCGTGATATTGACGTGAGAACATATTTACCTTGGTATTTTTAATAGTGGTTGGAAAAGCAGCGAAATAGACGGATGAGTATTGTCGTTTTTTTTGCAGGTGTACCTCCTTTAAAATGTATTAATGGGGGAAGGGATGAACAAATTGGTGCAGTGTTATAACTCCCGTGGGTCTCATTTCCAAAAAAAGAGGAAGAAATAACACCCAAAAAAATTTTAACACACATAAGAATGTCGTCTCGGTAGTACTACATTCTTATGTGTGTTAACATATTTTTTGGGTGGCCCCCTTCGCCGGTTAAGAGGGTTTCAAGCTCTAGACATCTCTTCGACTCATACAGCGGCCAGTCTGCCGCCTCACATGCAGATGCTCAGGGTGCCGCTACGTGGTCCTCAATTCTTAGACAATAACATGTCAAACCGGCAACAAGTACTACTTGCACTTTCGTAGAATATATATGGTAAAGTAAAGATTTGGTACCTCTTCAGTAACTAACCTTCAGACTTTCTTTCGAACCTATTACACTATTCCCATTAAAGTTGGTATTATCTCACAGAGCCACACTCACAACCGCGAGAACCGAAAAATTGCCTTTTAGCAATCATGCATTTGTTTTTTTTATACCCTCTATTCTAAGGGTATATTCATTTTGATTCATAGTTTGCAACATACCTTAATTTTGCCCATAGATGATAACAAGTTACTATATCCGTGATATTATAGAAAAAGCACCAGACGAACACCAAGTTTGTTCTTCATTATTCTTAGACGTTGCACAGGATTTCACCCATATAAACTATGCAAATAAAAAAATAACGAATGTTCATATAACCACCTCCAATATTACCGTCAATAATATCATTAACAGTTCATATGCACAGGTAACTTACCCTCACGGTCTGATAACTAGGGACAAGCTGACTTGGGCGCTACAAAGCTTCAAACCTTTCAAGTCCGCAGGACCAGACGGCATAATACCTGCCGAACTACAAATGTCAGCGGATATCATCCTGCCTGTGCTGGAGATGATCTTGAAAAGCTGTCTAGATCTGGTTCATATCCCCCCGGCTTGGAGAGAAGTAAAAGCGGTTTTTATACCCAAGGCTGACAAATATTCCCATGTCAGTCCAAAGGACCTCAGACCTATTAGTCTATCTTCATTCCTCCTCAAAACGCTGGAGCGACTGATTGATTTTTTTTGACTTTTTTGACTTTGAAATTCATTTTTTTATTCATTGATAAATATCTACTTACATACTAGACAAAAATGATTAAACCTAACTTAAAATTAACAGGATACTTATTCTTATTTATTGGTCCTTATGCGAACGCTCTAAACTTAACTATATCTTAGAATTATTGCCTTTCGGCCTACGAACTATTTTACGAACTAATCTTACATATATATTCCTCGAGAAAATTTACTAAAACTCGGTATCATTATTGAGATTTTATATAAAACAAATTACAAACTACCTATTCTACTTACTTAAACTACTTAACGTATTCTAACTATTTATAATTAGGATTCTGAGCACTCGTTGCCTGGCGCAATAAGTGGTCAAAATCCCAATTGCTTTCCGAGCGCCTGGCAGTCGTCAACGTGCACACGCGCCGCCGTGAGCCGACTGAAGCCTTACAGCGTCAGTCAACTTCCGGAAGCACCACCACACGTTGGCGAGCCCGGCCTCTCCCAAAAACGCCCTAGCTGACTTAATCTAACTTATAAGCTAAGAGGATGTTACCTAGAGTAACGCACCGTCCTGGGAGGGCATGTTGACCCCTCCCCCCTCAACAAGCCACCAAAATTCGGCGAATTGCTTTTCCGTGTCGAATCTATCCCTCTCCGATATTGCGGTACTAAAACGGAGGAGCTCATGAGCATTGGCGACGTCCCCGTCATGGAGGAGCCGCTTATCTCTCGCGCTGCGGTAGCGATGGTATAAGACCGGGATACCATCCCTCGTCTGTACCAGCCCTTTTGAATCAATATGGATAAATTCCTTTTGGCGGGATAAAGCCAGACCGGAGCGTACTCTCTATGTACATTTCATTGGGGTAGTAAGCCCCAAATATCAGACTATTGTCGCTGGCCATCGCCCTTGCAACGTGCCTTCGAGTGACCTTAATGAGGAAATTGTCAATCCTATTCAACTGAGCCCCATCGTATAGGACCTTGTTGGGATAGTATTTTATATAGTTGGATTCAGGCGTTCGGAACAACCGGAGACAGGTCCTAAGACATTGTCTCTCCAAAACCCGAATCTTTTCCATATAGCTAGGCGCTATATTAAACCATAATGGACAACCATAAGCGATGATCGGCCTTATAAGGGCCACGTAGCAAATGACCTTCACTCTGGAGTCAAGTTGACTGCTATGAAACAGTCTCCTTGTTAGAGCATAAGCCTTCTTGGCCCCAGCAAGACAAGCAACTATATGTCTATCGAAATACAGATACTGGTCAAGCCAGATACCTAGATATCTAACTGCGCTTCTCACCGCCAATGGCTGCCCATTTTGTCCAATAATGGCCAATTTTTTCCAGTTTTTTCTGGTATCCCTAGAGGCCCCAGCCAATGGAGTTCTGAACAAGATTGTTTCCGTCTTCTGAAAGTTGATTTTCAACTTCCAGTCGTCGCAATATCGCTTAATTTGATCGAAGTCACGCTGCAAAAGGATATTAATGACCTCGATTTTAGGACCTGATCTGTATGCCACCAAATCGTCGGCATACGCTATAGCATGGCTGAGTGAACCCACCAGATCACTCGTGTAAATGTTAAACAGGATCGGAGAATTGACCGCCCCCTGCTGTAAACCGTTTTTAATTTCAAAGACTCTGCTCGAAGTCACGTTGCCACATTTGACAACGAACTTCTTTCCCATAAGCATATTATAAATTACATATAGCAAAGGTTTGTGCATCCCCCGCCTGGTCAACTTGTAGAAAGGTCCCTCTAACCATACGGTGTCGAAAGCCTTCTCAAAATCAACCAGACAAGCACCCGTGCATTGGTTCTTGCATTTATTCCACTGAATGTCGGAAACCAGTTTCGACGCGGCATGAATAGTGTCATGCCTCGCCCTGAAACCAAACTGGTTGTCCGGAATTATGTTATTGTCCTCGACCCACTTTAACAGGGCTCTATTGACAAAGCGACTGATTGATATCCATCTTCGCATGCACATAAATCCGCAATTGCTGTCTGCGGCTCAGCATGCATACTGTAAGGGAAAGTCGGTGGAAACCGCTCTTCATTCCTTAGTACGCACTATCGAATACTCTCTCTATCACAAGGAGTACACCATGGTTGCATTCCTTGACATATAAGGCGCCTTTAACAACGTTAACACATCTGCAATCGTAAATGCACTGACAGAACTGAATGTGGATAGCTTGCTTGGTAAATTGATCAATCTACTGCTCACTAGTCGGATTATCAATTTAAAACTGGGCGTAACATATGCTAGGAGGTCTGTCAGTCGAGGTACGCCGCAAGGCGGTGTTCTTTCTCCCCTTCTGTGGAACTTGGTGATGAACAAACTACTGATAAATCTGGAAGGGGAGGGCTGCAGGGTGATTGCCTATGCGGATGGTGTTGCTATTGCCGTCTCTGAAAAACACCTCAACACCATAAAGGAACTCCTGCAAAATGCTCTTAACAAGCTAACAAGATGGGCTAATTGGTGCGGACTGGGCGTTAACCCCCACAAAACCCAGCTTGTCCTTTTTTCCAGGAAATATAAAATCCCACATATTGACCCTCCCTCTATTAGCGGTACAAGATTAACTTTCTCTGATGAAGCAACATTTTTGGGCTTAATCTTCGATAGGAAGTTAAGCTGGAAACCCAATATACAAGAAAGAGTCAAGAAAGCTACAGTAGCACTTTTCTCTTGCAAAAAAGCCATTGGCAACAAGTGGGGTACCTATACAACCCCGCATTACGCATTGGCTATATACATCGGTGGTAAGACCAATTCTTACTTACGGGGTAGTTGTCTGGTGGACTGCCCTAGAAAAAGTTATAAATCGCGACAAGCTGGGCAAAGTCCAGCGTTCAGCGTGTCTGTGCATTAGCGGAGCACTCCGTACAACCCCCTCCGCTGAACTGGACATTCTGCTGCACCTGATACCCCTCGACATCTTTAGCATGCAAACAGCGGCCTGTTCCGCTGTCCGCTTAAAAGCTACCACACAGTGGACCAATAAGAATATTGGCCACTCCATTATTCTAGACTCCTTTAAGTCTATACCCAGAAACATAGACTACACCATACCCCGTTTGCAGTTCGGAAAAAGCTTCCAAATCACCATTCCTTCCAGATCATTCTGGGATGATGATGCATTTGCGGAGGATAAATCGATCCGCTTCTACACCGACGGATCAAAAACCAGTGATGGGGTAGGTGGGGCGTTTTCTCAGAAAAGCTAAATCTTAGCCTCTCTTTCCGTCTTCCTGATTATTGTAGCGTGTTGCAGGCGGAAATTTTAGCGATAAAAGAAGCCCTGACGTGGCGAAAGAGGAATGTGATATCCTCAAAGGATATCCGTATCTTCTCGGATAGTCAGGCCGCGATTAAGTCCCTGGACTCAATCTCTTCAAATTCCATCGTAGCCCTAGATTGCCGCTCATCTCTTTCGGAGAAGGCAGAGCAGTTCAACATTCACCTCTGTTGGGTGCCGGGGCATAGGGACATTCTAGGTAACTGCAGGGCAGATGATCTCGCCAAAAAAGGAACCACATTACCTCCTTTACCTGATAAAGGTTCCCTAGGTATACCAATCGCTACTTGCAAACTCTTGTTTAAGCTATCCGCAATCGAGAGAACAAACCTTAGGTGGACGAGTAGCAATACATGTCTAGCGACTAAGCGGATCTGGCCAAAGCTGGCTCTGCGACGCTCTAAGTGTCTAATCTCATTAAACCGACTGCATATTAGCTCCACTATAGGTGTTATCACAGGTCACTGCTTAATAGGCAGAGGTGTGTGCTCAAATGACTTTTGCAGAAGCTGCATGGACGAGGAGGAGGAGGAGACTGTACTTCACCTTCTCTGCACGTGTCCTGCGCTCTCCCATAGAAGAAATCTCTATCTAGGGGACTTCTTGTTCAAAGACACAAGTGACTTAGCCAACACTGGCGTTAGATGTCTTTCGCGCTTCATAAGAAGCTCCTACTGGTTCAACGAGCAGTGAGGGAAATCCCCAGATCTGTGTATTACCACAATGGACCTATCATTGGTCTAAGTGTGTTGGCTTTAGCTGACAGCGACGTCAACCTAACCTTACCTCCTATAACCACAGGAAATAATCAACTAATTCCTTATTCTAATACAATATCTGGGTATGAATCAGGATAGAAAGCTAGTTGGCTTTCTCACTGGCCACTGCGGTCTGAGATATCATCTCAACAAAATAAATCTTAGTCCAACGTCAGAATGTAGATTCTGCATGGGTGACGAGGAAATCTCAGAGCACATACTCTGTGAATGCCCGGCTCTGCATTGGTTGAGACGACGCCTTCTCAACAGAGAGCTGTTATCACTGGTGGAGCTTCGCAACTCTACCACCAAATACGTGCTGAGTTTCATTAGGGAAGTCAGTCGCCTTTTGGTGTAAGTCAACCTTGTGACACAAAAGATCTTTTAGGTCGCAGTGTCGGCCCTTGGGCAAGGATTAAAAAAAAAAAAAAAAAAAAAAAAAAATGAATCAGGATGATAAACTGAAATGGAAGAAACATGTGTAAAAGAAAGTAGAAGAGCTAAACATTAGGTATAGAAAACTTTTATGGTTGTTAGGACATAATTCGGAAATGTCCACTGCTAATATTTTTTTTTATATTATCAGATACTACAGTGAATGGTGCGATGGTAGGTATTCGCAAAGCGATTGGTAGGTCGTGTGTTGGAGTCCCGACCAGAGACATGCTTTGTGAAATTGAATACACACAACAATTCAAAGCTCCCTTAACCCTAGAAAGATAAACTGCGCCTTGGAGGCGCCCGCGAAATATATATATTGCTTTCTGCTTTTAACCGACGCTCGAACAAACTTGTTTTTTTAAGCCAACTCAGTCGTCGATTTATACTTGCGTTTGACGGTCGTTCCGGTTCGGTAAGTACCACCGTTTTTCAGTTATGGTAATGCAGTTATGGTAATGCGCTATTATCAGCATATGAAAATTAAATACCGAAGATCTCTAATTTTGTGTTCCTTTTTGTTATGCATTTATAAAATCCTACTTCTCTTTAAAAAACAGAAAAATTAATAATATATGTTTATGTTTTACTTTATTGCTAATAATGTAACAATAAAATGAAACAATAAAAAAAAATATTTATTTAATTTTGTAAAAAAAACGTTTTTTAATTGTGCGCCTCCCAGGCGCATGTTTATCTTTTCAGTGCTGAAAAATAAGATTATCTTTCTAGGGTTAAGCAATAAAGGCGCCACCTGTGGAGAAAAAACCCTATCGCACCAAAAACTTCTTTCCTATCCTCCTATTCTGTCAGTAGTAAGCAGCACCCAAAAACAGGCAATGAATCATTTGCTGGGTGCTGCTTGCAGCAATGATGGCAACATTATAAGGGTACTGTATCAATTACAGAAAAAAAAACCTTTAGCGCACGCTAATTATAAAAAAAAAACTAAAACCAGTTTGGACATTTGTATGGTGTCCAATTATGGGGTTGTTCGAAGAAAACGAATGTACAAATAATACAAGTATTTCAAAACATAGTAAATGACCTATGGTATATTAGAAATAACGACTTGTATCGTGATTTGCAGATTGATCTTGTAACGGAAGTAGTTAAAAAATATGCAATTCATCACAACGATCGTCTGCGGATGTATGTATATTATTCCTGAAATAAACGACGTCTTAAATATACATAAAATGAAGGAAAAAGACAGACCAGCACCACAGAAGGAGTCTGATGATCGGTTGTGGCTAACCGTGAAACAGCGCTGTAACTCCAGCCGTCCACTTAACGTGCTAAGGAATGTAAGGTTATTCATTCAAAAACAAAATAAAGGAATTGACGGAAAACAAAAATTAAAACCAGGAAAAATTGTGTGGTATCACATAAAAAACCATTAATCGTAAGATTCTCGACAAATACAATGTCAACAAGTCTTTCACCCAGTCTATCACCCATTTCAGTCCAACTATGCTTGTAGAAGTGGAATAGAATTAGAGAAAAACATAGAAAGAAAAAACCAGAATGAATAACATAATATACTTACAGGAGCAAAGTTTGTCCAAGAAAAATTGAAATAAAAACTGGATAAACTCGTAGCTTCAATGGCACAGTGCATGAGTGCTTGCCTAAGAAGACGCTGGTCTAGGTTCGAATCCCAGTGGAAGAAATGGAATTTCGGTATAAAATGAAGGAAAAGACAGACCAGCACCACAGAAGGAGTCTGATGATCGGTTGTGGCTAACCGTGAAACAGCGCTGTAACTCCAGCCGTCCACTTAACGTGGCAAGGAATGTGAGGTTAATTATTCAAAAACAAAATACATACTTAACTTTACTTAACGGGCTCCCGACCCGTGAACAGTCTCTGCCTGAGACACTGCAGCCTCCCATCCTCTACGATCCCGGGCACGTTGCTTCCAGTTGTCCAGACCAAGCGATCTGGCATCCGCGATTTCTTGGTCTTTGAAACGTAGATTCGGTCTTTTTTGTCTTCTCGAACCTGGGGGCTGGGATTCGAAGATTATTTTAGCTCGAGTATTATTGTCCATTCGCTCGATGTGGCCGAGCAACTGTACTCGAAGTATTTTGACTTTTGGAACTACATCCGCATCTTGGTACAGCTCATAGAGTTCGCGGTGGTATCTTCTCCTCCATTCGCCCTCCTCGCACACAGGACCAAAAATCCGCCGAAGAATTTTTCTTTCAAATGTTACCCCTTTCTCAACGAAGGCTTTATAGCGATATCATTTTTTTTTACAGCTGCTTATATCCGGTCAAATAGATGCACCTGACTTGCTGTCGTCTATTGACTTTAATTTTCGTGGTGGTGCCCATAATTTACGCAGTGTTGAATTATTGTTTAGCCCCCATCATAGAACGAATTATGGTAGGCATGAGCCTATTAGTCGCATGAGTAGACTCTATAATCTAAATGATCATGTGATTGACTTGCATGTTAGTAAAATTAAGCTAAAAAATGTTTTGCGTAATAATGCTTTAATGTCTTAAATTGTTTGCATTATTTTGTGTCTGTGTTAGTATTTTATAGGTACATAATTATTGTATTTTTAATTGTTTTGTCCTTACTAACACCTGCACTAAATGATGAGCCTGTGAGAGCACTTTTAGTGCCGGCAATTTCTGCTCGTGATAGTTGCTTGCTTTAAGCACTCCACGACACAGAGCTGATAGTGTATATATAAAAAAAGAGCCCTTCCTGCTTATCGTCCAGCACTCGGCGCAATAAAGCAGAACTGGCAGAATAAGACGATTTGCTGTTATCTAACAAATTGAATGCAAATTCATTCGAAGATGTACTTCAGCTGTCTTTACCCAATATGGCTTTGCCTCCTTTTGCATTTCTATTTTTCATTCAATTTGAACTAAAAACGCATATAACTATTAAATACTTCGCCGGTTCGACCTCAATGAATATTAGCTGACTGTCGGAACATTTCATAACTGATGAGCCCAATCAAATGTTGGTGGTACCGGTTTTGTCCGATTCTGAGAGAAAGATTCTTCGAGTGATATTCGGTGCAGTTTGTGACGATGGAGTGTGGAGAAGAAGATTCAACGAAGAACTATACGGGCTATACAGCGACGCTGACCTGATCAAAAAGCTAAAAATACAACGCCTGAGATGGCTGGGACACGTAAAGCGTATGGACAACAACGCACCAGCACGACGAGTCTTCGAATCCACCCCTGAGGGTCAACGCAGCAGAGGAAGACCCCACCTTAGGTGCGCACAATTGGAGAACGACCTCAACCAACTTGGTATGGGTAACTGGATGCAGCTAGCGAGGAACCGAGCTGGTTGTAGGTGCTTGTTGGTTGAGGCCGCGGTCCACCTCATTTGTTGTATAACAAAATATGTAGATCTTTTTTAATATTTCACCAATACTTAATTTCGCCAAGGACACTTTATGAGGGATATGAATAGGAATAGGGTATCCTACAAATTGCCCAAGTGGAGTGTAGCCTTTCCCTTTGTTTTTTTTTTAGCATTCGACACGCGACTGCTCCCAGTATTGATTATTGTTTGATCTTCCTTTTACGACAACGGTCGCGTGAATCCACAAATTTTTCAAGATTTTAAGTGCATCGCAACGTTCACATGAATGGTAATATTAGCTAGAGGTGATTTCTCCACTGAGTCGCCTTTTACGAGAAGCGTTGTTTCTGGGGGACGTTGCAGTGACATTCTTAGCCCGTCCTTGCACAGGTAGGACTTCAAACTGAGTAAATACTGTAAAGAGCGTTTCTAAAACTCAAAAATGTATACAAAAAATAGCATTTGACCGGAACATAGGGACTCGGGATAAATTAAAAATTAAATTTTTATAATGAAAAACATCCTATAAAAAACGAAAACTCTCAGGAAAGTTTTTCACAGTCTTTTACTAAAATAAAAGTGTAACTTAAAATCTATATATATAAAAGAAAGTGTCCGAAGCGATGTAACCGCATAACTCGAGATTGGCCGAACCGATTTTGATGATATATACATTATACTTTGTTGGAAAGGTATTTTCTCAGCACGGGTTTTAGAAGAAAAAAATCTAAATTTCAAAATGGCTTATTGGTGGTCAAAATAAGCCATTTTGAAATTTAGATTTTTTTCTTCTTCAGCATGTTACGACAGGTTTTTTTCGATTTTTTTTAATTTTTTTTTTTTTTTCATTTTGTATTTATTTATTTTGGCAACAACCAAATAAAAAATCACGTTTGAATGTAACATATCGTATCACAATTGAACTGTCAGATAGACACGCAACGTAACGCCATCTATTATCGAGCAATGGAGAAGCCAATTTTGTTTCATGTTTGGTGGCGCTGTCGGATTCGGATTTCTTCATTGCGATTTTGTGAGTTTTTGTGAATTAAAATTGATATGAGAATATATCTATATCTATTTATATATATATGTATATAAAAATCAATCCATATTTGCGTTTGTTGCCGGTGTTTGGCCAAACGCGTTAACCGATTCCAATGAATTTTTTTTTTAAAGAAAGGTGACGTCTATACGAAGGATGTTATGTATGTGCGATGTCTGTATCTGCATCGGTGTGTAAATTATGTGTTTCTTAAAAAAGAAAAAAAAATTGACAATGTATTTATACACTGTGTGTTTCATATGTAGGTATCATGTGCTTCGAAAAAAAAACAAATTTAAGTGAAATAATAAAAAGTTTTTTTCTGTAATATTTTCTATATATAAAAATCAATCCATATTTGTGTTTGTTGCCGGTGTTTGGCCAAATGCGTTAACCGATTCCAATGAAATTTTTTTTCCATGAAAGGCGACGTCTGCACGAAGGTTGTTATGTTTGGCTATATCTGCATCGGTGTGTGAGATATGGGCATTTGAGTGAGTACACATGCATATGTGCGTATGCGTGTAAATTACGACGCAGATACAGAGACCGTACAGACGTCACTTATTTTGTTATCCGAACAAACATATGAAAGAGGGAGACCACACGAACGTTTCAAGCTTATTGTGGAATTTGTGCGCACTTTCATTCTTGAGATATCGTGTGTTCAATATTTTATTCAAATAACTCTTATTGAAATTTTTTGAATTTTTTTGTGAATCAGACATCGGAAAGTTGCTTTTCCAACATTGATAACAATCGGTGTGGAAGTGAATGAAAAGTGATTCAATCGAAGTTTTGTATTTTCGCTTTGTTGTTTGATTCGCAGAAGTAAGGTGACATAGGCGCCTGCCAGACAACAAGCACCTACCCTAAACGGAACAACGAAGTTGTGTGAGCGGCCTAAGCCATGCGGAGAAAAACGTGCAGTCCCTTTCACCGGTTGAGCTCAAATCAGGCAATCTTCGGTATTGGCCTGAGAGTGTTTCTGTGAACTTTGGTCAAAATCGGTCTTCTTTTTTTAGGCATACGCCGGATACCCGCTATAGACAAATATAAGGAAGTCTACTCGAACATATTGGCCAATAGAATTCTCGGGCACGGGCAAAGCCGGGCAGGTGCAGCTAGTTTGTAATAAAAAATTATTAGTCGTTGTTTTCAAACTAACAAAAACTGTTTCAAACATTACTTAAGGTAAGACTTTAAATTATAGCATTTGTATTGGTTGTTTAATAATAATAGTTAGGGTGTAGTACACTGCGACATTTTGGTCTATTGTGTTCCCTGCTTATACGTCGGAGAGGTTTGTAACCTCTTTCAGAGCTCCCTAAAAATAAACGTCTTTTAAGAACCGTATCTGGGACTAGATCTGATTTATACTTGGCAGGTCACACTCCTTACAGCATAGCGTTGAGTCCAGTTTCCTTGATGAATCTGAGAATGAGCTGTGGTTCCATGGTTTGTATGTCATTGTCTGTTATTTGGTGCCTGCCCACATATCTTATCCTTTTGTGGGCGCTTGCCCCACAGGATTCCAATATGTGGTCTGGAGTCTCAACGGCTTCACTCCAGAATCTGCAAAGTCCGTTCCCTGATATACCTATTTGCCTCAGGAGTTCCTTGAGCGCGCAGTGCCCCGTGAGGAGGCCTGTTAGGATTCGCAGGTTATTTTTGTTAATGCTAATACAAGCTTTGTATCTCTTTAGGTTGTTTTTTCCTGTGAGTTTCTTTGCTTGTCTCAGACCTTGGAGGTTGATAAAGGTTTAGGCCCTCGCTGTGTTCTCCTATCCCGAAGAAAGGGTTGGCCAGGTAGTTTACCTAACATTTTCTACATGATTAACTACGCGTAGTTTATACGTTTATTACATGGTCTCATTTCTTACGTCTGCTTCATGATGTAGCAGACGTAGCTATTTATTAAAAAACTAAAAAGAAACTAACTTTGTAGACGGCGGAAAATGCACCGATTCTTTTATTTTGGAGTTCTACGGGAATCCTCCCTCTATCCAGTAATAATGCAGTTTTCTGCCACCAGACAAATTATTTTTAGATAAAACACAAGTATCTCCTACTGAAACACACGATTAAATGACAGAATCACAAAAAGACAGAATAAAAGCTGTTCTGGCAGTTGAATTTGAAAGTGTTTGACAGCTGACTGACAGTAAAGTGACATTTAAAATACAGTGTACTACGTTGACTACGTTAACTATATTTGTTACGTATCCTACGTAGCAGACGCAACATATGTAGTTTTGCCTGTGTTTGTGACATTCTGCCAACCCTCGGTTCAGTGACTGTAAAGGGTTCCGCCGCCCCTTTTCCGCTGTCTCGTTACCGATTATGCCAACATGGCCAGGTACCCAGCAGATGGTTACTCTGTTGTTCTTGCCTAGTCTGTTCAGTTTGTGTAGGCATTCCCAGACGAGTTTTGACTTGATGATGTAGGCGGTAGGAGCCTTTATGGCAGCTTGACTGTCAGGCATTATTGCTATGGTGCAATTTCTGTAATTTTTCTCGACATTGATTCGAACGCATCTGTAGATGGCACATATTTCTGCCTGATGGTGGTACATTTGCCCATGGATTTGTAGTGTTTTTGAGTAAATCATCAAATTCTTTTGAACCGATGCATTTCTCTCTTCCCTCTGCCTCTTTTGCCATTCTTAGGTAGGATTGTCTTATCTGCCGCGTCCATCAATATAAGCTGTAGAGGGGTCAATTCCAATAGCACCTCCATAGCTGCGGTTGGGCAGCTACGAATTGCTCCGGTGATGCACAGGCACGCCAGTTTTTGCACTTTACCGAGGGACTCTCTTGTCGTGACCAGACTGGTTCGTTTCGCCATTGGTTCTTTGCTGAGGCCAATCAAATTGTTTAAGCCAAAACGCCTTCTAACAAACTGCATTAACAAATTCAAAACACCTCTAACAAACTGTATTAACAGCAGTGTCAAATTTCTCCATAGATGGCTTTACGCAAAAGTAAAGCTCTTTACGATCACTTATGATCATCTACGATCTATGCCTTTTTCTCCATTTTCCAAACTACTAACTTCCTCTTTTGTAACAAACCCTCCTCGAGGTAAGACTCAGTTCCTGAAATAAAGATATTTGTACATTACTAAAACTTTCGTTTTTTCATTCTGTATATTTTTCCGTTTGCTCATCCAACAATTTGAGGATCGCTCCGCATCCCATCACAAATGCTGGTGCATATTTCTAACGAGTTCGACACATGCATGCTCTTGTTATTGATTTTAGTTTTATCGTTGTTTTACGATACCGGTGTGGTGTCGATCAGCAGTCGCGTCAACTTACGGACTTGCATGCGAAGTTGCGGCAGAGTTTACGTCTATGCTCATGTATCACGGCACCGGATGTCGGGGTGTGAGATTTTCTACACTGAAACACTCAGACTCAATACTGGTCCATTGTACTGCCAGCAAGAAACACAACTTTTAATGCAATTTTCTAGTCTTTCTAAGAAAAGCTTTGTGGCTTCACCACGAAGTTGATGAACGGGACAAAGGAATTAAAATAATCTTTGAAGTTTAAGGAATTCTTTAAGTTTAACAATACCTACTCATAACAGAGAATTAGACACAATACCTCTTAATGAAAACAACAAAATTAAAAATTTGAATTCAGTATGAGCTCGTCGTACTTGTAGTGCAGTTCATTTAGCATAGTTTCCCCTTACATGTTTCAAAGGTGGATCCTATCCACTCGAATAGTTTCAATATTTCAAGCACGTCGCACCAATGCAGAATGCAATTGAATAGGATTTATTGCTTAGGCTTGAGTTTCGGCCACAAAACACTTTGGTGTACCTTATCCAAGCGATGAGGAAATCTATGTACGTACACTAGCACCCATGCTCCTTGGCAAATACTCGCTGTTCCTCTAATACCTATAACTCGCACTTGGAATACGGAAAACATTACCCGTTCACTGTCACTAATGGTGCAGGTAGGTAGTTGCACTCACTTATCGCTTTGCGCCAAAGACAGCATTCCTGGCTTAGACCTTAGTTCCATAATAATTGTGTGGAGTAGATCTCACGTGCAAAGGCGAATGCACTGTGTTAGATACGTAAAAATACGAGCAATTTCAACATTCGTATTGTCCATGGAGCTGGCCTTACAAAAAATCGTATGCAGCGTATACTTGAAGAATTGAATTTATTGCAGTTGAGAACGCGTTGACCTATATATTCCCAGTAGATTGGTAGCATAAATAATTCCTTACATCTGTATCCGAATCCGTCTGGGTAACAATATCAATCTGTTCTTATCGACGGCATCTGTATCACATGCATCATGGGCAGAGAACAAACCAGTAATCCATCCATTGCATCAAACCGGGCCTTTGAAGTTTTAAATAACAACAGCTTCTGTGTGCTTGCTGAGCACATCCACATATCGCACAGACAGGAAGTTCCACACAGAAGTGGACCATTAATTTTCAATAAAGCCGCCACACCGGCCGGCCGTATAATGATCGTAGGGCTTATCCTTATTGATTTTCTTAAGGGCAATTAATTAAACTTAAGAGAATCGCTAAATTTATTGGGTGATAGTAAAACAGAATGTGCATCCGCAGCGACAGATAATTGGATTCAACATGAGACGAAGTTGCATTTAAAATTATTTCAAGTGCCGTAGTTTTGGTGATTTGAGGTATAAACGGTAAAGAGCTATATATAAAGTTAAAATTAATTTAATTTTAATTGGCTTCGCCTTCAGATGCAAACCTAGCAATGGCATATTTCATTGCATGCTTTTCGGTGCTAGTTACTAAGAAAGAATAGAGAGATAGGAAAGAAGTATTTTGGTGCAGTTGTATGGTTTTTCTCCACGGGTGTTGTTTAAGTTTCTTAGGAAGATCAAGTTTTACATATATTCGAAATAAAGTAATGGATTTGGCCGGGATTTGAACGTACGACCTTCCAATCACTAAGCGAATACACTACTACCGCACCGTTGCCATGTAGAGCTCCTGACGATGAATGCTATCATGTGCAGCTTTAAAGTCAATGAGAGGATTGTGAATCTTGACTTGAGCTTGCTGGAATTAGGGAATAATATTAAGGCGGTCCAGCAGCAGTCCCGGAAAAACTTATTTTGTTTTTTCTGAGCTTGGATATTGTATGGACTTTGTAGTCCGCCAAATCTTTAACATAAAAATATATATAAATAATTTTTCAAGGTTCAAATTTTGTCCACAATGACAAGACTTTCGTGTCGCCTTCGGTTGTTAAAATATAAATAAATAAAATAAAACAAATGTTAGGCATGCAGGGCCTAAAACTAAGCTTCTCCAACCATTTGCTTGATCGAAGTGGAAGGGACCTACAATTTAAAGCCGAATCCGAAGTGCAATTTTGAGATGTTTCTCATGCCAATTGATACTCTTGGATGTTTGTCACACGTTCGCAAGAGGTGGGGCAGTGGAAAAAATCTTTAACGTGTTACTTGGCCCCGGCGGCATTTGAACCTGAGACCTTAAGTAGTCCAATACTCTAACCTTTGCGCCACTGCGCGGTCTGCGGGTTGAAGCATCCCTTGGATAAATCGAGACGCTTCTTCATATATTGAACGAGAATTTCAAATTGATACGCCATTGTATTTGCGCTTTTATCTTATTCCCTACGCATAAAATTTATTCAAACTGTTTTATGCAGGATTATTAAATATACAAATTTTTATTACTTTTACAATACTACTGGTTTCTAAATAGACACAGCCGGGTCCCAAACACATTTACATTAGAACAATAACATGCGGATTCGCAGGTTTTTAATATTCACTTTAGAATCAGATAGAACCAATTTTTCGAACAAGATTCGAGATCCATTCGATTTTTGATTATAAGGGGCCCGCTACAGAATAACGTGGTACGGATATTGTGAATTCAAAGATTTTTATTGTAAAATCAAATAACTTAGTAAGGCCCCCTGAGTCGTCAAACAATTATCTGAGCTCTGCTGAACCCTCTGACGATCAGAAACTGGTTCGATGACTGGTAGAGAGCGTGGCGGAATCGCCGTCTGATAGCTATCGTTTGTGGTGGGTTTGACAGCCGAAAATGTACTGCGCATACTGACTGTATTTTAATAGATAGATAGATTGTTCATTGTACCGGAATTATTATACATTTCCCACATTGCACAATTTACAGAAACTTGGTATAAGGCTACCTTACTACTGAAAAACTTATAACAATGTTTTTTAATATCATAGTCTTATATAAACAATTGGTAGAAGGAAAAGCGTAGATAAGATAGAGAGAAGGGGAGGGAATAACTGAAAAATACCTCTGACAAATCAATGACGTTTTACAAAACTATAATGAAATACAAAATTAA
The DNA here is from genome assembly GCA_949715645.1 of Portevinia maculata. NCBI lineage: Eukaryota > Metazoa > Arthropoda > Insecta > Diptera > Syrphidae > Portevinia > Portevinia maculata. The sequence goes on from OX454525.1 coordinate 104,729,077, forward strand.
CAAATTAAAAAATACATTTAGTAACAAGACATTAACGGTGTCAGCAAGCGACATAAAGGCTCTGCTTGTTCACCGTTGCCGCGAGGAGCTCAAAACTCTTGGCACGAAGCACAGGACGAGTCTCTGCTGGGTCTCTGGACACAAGGATATATCCGGTAACGAGCGAGCTGATGAACTGGCAAGAAAAGGGTCTGCGATGGACCTTGAACAGGCACTTCAGTCAGTTAAACCACTACTCTGTAATCTCAGAGAAAGAGTGGAATATAAAACACGAATGAAAGCCAACAACAGGTGGTTGTCACTAGCCACTTGTGACATATCACGCACACTGTGGCAAAAATATGGTAAGGGCCGAACCAACAGACTTTTACGTTACGACAGGACATCGCTGTCAATGTGGATTGCACTCTTACTGGCCACAATCTGCTAAGGAACCACACAATGAAACTGAATCTTAAGGATGACGACATCTGTAGAGGCTGCGGTGATGAGGAAACCCATGAGGATACACCTCACTTCCGCTGTCACTATCCAAGCCTGTGTCACCTGAGGAAGAGAACACTTGGAAGATACTTCTTCCAAAACATTCAGGAACTTTCTGATGGCTCATTCTTGAATCTTTAGAGGTTTATAAGGACATCCAAATGGCTGGACAACCTGGAGTAAGAAGAAAAACAAGGACGAAGGACCAAGGCCAGAACAGCGAGGCCGACACTCCCAAAAGGGTATCACAATGGGATCACATGGACCTAAGTGTGGTGTAACAGATTCGCTCTGTTCCATCAGCCCGGAAACTTAACCTAACCTTACAAGACATAAATAAATATACAAAATATTAAAAAATAAATAAATAAATCTCTTAAATAATTAACAAACAATAAATTTAAATATGATTAAATAAGATCTCTGTAGTTAATAAATAAAATAAATAAATTCAGATTTTAGATGAGGTAGTTATCAGATTTTTTTTTAGTTATCAGATGAACTACAGGATATGTCATTCATGACTATTGCGTTATTCTAGATGGAATTCTTTCAGTGTTTATCATTCTGTGTAGTTCTTCTGTCGAATAATGCATGGCAAATTAAGCAACATTTTTTATATTTTGTTTTGCATTCTTTGTAATCTTAATATATGAATCTTTGCATATTTTTCCCACGCAGGTGAACCGTACAGCCAGAATGCTTTGAAAAATCACTTTATAAAAAATTAACTTTTTTCATCGCCAAGCTTTAAATTCCTTTTAATAAACGGATTAAGCATTTTTTATTGTCACATTAACCTTATTTATTGTTCGTTGGATGTGTAACCAGAAAGTCAATGTTATGTTGAAATAAACCTATTGTATTGCGAATGAAAAACAACAAATAACTTAAAAAGTTGTTTGTTTTTACTTTAGAATCAAGTGAAAATAGCAATGTGGAACAAACACCAAAGTCATAATATTGCAACACTAATGCTTTTAAGTGTCCAAAAGTATGCAGTCTTACGTAGGTTTTTTTTTTATTTGAAGCCGGCAGATACTTACGTTAGGGCGTTTTCAACTATCTGAAACTGAATTCAACTTTAGAGCACTCTATCATCCTTTAGGAAATAGGAAGTCTTGAAAGTACACGTACGTTTTTAGCTTCTATATCACACTCGTGCCTCCTGTAGTTTCGAAAACTGTTTTAATATAGAAGCATTCACTTCGCCACACTCTCAACCGTGTCGCACACATTTCTCCAAGTAGCTCTAAAGAAATATATCATTCATTTTCCATTTTCCACTTCATATTCGTCGCAGTTTTGTTTTTATACCCTATTCTAAGGGTATATTAATTTTGACGCATAGTTTGTAACATACCTTAATATTGCCCGTAGACCCCTAAAAGTTACTATATTTATGATCAGCATCGATAGTAATGTCGATCTAGCCATGTCCGTCCGTCCGTCCGTCTGTCGCCAAAAATTAGGCCTTTAAACTGGACCTAGAGAGCTGAAATTTTAACCATATACTCTCTAGGGTCCCGAAATAATCAAGTTTACGAATTTTTGAAATCCGCCCACAGACACGCCCACAAACTAAAAAAAACCAAATTTTGGAAAAAATCGAATTTTGAGCTAGAAAGCTGAAATTTTTTATATATGATCTATGACTCCTAAAACTGCTCGGGATAAGAAAATTTCAAAAGCCGCCCACTGACACGCCCACAAATAAATAAAATAATTTTTTTATACCCTATTCTAAGGGTATATTAATTTTTGAAAATCCAAAGTTTCAGCTAGGGAGCTGAAATTTATAGTATATACTCTCTATGGGCCCTTTATGCTCATGTGTCAATATTTTCAAAATCCGCCCACTGACACGCCCACAATTAATTTTTTTTTTTTTTGAAAATTCAAAGTTTGAGCTAGGGAGCTGAAATTTATAATATATACTCTCTAGGGGCCCTTTATTCTCATGTGTTAATTTTTTTTAAATCCGCCTACTGACACGCCCACAATTAAATAAAACAATTTTATTGAAACACCCAAGTTTGAGCTAGGGAGCGTTTTTTTTTTGATAAAATCCTTTAAATGTTATATAACAAAATATGTAGAGCGTTCTTAACAATTCAACCATACTTGGACTTTTGTCACGCCCACTTATGAGGGATAGGAATAAGAATAGGGTATCCAACAGTTCGCCCAAACGGACTGTAGCCCGTCCCTATGTTTTTTTTTATTAAATAGAAAAATCCAACAATAAGTGGAATCCTCTTGACATAAGGCAGAGGTGCATGCCACAACAAGAGTAAACATAAGAGCCAAATACTTGGCAACGAATGCGATTTGTTTGCATTCGCACCCAGATATGCTCACCCAAATAAAATATTTCTTACTCTTCCTCGAAAATAATTTGGAATTTTTTGCTGAAATTCAACTCAAAACAAATAATGAAATGAAACAAAATTAAAACAAATAAACACTCGAAAAGGGAATAGAAAGAAACAAAGCATTTGTATAGAGTAGGTTGCGATTGCCATTATATTTCACTGAAAGGAATGTTAAAGGATTTTCGCATAAATTGTGCGGCGCAGCATGCTGTCGTCATTTATTGCTCGCATGATAAGCATCAGTGTGTATGTGTTCGTTTACCCCCCGATTGGAGATCATTCGTCTTTATCGAAATACTAATATAGAAGGGATTGAAAAAGAAAAATTAAAATGTTCAAGTGGGAACAGTCATGGCATTAATAATATTATGTCTGGTGTATACCGTACTTTTGTGTTCTTAACATAAGCCCGAAAATCTAAATCAGACTTTATTTTTTGCCTTCTCTGACGACATTTGACATTTAAGGATTGACAGCAACATTAAATAATTTGTAAAATCAGAGCAACCACCACTGGCATTAAAAAAGGGAAAAGCAGCCTTTATAAACGTGTGGACTAAACAAATAAAGTGCACGACTGCATCGTACGAAACTTTCTCGCTTTTATTAGAAGGAGAGCGGCAGTTTTAATTTGTATTAATTTTTTAATTGCCTTTAGCATGCCATAGCGTATTATTTTATTTGAAAATACATAATGTTGCCGGCAGTGTATGAAATCCGGCATTCTATAGAATGCCAAGAACAGCCAGGTAATGTATGAAACCCAAAGGAGTAAAACATTCGCACATTTAAGTAAGCCACTTGAAGAGATAGCCCCGCAGGGCCTGGGTATCGTTAGTTGACGATCTGTCCACAGTTTGTTATTTAAATCTCGAGCGCAGCGCGTGACATACACTACTTACTTAAGATCAAGATCTGAGGAAGACTTCACGTCAAAGAACCTATCTGAAAGAAATGGAAGCGCAACCGGTCCAGTTGGTATTGTCATGTTCAAAGGAGAGATCCTACGAACTCCGTCAAAAAGGCAATATCAATAAACGTTCCTTTAAATCGCGAAAAAGCTGCAGGCCACAAAAACTCCTGGATAACACAAATAAAACAACACCAGCATTTGACTGGCCTGAGTGACGATGTGAATCGAATTCGGGGAGCTTGCCGTACTTTTTGAGTTCAAACCGGGGAACAGGTTGAGCAGTAGCGATGAAATGAAGTGGGAGGGTTATGATCCATTTAGTGCAGATCATTACCTCGTCCTTAAAGAAAGAAAGATGAAGCCACATAGGGCTCGTGAGTCGAAGATCTTTCCAAAGTTTCGATTTTAATCTATACATAACTTAATTCAGTCGGGTAAGTGAGGAAAACTCACACTTTTATACATTGCCGGTAACATGGTGCAGTAGTAGTGTATTCGCTTACGGAATGGAAGATCGTGCGTTCGAATCCCGGCCAAGTCCATTACTTTATACCGAATACATGAAATCGTAATCTCCCTAAGTAACTTAGACACCACCCGTGGAGAAAAACCCTACAACACCTACAAACACTTCTTTCCTATCTCTCTATTCTTTCTAATACCAAGTAGCTTACACTGTGTTCTTAGCATTATAAGGGTACTGTAACAACAGAAAAAAAACCCTTTAGCGTAAGCAAATTATAAAAAAAAAAAAAAAAAAAATAGATAAAGGGAGTCCCATAATGAATTTTACCATATAAAGTGTGAATAAAACAAACCACACGACTGAAGTAAAACTTCTTTAGCTGCATATATATGTACATATACTTGTTTATAAATGTATATATGTATAATATATACACTATATACATGTATTATTTTTTTAAAAACAGGTAAATTTATTATGGGATTTCATTGATAAATTAATATTTTTGAATAGATTTTTTATTTTTATTCATTATTTTCATTATTACTGTGGTTGATTGTAAGATCGAGACAATAGGCTTTTGCTATGAGCAATAAGATACATACATATGTTTTCGAATGAAAATTAGAAAGATAACTGCATCGATTGTTGTTCCATGTCTTGTGCATTTCGGTTATTATTCATTTGTAGTTCTAATTTATCTTGTAGACAGTTTACCAAGAGTTGTCCATCTTCGGACGCGAAATTAATGTTGAAATTCCCTGCTGAAATTAGTGGCAACGTATGATAGTTTTCTCATAATTCTTCAGAGCCTACTCGACCGTAAATCTAAGTCTTTTATATAAAAAGGGTATGAGCCACGCTGCACTCATGGTATAGTTGATGTGTAAACATGTAGGCTCGTCAGCGTTGCATAAATTTAAATTGTGGACTGACACGCCCACAATTTTTTGCGAATTTTGAAAATATTTACACATGAGCATCAAGGGCCCCTGGAGAGTCTATATTATAAATGTCAGCTTCCTAGCTCAAACTTTGGTTTTTTGCGTTCCGACATGAAAATCTGACGATGACGGTGATGCTCTGCATTTCCAACTAAAGAACTGCGATTCATGGACACAATGACTCTACTCACTTCCGTTAAATTCCATCTATCGGCAACTGTTTCAGATATAGCTTTCTTCTTTGGATCGGTGTGGATAGATGATCAGCGCTTAGTATTGCCCTCTATTGAGGAGATTCAAGGGTACTTACCCATTCCACGAACCTTTCCGCCGACTAAATTTTATGGGTTGTAACAAAAGAGTGTATGACACGAAACGTAACTCTCTCTCTCTCTTTCTATCTTCACTAACTTATATTTCCCTCTCAACTTCCGTTTTTCCGGTAGTGTACGTTTGTCTACACTTCCGTTTTGCCGAAAGTGTACGTTTGTCTACACTTCCGTGACGCATTACCAGCTTACTCCCCAAGTCAAGCGTGCGTAAAGAAGTTTTACTTCAAAAAATTGAGAAATTAATTTTTTAATAAGTGGTTTACTACATACTCGTATATGGAACAAACTGTCACTCTGGCAAAAGATCCCTAATCCGCTTGCCTTCATTCTGGATGACGCTAAGGGATAATTGCAGCTCAATTATATTAATGTGTAGAATAATTATCTATCCGATGACTCCGCTGTCCAAACAGTGAGTTTTGTGGATGCAAATAGTACACTTTGATTCTCATCAGACAAGATGCGACAATTCAGCTTTTTCACTAATCCATCGAGAGGAAATTGTGCCTCATAGCTGAGGATGGATTTTTTACGTAAAGTTGGCATCCATTCGGTGTATTGGCGAGCCTTCAAATGGTCTGTAGTCTTCAGTTCCTATGTCAATTGAACTGTGTAAGTTTGAAAATTCAAGTTCTTTGCCGAAATTCGCTACAAAGAGCTCCTTGAGCGCGATGACGAATAGAGGTCGGAAACTCAATCACATACAGCTGTAATGTTTTCGTTTGAACAAACTGAACGAAGATGCACTGGTGCTGTCACATTTAATACCTTTCACAAGATGTTCAATCGGCTTGATAAAAATACAACAATTTCAATAAAATAACTGTTAGTTTGATAAGAACATAAGGAAATGCTACCGCTATCCCTGTTCCTATCCCCCAAAAAGTTGGAGTGGCAAACATCTTACTATGGGTGAATTGTTAAAAAGGATACTGCCTACATATTTTGTTATAAATACTTTTTTTAAAAGGATTTTGTAAAATAATAAAAGGTTTTGGATAAAAATGCCCCTAAAAGGTGGGCGTGGTAAACAACGTTGTATGATGCAACTGTTGAGAATGACTTAATCTACATGCTTTGCGATTCAATTCCATTGATTTCTCCAATAAAACGTGTTTTTTAAATAGTGAGCGTGTCAGGATTTCGGGCCCATAGAGAGATTGTGGTACAAATTTCAGCTTTCTAAAAAACTCATTTTTTCAAATAATGGGCATTTTGGTGAACGGACATCATTGTACTTGATTATTTTGGGCCCCCCAGATTATATGTTACTTTTCAGCTCTCGAGCTCGAATTTTAGGGCTAACCGACGGACATGGCAAGATTAGGTTAGGTAAGGTGCCTGGGCATGAAGCCCAAACTCAGTAGAACCGTTTCATTGGCCTTTGGTGATACCACTGGGAAGATGGGGTGGGGGGTGGTTCTGGGAAAACTTGTTTGCCTTCTGTGCGGTGCTGATTGTGTGGATGTTACTCCAGATAGAGAAGTCGGAATGAAAAGCAAATGCAGTGCACACACCGATCTCGGAGCCATTGCAAAGGAGGACAGTGAGATGACTGTTTCAGATGACATAACTTTCGGTGCTGGTCACAAATATAGTAACGTTTAAAGGACTACGAGTAATATTAAGGTACCTTACAAACTATAAGTCAATACCCTCAGAATAAGGTATAAAGAATACAGTTTGCTGGAAAAAAACGCCAGAAGTGTTGTTTCTGGCTTTTTCATAATCGTTTTTTTTTTCATTTCAATGGAAGAAGTGACACAACTTTTTTTGGAAAATGAGCCAGAGAGTTCGGAAAGATTGCCAGATGTCAGGGTGGTCACGAGGCCGTTAGCTGGAAGAGTTTAGGCCGCGTGAGTCAGACACACCAAGTGATCGGCCCTATCGAGGTGGTCGTTCGGAAGGTAATTATGTACGAAACCATAGAATTTCCATTCGAGTTTCCAATTTCCAATTCAATTATCGCTCAATTTTTGCGAACAAGTGCAACTCAAATTTCCGCAGTGCAACATGACGCGTTAAACAAATCATCTTTTGACAGATATGTATGCGGGAAATTTCTTCCAAAGCTCTCCGATAAGAAAATGCTGCGAATTATTTTAAGTGAAATAAAAAAGTGATTAAATGCAATCAAATAAAAATATATAATTTTTGAAGTAAAACTTCTTTACGCACGCTTGACTTGGGGAGTAATCTGGTGAATGCGACACGGAAGTGTAGACCAATATAGACTTCCGGAATGACGGAAGTATAGACCAATGTAGACTTCTGGCGCAAAGTGTAGACCTTAGGGTGTAACGGAAGTGTAGACAAACGTAGACTTCAGTGATGGGACTTTGTGAAAAAATGTCCGACGTAGATTTGTTATTTCGTTATACATTTTCCAGTTTTAATTATGTTCAATTTTAGGGATTATTATGTCCTTACGAAACACCGGGAAGTTGTGTGGAAGTAGATTTGTTTTGAATCAATGAAAGGTCCTTGCAACAACAAAAAAGGTCCTTAAAAGTCGAAGAAAGGATATTTTTCCAAAATGCCGTTAGAATCCACACGGTATATCTGTGTTCAATGTTATTTGACTAAGAGGTCCTTGCAACAACAAAAAAGGTCCTTAAAAGTCGAAGAAAGGATATTTTTCCAAAATGCCCTTAGAATCCAATCTGTGTTCAATGTTATTTGACTAAGAGGTCCTTGCAACAACAAAAAAGGTCCTTAAAGTCGAAGAAAGGATATTTTTCCAAAATGCCCTTAGAATCCACACGGTATATCTGTGTTCAATGTTATTTGACTAAGAGGTCCTTGCAACAACAATAAAGGTCATTAAAAGTCGAAGAAAGGATATTTTTCCAAAATGCCCTTAAATTCCACACAGTATATCTGTGTTCAATGTTATTTGACTAAGAGGTCCTTGCAACAACAAAAAAGGTCATTAAAAGTCGAAGAAAGAATATTTTTCCAAAATGCCGTTAGAATCCACACGGTATATCTGTGCTCAATGTTATTTGACTAAGAGGTCCTTGCAACAACAAAAAAGGCCCTTAAAAGTCGAAGAAAGGATTTTTTTCCAAAATGCCGTTAGAATCCACACGGTATATCTGTGTTCAATGTTATTTGACTAAGAGGTCCTTGCAACAACAAAAAGGTCCTTAAAAGTCCAAAAAAGGATATATTACCAAAATGTTTGTTGTTACTAGCACCCCTCATTTAAATAACATTGAACTCATATATACCGTGCCGTTTCTAAAGACATTTTGGGAAAATATCCTTTTTCGGGTTTAATTATTGTGGCTCCAAGGACTTCTTTGTAAAATAACCTGATGTAAAATAAAAGGGACATTTAATCAATATTTATTTTAAACGCAATATGCATAATAAATCCCAATAAATTATCACCATTATAACAAAATAAACAATTTTGATTTAGTTATTAGTTATTACCTAGGCAGCTAAAAACCTACAGCTAAAAACTAACCAACTTTTAGTTGTCATCCGCAACTAACTTTGGCAACCTAACGAGCTTAGTTACACAACCTGCAACTAATAGCTAATAGCAGAAATTAGTTGTCATTATGATAGCTAACCACTAAATCGGTTGCATTTTTAGCGCAGCTAATTTAACTACGTTAGTTACTTAGTTATGGCGTTATCTAGATAACAAATTAGCTAGCTAACGCGCAACTGTGCCTACATGTTTACACATCAACTATACCGTGAGTGCAGCGTGGCTCTCACCTTTTTTTCTAATTTCTAATAATTCTTTGTTTTGATTTTTACAGCAAAAGTAAACAAATTCATTGTATAATATTATACATTTTCATTTCAACATTATTACAAAAATGCAATTTGGGAAAAACGAGAAATTATTGAAGTAAAACTTCTTTACGCACGCTTGACTTGGGGAGTAAGCTGATGAATGCGACACGGAAGTGTAGACCAATGTAGATTTCCGGCGCAAACGTAGACTTTCGGCAATACCGAAGTGTAGACAAACGTATACTCTTTTGTTACAACCTTTCGGCGGAAAGGTTCGTGGAATGGGTAAACAAGCTTGAATCTCCTCAATAGATGGCAATACTAATCTCATCATATATCCAAATCGGTTCATAGGAGAACAGTTGCCGACCGAACAGTTCGCCCCCTGACACGCACACAATTTAAATTAGATGGAGCGAAAGAAGTTTTACTTCAGTCGTGTGGTCTTAAGCACACTCATTTTTTTTGTTGTTAAGTTTAGTTAGGTATTTGGTATTTTAGAAAGAGAATTCATTACTTTGAAATTGTATTAAATTTTTCACAAAGTTTTTCCAACTGTTGTGCTTGAAGCAGATGGGCAGCAAGGTTCCAGGAAATAACCCCCTAACGAAATAACCCCTCAAATGAAAAATGAAATAACTCCCCAAATCGAAGATGAAATAAGTCCCCAAAATTGTATGAAATAAGTCCCCAAATAAGTATGAAATAATTCCAAGTGCTAAAATAAAACCTCGCACATGCTCCAAATCAAACAGTGTCCCCAAGCAGGGGGTTGCAGGGGGCAGCATGTTAATGCATATGGGGGGGGGGGGTATGCTGCCCACTGCAACCCGCTGCTTGGGATCACTGTTTGATTTGGAGTTTGATGTTTTATTTTAGCACTTGGCCTTATTGCAAAATTGGGGGGACTTATTTCATAGTTGAATTTGGGGACATATTTCACTATGAAATAACCCCCCAATTTTAAGTATGAAATAAGTCCTCAAAAGCCCATGAAATAAGTCCCCGATTTTGGGGATTTATTTCATACAAATTTTGGGGAGTTATTTCATTTTTCATTTGGGGGGGTTATTTCATTGGAGGGTTATTTCCTGGAGCCGGGCAGCAAAACCCGGGCAGTAAAATAATTTTGGATATCAATTTGTGCTGCAAGTTGTCTCTTTTTCTTTAATTTTATTGCACATACAGTCGTAGAACAGCATAATTTGGTACAATTTTTGCGGTTTGACGTTTCGTGCATTGAAATTTTTCTGTACAAAATTTACTGCACATATAATTACTGCATGCAGCGTCGCTGCACATACGTTTCAGGCATTAAGGATTTAAAACGCAGTCAAATGCGTTTGAATGCTGGATTTATAAGCGCAATTTTCTTTGGCTTTGGAAATTATTGAAAGTTTGCAGAGAGCCGGAACAGAATGTGCTTTATTCCGCAAGTCTTAATTGCGAAAGTAGATTAATTTCTAAATTTTTTTTTCAATCTTCGGTTTGGGAGATTAACACTTTTGTGGTAAGCTCAAGGGAACATAGGTAGTACGGCTGAAGTATAATTAAAGAATAATAAAATAAATATCGGAACATAAAGGAATTATTATATTGTATGACAACAATGGTTTCCTGCTCAGATTTATAAAGTTTTCGGTCACTTTTGCTAACTTAAGAAATGAGTGATCCAAGCTTTTAGAGCAGACGCGAAGTCCAACTCTTAGTTAATTAAAAACAGAAAAAAGTGAATATTTTTATTTATGTGATAGATTCTCCTACCGCATCATCCTGATCGGTTTTTCATTTTGATTTTATGCATTCTGTCACTGATGCGAAAATATTTGATGTATGTCATTCATTGCGTTATAAGCCATTCAATAACCCTCAATCCAATAATAGATAGATGCCGTCATTCGCCAATTATGATAACCATCACTATACCAGCCAGCATACAAGACGACTATGGAAGTCGACAACACCGACAACAGCTGAATATTGCAGTAGGTATGACTAGTTTTGCAGGAACAGTTCGCATTAAATCAACTAATGCCCTTGCGTAATTTTGACGCTTTTTGATGTTTAAACTGATACGCAGAAATACGCTTCGGAATTTAGCAAATCGGATGTAGAAGTTCAATCATAAAAACAAACATAGTCCGTGTTGTCTGGTCTTTTTTGTATCCGGCGAGTCCTTAGAATATTCTATTCTACTCAAAGTAGCTATGTTACCAAACAAATATAATTAGATCGGAGAGTTGCAAGTTGCAACTCACAGTCCCGGGCCAATACAATCTGAATAACCCTGACACCTTATTACATGGGGAAATTAATAGCAGCATCTGCAACACGATTGCGAATTTGCATGATTCCTACGAGTTAACGCACATGGCATTCAATGAGTCAATGTACCGGCAGCGGAGGTGGAGACGGCAGTCTTCAAGAACAACTCTTGCGCGGTATACCACCTATCAGCATCACATCGCTCTGCCGTTGTGTTGCACCCCATTATGAGCTCATCACTACCATATTGAGGAAGTTTAACCGCGCCACGCCGCCACAGTGCCAGGAAACCGAGCCGCATCAGTACTGTACTTTAAGGATGAGACGGCATATGTTAAAGAGTGAACAGTATTGTGCAATTGATGATGGTAATGGCGACCGAATAATGTGTTTTGTATTGCCATCGTTTATGTTTCGGCTTTTTTTTGCTGCCCCCGGGCGCAATGTATGTCTTCTGCCCTTCTTTGGCGCAGTTTATTTTCCGTCAGATTTCTGAGAATTCGCATTCATGAGTTCTTATGTAAACAACCCATCATTGTGGCAGAAGCAACCACGAGGTATCATAGTCGATGGCCAACAGCAGTTTAGTTACATGAGATTTGCGCGAATATATGACTTTTTTCCATGTGAATAAATTTTTTCTGCGGATCTGGGGCAAGGAGGGGTACGTTGATGCTAAACGCATTCAGGGGCATCCATAAAGCTGCATAGAAAATAAAAACTGTTATTACGCAAAGTGATAATATCTGTGACGTTATTATCAGCACCACAATTTTTCACAAGGCCATTTCTGAGTCAGTAGAAAGGCGCCCAAATCGAGAATAGTTTTGGGTAAGATTGATCATGGCCAGAAAGCGATTGTATACCACGAGTGAAAAAGAAGGTATGAAGTGCTTCATTAGCGGGAACGACATATATGCATGAGGCACGCAGTCGGTACTGATAAATAAAAAATAAATGTGGTAGGGCTTTTATTAAATGACTGACATCCAAAAACTTAAGGTACGTCATATTCTCCGTAGCTTTTTACGCCACAAATACGGAGTATGGAGAAGCACGGTTTTGGTCCTTTTGTAGGAGCTGTTGTGAGCTGTTTGTACCTGCTTTGATAGAAGTTATGCATGTACATCATTTTAAATGGCGTCGACAGTCTTTCGGTTTTGACATTTGTAGAGCAAAGAGAATAAGAATTTGTATTACTCCTGAAGATCGCGGAGTAATCGCCGCGATGTTTTTGATTCCTCTCGTTCGGCCGAGAATATCGATGCCGTGGCTGAAGATGTCGTGGAGCCTACGCCGACAACGACCAGACGACATGCTATGCAATTGGCCATCCCACGCAAGTCTCTGCGGCGCATTTCGGTGAAGTACTTGAAGGTTTTCCGTAACAAAGTGCACACAGTCCATCAGCTGATGGATGTTGACCGTGAATCGTGTTTAACCTACGCTCACACTCTCCTGAATCTCAACAGCGAAGTTAAGATTTTGCGTCTAAAATCATCATGAGTGATGAGGGCCTTTTCCACCTCTGTTGTGGAACAAACAAAATTCGCTATTTTGGGGCACTGAAAATCCGCGAGTAATGTGTGAAGAGCTATAATATCCAGTCAAAGTCACTGCCACAGACTACCTATACTAGACAGTCAACTCTCACTACCCCCGACCTTTGCGCCCCTAAAAGGGCAGAGCTTAATCCTCTCACAAAATTTACTATCGGGGAATATACATACATACATATGTGAATCAATAAAAGTGAACTAAGCCCCCGTTGAGTTTTATTTATTCTGTCAGTTTGTCGAATATGAAAAGATTGTATGGTGAGTTCAATTTTGTGGTACAATATATCTCATCTGTGAAACTGGCAAAGTGGAAAAGACTTAAACTTAGCTGAGGGAGCCTCTCTTAATACTCCGCAATGTTGAATTTTATTAAAATGTCCATATTATTCTTTTATTTTTAATATTTTTATATTTGTCACTGAAATGAAACTATTTAAAAAAAATTGTTTGACATTTGCCAAAGTTCGTGGTGAGATTTAGCAGGTGTGTTGGCTGTAACTGTGGTAGCTTTGGAAAAACAAATAACCAATTTATCAAATAAAAATTGTTGCAATTGTGTGGTAATCTTTTATACTGATTCATTTGACTTATGTTATTATTTCTTTGTTAATTATTCTTATTTTGGTTGAATATTACTTTTTTTCGTACAATTTGTTGACCTCGAACGAACAAAAACCAATGGATGGCAAGTCACCTTTAATGCATTTATGAAAAGAAAATTGCGCATTTTACTATTCTATGCGTACTACGAGTATCATAAATTAGTTTATGAATCTGTGACTATACATTCAAGTTTTTGGTACGACAAAATAGGTTTAGCTAAAGATGTGTCAACTTTAACGCAGTATCTTCAGTGACAAGATGATTTAACAAATAAATAGTGAATACATTTGGAGCATTTAGAACATTGAGAATAATATTCAATTTAACATAACTTCAAAACAGCTTAAGCTGACTTATGCAATCACACTTTGAAGCGTAATGTTGAAAGATAAATGTCGTTGAAAGTTAGGAAAGCATTAAAACAAAAATGACAAAACTTGTTTTAACAAATTTATAGTATTTTTTTTTTGCAGGTCTTTTCCACATAACGACGAGAATAATTCAATATAAATAATTAAAACGACTTATGTTGAAACACACTGGACCGTCGAGTTAAAAGACGCATCAAGAGTAATAATAGGAAATCAGTAAAACCTATAACAAAGCTGCTTTCTACTTCAATTTTCAAATGGTATTCGTAAAACCAAAACCTTATGTTTTTCAACCTTGCTGTCAAGCTCTGTGTGTCAACGCAAAGGCAGAGAATAGTGGCTGTCAAACTTTTTCTTGGATTAGGACTTTTGTAATATTTGACACAGGTTGTTTTTCACTCTGTTATGAATTTTCATTAATTGTATTACACTCATATGTTTCAAAAAAATCATAAACAAAATAAAAATGGTTCGAAATGTTTGCATTACCGATTTGTTTCACTTTTATATATACGAACGTCAATCAACACACAATAACTATCCAATTATTGTAAGCCATAAATTCAAAATCATTTTCACTGATCTGTCCAACATTTATAATGTTATTGATATTTATAGTGTTGGTGTAACGAAAAGATTAGTAATGACAAACTTATTTCAGATGTTCCGACACATAAAACACACTTCGTACGAATTACTGAAAATAATAATTTTATTAGTAAGTAATCAGGCTTTAGTAATGACCGTGGTGAGTGGAGAGTTTCATTATTACTAGTAGCAACATTAATTTTGACCATGTACGAGTAGGAGCAGCCAGTACAAACTTTTATATATATTGGACCTATATACGACAAACGTACCTACTTGCTACTGATTTAGGGGTACATAGCAGACAAAATTAAACTATTTTTGTTTATGTTCTCTAAAAAAAAGTATTATAAATGATTTAAAGCTTTATTATATACAATGAATTTGATATTTTATACTTATTACTAATTCAACATGGAACGAAGAAGTTTGCAGGTACTTTATTAAAATTCTACAAATCCACCTCGAAATGAAGTAGCGTACATATTTTAAATAATTTTGAGAGAGGATTTCGATCTTTTTCCTCAGTTGCTCCCAACTTCACACCTGACTCCACTAAATATCCTATCTGTGTGCAAAATTTTCATTTGATAGGATAGACACTAATACAGATAGGCATTTAGTGGTGTTTTTCAGCTGTTTTCAGCTTGTGGGCAATTCGAAAAAAAAATTCTCTCAGTTGACTTTCTTATAGGTAGTCTGTGGCCACTGCATGGTATGCACGCTGGAGGAGTAATTGGACCAGTTTTTTTTGGAACAGAACGGTAATGGTGAGAGTCATAGACATGATCAATTCATTCTTCCATTGCACTTATTGGGAATGGAGGACATGTGGTTCCAGCAACGGCGCGTATATTGCACGAGCCACAACTTAAATTCGGAAGCAGGCGTTTCCCGGTCGTCTGATATTGGGTTTTGGTGATTCGCTCTGGGCCGCAAGATCATCTGATTTGACGGCACTAGATTTATTTCTATGGGGCTATTTAAAGTCACCGGTTTATGTGAACAAACCACAAACCCTGGCCGCCCTCAAGAAGAAAATTCGTTCAGAAGTGTTTTTTTTTTTCGACAAAATCCTTAAAAAAAACGTACACCCCTATCGTGGAATCCGTCGGATCTGAGATTCACTTCACTTATTCGATTCACGTGAACAGAAAATTGCTATCGTGGGATCCGTCGGATACTCTCCCTTACCGACCACTATTGGTGAATAGGAAATTCAATTGTGACAGCTCATTTCAAACACATTTGTTTTGTAAAAACTAAATTCAGTGAAAAGAAAATAAAAACTGCGGATGTCAAATGCATGGATAGATTAGATCCGTTCGTTTTCCACGATACAGTGAATTTCATTCACGTTACCGACATGTGGATGGTTCACGTCTGCGGATTACACGATGCAAATTGTTCACTATTAGCGAATCGTTCACCCCGACGGATTCCACGATAGGGGTGGTATAAACAAAATGTAGACAGTATCCTTCTTCACACTAAAATAATTTTTCACATGCGTTTTGACCAACTATTCAATTTTTGGTAATTTTTTAAAGTAAGGGCTAGCTCTTATGGTAGGAGTAATAACTGACGGTTTTTACTTAATACTAAGCCATATGATGTAATATGGATTATGAATTTCCTTGATTCAAATCACACCCGCGGCGCTGAAGGGGTTGCTCCTTTCTAGTGTTAGTGGAATTACTGATGGTTACATGATCCAAAAATATTTTTTGACCATTGACAGTTGCTCTTTTCCATAAAGTGATATAAAAAAAAACCAACGACCATACCACGTCGAGTTAATCGGTTCTCATCAGATCACCGCAATTAAACGACGTTGGGCGCGGTTAGTACGTAGATGGGTGACCGTTTGAGAACAACCGCGTGTCGTTGGCCAGTCCCATCTACAGAGTTGAGGTAGATAATTATACGTGGTATCACAATGGACCTAAATTGGTTTAAGTGTGTCGGCTTCTGCCGACAGCCACCTAAAAACCTAACCAAAACCTAAAACCTTGCTCTTACTTCTACTTTTAAATTCATTTTTATTAATTATTAGCTTATATCAACTTAAATACTAGACAAAAATGATTAAATCTAACTTAAAATTAACAGGATACTTATTCTAGATTATTGATCCTTATGCGGACGCCCTAAACTTAACTATATCTTATAATTATTGCCTTTCGGCCTAAAAACTATTTACGAACTAGTCTTACATATGTATTCGTCGAGAAAATCAAATAAAACTCGGTATCATTATTAAGATTTTATATTTTTTATATAAAACAAACTACAAACTACCTATTCTACTTACTTAAACTACTTAACGTATTCTAACTATAATTAGGATTCTGATCACTCGTTGCATTACGAAACAAGTGGTCAAAATCCCAATTGCTTCCCGAGCGCCTGGCAGTCGTCAACGTGCACACGCGCTGCCGTGAGCTGACTGATGCCTTACAGAATCAATCACCTCCCGGAAGCAACACCACAAATTGGCGAGCCCGGCCTCTCCCAGAAACACCCTAGCTAACTTAATCTAACTTATAAACTAAGAGGATGTTACCTAGAGTAACGCACCGTCTTGGGAGGGCATGTTGACCCCTCCCCCCTCAAAAAGCCACCAAAATTCGGCAAATTCTTTTTCCGTATCGAATTTATCCCTCTCCGCTATTGCGGTACTAAAACGAAGGAGCTCATGAGCATTGGCGACGTCCTCGCCGCGGATGAGCCGCTTATCTCTCGCGCTGCGGTAGCGGTGGTATAATACCGGGATACCATCCCTCGTCTGTACCAGCCCTTTTGCATCAATATGGATAAATGCCTCCGGCGGGATAAAGCCAGACCGGAGCGTACTCTCTATGTACATTTCATTGGGGTAGTAAGCCCCAAAGATGAGACTATTGCCGCTGGCCATCGCCCTTGCAACGTGCCTTCGAGTCACCTTAATGAGGAAATTGTCAATCCTATTCAACTGAGCCCCATCGTATAGGACCTTGTTGGGATAGTATTTTATATAGTTGGATTCAGGCGTTCGGAACAACCGGAGACAGGTCCTAAGACATTGTCTCTCCAAAACCCGAATCTTTTCCATATAACTAGGCGCTATATTAAACCACAATGGACAACCATAAGCGATGATCGGCCTTATAAGGGCCACGTAGCAAATGACCTTCACTCTAGAGTCAAGTTGACTGCTATGAAACAGTCTCCTTGTCAGAGCATAAGCCTTCTTGGCCCCAGCAAGACAAGCAACTATATGCCTATCGAAATACAGATACTGGTCAAGCCAGATACCTAGATATCTAACTACGCTTCTCACCGCCAATGGCTGCCCATTTTGTCCAATAATGGCCAATTTCTTCCAGTTTTTTCTGGTATCCCTAGAGGCCCCAGCCAATGGAGTTCTGAACAAGATTGTTTCCGTCTTCTGAAAGTTGATTTTCAACTTCCAGTCGTTGCAATATCGCTTAATTTGATCGAAGTCACGCTGCAAAAGGATATTAATGACCTCGATTTTAGGACCTGATCTGTATGCCACCAAATCGTCGGCATACGCTATAGCATGTCTGAGTGAACCCACCAGATCACTCGTGTAAATGTTAAACAGGATCGGAGAATTGACCGCCCCCTGCTGTAAACCGTTTTTAATTTCAAAGACTCTGCTCGAAGTTACGTTGCCACATTTGACAACGAACTTCTTTCCCATAAGCATATTATAGATTACATATAAGAAAGGTTTGTGCATCCCCCGCCTGGTCAACTTGTAGAAAAGTCCCTCTAACCATACGGTGTCGAAAGCCTTCTCAAAATCAACTAGACAAGCACCCGTGCATTGGTTCTTGCATTTATTCCACTGAATGTCGGAAACCAGTTTCGACGCGGCATGAATAGTGTCATGCCTCGCCCTGAAACCAAACTGGTTGTCCGGAATTATGTTATTGTCCTCGACCCACTTTAACAGGGCTCTATTGACAACCTTTTCGAAGACCTTGCTAATATTCGGAAGCAAGCTAATTGACCGGAGATTGGCAGGGTTCGTCCTATCTTTACCTTTTTTCGGGATAGGGTGTACCACAGCTATCTTCCAATGCGCCGGATAATGTGCATTATTCAGCGCATTGTTAAACAGCGTGGTGAAAATATCTACAGCCTCCAGAGGCAGGGGTCTCAATACGACGTTTGGGACACCATCCATCCCCGCCGACTTTTTATTCTTTAGTGACTCGAAGATGCACAGAAGATCATCCTTCGACACGAACAAGTGCGATGCATCTCGGCCATTGGCGACAACTGCATTAGCATGGTTTTCATCAGTGAATACGGTGAATCCGTTATTCTCAGATCGCCAATTCTCAAGTTCGGTGCGCAGATAGAAGTGGCTCACCAGAGCCCTATTCTCAATGTCGTGGTTACGGCGAACAGGATTGTTCACCGTATACACGGCCTCGAAACAAGCGCCCAGCAAATCCACTTTCTCCTGTGGGTCCTCGACCACGAAAAAATCGTCGTTTGAAGCGACACTTTCTGGACTTATTCCAGCAGTCAGTACTGTCTGTATGTTCTCTGCTGTCTGGGAGATTCGAACACAAGGAATATCATTGTGATCTTTCCTCCTGAACAACTTATTTATCTGTGGGAACATATTCGGACTACAGGTTTTAATAGCCCGAATTTTATTGCCCCAATACAGACTTACAGATTTTCTGTAATTTTCTTTTATCAGCTGTTTCAGGATTCGGATCTCTGACTTCAGCATCCTTACCTCCGGGTCGTCGCGATCAGTAAATTGCCTGTACAGCCGTTTAAGCCTCGAGAGCAGTCTACTTTTCTGTCGGTATAGTGCGTCGATTGTAGGGTTTCTGTACTTTTCTGTCTGGTCGTCGTTGGAACGTCCTACTCGAGGAATAGTTCGTTCCATAGTTCGTTTGATGGCGTCGTTCATTTGCAATAAATGCCGATCAATGTCATCATTTGTCATGTTACTGTTTGTCGGTGGCTCGATCCCACTCGAACGTATATCTCGCTTTAAAAATCTGGAGAAGCGCGACCATTGTGCCCTCCGATAATCGAATGAACACACTGCTTCGTACTCCTCCAGCAGCGTTTGCTCGTTCGGGATCCGTATTGCGGCGGCGAGTCCGTAGTGATCACTATCGTAAAACCTTGCTCTTATTCATAGTAATATGGACAGGGTATCCAATAGTTCGCCCAAACGACTATAGTCTTCCATATATTTCACTTTCCCTTTGGTACTCTATAATTTTAAGAGCTCAGCAATTCGACTTCTTAAAGGCCCAACTGTAATAGGTGGAAGCAAACTGAACATAGTGCGGTTTTCGAACGTTTCGAACGAAACGGAAAAATACGCTTTTTTATGCTTGTGTTTGCTCGATTTTGTACGCCGCCAAATATTAAGTATACTAAAACGATCTCCCTTGAACCATTATAGTAAACTCACGCTATCCGATTTCAATCCAAGCTGATAAGTCATCTGTTGATGTTTTCAGTGAAAATGATCATTCATTTCAGCATTCACCCTACAGTGACTGATTCCTTAGAAAACTATTCAATATCCTGTCCATTATATGTTTTCCTTTCACATTAATTCATTTTGATGGAATGGATTGTCAAAAAAATGTTCACAATATAAACAATACACATGTGATCCATTTACCACCCACAAGTCGAACCCCAACTGGACGACATCAAGAAAACAATTCCATATTAAGCTGTCACACAGTGTCCCTTGGTCCTGCATCAACCTAAGGTCGATTGTTTCACGGAATCAAGTGCGACCACACGGAAAAACCAACCAAATGGAAATCCATCCAATGGTAGAGAATGTTCAAATGTTAGTTATTCATTCTGAAGTCCACGGTCCACATATAGATAGGTACCGTACACTTTCAGAGAGACATGGTAACCGCAGATGTCGTCAATGCACAGAATAAAGGACTGCAGTAAATCAACGAATGGATGGAGATATTCTCGTCATCAAACGATGTGAGTTCAATTATGATTTCTCATCATCATAATTAAGCTATTCACTTTAAGATTTCCGAATATAATTTTGTAAATAGTTGCGTTTCCATTATGTCCACAT
This sequence comes from Portevinia maculata, assembly GCA_949715645.1. Lineage (NCBI taxonomy): Eukaryota > Metazoa > Arthropoda > Insecta > Diptera > Syrphidae > Portevinia > Portevinia maculata. The sequence continues at coordinate 104,749,838 of OX454525.1, forward strand.
TCTTCACCCGACCGAGCACATTAAACTTAAAATTAAAATGCACGCGGGCAAATCTATGTCAGTTGTTCGTCTATTTTACGAGCGTTGCACTCTGCTTAAACCTTCCTCTTCAAAGTTGGATAATTAAATTTTCTACATCAGTTTTTATGCTCGAGCATTATGTGCACGAAAAATTCTTACCCTGCAAATGAAAAACAAGAAAGCCACTTGAAAATGAAGAGAACGTTACAACTAAACTTTATGTCCATAAAAAGTGTTTATGTTTTGTTTTATTTTTAGTTCACAAGAAGGGTATCCTTAACATTTGTTTTGACCCAATGCACCCATTTGACTGATATTAAATATAGTTTATTTGATTTAGTTTACTTACTTACTTACTAACTCCCGACCCGTAAAGGATCTCTGCATGAGACACTGCAACAAATGCAATAACACATTTGGTCGGTCTCAGTGATGAAGGGAAGGGAACCTGCCGATGGTCAGTCAAACATCCAAGAGCAAAGATTGTTTTGAAGAGTTTTTTAAAGTGTCGATCGGAATCGGCGAAACGGTGCAGGGAAATAAGTCCACGGGAACTAAGTCCACTGAGGAGGGACTTTGTTCCCATATAGTGGGAAATAAAACTACTTTCGCGAAGTGGACTTAGTTCCCATGTAAAGTGGGAACTAAGTCCATTTTTTATGGGAACTTAGTACACATTCAAAAATAAGAAGAGGGAACTAACCGTCAACATTTAGAATTAGGCAAAAAACTGTAAAGTGCAGTTAGTTATCACACTCTTTAAGCAAAATCTTAAGCTTGTCATGGATAAGTGCAGTCAATACGATTCATTATTAGTGAAAACGGTGTGAAGTGAAGTTGTGCTTTCAAATATGAAAAATCGAATTGAATATATTACGGGCTTCAGGAAAAATAATGTGTTAATATACGATCACGAAGAAAAACAAATATATGTATATAAAAAAGGACACCAGACATAATATTTCTCGATACAGTTGCTATTTTGATAAGAGTTGCAAGGGAAGCATAATAATTAATGAACTAAGTAAAGAACTTATGAAAAAAAATTAAGCTCATCATCCACATGAGAGCCAAGCAAAAACGGTAAAAAAAATGAAAATGTTAAATGAAATGAAGTCAGATTGTGTGAATAGACCTTTAAAGCGGAGGCTAACAGCCCGAGAGATTTTTGACGAGCACCGCGCAAATTTAAACGATGAATCAGTGAGTATTTATTTTAAAAGTGTAAAAAGGGGACTGAATAAAACTAAAAATCAAAGCTTGCCGAAATGCCCAACTAGTCCAGCCGATATTTTAAAATGCTACGAAAATGAAGCTTTTATGCAAAGCTATGAGGTTTTGAAATTAGGCGATAAAACGCAGTTTTATCAACATACAATTTTGGAGAATAACTTCACATACACCATATTTATGGGCAGAAAAATTACACATAGGAGAAATGCCCGACACTTTTCCAAGGTGATATTTTGTTGAAGGGGCATTCAATGTTGTGCCCACATCATGTGGCTACAAACAATTAATAATAATTCATTTCGCTTATGCAGAATACGTAAGTAACACTAATAACTCTCCAGATCAAAACAGACTGGAAACACTCTTTTTCGAAATTTAGTTTTCAAGAAGTAGCTATTTTGTCAAACAGAATAAAAATTAAAAACACATTAAAAACATTGCTATTCGAAATTCGCTACATGAAATTTGGCCCCAATGAAAAATGGCTCCAAAAATTTATATGAAAACCAACAAGATTTCTGTTAAGATTTTTGTGCATGTAAAGAACCTAAAGGCGTATAGCAAAAAAAAAATTTGGCCAAGGGAAGATCGATTTGGGGTGTGAAAATAAAAAAATCGCGCGAATTTTTCATGTAAATTGTTGGGGCCATTTTGATCTTGAAAATGTTTAACATTTTTTTTAATTTCGTTCTAAGCAAAATACAGAAAAAAATTAATAAATTCAGGTTTTATTATATATATTTCCAATAGGTTTATCCATTCTTATATATCTTGGCCACAAATAAGTCAATGAATATGTATATGTAATCATTTATTCACATTTATTGACCGAAAAATATTTGAGTTTCATGCCACTGCTTTTACAACGGACTTTGAGCGGGGTTTACGAATCGCTCTTAGCGATGTCTTTCCGAATGTTGCTATTAAGGGATGTTGGTTTCACTATACCAAAGCCCTAATTAGAAAAGCTTCTAAAATTCCAGATGTTTTAAAGACGATGAAAAAAAATACAAACATTTGCAAAATTTTTAAAAAGTTATTGACATTGCCTTTGTTAAATATTGTCAACATACACAAAGCATTGTCGTTAATTGAAAATGAAGCCAACACAATTGACTCGACTAGTTTGTCATTGTTTATGGCATATAACAGTGGATGTTACAGGTAAGCTCAGCTTTGAAAACTATGTGTGTAAATCAATTTTTAAATTTGTTTCCCTTTTATAAAGGAAACACTACAATCATTTTCTGTTCACTATGAGCGAATGCGAACAAATAGTGCTCTAGAAGGCTACAACAGTCGTTTAGGCAGAAAACTTTGTAAAAACGGGAATTTCTTTAAATTCGTAGATTGTTTAATCGATGAGGAGTATAACTCTACACGGGACTTGATGTCAGCAATGGATGGAAATACATTGCTTATGTTTGAACCCCTGGAACCATTTTTTGTTAAGAGGGATGCATTTATCCATGAACTAATGGCAAAAGTCGATAGCAACAAAATAAATCTTTCGGAATATCTTTCTCAGAAAATAATGATTTTTTCTAATACAAGGATTGACATGGAAATGAAATTGAGTGAGCAAGAAGATTCGCAGTCAAAAAATGAAGAAACTGAAAACAGTTTAGTTGTCGAAAACTTACCGTTGTGTATTATTTGTTTTATTAATGCTCGTAATATTCTTATTCACAAAAATTTTCTTATAGATTGTTTTTGTATTTTGTTAATTGGAATCCTAGTCTCATTTATTTTGTTTAGTGGATATTAACAAACATTTAAAACTTGAATTTTTTAAGTTATTGAAAATTTTTCTTTTCAGTTTGTTATTGATTGCATTACATATATTATATGTATTTAGATATATATCTTTAATTCGAAATTTTGAAAATTTTGCTAATTAAAATTGGTAAATATATTACTCTTTCTCAGTTAAAAGTTAATTTCACTTTTGTTAATAAAAATTGCAAAGTACCTACTTGACTCTTTAATTTTATTTTGTTCTTAGTCGACAGTGAGAATTTACTTCACATTAAAATGGAACTAAAACCACTTAGAGTTTTCGGAATTTATTTCCCACTTTACATGGGAACTAAGTCCACTTCGCGAAAGTGGTTTTATTTTCCACTATGTGAGAACTAAGTCGCTCAGTGGACTTAGTTCCCGTGGACTTATTTCCCTGCACCCGGCGAAACATTGTAGGTCTCTTCAATTCGTGCCCAAAATATAGCTCGCACATATAAATCGTGGGAGAAGCTAGGTTTTAGGCCAGTGTAATGCCTTTTATATGTGTTACGAGTATGTATGTACATATGTTAAATACACCTTTTTCATCTACTCAGGATTAGATTAGCAACTCATCCACTTAGTATTTATCTAAAAATATTGTTCGCTTCATGTCACTAGAACGACGCAAGATTTTCCGTATTTTTCACATGCAAAACGCGCTGGAATGCTATTTATAAAATTTCGAAAATACTTTTCCACATACAAAGTACTCGTACATAAGGAAAAGTATTCGTAATAATCGCCTCATGTGCTGAAGATATTTTTTTTGGCATGTCGCCGTTCAACAAACTAAAGGCATAAAGTGCGGGCGGGTTATAAATCCCATAATGCGGGCAATACTCGTATATTTCAATTACACGTTTGTTGGGTTAGTTAATGAGAAGTATGCTGATCGATTCAGTTGGCTTCCAAGAAATAACCAAATCCAAATGGAGTATGATTTATCTGCGATAATCATTTTGAATTAGGTGCCATGTGTAGTGCTAGATACTCGTACACAGCTGATTACTAATCAAATGACAAATCACGTTCTAGTTAAGACGACCGACCGGATGGACTATTTTTAAAGTTGATGCATTTTATTTGTTTCGTTTGCATTAATAAATGGAAGATTTTAAGAAAACAACAATTTTCTGCTTCTATTTCGTTTTCTTTTTTTTTGGTACACAGTCGTAATTAATAAAAGCTCGACACTATCATTAATTCTGTTTATTTATTCCGAAGGCGTTAAGTGTGGAATTGCGTTCCTTATTCTCTTTGTTGCTCGAGATGGATTATTTAAATTCCAAAGTGAAACCTTTTAAAAATAGCACCGAATGGGTGATGATCCATTTGAAAGAAAAAGCACAGATTTATGACACATGCTTGTGTCCTTAGTAAAAATGTACGACTACAAAATGACAACCATTTTAAGTGATGACGTTTTTGTTTACATTTTTCATTTGTTTTGAGTGCAGTGTGATGGGTAGATTTAAGGATGACAGAGATTCCGAAAGATTTCTACATTAACGTATTTTTGTTTTGTATCTGAAGTTTTATATAGCTTATATATAAATGCTGCCGGTAAGTTCAACTAAAAAGGATTTGCTCATTTATAGCCGCACTGACATCCAGCATCTGAACACAGCCTAAATACTGATTTTTTGTAATATTTTCAAGATCTGCCGGTATATCGGTGCGCTTTGTAGCGGTTATAAGTTTATACTTTCTTCGAGGAATATTAAAAAAAAACATATGCCAAAGAAATTACCATAAATGTGGTACCCTAGCTTTGACAGCAATGAAACCAATCCATCAACTCAAATCTTCGCTAGCCGGCCAGATGACTCTCTAGGGACCTACGAGTAGATTAGGTAAGGAGGCCTGCATGACATCTGAAAACATCTAGTTTTGACCAAATGGTAGATATAGATGTATCCACTCAGATTTAATATCGACTTACGATCATCTGAACTTGATGTCAACTTATTCCATTTATAGTACTTAGCCCAAATATGAATACAATATATATAAATAAAACAACTAACGTACATAATAACATCTTAAACGCGCACAACTTCCTAGGGGCAAACATCTATTCTGACCACTCTAGTTGCGGCAAAATTTTAAGCTCGACTGTCGAACGACAAGAAGCTGCGAACTGCCGAAAAGAAAATATTCGATGTATGATGCCCAGTGTTGCCGGAGAGAAATATTATAAGGTAGTAATGCGGCCAAAAAAGGGGAGTATTTTGAAAAAAAAATAGTAGTACAGACATTTTTTAGTCTTTAAAAATAATTGAGTGCACAACATTTTTTTTTTTAACTTTATTTAAAATAAAATCATCAACCAAAATGCAGTTCAAAAAATAACAAAACATAAATAAATAAATTATTTATTCTATAACAAAAGTAAGTAAATATCTCTTTAATTATAAAAAAATCTGTCTTATGGTAGATAGCTTAACTTATACTAATATTATTTTTAAAGAAAAAAATAGGAAATTATTGTAATCCCATGATATGTATTAAATACACTTAATACAAGTGGCTTTGCAAAAAGAAAGGTACGGTATTTTGATTTATATTATATGGCGAAAGTGTACATTATTTTTATTATGAATTCAAAAGTTGTTTTCAAGGATTCCATTTACAACAGTCAACTCCATTTAACAACTCCTTGCAACTCATAGTTGCATTCAATGTATTTCTCCAATCTGTTCCGTTTTTAATCTTTAATGAGAAAAAGTTGGGAAAAAATTCGTTCTGCCGCTGCGCTGCTGTGCGGAAGACTTAACAAAGTACTTTCAAAATCCCTTGTCAGAGCGAAAAGTGTTTCATAAAAATTTTTCTATTTCTAAAAAATAAGAAACCACAGTTTGATTACGTAAAGTTTGCCACTCCAAGTCAAAGTTTTCAATTTGTTTAATTAAATCAGGAATTGTTTAAATAAAAAGATCAGCCTTAGCCCCAACATATACAGAGACAATATTTTTTACACAGTTGTCAGAAAAATTCGAATCGGAGAGAAACTCGTCACGTTAAAACTCCGATTTGATAAAAAAAAATTAAATAGTTTTGTAGAAAGTTGTTATGTAAGGCAAACATTTATGAATCCGGACGGACTGAGATTGAAATTCTAAGTTTAGTTGTTTAGTTAACTGAAGAACATAGGCTAGAAATAATAAATACAATTGCGCATACACCCTAAAGTAAACATATTTGGATTTTCTTTTAAAAAAAGAGATCGAACTCTACTTTTTTTGCCAACCATCACAGCAGCATTGTCTGAGGCAAAACCAACACAATTTTTAAACGGTATTGAAAGATCATTAAAGCACTTAAATAGTACGTTAAATAGATTTAGCATCAAACTCAAACAGCTCAATCAAGGAAAGAAATCGATCTCTAACTTTACCATAATTGATATCAAAATACCTTAAAACGATACATAAGCACTTTGAGGAACTGACATCCATTGTCTCATCAATTAGCACAGAAAACTTCTTTTTTTTAAACATCCACTATATCACGATTTGCCTCTTCTAACAAACTTGATATTATTGTTTCTTTGAGTTTTGTTTTAAGAAGCTTTATATCTTTTAAAGTTTCAACATCAATAATTTTTATTAATGCAATTATTTTTGGTTGTTGTTTAAGCGATTTGAGTATTTATTGGTGGTATTTTGATTTTTCATGTCTTTCTATATGTTGTTTGTAGTTTGTATGTTTCATATTACAATACGAACAGAATGGCTTTTTATCGATTTCCTTGAGAAAAGCAAAATCACCCAACCATCCTTGACGAAACATTTGCTTGCGGTTTTTGCATTTTTTTTGAAAATGTAGTAGGTGTATCAACTTCATTAGCATTAGAAATCTCAACACCGTCGGTTCTTTCGGCAGGGGATTCAAGACCCAAATTTGCAGGAACAGCAAAAGGCTCGTTGGCTCTTGTAGCAGATGCTGCCAAGTTTGCATTAAATTTTAAGTGAATTCAATTTATTTAGGTTGGCATTACACTTTGCTGCAAGGGTAAGATATTTTAGGTTGGCATTACACTTTGCTGCAAAGGTAAGATATTTTAGGTCTGTAAAATAAAAAAGGAGTACGAATGTGAAAGGAGGAGTACGGGAGTACGGATGTGCTGAAAGGAGTACAATACTCCTATGGGAGTACTTTCGGCAACACTGATGATGCCTTATTATTGGCACAACTGGAGCAGCCAGAGTCTCCAGAAAGGCGGCTAAACGAGATATTCTGCTCTTTGTACCCACCACCAACAAGCGACAACAATATGTGGCACTGATACCGCAACATCATAAAGGAGGTAGCCGAGACCACTGCAGGTGCCCCTGGTATGATGATGTATATATATATACACATATAAAAAGCTACAGCAAAACAAGAGCAACGAGCGAACAGTACCGAGCCAGGAGGAGGGAGAAGAAGAACCTACGTAGCAACTGTCTGCTGGCTTTAAGACAGGAGCACAGGCTCTTTGAAACAGCCACGTAAACCTAGTCACTGACAGCGAATAGTGGTGTTTAAGCAGGTTTTCCAGCTGCTGTTAAATAGGCGTCATGTAGAAAGAGTGATAAGAGAACTCATGTCCTGTCAATGAAGAACAGATTCAACCACCAAGTATAGAAGAAGTTGGCTGTTTGGTGAGGTGCAGTTTGGAAGCAGTTCTTTCGAAATACACCAAACTTGCACCGGATTCGGCAAGGAGATACGTTGCCATGTGAGTTCTTCAATCTTGTTCTGGAGGAAATAGTGCGGGGGCAGATGCTAACACGGAAGGCACTATTTTCCATATCCTTCACAATCCGTCCAGCTACTGATGCATGCGGAAGATATCGACATGCGACATTATCAGCCGTTCCCAGCGTGCCCTGGTAGATTACACCGTTTTAAGAATAGGCGAAATTGGTTGGTCTTGAACTAAATGTGGACAAGACCAAGTACCGGTCCACCAGCTAGGACAAAACGACTCTGTTGATAGAAATAACCTCCAGGTTATGCAAGGAGAGCGAATGGAGGTGAAGATATAACCGCGAACTCTATGAACTGTTCCAAGATTCGGATGTATTCCAAAAAGCTAAATCGCGTCGATTACATTGGCTCGATCACATCGAGTTTTTAGAGAAAATTTTAAAATTTGACTTTAAGGCCAAATTTATTGACTATTCCTTAAAACGTAACTTATGGAGTTTAAGCTAAGATTGGCATAAAGCTATTTGCGTCATTAACAACAAACCATTCAATTTCCGATTTACATATTCACTCTCCATTTGCTTAATGGCGCTTTAAAATTTGAATGCGCTTTTGAAAAATTCCCATACATCATAAAGCGTATTTTCTTGCGAACTTATCTCAAGCTCAGCAATGGAAGTTCAATAAAATGCTATGTTGACTTTCATATCCACCATTAGTTAAAATGTCAAATTTGGAACATATATGGAATCATGCACAATGCTCAACTATAGGTGGCGTTGTTTCATGAAACATCTGATTTTCAGTGAAATTTAAATGTGTTTTTCGACATATACTCACGAAATAAAGTCTCGAATTTTTTATTCCCGTACAATTAATCTAATATTTACTTTACAAATCAATATCTCATTCTACTATTTGTCCACTGTGAGCGATAGAAAATCTTAGCTAAGGTTTCATTTCATTGCAGACATTCCAAGATTGTATCTTCACTTGTGGTTTGCTGTTGTTTAAGGTGTACAGTTTTACTGAGTTGGGTATACTATACACTATCCAATAAAATACGCCTATTGCGGTTTTCAACTAAAATATGTTAAGATACTGTAATCCAAAACCAAACATTTGTGTCTCCGTGGTGAAGTGGCTATTTTTTCCATCGGCTCATCGGTTTCTGCATCAAATGTGTAAAGTATCTACATTTATAATTGTATATTCATTAACTACAAATTGGCCATCAATTATTGAGAAATACTTTTGGTTCAACCGTACACTGTATTGTATGTAGCTCAACCAATGTAATACAGACACGATTCTATACAGATACAGGTTTTGATAAACTGAGTGTGCTCTTCTCTGTATGTGTTTATCTGGCGAGAGAGCTAATTAAAACGCTATATTAAAACTCTATTAGCGCTAAAAATCATTCATAGAAGGTTGGTTTTGATCTTTTAGCTAATGCCGGTCTTAAATTTAATGCGCCAGTAGTGACTTAAGGCAGCCTCTTTTAAAATCCGTAATATAGAGTGAATAAATCAATTTTCTAAAAGTGCTTTTAAAGTTAATGGAGACTCAATAAATTGGGCCTTACATTGTAATTTTGTTTATACTAACAGTATTGTGGTTCCCTTTAGAAAGCTAATGTTGTTGACTACCCCTAGAAAGCTAATCATTCGTCGAATCGACGAACTGTACTAAATGTTTTTTTTAAGCATCCTGTAATACATATATTGTTAATGTTCTTTCTGAAACAACAACTTTAATATATTCTTAACTATTTATTATTAAACAGTCTTAAAAAAACACTGCATTTTCGAACTAAAATTGGCAAGTCCTCATAGATTCAAATAATATTTGAAAACCCAACTCAAATACCCATGGTCGGTTGATTTTAACCGGCCCTCGATGAGGATGCACTTAGACCAGAAGTAGGTCCATTGTGCTGCCGATGTGTAATGTGGGTGGGTCACCCTCTTATTCAGGGAACCATTTGCTCCTCTGAATGAAGGAGCTAATCCTTGCTGTACAGGCGTTGTTAAGAGGTGTTAAGGTGTTGCACTGGCCGAGTTAGTGCCAACGATGGTTGGCTTTGCTCACCGCATTGGTGTCTATGAGGTGTTCAACATAAGACGTTGGCGCCTCGATGTCGGTGACGCTTATGCTGTTTAAACCAGAAGAGCCTCGACGGGCCAGTTCGTCAGCTTCACAATTCCCTTTTATGTCACAGTGACCCGGCACCGAGCAAAGGGTGAGGCTATAATGACCGGCTATCTCGTAGTGCTGGATGCAAGGGATTTGATGACCGCCTGACTGTCGATGTATATTACAATATCTGATTTCGATATCGTAGTAACCGACAGCCAGTCAGCGGCTTGGCGGACGGCGGTGACTTCGGCCTGAAAAATGCTGCAGTGTTCTGGACGGTTAAAGGAGAGGTGAATGTCCAGGTCTTCAGAGAAGACCGTCCTCCGTTTTGGACCCATCCGTACAAATTGACAGCGATTCGTGGTGTAGGACGTGACGTCGTATCCACTCGGTTCTGTCTGGGATTAGATGTTTGTAGCCCAGGTCGAAATTGATTTCAGTGGGCAGCTGGTCGGTGACCTTAGGAAGATGTCGATACATCGATAGTATATTGGCATGTCCAGTGTGTTGTTCTTTCCATTGTTCAAATATCCATCATGCACGGTTAAAAAGTGAAATAAAAAAAATACTGATTTTACCTGCAGGGCAAAACTCTTAATCGAAAGAGTGCATCGGTGACTTAGTTATCGACGAAAAGAGACAGCAAGATTTTGATTGTGACGGCGTCGAATAGACTAGCATTAGCTTTTCCGGGTTTAGTGACAAAAATTGATTTCTTCAAATTTTATATTTTAATAAATTGATTCTGCGAAACGCCGCCTCCGACCCCAACTCCGATAAAACCACCTCCATAACATACCTAATTGTAACTACGGGTGGTTGGAGTCGAAAGTTTTTTTACGATTTGTTTGAGTCCCTTATACACCTAAGATTATTTTTCGTTCGATATTGCTTCATTGAATTGGCTCGATTCCCAACGCTTAGCTATTCAACTACTCCTGCACCATGGCCGCCGGTATATAAAAGAACTTCAGCGAATTTCACAAAAAATAAAGCACTTTTGTATTCACTTGCAAAAGCTTAAAGTATATGTCAAATTTTCATTGGTACAGCCTCAAACTGGATTTCTCACGTTGTGAACCTACAAAGGCCGATCATTACAAGTTTACTTCTCGCCAACATGGCAATGAACTCCTCCTTTGATAATGTATGCACCTACAGCAAAACATTTCACATCTGCATAAACTCCATATTTTTGAGGCGTACAATTCTGCAAAGTGGTTTCTCATTTTCATTCCTCACACGACGCAAATAAAAGGAAATTCACAACACCAACTGCACGAGTAAAGTTGAGCTACTAGGTCAGAGCCGGTAGTTAGAAGTGGAACTCACAGATACCTCCTTCAATTGAATACTGTCTACTATGCATCATTAGTCCTCCAGATGTAGACAAAGAAAAACACTCTCTTTTCGTTCCTAATCCCAGCTGCCGTTCTAAAGTACTGAGGATGACTCTTATTAATGGTATGTATGATGCAATTTAATTCTGCTTAAATGCGAATTCATAGAGATCATACATTTTGCCACAGATACAACACACGCACACAAGAGACCACAGCAAAGCAAGAAGGATTAATATCAATCAAAGAAATGAACCATTTTAACTCAGTTAATTCAAATGTATGCCAACTAAACGTCAAACCGTGATGATGATGCTTTAGAGATTTTGTTGGTTTTTGTGCGTGTTTTTTCTTTAGTGATTTTATGCATGCTAATAAAAAATTCTCTTGATGTAGGCTCGAGACGGTTGTTGAAGTTTGTCGACAAACTATGAACATTTCCACATAATTTCGAAGACGTCTTCAACGGTTGCAATTAAAATTATAATAAATTTGTCAGACATGTTTCCACATTTTGTTTTCGGTTGCTGAAGATCGAAACGTGATGTTTATTATTTAATTGCTGCTTTTACGAAAACATATGTCCCATATACAGACTGGAATCTACAAATAGTAGACATACAATGTGACGAAGAAATTTATGAATTAAATACGATCATGTAGATAAGTGCTTAAAGGGTCTTGAGGCGGCTGGTAAGCCTTTCGATTTTTTGGAGGTGCACGTAAGTATACTTAATTTATATTGTAACCGCTTTTAGAATATTGATTGTTTTTTCGGCAAAATAAACAATAATTTCAATACTCGACCATTTTCCAGTGGGATGAAGTCAAAAAGTATGGATTTACTCGTACCTGAAATGAGAGAATAAAGGAAATATGTTAATTGGATAAAGGTGGTTAAAGAAAGCATTTGGCAAGGACAATATTTAAGGTAATTTCCAATATGAGTTTGAATTTCACGGTTTGCTAAATATTTGCGAATCAAAAAGAAAACGAACAAATTTGACGCATCATTAATTCAAATGAGAAGATGAATCTTTTACGTTCCATTGGGAAAAAGAGGAGGTAAAAAACCCTTGTAAGAATTTAAAAAATACGCGATGGAGTATAACTACATCAAACGATAACATCTATTATGCTACTACAGATGTTCCATTTGGAAAAAGAGAAGGTGAAAAACTCTTGTAAGAATTTAAAAAATACGCCAAGGAGTATAACTACATCAATCGATTTCTATTATCTATAATGCTACTAGAGATGCTGAGTATTTCAAAAATTATAGAAAGACTCCTTCATTAATACTGTACATAAAACATAGGGACGGGCTACAGTCCGCTTGGGCGAACTGTTGGCTACCCTATTCTTATTCCTATCCCTCATAAGTGGGCGTGACAAAAGTCTAAGTATGGTTGAATTGTTAAGAACGCTCTACATATTTTGTTATATAATATTTAAAGGATTTTATCGAAAAATAACGAAGCTTTTGTAAAGAAACGCTCCCTAGCTCAAACTTTGGATTTTCAAAAAAGTTTTTTTTTTAATTTTGGGAGTGTCAGTAGGCGGATTTTGAAAATTGTATCCCCCGAGCAGTTTTAGGAGTCGTAGATCATATCTATTTCTAGCTCAAAATTCGATTTTTTTCGAAAAATTTGTTTTTTTGAGTTTGTGGGCGTGTCTGTGGGAGGATTTCAAAAATTCGTAAACTTGATTATTTCGGGACCCTAGAGGTTAAAATTTCAGCTCTCTAGGCCCAGTTTAAAGGCCTAATTTTTGCCGACGGACGGACGGACGGACAATATGGCTAGATCGATATTACTATCGATGCTGATCATAAATATAGTAACTTTTAGGGGTCTACGGGCAATATTAAGGTATGTTACAAACTATGCGTCAAAATTAATATACCCTTAGAATAGGGTATAAAAAGACAGTAGGAGTGAGGTGTGATACAATTTTATCTTCGCAGTTACTGGTTGGTTTTCTAGAAAGCTGAATTTTTTAATCAATTGTCTTTCGGGTCCCAAACTTCTGGTGTTTTCAGCTTTTTAATATTCGCCCACTGACACGCCCACAATTAAAAAAAAACTGTTTTATCGAAAAGTCAAAATTTGAGCTAGAAGCTGAAATCTGAAATAAATACTCTCTAGCGGCTCTTAATGCTTATGCTTAAATATTTTTAAAATCCGCCCACTGTTGTATGGAAGAAATCATTGTAAATTAAATATCTATTATTTGCAAAGTATCTAGATAAACTCAATTTGAACAATTCCTTTGTACAAAGTTTCTACCAAGCCCACGTTTTGCTTTTTCGATAAAATCTTTTAAATTTAGTATAACAAAATGAAAGACTTTCAATGTCAATGTTTATAAGATCATTGAGATCATTATAGAAGAAAGCTCCCACATGGAGTATGAAAGAGAGCAGGGCAGGAGCGGAGAAGGTAGAGAACAGTCTCCCCATCCTCCTCGCCCAAGCAGCTTCTGCAGAAGCCATTTATGTAGACGCCAAGCCTGGTTGTATGTTTGCCTATGAGACAGTGTCCGGTGATGACACCAATTGTAGTACCAATGTGCAGTCAGTTCAGAGAGCTCAAACACTTAGAACGTTTCAGATCCAGCGTTGGCAATATTTTTTTTTCGCTGGACGAGTCTACTCCACCTAAGGTTAGTTCTCTCTATGGCATCTTTCTTAAACATGAATTTGCATGTAGCAATTGGGATGACTAAGGAACTTTTATCAGGTAGAAGGGGCACTATGTTTCCATGTTTGGCGAGTTCATCAGACCTACAACTCCCTGGAATGTATCTGAGCCCCAGCACCCAACACAGGTTAATGTTGAACTTCTCCGTTATCTCCACGAGAGATGATCGAAAGTTAATAACTGCGATGGAGTTTCTATAGACAGAATCCAGTTATTTGACCGAGGGTTGACTAATTTAGAAGATTCGGTTGATCTTAGCGGATACCACGTTCCTCTTTAGTCACGATATGTTGCTTCCCAACAAAATCATCCGCGCACAATGATGCAATTTGTGTGTTTGCAAGAAGTCTAGATAGGTACCCAAATGTAGCGAAATTCAGCAAACTAAATGCTTAACATTGTGGGCAACTAGAGCTTATGCACACAACACAAATCAAGAATAGAAAAAAACGACACAATCAATTTAAATTATAAAAAAATCACAGCACGAGAAATTACCGAGAACTGTCAAACCAAGCAACATGTCTAGCACAGAAGACAGGTCGATCTCGCTTCACCTCATGGCGACAACATGTAAGTAATATTGTCATCACCTCTGACCAACAGGCGTGAAAATCCATGATGGCCGAATTGGATGTAAGCGAGATGCACATTAGGGTGGGCCAAAATTTGTTTTTACCCTTTTTTAATAAGGCTCAGCGATAAAAAGGTGCCAATAGGTGTAGTTATTTCATATGTAAAGTTTCATTGCATTATTTTAAGTTTTTTTGCCTCCGGATTGAGATCGAAGTACGATCACCGAGCACCCAATCACCGCATGTCCACCAATAATAACAAATACCTACATGCCAACATATCTGCAGACAAGTAACCCGACCTATGTAATTCTAAGAATTATTAACAAGCAATATGTAGAGTAAGTTCGGGTAATAAGGAATACACCTTTTTATTTTTGAAATTGCGCTTACACTTTTGGTCCAAAATTCCCGTCAAATGTTTCAATAGACTAATAATGTTTTCTGGTACCTTGGCTAAACTTGCCACAATATGAAAATTTACCTTTTTTCTGTTACGGTTTTTTACGTAAGAATGGTCAAATATCTTAGCTCAGCAAAATGTGCGTGTTATATGGAATATTCCATATTACCAATAATCGAGTACAATATGGAATATTCCATATTACCAATCACCGAATTTTTCTTTTTTGTAAGATTTATTTTGTTAGATACGTTCAGTGTTTGAATTATCACAACATTTACATAGATATAATGTTTTGAAACACTTGTTATGTGACCACATGTTGCACTGAATACATCTGTCCCATAATAGACCATCAGGATAGGATACGCCACAGACATAGCAGTTTACGCCTTCACGAGGTTCAGAATCGAACTCTGA
This sequence comes from Portevinia maculata, assembly GCA_949715645.1. Taxonomy (NCBI): domain Eukaryota; kingdom Metazoa; phylum Arthropoda; class Insecta; order Diptera; family Syrphidae; genus Portevinia; species Portevinia maculata. The sequence continues at coordinate 104,765,154 of OX454525.1, forward strand.
CCCTAACTCATCAGAACTTTTGTCATCAGCCACAAAACTTACAGAAGAGTCACTAGATGAAGCGTTTCGCGAATCGCTTTCCTTTTCCGGCATGATTTCGAAGTGGATTGAAACACATCAGGTTCTTTTTCCTTTTCAACTAGTAACCTGACATCTGGTTGGGTTAAACCAAAGTAACTCGATTCCATCTCTTTGATATATTTAACGAGATCAGACTCCATTTCATTTGTGAAGATGGATTTTCTTCCAATTAAATGTATGATAATTCAGTTGGAATTTTCGCAGAAGTGGCCAATCTAAACAGAATTCCGCGGGGGACATTGAATGCTTTTGAAGCCTTAAGGTAACCCAATTGATTCGAACGCACTCATTTAATGGCCTGTTCCATGCCCTCTGGTTTCCATTGTTTGCGCTTTGCACCAGTTTGGGTCTTTGGGGCTATCTATTGCATACAAATTCTGGGCTTTAGTTTTAGGCGTCATAAAAGGAAAATGCTGATAATATGGAATACCATTCCATTTAACCGACAACTTGGTATTCCATATTGTCAACATTTTGACACTTTTCAGAAATAAAGTCAAAAGTAACTTACCGTTTATTTATTTTATCAACAACCAACAACAGACGTTAATACAGTTACAATGCTTGGGATCTAAACCGTTTTACATCGATCAAAAGTAACTTTACTATATTTTTTTTAAGTAAAAGCTCCACACGTTAAAAGTTATGGTTGCAACAAATTTTACTTTTGAATTTTTCCTGTTGTCAGTTTGACAGCTACTTAAAATTGAATAGTAGATTGCTTAAATATTTTTAGTAACCTAAGTTATGAACATGAAGGAAGAGATGTCGCTGTAGAATTTACAGAGAAACAGGGGTATTCCATATTATCCACATATTCCATATTACCCGAACTTACTCTAATTATAAAATGCACATTTCCACGATCACAGAACGCCCAATCACCGGATGTCCACCAATAAATACCAAATACCGACATATCAGCAAGTTAAATATATGAGAGGGAGACTAAAAAGGAGCCCGCATACAAAGAAATAGAAGCAGTTGTAATTGCAAAACTGATAGATATTTGGACAAAAGCTTCGGTGGAACTAAAACGAATGAAGGTAATGTTGCAAACATATCATTTAAAGTGCAAAAGCCTTCTCAAGTCTCACCCAAAAATACCCCAAAGCAAGTTGGAAGAATTTCGTCTTGGAAGTAAAGTTTTGTTCGATATTTCAGCTTGCAAGTGTCGAGATTTACTTAAATGCACTTACCTTAAAAATAAAAAAAATACCTATAAGAGAACACAGCTTCATAACAGACCTACGAACAGCTAGGCAAATGGTGATAGGTGGCATAGACATTGGTACAACAAAACAGATTACAAGAGGACTGAAAAGAAAGCTGTACGAAAAAAAACTGAGAGCAAACAACAAAAAGTAGCCGAAATATGTACTGAAAAGTTGAGTAGCACAAGCACATCTGAATCTGAATGTGTCCAGTCGGATTGTGAAGAGCTAACCCAAATTCAGTTGCGGGCTTCAAGTACTGAATCGGAGAGCAATACTGCAACAGGTGCAGTTGACTATGTTTTACTGTCAAAAACCTGCGATAGATTTAGAGTGTCAGACAGGGCATCAGCACTTCTACAATCTACTTCACAAGTAATAGACAAAAATAAGCTGCGCCGAGAACAAAAAAAAAACTAGAGAAAATGTAACTTCACAACAAACTGTTTCACAAATACCCGCATTATATTTTGACGGAAGAAAGGACCAAACATTGAGTATGTCTGAAGAAAAAGGAAAAAAATATAGGCGACGCATACTTGAAGAGCATATTTCTCTGATAAAATAACCTGACTCGAAGTTTTTGGGTTACATTACACCTGCCTCGGGCACTTCATAGAACAAGAACTGTTCAACTTTCTCTTGAATGCGAATATTTCAACGGATTATTTGATTGCAATTGGATGTGATGGTGCTAATGTAAATGTTGGTAAATACGGCGGTATTGTACGGTTGCTAGAAAAAAGATTGGACAGAGCCTTACAGTGGATTATTTTTGCTTATTGCATATAAATAAACTGCCTTTCAGACATCTGTTTCAACACATTGATGGCATGATGTCTGGACCGCAGACATTTTTAGGGACAATTGGCAAAGCACTGGAAAAGTGTGAAAAAAGACCTATAATTCAGTTTCAACCTATTCCGACGAACTTACCCGAGCTTTCTGCTGAAGATATATATACAGACAGACATACAGATATATATACAGACCAGAAATATTTATAAAGAATAGTTGAAGCCATTTCAATAGGCATATTTCCAAGCGATTTAGCAAACAAATCACCTGGCAAAATGTCCCATGCCCGATGGATAACTCGTGCCAACAGAGTTCTTCGTCTGTATGTTTCAGTAGAAACTGCCTCTGCAAATCTAATCGCTCTTGCAACTTATGTTGTCAAGGCTTACGCTCCGGTATGGTTTTCTATTAAAACACATCCCAACAGTAGAGACGGATCGCGACATTTGTTTAACTTCATCGAGCTAACCAGTTATTTACTAACAACTATGAAAGCCGTTATCGACCCAGTGATTCAAAGAAATAGCTATTTTGCACACCCAGAAACCTTATTACTTGCGATGCTGACAGATCCTCAGCCGCACATTCGTGAATTAGCAGCCCATCCAATTTTGAAAGCTAGATCAGCAACAACAAAAGACTTGCGGGCCAGAGTATATCCATTAATGAGTAGGGACACTCTCTACATATGCATTTGCTACTACCACAAAGCAAAATGCAGAAAACATTCTACAATAAGTGGAAGCAGGTCGAAAGAATACTTTTTACCTGAATACAACGACTGCTTGAGAAAAAAAGGGTACACAACACATTTTACCTGAACCAACATGGGGCTTGCTGCGTATGACGAACGATTGTGGGTTTTTTCATAAAGCATTTTTAAAGGCGGGCCGGAATGGCTGTCAGTACATTAGTATTCTCGCTCAACCATGCAGGTATGAATTAATATGATTAGGTAACCAGCTTTGCTTTAGTAGAATTGGTAATATTTGTATTTTTTGCCATTGGTCATTGATTAAACGGTCTTTGTTATGGACATGAAAAAGAAATGTTTCATTCTATATCACGAAATTCAACCCTTTTGCTTTGCTACGACTTCGTTAATAACCATTTTTTACGATTTGATGTTTTATTGCCAGCACTTTTTAGGTAATATATTTCATAGCAGATGGTCATACTAATTACTTAGGTTGGTTGTAGAGGGTGGTAGAGGGGATTGTTTACATTTTTTTCGCACGTATTTTTAAAGGCGGGCCGGAATTGGATTGTTATCAGTCGTTCATTAACATCAATTAACGAAAGAAAGGGTGTTCCGTGTCAGTGCGTAGTGAAATAGTGATGTTGAAGTGCAAGTTGGCATAGTTTAAAAACTCTAAATAAAATAATGGGAAAACATTATTTTAAATGTTTGGCATGTGGGCGAGAGGAGAAAGAAAATGTTGGAGTTAAATATTTCAAAATACCGGATAATAGTGAGAGGTAAGCAATATAAGTTATAGATCGGGCAAGAACGAATATAAATCTGTGTTGTATTTCTTAATTTTTTTTAGAAAAGCGAAGTGGTTGAACTGCATAATGAAAAATTGTCGAGGGATTCTAGGATCTGCGAAAGACATTTCTCGAAAGACATGTATGCCAAGTCAACGATGCAAAAATGGATTTTCAAAAAAATTGTTTTATTTATTTGTAGGCGTGTCAGTGGGCGGATTTTGAATTTTTTTTTATCCCGAGCAGTTCTAGCAGTCATAGATCATATATAAAAAATGTCAGCTTTCTAGCTCAAAATTCGATTTTTTCCAAAATGTTGTTTTTTGAGTTTGTCGGCGTGTCTGTGGGCGGATTTCAAAAATTCGTAAACTTGATTATTTTGGGACCCTAGAGAGTATATGGTTAACATTTCAGCTCTCTAGGTCCAGTTTAAAGGCCTAATTTTTGCCGACAGACGGACGGACATGGCTAGATCGACATTACTATCGATGCTGATCATAAATATAGTAACTTTTAGGGGTCTACGGGCAATATTAAGGTATGTTACAAACTATGCGTCAAAATTAATATACCCTTACAATATGGTATACAAATGCGTTTTATAAAAGGATGGCAACAGAATATAATTGCCTTAATTGGCATTTTTACAGAAATAAAAGAAGACGGTATTAAGTTTCTTTTAACAAGAAATCTTAATCAACATTGCTTGGAAAACACCTTTGCTGTTTTACGTTACCGAGTGGGAAACAACAAGTTGCTGACTCCATGTCAATTCATTTGTTCATTTAGAAGAACTTTTTCGGCAAAGTATATGGAAGATATTACCCATGGAAACTGTGATCCAACTGCTAACATGGAACTTCCAGACATTGAAGTGCAAATGGAACCACAAAAACAAAATAAGGACAATTTGGTTTACGCTTTCAAAACTGAACCTGATTATAAAACTGTGAACTTTGGTATTGATAATGCATTCTACTATTTCGCAGGTTATATTTTAAAAAAATACCTCCTAAACTACAAGTGCGAGTTAAAATTGAGTCCGCAACTTAACGTTTCCTCCCTTTTTACAGATTTTAAAGAATATGAAGATGCGAAATTGACACGGCCCAATCAAGAATTTTTAGACACGTTAGAGAATCTTGAACAAAAATGTATTTCTTGTTTGCTAAATATGTACTACCTAAATAATTTTGAGGGGAATATTTTTAACTTTTTGAAAAATGAATTTCATTACAATTGTTGCAAAAATCAAAATAAGGAATTTCTTATCAAATTTTACGTCAGAGTACGGGTTTACTTTATTCTAAAACAGTTCAATAAAAATACCAAAAAATGTACCAACAAACAAAAATATTTAAGTGTAGCACACATGTGAATATATATTAGATATAAAATGTTCAATAAGAAATATTACAAATTGCTTTTGCTTTTTTTACGTCACACCCTGTACCACATTTTGAAATAGTTCAACTACTCTTCCATCCCTCTTTTACTAGAGCACTTTTAGTGCCGTCTATTTCTCGTGTATGTGTACTGCAAATTGTAAAGTGATAAGAAACACGTGGAGAGTGTCCCTACTCATTAATGAATATACTCTGTTGCGGGCTGTTTCAGTAACCAGAAATAAACTTGAATGCGTCCACATACTATATCCTTTTGAATTGGCAGGAAAATATAACTGAGCCACCGATATTAAAGTCTGTAACAGAAGAAAATCTCCGATTGTTTGTTGACCAAAAAGGAGAATGAGACCTGAATTTATTACGCCTTCCTTGTCACAAACAAGCCGTAGAAAGAGCAGTCAAAGCTGTGTCTCAAGCTTCAGATACTCTATGTAATAAAACTGCAATAGAAGGATTTATCATAGCCCAGATAGACTCCAGAAAAGCAATGCCGAAATTCGACAGCAAAAAGGATTTTGCCACAAAATAAACCCTTCACTATAATGACTAATCTTCATAATTATTATTTGGTAAAAATATTAGCAATGTTGGTTTTTCTTTAATAAATACGATTACTTTTGATTTACGACTTTTATTTATAAATAACGTTGATTACTGTAACTTTGTATGCTATAATACCAAGGCCTCTTTTAACCACATTTTTTCTCAATTTCCACATCAAACCGGAGGCAGAAAATTAATTCCGATTGATACCAAACTTTATAATATACGAACACTCATCATTTGGCACCTTTTGATCACTGTGCCGGTAACAAAAGAATTTTTTTTTCTCCATACATAGGTCACCCAGCCTAATGCGCATCCGACAGAATGCACTCTACCCACATTCCGAATATGTGGGCATTGTTGGCGATAAACACTCGCACAGGATTTACACCGAGCCCATAATATGTAAATAGGTCATGTTGACTGACCTCAAGGAAAACAGCTGAGTTTATACATACCATCAGCAGCTTCAAGGGAAGCAAAAATGGATTTTTTAAATCTCTCGTCAGCCAACTGCCAACAAATAAAGTTTATTTTAAAACGAAAGTTTGAGCGTTTTTTTTCTATTCATCAGTTCAGCTAACTGAATCAGATTTAATTCCACCTTGCAAATCGCCTATTTGCAAGCTCAACAAAATTAAATTCCCGCTCGCCTCAGTGCGGAACACGATAGGACTTCTTTAATCGCCATAATTTCCGCCTGGAACACACTGCAGTAATTAGGAAGACCAAACGAGAGGCTGAGATTCAACCTGTCAGAGAACCCACCTCCACCAACCCCATCGACGGTTTGGATACATCGGTGTAAAAGTAGATCGACTTATCTTCGACGAGAGGGTCTTCCTCCCAAAATGATCTGGGGAGCCTTTCCCTATGTTTTCCTTAAATTTTGTACACATTGAGCTGCGTTAAATGTGTTCTCAATCCCAATCACGAAATTAAGAAAATAGCGTAACGACTACAATTATTGGCACCCCAAATTTTTGACCCAACTATTGGCACCCCACTTTTCTCAGTAAGCCATGGTCCGAAAAGTCAATTTATTTTTTTGTTTTGAACTTGCATATTTTTCTCACATTTCTGCGTCATTAGTTTTTAGATATTCCTTTTTAGTTTTGTTTTACAAGTGAAAGTAAGAACACGTGAGACGAAAAAAAGTCAAAATTTCCGTTGTTTTCGTTAAGGACCTATAATTTTGTAAGTCTCTTATCACTACTTCCTTTTATATTTTTTAATGAAAACTTTTTTTATTTACGATAATAATACATTTAAGAATTCGTTTTTAAATATATTTTGTAAAAAAAGTTATTATTTTGTTAATAAAAGGGGTGCCAATAATTGGTCGCAGAAAAAATTAGGGTTCAATTATTGGCAGGGGGGTGCCAATAATTGCATCCTATGTAGCTACAATTATTGGCACTGCCAATAGTTGTACTTTTTAAGTGCCAATAGTTGTATCTTTCAACCATTATTAATTTTAGCTTGAACGAAATGCCGAAAAAAAATCAATACGATGAGCACGATCTTCAAAAAGCATTGCTTGATATAAGAGGCGGAAACATTTCCAAAAAAGCTGCTTCAAAAAAATTCAACATCCCTAGATCAACTCTACAGTTTCGCTTAGGCTCTAATTTAAAAAAAATTCGTACAGCCCCGTCCACAGTTTTGACAGATGAGGAAGAGTTTGTAATCGTAGAATGGGTGAAAGTGTGTCAACGAAAAGGATTCACCAAGCGAAAAGAGGACGTCCTGTATGCTCTTCAAGATTTTTTGCAACAAAATGAGAGGGAACATCCATTTGGTATTGACGGGATTCCAGGAAAGGGTTGGTTTAAATCGTTTTTAAATCGACATCGGAGTTTGACGTTTCGGACAGTTGATCCTGTGTCGTCGGCTAGTGCTAATGTAGCTGTTACGGATATATTTGGGTGGTTTGATTCCATAGAAAGATATATGGTTGAAAATAGTTCACGTGCAATACTTAAAGATCCAAGCCAAGTATTCAATGGTGACGAAACAAATTTTTTCCTTTGCCCTAAAGCTAAATCTGTCCTAGCTGCAAAAGGAGCGAAAAATATATATGAGGTGGAAAGAGGACAGGCTAAGGCAAATTTGACGGTCATGTTTTCATTTTCTGCTTTAGGGGTGATGTGTCCTCCGATGATCATATACCCATACAAAAGATTGAAGGATAATATTCGTAAGACTATTCCAGATGCATGGGGTTATGGAATAAGTGAAAATGGCTGGATGACAAAACAGACATTTTACGAGTACATTTCCAAAGTTTTTTATCCATTTTTGATACAAAAACAAATTCAATTGCCAGTTATCTTTTTCGTTGATGGACATAGTACCCGTCTCACACTCCAAGTGAGCCAGTTATGTGTTCAACTGGGCATCATTTTGATAGCAAAGTATCCCAATTCTACCCGAATTCTACAACCAGCTGATGTTGCAGCTTTTAAACCATTAAAAAATGCGTGGAACAATGCAGTCACGGATTGGCGGCGAAAGAACCCGGGGTTAAACCTGACAAAAGAAATATTCGCTCCGTTATTGAAGGAAGTTGTAGACAAGAGCATTTCTCCAAAAACTATCGTAAATGGTTTCAAAGCTTGCGGTCTATTCCCATGGGACAAAAATGCCATTAATTTGTCCAAATGCCTTGGTACTCGTAGATCGAATCGACATACTAACACCGGACATCTAATAGAATCAAATAAAGATGCTTTCGAAGTATTTTGTGACACAGTTGGTTCGCAGAAAATAGAACAACTTGAGAAATATTCCAGTAGTTCAGAAAGCGATTGTAGCGAGGATTTTTTAAATTGCATGAACTTTACGCATTTTTCAAATCAAATAAGTTTAAGCATATCGGCCGAATAAAAACATTTGCTAACACATCTGCACAGACAGATCAAATTTCAGAGTTTTCCATAAACATAAGTGAATATTGAAGAAAAATAATAAAAGCTTTGTTATTACGAACGCCAAATGGATTGAGGAAGAAACGAAGAAAAAACAAGAGAAAAAGAAAATTGAAAAAGAAAAGGAAGAAAGAAAAGCTACACGATTGGAGAAAAAACAAGCCAAGGAACTTGACAAAATTAATAAGAAGAAAATGAAAAAACCACCAAAACGTCAAACTCGAAATAATCCCCCAAAAATATTACCACCCCCCCAAAAAAGAATGATTTCAGCCACAATGACAGCTGGTACTTTAGCTGCAATAGAAAACTCTCCCGGAAAAAAGATGGTTTTTGAAATTTACGATGAAATCAGCCAATAAAATATTAGATCTTCGAGTCCTCCAATAGTCGGAACCCATATCAAACACTTGTTTTCAGATCAATCTAAAGACATTGGAGAAAACGTTGTTTGCAATGGCCAAATGTGTTTTTCCTGCACTAAATTCATGACCAAATTAGTTCGGTCCGATATGTGTGGTATAAAATGCTCAGGCTGCCGAAGGGAATACCACATTAAATGTTTAAAATTACTCCCTTACACGTATCTTCCACTTTTTTCTTGTAAGGTTTGTTCCCAAAAAAGGATCGAATATCCTAAATGCTATTAGTTTCTTAAAAAAATATATATGTATTTATTAATTTATAGATACTAGCTATTTGTTTTTATACCCTATTCTAAGGGTATATTAATTTTGACGCATAGTTTGTAACATACCTTAATATTGCCCGTAGACCCCTAAAAGTTACTATATTTATGATCAGCATCGATAGTAATGTCGATCTAGCCATGTCCGTCCGTCCGTCCGTCCGTCCGTCCGTCTGTCGGCAAAAATTAGGCCTTTAAACTGGACCTAGAGAGCTGAAATTTTAACCATATACTCTCTATGGTCCCGAAATAATCAAGTTTACGAATTTTTGAAATCCGCCCACAGACACGCCCACAAACTCAAAAAAACAAAATTTTGGAAAAAATCGAATTTTGAGCTAGAAAGCTGAAATTTTTTATATATGATCTATGACTCCTAAAACTGCTCGGGATAAAAAAATATTTCAAAATCCGCCCACTGACACGCCCACAAATAAATAAAATAATTTTTGTATACCCTATTCTAAGGGTATATTAATTTTTGAAAATCCAAAGTTTGAGCTAGGGAGCTGAAATTTATATTATATTTTCTCTATCGGCCCTTTATGCTCATGTGTAAATATTTTCAAAATCCGCAAACTGACACGCCCACAATTATTTTTTTTTTTTTGAAAATTCAAAGTTTGAGCTAGTTAGCTGAAATTTATAATATGTACTCTCTAGGGGCCCTTTATTCTCATGTGTTAATTTTTTTTAAATCCGCCTACTTACACGCCCACAATTAAATAAAACAATTTTATTGAAACACCCAAGTTTGACCTAGGGAGCGTTTTTTTTTGATAAAATCCTTTAAATCTTATATAACAAAATATGTAGAGCGTTCTTAACAATTCAACCATACTTAGACTTTTGTCACGCCCACTTATGAGGGACAGGAATAAGAATAGGGTATCCAACAGTTCGCCCAAGCGGACTGTAGCCTGTCCCTATGTTTAATTATAAAATAATAAAAAACGTGTTGAAAACATAAATAAAATAATAAACCATTCATTAAAACATCATGTTTTTTCTGTTTTAAAGAGTGCCAATAATTGTAGTTTTTTGGGTGCCAATAATTATATCAGGGTGCCAATAATTGTAGTTTTTAGTAAGCTTTTTTTTAAATTGGCATTTTAGATATATTTTCAATTATTAAATCTTTATTTATAATACTCAATCAATGCGAAATTTAATATTTTATACTCTGGTATACAACAGATTCCAATAGCTTCAGAAATAAAAATGTTATAGTTGATCAAAGTTGAAATTTCCTTAGGGGTGCCAATAATTGTAGTCGTTACGCTAGTTAGGGCAATTCATTTGTAATCTCGGTTTAGTGCCCAGTGAAAATGAAGCAACTCTATAACGTCTTAATACCGCTATCTATCAAGAACGTTTTATCAGTAATCTCGTAATCTCTGATAAGTCTCCGATGAATTTTTTGCCAAGTGTGATGCATTTGGTCTTAACAAGGTTCACAGCAATCGCACAATTTCGGCTGGCTATTTCCCATAGAGTAGGTATTTGAGAAAAAATGCTCTAATAGTAACATTTCTGTAAGATTTTAACCATACCAACCTCTATAGTCGTAGACAAACTCCTAAGACTCTTGGTTGATGTTCAATGAGCTCAACGAAATCCTTCCAATGACCGAATGAAAACATTATTTGACATAATCCTTGTAGCATATTTAGATAAAGATGATTCAGGAAGAAATCTAAATTGAAACAAGTGAAGACAGAAGAAGCATCTCAGCTAAAAAAAAAATATAGAAACATAATCAACAAACAAACGAGTTCCTTATTCGTTTTTTTTTTAAGGACGTGGCTATGATCTGAACTGAAAAGATCATAGCCCTTCCACTTCACTGCATACTTACCGGTCGCCACAAACCTTACATTTATATAAAAAATAATAATATTTTGGTTCATTATTTATTTCCAAGTTGAAGGGTGGACTTCAATCCAGTTTGACATACTGCCCGTGCAGGGACGGGCTTAGAATATCACAGCAGTGCTCCCAAACAGTGCTTTTCGTAAAATTCGACCAAGGGGAAAACTTAAGAGGCAATCATCCAGGTGAGTCTAGCTACACAAATAACATCTTAATGGTAGAAACACAACTATACTTCAACTTGGACTTCAACTTTGACAGCCCCGCCGCACGTTTTACAACCAATGCTTTTAAATGGGATGGAACACATTAGCACTTCAACCTCTACTTCGACTTCACCGTTAGACCTAAATCCTAAATTCAAAGTTGAAGTGCAAGTCCCACCAACCTTGAGGCTATATTTTCAGTTTCCCCCACATGCAAATGCTTATATTTTGAGCGAATTTTTTCCCTTGCTTGTATTTTGACATAATTTTCAACCATTTTTTGTTTCGCTTTCGAAGTTGCATTTTTCAATGTGTTTGATTCGACTTTAAACGCCAAAGTTCTCGCTCTTGTCGAAGTTGAAGTGTTGATGGGTTTCTACCGTAAAACTGTCCCGCAAGTGTGCACGCAAATCCGTGGGTTGGCACGACATCAGATCACCGGTGTCGTAAAGGTCGATCGAACAATCCTGGATCATCACACAACTGCAACCAGTGCCGGCTCCAGCCAAACAAGTGCCCTGTGCAAGATTTACAGAAAGCGCACTATTTTGAGTTAGATTCTCCTTGAAGTTGCAATTTTGCAAGTGATGTGCTATTTTGGGCTTATTTGAACAAGTTTTTTGTTTTATGGCAGTATCCGCGGAAGGTAAAATTAATTTTTGTTATCCTAGCAATGCGGTCCGGAATTTGGCGCCCTGTGCATTTGCCCATCTGCACATATGGTTGGGCCGGCCCTGACTGCAACAACACAAGCATTTTATTGGCCTCAGTGATGAAGTGATCCGCCACCAGTAAGCCTGAGAATGTTTTTTGAGGGCGAACCAGTAGGGATGCAGTAAAGTGGGAGTATTATGATACCCTTAAGGATGACCATAACCTCGCCATAAAGGAAGAAGAAGGCTGCACTTTAATATACACATACGCATTACCTGTTGCACGTTGCTATTCTTGTTCTCATTTGGATAATAGATATTCTAAAAATCCTAGTCCATTTACGTCAGTGACGCAATCCACTACCCGATACAAATACAAACGAATTCAACCTTTATTTGTCACAGATATATTCTAATTCCCCATCTACCCATAATTTCTGATATCCAGGCGTGCACAGAACCCCTCAAGCCGAAAGTCAACTACATATTCCCAAATGTAAAGAGTATAAATATAAATTTCGACCTTCCATTGTCAGTTTCGAACACAATCTTTGTCGAAATGTTTGTACAAGCTAAAGAGCTCTTAAGCAAATATTTTTCTTCCCATCGGCATCGGTCTGTGTATCTCTAATTAATTAAGTTGGCGTTTTGTATCGTGCCCACGGTCAATAAACCATCTATCTTCTCCCTGGGTGTTAATATTTTGCCAAATTTTATAAGCTCATACCAGCATGAAAAACAATGGGTCATAAACAACGAAAGGTTCTTACTTCCCATACCGCTGCATTTGGCTGCATCGAAAACGATCTGAGACTTGTTTATTCTTCGACCATCGAGCTAATTAGTGCACAATCTATAGCGCGAAGAAGAATGAAATTATTTATGTATTTACGATTCGCCTTTTAACCAGAAATAGTAGGAGTAGAGTTATGTTAATAAAATGGAGAACAGAAAAACATGAAAAAGTATCCGATAACTATCACTGCCCAAAAATAGAGCAAATGACAAATTTTCGTCAACGCTCCTGCTTCATCTATTCGTCTAATTTTCTCGAACTTTATGGGCCATAAACACTTTCATTCTTTTTTTGAACATTTTGGGAACTGAAAGCCAAACTTTTTTTTTCTTGTCAAACACGATAACTACAATGAAAGAACTGGAAGAGCGCAACAACATACTGGTGTTCATGTTGAACTGAAATAACTCTGCGAAGCTGGACCGCTGCCAAGGCGTGAGGTTTGGTGGATTTTCCTCGCAGAAGATAGAAACATATTTTCATGAAATTTGAAGATGACGAACGAGACTGGCAGACGTAGTGCTGCTGATGCTGGCTACGTTGATATATTTTGTGGTAAAAGCCCATTTATGAAGTAGAAATATGTATCCAAACCTATGAAACGGAGCATGTGTGTGCTAATGGTGAGTGATTAGTATGGAATGGTGATATCAAAACATGCATCACCTGATACAACGATGAAGTTGTGTCTCACCATCAGGGGGGAGGAAGTTTGTGTGTTAAAAATAAATGTTAGACACATATAGTCAGTTTTAGGATTGAGATGTGCTTCTTTGAAGCGTTGGAGAATTTAGAACGCATTCAAAATGCCGTGTATAGATATGAATTCGACGAGATGATATCTACTGAAAAAACAAAAAAAACTTTAATAAAAGAAGTGAGTCCTTTTTTGAATTTATTCTTTCTACCAACCTTGCACAACAAATGTATCTAGCTCTGAAAACAACAAGGTTTTGAATTCTTGTGGCCTCTAACCATATTATGCAGGCTCAGTAACCTTTTTTGTCAATAGGCAAACCTTTGGCAATATCGACAATCATTAATGAAGCACTCGACAGTTTGACAGCCATTCTAAAGAGGGCGGTTCGAAATCTCACACTTCAAAGGTAGACCATATTCCTTAATTAAGCGAAATGACCTGAGAAACCAGAAGATTTAAATAGATAAATATAGCTTCAAACAAAACAAACTAGAGTTCCATTAACAACTCTTACCGGTTGTACCTTGTTCGAAAACTGTGTGGTGGATTTTTGAGTTAAGTACCTGGAACGGAATGCTTTTGACAAATAAAAATCCACTTAATCGCCCACACATACGAGCGGTCCAACAGTTTAAATGGACCTGTGCTGATCCTAAATTCACTGCTTTACGGGAACTCAGTTGAATAGCTGTGGATCGTCAGATTGAGCTGGGTTTTCAGAAAGTCCAGGTTATGTTAAAAATTGACTTTATTCGAAAATAACTACAAACTCAAGCTGAACTGTAATACCAAGCGCCTTGTGGTACATTTCATTGCAACAAGAGCCACCTTATTTTCCTCCCTCGTTCCGTACTTTGTCCTTCTATTTATTGAGCTGTGCAGTCAAGATCCTAGGACGTGGAGAGGAGGTAGAGCACCATAAGCCATTGGTGCCTTAACCGCGGAAGAGCAACCAACACTGGCACAGCGAGATGTGGTCTTACCTAGGCGAGAGGTCCGACATAGATGAGAGATTCGACGAAGATGGGATCTCTTATCCAGACGAGAGGTCTGGCCCAAGCTATAGGTGTAGCTCAACGAGAAACTCCGGTTGTCGCACCCTGATTTAGAGGGTCAATAGGCTCGCTCCGGAAAGTACGGAACATAATCACTCATGCGACACATACGGGGGTTATTAAACGACAGAATATAAACCCAGCGTGCCGGACATAGCTGGTTGGGCGAATGTAGGCAACTGAAGAGCGCAAGCAGACGGCCCCTCAAAATACAAACCAGAAGCCAGTTGCATCAGAACTTCAAAGTTAAGGTAGGGAGCTATGTTCGATGGCGGAAAATGACGCTCTATAATTCTACAGGAACCACGTAACAACACGGCGTTAACATGGTAGCGGATCGTTAACATAAACCACTGTGCAAACCAAAAAAGCTCAAAAAATAACCGTGGAGTTCGAATACCAGAAACAACGCGTCATATACCATTAAACGATGCGGGAAGATCGATGGCACGTCAAGTTGAGAGTTTATCGAAGCACACATTCCACCATGGCCGAAATCCCACCCTAAATTTTATCGCAATGTAAGGTAACACCTGTTAAGTGCCCAAAGCTACGACGAATTCTATCAAACACGCGTTTATATTGAGTACAACTTCTTTTTATTGTCATTTCAGTATTGAAGAGCTAGACATAGGTGTAAAAAAGCTAAAGAACAAATAGGCTGCTTGCTTCGATGATTTGAACTAAATCATCAATCAATAATGGGTAAAAGAAAGCATGCCCGATGACTGGACTATCAGCCCCATATGCCTCAACTACCAGAACGGCGATCCTATGTCTTGCATGACTTATCGAGGCATATCCCTGCTTATTGTCGAATATAAGATTCTATCTTACGTACTGTGAGCACGACTCAAGCCGATCTGCAACACAATAATCGGCACGAACCAGCGTGGTTTTCGGCCCGGCAGATAGACAACACCAAATATTCACTCTGAGGAAACTCCTGGAAAAGACCAATGAATTTCAAGGCGAGCACAACCATATTTTCATCCACCTTAAAGCCGCATATGATAACATTCATCATCAGGAGCTCTACGTCAAAAACTATGAGTCAAAATTGTGATACCCTGAAAATAGGGTATACAAGTTAGATAAATGATCAGGGAGTAATAAATTCGGGACTTGCTTCGTGAATATACGTCTAAAAACAGAATTCAATTTCGCCGCGGATCAGCTGTTTCACAAAAGAGCGGAAACAACGCCACCTATAGTTAAGTATTGTGTATTTTTTTTGTATAATGTAAAACTAAAGGGATGTATTTAGTACCCTTTTAATGTAATAGGATTAGTAGATAGGGAAATATGCCGATGCACGTTGGTTTTGAATGTTTGTAGATTATAATGTGAAGGAAAAATGGAGCGAGGACGAGCGTTCCACATTCGTGTTGTACAGCTAAGGAAAGATTCTCTATATTTCACTGTAGGACCGATAACAAGCATAAGGTTGAACTGATGCGAGTTCCTGTTATTATTGGATTGCGGTTGAAATGTTCTAAGGGTGGAATGCAGCTGGCTATTTCGTTTGAGCACTTATGGGGGAAATATCTATAAAATAGTGAAAGACAGGAAAAATTACGACGATGACTAAGATAGTCATAGGGGTGGCGACGGTGTAGAGGTTAGTGTGTTGGCTTGTTACCCGTGCGGTGCAGGTTCAATCCCCATGGGGAACAACAACATACGCCACCCATTCTCCTGCCTCTACACCAAAAAGAGGATCTCTGTCTGGTAGTACAATGGACCGTTACCGAGTCTGAGTGCTCTGGGATTTGGATTTCCTTTTTTTTATAAAAAAAAAGAAAAGAAAAGAGAGTCATATGTACGTTTTCACGATATCCCGTTCGCCAATAAGTTTTATCGCGCGTTTTTGTATTCTGTTGAGTACCTCCAAATATGTGATTTAGACACCGGTCCGCAGATATGAGCGTTATGCTCAAGTTTGGGACGAATAAACGCATTATAAATTGTAGCTAGATCTGATGAGATTAAATATTTCTTGCACCGCTTAAAGCGGTCCCTAGACACTCAATATTATTGTGCAAAATATTGCACAATATTACTGTCTAGGCCCCCAAAACGGTTCAATATTTTATACAATAATTTAGTTGGCAGCTGATACTTGTGTAGACAACACTTCGATACACTCTAAAATAAATTTTCTCTCATCCTCTTTTGCTTGTGACATTTTCACTGAAATCACTCGCGGAGGTGTTTACTCTTCGACACTTGAAAATTAAATAAACAAATATTGTGCAATTGTACCCACAGACGATACAATATTATATATTGTGCAATAAATATCAAAAGGGTTTTGATTTTCCTCAATATATTGCACAACCTTGCAATATTATCCATAGACGGACAATAATATTGTGCAATATCAATTATTGCACAAAACTATTGAGTGTCTAGGGACCGCTTAAGGTTGTTACAAACTTGTTCATTTCATAATTTCGGAATCCTTGAAAATATGTTCCAATTTTCAGCTTTCTAACTAGAATTTTGATTTCTTAGATAAAACCGGTTTTTTTAATCGGTGTGCAGAAAATCAAAAATTTTTATGATTAATCATTTTGAGCCCATAGAGAATAAATGTTCCAAATTGAATTCTTGGACCTCAAAATTGGTGATGGACGGACACGGTCAGATCGACATAACTTTCGATGTTGATCACAAATATAAAGTGCGTTTTATTGGGAACTTATATCAAACGCAGGAATGCAAGTTCCAATAAAACGCTATATTCACTTTTATATCAACCTTCAATTTAAATATCAAATTTGGAATATATATGGAATAATATTTTCGTATTCGAACATAACGCATAACTCAGTGCGGTATAACTAACAGAGTGGAATGTAATGCTTCCAAAACGCAATGCTGTCTTCTGTCATTAAAGTAAAACCCAATCACACTGCCATTGTCCATGAATGGCACTTGCATAGCTGATACCGAACGGCTCTCCATTCTCGGTATGCGTGTTAATGACAACCTTCGTTGGAATGACCTCATATTCGATGTCGCCAAGAACGCTGCGAAATGTCTAGGATTCCTTAAGCGGTCCCTAGACGCTCAATATTATTGTGCAATATTTGATATTGCACAATATTATTGTCCGTCTATGGATAATATTGCAAGGTTGTGCAATATATTGAGGAAAATCAAAACCCTTTTGATATTTATTGCACAATATATAATATTGTATCGTCTGTGGGTACAATTGCACAATATTTGTTTATTTAATTGTCAAGTGTCAAAGAGTAAACACCTCCGCGAGTGATTTCAGTGAAAATGTCACAAGCAAAAGAGGATGAGAGAAAATTTATTTTAGAGTGTATCGAAGTGTTGTCTACACAAGTATCAGCTGCCAACTAAACTATTGTATAAAATATTGAACCGTCCGGGGGCCTAGATAATAATCACCTCGATTACCGTTGTCATTTGTCGAAAACGTCTTTTGTCGTTTCCTGAGTCGTGTCGGTTTTCAATCCGTATTACCTAACGCACACGACCCGTCAAATTCGTAGCAGATTTGTACACGACTAGAATGTAATAAAGTCTTTGAGAAATATTGGTATCACTCTTCTGGAACTGTCAAAAATTGTATCTTTCGCTCTCCTTTAACACTTTTTCAATGTTTTTTAAACTTTTTTTTTGACATCTGAGTACAAATTTTCCTGCACTTTGGTTTGTTTAATTAAGAAATTTTCTCCATTTTCCTTAAAGCAGTGACTTTTAGTACGATTCCTTGAATGACTTGGAATCCTTGATTCGGAGTTGGATTCATTTCAGCCTCATGTGACCAGTGAGCGGATTGAATGTCTGTTGTTGGCGAGTTTGACAAGAGAGCTATGGATGTTGATTCGGAAAAATCGTTTCACGTAGAAGGGATTGGTGTGGAAACCGCTTGCGATGTCGACGGATAGTCAATATTACAATCAGGCGATAATTTTTGTAGCAATACAGGTCCAAGATTTTTCGAAATCGATTTTATTTAACCCTATGCTGAATCCTTTTGCCAGATGTAAATTCTTCTCCATTAATGAAATAAGAACTTCTGACTGTCTTTTGTTTGTAATTTTTAATCCTTATACATTTTTAGGTATTTCTAACTGTTGAAGTTGATCAACGGAAAAACGCAAATAAAGTGAATATTTTCCACTCAAAAACGAATGCGTGAATGGTGTGGGTATAACGATTCAGAAGAAATGAATTCTGCTTAAAAAAAATGCATTACAAACGCTGAAATACAGTCTAATTGAATCACACGACTACCTGTCGGGAGCAAAATTGCAAACGACAAAAAAGGTCGTTCGTAAGGTCATTAGTGGGGTTGAGTTTTCTTAGGTAATTAAAGTAAAGTCGTGAGACGACTTCAATTCTAGTACAAAAAGACATTTGACATTTTCATCCGACCTTTGTCGTGTGAAACGACAAGCATAATACAGATTTGGAAGAGTCGTTTATTTTGGAGTCGAAAACGACAACGGTAATAGAGGTGATTATTCTGCAATATTTTGCAAAAAACAACGTTTACAAATAATTAAAATTTACTACTGAAATTCCGAGTCGGTGGTCGCAACTTTAGGAGCGTTAACGGCAATTTTCGGCCGTAATTCTCGTCCCAGTAGACAAGCAATTCATAGTCTAGTGAAAAAATTTAAGCCAGAATATTCGCAGCTTGATGCTGCCATGCCAGTGTGACTACGTTTTGCCTTAAGAGTGAAGAATATTGCTGCCGTAGAGGTGTCCGTCGCAAACCAGCCAAATTAGTCAATTTCATTGCGTTCTCAAGAATTGGACCTCATGGCGAATTTTGCGTAAGGATCATATCCCACACCCTTACAAGATCAAGCTAACTCAAGAACTAAAGCCACTTGATCATATGAAGCGTCGTACGTTCTCGAATTGGGCTCTGGACATAATTTAAGAAAATGAAGAATTTCATCGCAAAATCATCTTCAGCGATGAAGCGCATTTTAGGTTAAACGGCTTCGTCAATAAGCAAAATATGCATTACTGGATAGGTGAGAACCCTCATGTGCTTTATGAAACAGCACTTTATCCGCAAAAAGTTACTGTTTGGTGCGGTTTTCATGCCGGAGTGCTAATTGGGCCCATCGAGTTATTGAATTTTCAGTTCGGTGAACGTGTTATCTCGAGAAACGGACCCGTCTATTGGCCGCCGAGATCGTGTGATTTAACGCCATCATTGGTCTATGCCAACAAGCCAGCGACGTAAGAGGAGTTCAGAGCCAATATTAAACGAGAAATGACGACCGTATCGGTCGCTATGTGAGGCCGAGTCATCGAAAATTGGGTTCAACGTATCGACCGCTGTATATTTTGTTTTTTTCCATTCATAAATAGTAATTCAAGCCAATACAATTTTTTTGAGATATCTCAAGTAGTTTGCATTTTATTTAAAAAAGACGTTGTCACGTCCCTAGTGAAAGATTCTTTAGAAACAGATCTGAAGTCGGTCGGTCTCGAATTGTCGGAACGACATCGTCCAGATCCAGACGATAGACAATTTCCTATATAACGTGATGCAAGATCATCATCGAAACGAAAACGTCCGGCGATAATCGACTTACGGAATGACTGCCTTGCTTATGTGTTCGATTATCATAGAGTGGAGGGTGGTTGTTCTTATCTACATTCCAAATATTTTAGCAACGATCCATATTCCAAAACTTGGAATCCAGGTTCTACAACTTTGGAGTTGGAATTGCACACCTTCAGGCGCAAATGCTAGTTCCATCTTAGCGAGGTGGTTTCATTCTAAAATAAAATTTTAGAATCGATTACTCTGCCAAAAAGATTCTAGTTTATATTCGGTGTCTAACCTTAAAAATTACATTATTTTAAACTTGTTGATTACTTCCATTACAAAAATCCGAAACATGCCGTGTACTACACGTCGAGGCGAAATCACATAAACAACGAGTAATTCTGTTTTCATATTACAGGAAGTCCAAAAATCAACTTATTTGAAGACTAAACAGGAAGACTTGGTTTCTGCATTACTCTGTAGTAAATCGCGTGCAATGTGCGCCGAAATTGTTTCGCATGTTTCTTGATTTCGAATTTAAATATTCATATTGTAAACAGACAACAAAATAATGCCATTAGGCCTTACCAATAAAGAATTTGATGTGGAATTTAAATTAGTTTGCATAGGAATGAAAGGGACTTTAGATTTAAGCTTCACACTAAATTTATTATCGGTACCGGTTATTGTGTCATACCGTCTCACTACATAAATCGTTTCGATGTGGTGAGACCACAGCAGCGTGCACCAGAGTACTTTTTACGAAAATTCCAGCTTTTGTTCCTGCCTCGCCCTGTCCCAAATCCATCGCAGACAGTATTTCATTCTATGTCGTGGCCTCGTTTTACGTATCTCTTCCAATAAAAAATAAAAAATGGGGAGAATGATGAATTTCCACGCAAACATGCGGTGCGGTGTTGAGAAATACAATGAATCGAAACGCTAAACATTATTTCAAAATATTTCTCCCTCGCCTGTCTGTGGCAGTTCATAATACTCCGACAGAATGGAAATTATGAAATTTGCAGCTTCTTAAAGTGGAAAGCTAACTCTGGCTGCACAAAAATATCATTTGCAATAAACAAAATTGGATATTAAATTATTCAGGAAATCATCGACTTTAGTTTGGCCTAAATTTTGGTGCTCTATTTGTGCAAGTACATACCTATGGATTTGACTAAGGCGAGTGTGTTGATTCATAAAATATGCAATCAGTTGCGGTCGGAGCGAGAATCTAAAGAACAATTTCATAAAAGGTTTGAAATTGAGAACAAAAAAAAGATTTGTTATGTATATTTTGATATATATTTAAAATTAAATCGCCCCTTCAAATATATCAAATCCTAAACATTGAGCACTGTGCGTAGTTGTTTGACCGTTGATAACCATTCTTCTATGCGAAGTAATGTTTTTGCCGATTCGAATACGGCAAGAGGTCAGTCAGTGAAAAAAAACTACTTTGGATCAACTTTTAATTTATATTATAAAAAATATAAGGCACGAACATATACACAGGACATACATATATACAGAGCCTAAAACCTAGCTCCTCCAACCATTTATGTATGTGAAGTTATATTTTAGCAGAAAGAAAGGGACGAGCATTTTTATGCCGACCCTGGACGGCAAATTTGAGAAGTTTCTCATGACAATAAATACTCTCGGATGTTTGTCAGACTTTTGTAAGAGGTGAGGCAGTGAAAAAAAAACGTTGGATCTTACTGGTTCAACCACTCACCACTGAGATACTGCAAATTATTTCTTTCCAATTTTCAGTTCAAAAAAAGAGGCAGGTCTTGAAACTCTTGGAAAAAGATCAGACAAATGCACCAACAGCAACATTTGATTGGCCTCTAATTGGTTCGCCGGTTCGACCTCAATGAATATAGACAGACCTCCCTTTTTCGGATCACTTACTTGTGAGGCCAATAAAATGCTGATGGTGGGTGCTGTATTTGTGTGATCCAGAAGTTATTAGGCCTGTTTTTTAAACGACATCGAAACGTGCATGCTCCCATTATTATTTACTGTTTCATCTTTCTTTTACGACACCGGTGATGTCCAGTCGTGTTGACTCACGAGTTTGCATGGACACTTGCGGGACAGTTTACACAATTGCTTATATCTCAAAAACGGGTCAAGTTATTTCGAAGAATAACTAAAATTTATATAAATTTTTTTATATTTTTTTTATTTATATACGAAAAACAATAAAGAACATATTATTGTCATTTAAATCTAAAATCACAATTTCTTGCACGCGCTAGAGGAAACCAGCTTCAAGACATCATATTTTTCCGAGAACCTTATCCATTGCAAACGAAATTTAATGATCCGTCTATAAGTTTCAAATAAAATTAAATTAAATCTGGAAATCAATTTGCAAGTGAAATCGATTTCTCGGTGTACTACACTCAGTGGATTTTAGCATGTACTCTATATGTCTTGTTCAAAATGAGTACCAACTGGAAGAGACGAAATCAAACAGTGGAGTACATACATAATACTCATTTTGGTAAACGAGTACTGTACAAGTGTGAATTGTTTGTTTGCTTATTCGTTGAACTCAATTTTAGTGTACACTTGCTCGAATAATTGCAATGCATAGAATGCATTGAAGTATTGTACACGTTTAAACAAAGCAAATGAGAGAATTCATGCAGCCATTTAAAGGGTGAATTTGAAAAAAACTCAAAAAATAAGTATACTATCTATAGCAATATAAAATACATAAAGGGTTTTTCACCCTACCTGACGCTACAAAAGTAGAGCGACAGGGACAGCAAACGACGCCGAATTTCTTGCCGCTCTTTTGACATTTCTCTTCAGTAAGCTTTGCCATTTCATGATGGAAAGATATACGAGCCAACAATGAGTCGAAATTATTAAAATTTACTACCGAAATTCGGAGTCAGTGGCCTCAACGTTAAGAGCGCTACGTCCATGAGCGATGAGGCTCATTTCTGGCTGAATGGCTTCGTCAATAAACACAATATGCGGTATTGGTCAGGCAGCAATCCACACGTACTCCATGAGTCATCATTGCATCCGACAAAATTACGGTTTGGTGTGGTTTATGGGCCGGCGGCGTCATTGGGCCGTACTTCTTCCGTACTTCTTACTGTGTATGGGAATCGCTACCGTTCAATGATAACCGAATATTTTTTGGCCCCAATTGGATGATATGGACTTGGCGGACATGTGGTTCCAACAGGACGGCGCCACAAGCCACAAAGCGAATGCCACAATCAATTTATTGGAAACCAAGTTTGGAAACCGAGTTATCTCACGAAATGGTCCAGTCGCCTGGCCGCCTCGGTCGTGCGATTTGACGCCGTTAGACTATTTCCTGTGGGGCTACGTCAAGTCTATGGTCTATGCCAACAACCCAGCGACGATTGATGAACTTCGTACGAATATCGAACGTGAAATTGCAGCAGTATCGGCCGATTTATGCTTGAAAACCGTCGAAAATTGGGTTCAGCGTCTGGATTTCTGCAAGCGTGCCCGTGGTGGCCATGCGAAAGAAATCGAGTTCCATACATAATGGCATCGAACGTACTTTCACAGGAATAAAGAATTTCATTGATATCCAAAACCGTTTTTGTTTTATGTAAAACTTTTGTAGCGCTCTTATTGAAAACCCTTTATAATACAATTATAAAATTTGTCGTTTTGTGTGTGGACTTGAATGCGCATCACGTCAAAACTACTCAACCAATCTGGTTGGATTTCTCAGAAAAGCAAGGGCTTAACATGGAGTCCATTCTAAATCAGGTTAACAAAGCTTTCTATGCGATTGCGATTTGAATAGGCTATACATTCTCAACAAGACAATGAATGCTTCCAATAAATCTTTTTTTTTTCAGAGGTACAAACAAGATCGAACAAGCTATGTTTTATACAGGGTGCTCATGCTCATCCACGTATCTGCGACACCTGATCAGAAAATTATTTATTGCGGCCTGAAGGGTTGAAGTCGGGATCGCCCCAATTATTGATTTAATGGACTGCTTCAATTCAGTTAAATTCCTTGGTTTCGTTGTGTGCACCTCTTGCTTGACATAACCCCATAAAAAAAAGTCTGGTGCAGTTAGGTCAGGTGAACTTGAGGGCCAGTGGAGGGTGGAGTTTCTGGATATTAATTTGTTTGGGAATTTTCGTTGGAGCTCCGCCATAACCGATCTGGCTATGTGTGCAGTTGCTCCATCGTGCTGGAACTAAATGCTGTTGAAACGGATACTTCTTCGGCGCAACTTTGGGTAAAAAAAACTTCTTCAACATCTTTAAATAACGGTCCCCATTGACAGTTAATCTTACACCGTTTTCTTCAAAGAAGTTTGGCCCCACAATGCACCTTGATGAAACTGCGCACCACACAGTGACCCGTTCTGGGTGCAGTACCGTCTCACGGAGCATTTCTGGATGAGATTTCCATCTACGGCAATTTCGCCTATTTGCATTGCCGTTTAGATCAAAATGGGCCTCATCAGACATAAACAAGCAATATATCAAGCAGTTGTCTTCTTTGGTCATTTCAATTATTTTTTGGCAAAATTCCGGGCGAATAGGCAAATCCAGAGGGTTTAACTTGCTTGCAATTTGGACTTTGTACGGAAACAAGTTTAAGTCAGTGTAATGACCGTCTGCTAACTTCAATTTGTGCCGATAAGTTTCGAGTCGAAACGTTTGGATTTGCCTGAATTGGCGATGCTACAGCCGCGATTGTGTCTTGAACCCGAACAGATGGATCTCGATGCGATGCTTCCAGTTTCGGCCTCATAATGGTCATCCTACTTGGGGGAGTGCCGCCAAACTAACGCCGATATTCCCTTTGGACGAAAATGAAGGACTGCAAAGCATGGTACCGCTGCACTATCCAAATCCTCTTTTCGGTTTCCCTAGCATTCATTTTAATAAATCTTATTAGTAACCTGCCAAATAAAAAAAATAAGCGTTTACACACACAGAAAAAAGTTATTACGTTTTTTTTGGTGCACCACCCTGTAGTTTGGCGTTTTATTCCTCCTAGTCGCTTCTTAAGACCGTTTGGTAATTCGCATGCTTCTAGCTATTCTTGTTCTGATGACTTCGAACAGACCCCTTGTTCCCAGTTTTTCCCAACATACTGTATTCCATCCGATTTCACTCTCTCTGATTGTGTTTGCCCCTGGACACATCTCGGGCGGTATTCTGTTTTTCTAGGGAAAATGGATCGATAAATATAAGAATCTCGCCCACAACTGTTACACGGAACAAAACTCCTGGATTGTGGGGCAATAAAATACGCCACTCTTTCTGTTTCCTCCGCATGCAGACGCTTCTTAGATGATGCCTCAGCAGCATGAACTAAAGTTTTGTTAAATTCATTCCATCAAAAACAATTCCATCCAGACCAGGGGGATACTATTACGACACGATTTGACTCCGTGTTCATGTGCAATCTTTGTGTTTGCATTCCTTGTGTATCGTGTGTCTTTCTCATATTTAATGCATCTTCGTGGAATGAATGTTGTCGTCTTCAGAGGCAAATGCAGAGTGCAATGTTTGTCAAGAAAGATAAAAGAAACTTCTGCATCTGAGCAGTTCCAGTCTCTAGTCGGCTGTGTTGTTCTGCTTCTGCTTCTGCCATACACACAGAAGATACAGAGATAAAAGGACTTCGGTCGTCGGCGGAGAGAACGGGGGTAGCAAATAATCATCATAAGCTGGCTTACGAGAAAAGTTTTTCGGAAGTTTTTTTGTTTTTTTTTCACTACATCTTGGCTCAGAGAATACTAATCAAAACGGCAATTGTGTTGGTCTTATTGCTGTCTCTTCTACCGTACTGGATGAAATAAAACGATGTTCTTCTTTTTCATTACTTTAGTTAGGTATAGACGGCGAGAATATGGAAAAGCCTTTAGTGCTGTAGAATTTGCCGAGAGGATGCTGGTGAGAGATGAATAAATTGTAGCAGCGCGTAATGAAGCTGAAATTACAGTCGGAATAATAAACGAAGGAAATGCTATTCACGAAGAAACAAATGTTTTCCGATTCATAATATGCTCATTGTTATGCGTATTAAGCACACTAAATCGACAATAATATGTATCTAGAGAAAAACAAATAAGTAACGATACCTGTGAGTGTCCACACGATAATTCAAGGCATCAAGAGGGTTTCCGTATCAAATCACTGGCAATATTATACATTGCCAAAGTAATGTCTGCCAAATCACTTCGCAATGAGCCAACAGTTTGCAAACATTAACATCCCTAGGCCAATGAGACTACATTTGTCCATTCTGATCCTTCTTTTTTTTGGGGGAAAAAAAACATGCCCAAATTTATTTGCATACCTAACAAGGTGGTCTGCCCAAACGGCAGTCCACACTCTGCTTCAAGGTTTATTAATGATTCTTATCAAATTTCACAGTGTTCTATTTTTCGAAGCAAATAAATGGCTAAAGGTAAGCAGTGTGAATAGAGAAAATCGGTCCGCATATATTGTTCCTTTTGAAGTCTAATATATCACCTTGTGTTTAAATTTCACCTTCGAGCCCGAGCAAGGCAAGAAGACGAACACTCCATACTTGCAC
Source organism: Portevinia maculata (assembly GCA_949715645.1). Lineage (NCBI taxonomy): Eukaryota > Metazoa > Arthropoda > Insecta > Diptera > Syrphidae > Portevinia > Portevinia maculata. Next base: position 104,791,724 of record OX454525.1, read on the forward strand.
ACGAAGAAAAAAAAACACAGAGTCCCTTTTGTTTTAGAATGTTTGCTCTCTTGTTTTGTTTTTTGTTTCCCTTTGTACATATATTGTCATAGTCAACAAACGAAGACAAGGGGCCTACAACAATGACAACATAATTTTGGTGTTTTGCCTAAATAGAAAAACACCTAAATGCACTTGTTCAGGATTCCTCCTTTTATAGTTCCCTCTTCCACTGTGCAGTTGATTGAATGGTCTGCTTCCACGAAGGTTTTTTCTTATCGCTCATAGTTGAGATTTATAGGTTCAAACATGCATTCATACCCTATACCGACCCTATACATTATCTAAGGTACATTATGTCATATGTATGTATACAAAAATGGTTAACCTAGTACATGGCAACACGAGCAGGTTTCCTTAACGCGATAATAGAACATACCTTTTGTGTCACGTAATTTGAATCCGCCGAAATTGTTTTTCTTCACGGATTATGTTTGAATTATTAACTTATGGGATTCCTTATATTATTGGATGATGGTGTATGACGTTAATCCTCCCACACTCACGAATTTGTTCAATTTCCAGAAGTTTGGCACACCTTTCTGGTTGCTTTTGAACGAATTTCACTGGACACAATTCTTTGATTTATTTGAAAACGAACACATGACAGAGACAAATGAGGAGGTGTCGCTGTAGTCAAAATGTACGTCATACACATTGAAAGACAGAGGCACGCAATAAATTTGGTTTCCTTTGCATCATTTGGACGTCAAGCAAACAATAAATGATAACCATTTGAAAGTGCTGAAAACGAATGACCTAATGTCTATCGAAACACATTTTTCTATCGAACGAGCAAGCAGGTTGCGACCGAGAATCGCATTTTTAGCAAGGCTCTAATTAATTTGACTTCAAACTTGTCATCTAGCAGTATCTTTTCTTTGCTATGTTAAGGGTCACGACGTTCTCAGATCCTCGTCATCTTCTTCATCCATTTTAACAGAGAAGTAATGACATTGATTACAGAGATCACTTTGCGCGCAGTCCGCCTCTGGGGTTCGCCGGCTCGGCCTCAAAGATGTTCAGCATGCCGGTCTTGAATCACCCCATCACTGAGGCCAATCAAATGCTTGTGTTATGATCCAGATTTTTTTATACATACATAGCTATTTTATGGGAGCACAATTTCGATTTTGTTATTCTTTCAATTGTGTCAATTGGCTGTCGTAATGGTAAGAAACATTAATATTTAATGCAGGGTGCTGTAGCACCCTTGCGTAGTAAAATCAGTATTAATTAGGGAATTGTTTCGGGTTTATTTGTTGTGTTTATTCCTTTGAACATTCAGTTTTTTTATTATAAATGTTCAGATATAAATATACACTTCGCCTGATAAGGATAAAACTGTAACTTTGTCAGAGATTGTGGATTTCGACAGTAAAACAAAAAGCGGAGTCGATGACTCTACGACAGGTAATCAGTGTCTCGAAAAAAACTCGACGCTGGCCATCATGTTTATTTTATGGCTCCCAGAATGCAGTGGGTATAAGCTCATTGATATTGCTGTAGTTGAAAGAAAAAGATCACAACAGAAAAACTAACTTGAAGACATTTGCAATGCAACTTATGGCACCTTATAATTTACACAGTCATGTCCGAAAAATGATCTTTGGAATTTTTTGAAACCTGATATGCCAGAACCACCGGCACATGTAGTTGCAAAACAAGGGCGATGCGGGTTTTGTCTGTAGTCAAAGGACAGGACAAGTAAAACTGTTTGCATAACGGCCAAAACGCCCATCTGTGGCCAGCAGCAAATTTAAATGTGTGAAAGAGATGTTGCATTCATTTTTAAGTGCTTTTCCAAGTAAATTTTAACCTAAGAGAATTAAAATATTAAAAATGTTAAAAGACAGTTTGTTGCATTAAAATCAACGAACAAAACCTTGATGCTCTCCCCCCCCCCCCCCCCCCCCCGGCCCTCCCAAACCTCCTTCACATATTTTTCGCCAACACACCTTTTTTTCTGTTCTCGACTCGAGCGATGGTACCGTGGGGAGTTCCTGGATCAGTTTTATCCAGCTCTTCCGCCATATCTTAAGCTCTTGAAATATGACGAAAGCAAGTTCACCGTAGAGCTCCGACAGACGGTTGGGAATCTCTGAAGGACGGACAGGCCCAACTCTAACCTTAACCGACACGTTCGGACACTCCGCCAACCTACATGGCGCTAAGATCGACCATCTTCAAAACTAAGGTTCCGGGCCCATCCTAACTTAATTATTGGTTGGTTGCAAACTCTTTGTACAAAGCAGTGTCTTGATTTAAGTGTAAAGTATAAAGGACAGCTTAAAACTACCTGAGTTCCTTTAGTCTCGCTCAAATCAGTACGAAAGCTCAATCGATAAGTAGGGATCGCGCATATACTCGTAGTTTATGATTATTCTTTGTCTTCTAGGGCGGTTTAGTGAATTGACCAAAAATATGTCTGGCCGGCGATACAAAAGCAGACTCAAGCAATCACTAGGCTTTTACAAACAAACAGAGCGAGAACACTATTGTGAATGACTCAGGTATGGTTGTGGATCATAGCCGAAGGAGAAGTTGTCGTAGCGCTGGATGTGATTCCCTTCGATCTGACAACTATCACATTGGCAAGATGTGGGGGCGAAATCAGCACTAATACTACCAGGACTTCTCCCGCCAAAAATTACAGGGCGGCAAGAAGGTCGAATTTTAACTAAAGATAATGAGAAAACAATTCAAAAAATCATAAAGAACAATTTTAAAATAGGTGTGCAGGAAAAACTGACATCTGATTACAACCAGCTGAGTAAAAGCTCTCTGAAGAAGGAAAAGATGGCTTAATTCGCCCCCAGATCGGTATGTCTGCACGTGTGATTGTAGATAATCTGGCAGTGCGGCTACGTCAATTCTTGGCTGCCCGCCTGTGAAAAAGAACGTGCTAGTGTTAAAAGTAGGAAAAGTGGAAATAGAAGAAAGAAATATAGTGGAGTTCAAAAAAAAAGCCGAGTATAGAAGGTTGAAAAAAAGGTTAGATAGAATACCTGTGGAGAAATCAGAGTGATTGCAGCGGAAAGTTTCAACCCCCCATCCCCAGGACATTGGTATCGTTGGCAGGAAGCCACCCCATAGAGAGGAAGAATAGCCACCATTTGTTATTTTGTTTAAACTCTAATAAATTGTTGAATTGCCCATTAGGGAAATAACAATCTTCTTTTATTTCACCACTGTCCAAACCTCAAATAAAGGTTTCGCAATCTTCCTTTTAAAAGATTGCGTGGCGCCCATTTCCCCTTTTTTTATTTTCAGAAAAAAATAGTTCCGTCGACAGCGATTGTGAACGAACCCACCCCTAGCAGATAGAGTGCAACATTTTGTTTACAAAAATATCTCAGAAAATATAACAACGTGCTCTTGCACCTGGGTTAGTATAAGTAAACTCCGATTATGGGTAGAGTTCTAGGGTCAAATGTGTCGCGAGGCTCCCTTAATTCTTCTCTCAATCGCCTCTTACAACAAGCGATATCTAAAAATCTAAACAGTCTTTAACACGACCTATTTTATTGAATTTTTGTTGGGTTGCGAGACTTGCTACACTGAAGCACTCAGACTCAACACTGGTCCGTTGTACTACCAGTAAGATACACCACTTTTATTGTTTAAATTTACTTGTTTTCCTAAGAAATACTAGTATGCGCTTCGCGGGTGGCAATGGTGCAGTAGTAGTGTATTCGCTTACGGAATGGAAGGTCGTGCGTTCGAATCCCGGCCAAGTCCATTACTTTATACCGAATACATGAAATCGTAATCTCCCTAAGTAACTTAGACACCACCCGTGGAGAAAAACCCTACAACTGCACCCAAACACTTCTTTCCTATCTCTCTATTCTTTCTAATACCAAGTAGCTTACACTATGTTCTTAGCATTATAAGGGTACTGTAACAACAGAAAAAAATCCCTTTAGCGTAAGCAAATTATAAAAAAAAAAAAAAAAAATGGTAAGGAGCTTAGGTTAACAGCACTCACCACACCAGAACCAAATACCTGCCACCTGATACGAGCACAAGCAGGACAATCACAGAGAAAATTTTCCGCAGTGTAATCGCTTTCTCCACAGGCTTCGCAGTTGATGGTATCGCTTAAGCCTAGAACCTTAACATGCTTGGCGAAAGCGTAATGGCCCATAAGAACGCCAGTAATTTGTCTGCAGTCTTTTCTGTTGAGAGACAATAAGAATGCCGCAGATTTTTTTACAGACGTGTCGGAGAGAATTCGTTTAGTCTGCCATCATGCCATCTGCGGTTGTGTTCATATGAAACCCAACCATCAATGGAAGCCCTGACCGAGGACGCAGGCAGACAAAACGCCGGTTCAGGTCCTGAGAAGTCTTCCTCTGAGCCTTGTCTAGCAAGTTCATCGGAGATCTGATTTCCTATGATCCCGTTATGACCCAGATATTTTATATACTGGGAGTATTGTTTAAGTCGTTTTTATGTGATAACTCACGTCCAGCTTGGCTGCCAAGCTTGAGTCAATTTATATTGACCTAGCTTCCGTCATTGACCAACAACAACTTGAGATTGTAACCACATCAAGTAGGGGCTGGAGTTACTGCGCTGTTTAACGGATTGGCACAACCTTTTTTGTGCTGCTGGTCTATTTTATTCATTATTCTGGACAAATCCTTTCCCGCACTGAAATCCGAACTTAGAAAAGCACACTAGATACACACTCTACCATCGAAGCCACAAATTCAACTTTGCCTGAATAAGGTTTTATGCTTTATTGAACAGATCAATTTTGTTCTCCTTTTTTTCTTCATATATCCATACTGGCCCGCCTGTGGGGTTCGCTCCCATTATTCATTATTGTTTGATCGCCCTTTTAAGACACCAGCGATCTCCAGTCGTATCAAGTGTCAACCAACGGATTTCATTGCAAGCTTGCGTGAAAGTTTTATTATATGAAATATGTCCCTAGGCTCACATGAACGCTAAAATTGCATAGATATGATTTCTCCCCTTAGTCGTCTTTTACGACAAGTGCTGTTTTTTGGAGGGGGCTCTGCAGTAGTATTCTTATGGCTGAAAGAGATGTGCAGCAAGAACCGTGCAGTGAGATGATTTTGTATGTTAAATGACAAATTGCTTACTGCATGCCAATTCTTGCTGCAAGTTGCCTCTTTTTTTAATCTTGCTGCACCAATTGTAGTAGAACAGCATGATTTGGTACAATTTTTCCGGTTTGATGTTTCTTGCTGTTAAATACCTACGACATTACCTAGCATGCATTTTACTCTGTTTCGTCGCTCAGTGATATTTAACGCAGCAAAAAGAATCCTGAATGATGACAACTTCTTACTGCACATGTGTTTCTTGTGTGTTACTGCATGCATTACTGCGTCCTTGCTGCACAACTGTTTCAGGCATTAGTCCGTCACTGCATTTTTTTCCAAGTGTTCACAAGTGCACTTATATTATAGTTTATTCGGTTTCTTTTTTTTCCATAGGATTTATTAAACAACAATTAGTTCGATTGAATAAGGAAGGGGAGAAGGTGAAAGAGTTGACACTGGTCAAAAATTAACACAATTCATATGGGTAAAAAATATGTGCAGTTAGTCCGCGAACTCTAAGACGACATTGTTTTGGTAGATACACGTATATTACATGCACTCCATCTGCTTTCCTTTGGATAATATATTTTTCTAATTATCTGCCGACCCTTAATAATGATATCGATCCAACAGGAAGTGATCAAATTGCAGCATTCACAAATAGAATATTTCCATTCAACAGCAATGAAACACGAAATAAAAAGGACATCTGCCGTGATCCCTTCTAATCTTGTTTAAATATCAGATGGACCTACGGAGGCGTGCTTCAATCTGAAAAAAGAGATATTTATTCGGATCGTAGCTGTGGTTTGTTGTTGCTCATTTAATTGAATATCAATTGACTAGCTGACAAGCCTCTTGTGTAGTAAAAGTATCCTCGTTCTGTGTAGGAGAAGGGAGTTCCAATTGCTGATCATATTATAGATAGATGTGTATATCTCGATAAAAAATTCCTTTTGTTATTTTTGCAATATACCATTGCGAACATCTGACTAGATGTTAAAAGGCCATAGTAGTGGAATTAAATTTCACATTAAGGCAGACTGCACATCAAAAAAATCACACTTAGAGAAAAATACCACAAAAAATACTATGAAAATTGTGTGACTTTTTTTTGATGTATTAATGACATACGCTTAGGAGAACTACACAAACTTGAAACTGTGGCTTAGAAAAAAAGCCAAGTTATATTAAACTAAAAAACTTTTTTCAGTTGCAATTTAATGCAGTACGCTCGATGGAAGAAGGATGATTTTCCTTATTTGTGCAAATTTTACATTTGCCAAGGTGTTTAAGACTTTTGCTGCGTGAGTGATTGGCATGCAAATCAGCCTTTTTATATTCAAGGGTATATTAATTTTGGCTCATTGTTTGTAGCATACCTTAATATTGGTCGTGGACTCCTAAAAGTTACTTTATCTGTGACCAGCATCGCAAGTTATGTCGATCCAGCTGTTTACGGTTGTCTGTCACCACTTTTCAGGCCGAGCTACAAAGCTGAAATTTAAAACATACATTCGACAAAGTTGGTTGCCCCACGCACTTCTTGGTAATTTTTGACAAACACTTTTTTTCCATTGAATCCTTAAAAAAGGGGAAAAAAACGAATAGCAACATGTCTAGACATTGTCTTTCCTAACAACTTGCCCTATAAAGTTTTTAGCCGCGCCTACCTTTTTACCAACATTTTTAATTTTTGGTTTTTTGTAAGAAAACAATATGTTCCGAAATGAACATACTACTTTGGTTGTTTTCAAAATTATACACAGACTTCCTTAATAAAATATTAGCTTCCTGAGCTCCGTCCAGGCTTTCTTTTGTGTACCCATACCCTGATTGGGGCTCAGTTAAAATTTTTGCAGTGTAAAGACATACAACAAAGCTGATGAGGGAAAGGTTCGGTGTGTTACTAACATCGTAGAGATCTGCATGAATGCATTCATTTGCCGTCTTGGAATATGTGCAGTACTTTAATGCACTCTATTTATTTTAATCATACAAGAAAATGTACACTAAAATTAGTACCACGATCAAAGAAATAATCACTTTACAATACTAATTCACTTCAGCCACGGCTCTTTGAGAAATGTATCCACGGTTGCTCATAAGAACGATTCCAAGCATTATGGCCAGCAGAATATTTTTGGTTTCAACATAAATTGTTGTATATGTAGATATTTGCAGCATGAATCCAAAGCAGCCCCGCTATGGATGTTATCGACAGCTATCACCACTATTGCTGGCGAAAAAATGTTGTTGTTTAACGTGCAAATTCGAGCACTCCTGTGGAAACGTTTCAGAAACGCGCCTATTGTTACAGAATGGTAACTCTGTTTAAAAAAATTTCGCAGGCTCGATTATATTTAGTTTGAAATATGTAGAAAGATCTGTAAATTTCTTTCGTTCGAATGGTATTGAATGGAAAAGACTCTATGTTGTTGTACAGTAGGGGTGTAGAACAAAAATTGTGGTCGGTGTTTACTCAGTGTACACTGAGTTTAAATAACTGTACACAGTGTAATGCATCCGTTCTATATGAGTACATGGGAAAATCACTCACTCAGTATTATAAAATCGTGCGATTCATTCATTTAAGTTTTGAGATGGGAGTGCATTGAACATGATATTATTAAATGTCTTGGAACTGAAAAGAAACAAAAGCATTTCACTACCGGAAGGAAACTTAAGGTTACAGATAGGCCATACACTTTCTCACAATCCCTTCCCTTAAAGAACTAAGTAACTCCTATTATTGCCCAGAGGGCAGATGCACACACAATCACCGGATTCTTGAAACACCTTTTGGTCATGGGATTTATTGAATACAATATTTGTTGAATGTGCAACGTAGGTGAAAAGCAAAAGCAAATCCTATGCCACAGCAACTGCTTACAATGAATACACCTGAGTTTTCTAGTCAAGCCTTAACTTGAGTTAGATGACATAACTGCCAATTCGCTCCAACATTAATCTATATTTATCCTGTCGGTTTGGTTACCCACCGGGCGCGTCCCCAGGTGGTGGATAGGGGGACCTCGGTACGATACGTTCGTGATCCGAGGTTTTAGAGTCATAGCGGCGTTTTATACACCGTCAAAGCTCTATCGCGAACCAAACCAAAAAACAAGTATGCAGGAACAACTTAAGGATTTAAATACTTCAGGTGGTACTCGCATGGGCGAAAATCGACCCGTGGTCTTTTCGACCACGGTCGGGGCACGGATTCTGGAGGCCCCAACCGACATACATATACCGCCCGCCTGTACAGGCGTTGACCTTCGAGTTGCGAAATGGTTTGCTTCCGAAGATTCCTGCAGCTCTATCTCCGACACGTTCGGTAGACTGGGCTGGAAACATGAAGAAAGTGGCGGAGAGGTTCAACCTGATACGCTTAATCTTCAGACCAATAGACAGACAGACAGACGATAGGTGTGATGCTGCCGACGAGGCCTGCGAAACCGAACAGGTGAAACGGGCCACAGAGGCGGCGTCCACTGGTCAGCGTCCAGCTAAGAGCCAGCGAAAGAGGAAAAGGAGAAAGGCGGCTATCGTGCGGCGCAAAGAAACTGCACCGCCAGTTGAAGGCGCAAGCGCTGAGAACTGCCCTTCCCCGGCGGCGACGGCAAAGAGATGCAGGTCGGCAGAGGTTACCCCAACCGACACCAGCCAGCTGACTGAAACCAACGCTGCCTCCCCTTCCAATAGCTCGAACAGGAAAAAACGGAGGAAGAAGACCTCAAGCACTCCTGTCGGTGGAACTGCGCGCGCACCTTCTGCGTGCCCTTCCACTAGAACACTTCCAGCTGATGTATTTCCAATGATTGGATTTACTCAGATTAACCTTCAACACTCCAAGGCTGCTACTGCACTCATCAGTAAGAAGCTTTCTGTGTTGAATACAAAAGCCCACATAACATCCATACAGGAGCCATGGGTGTGGAAAAATCGCATCTGTGGCCTTGGAGGTGTTCGTGGCACTACGATACTCTGTGACGAGCGGTCCGAGAGACCAAGGGCTTGTCTTGCTGTGTCGAACCTTTTCTCAGCGACTAAGCTTGGACAATTTTGTGGCCAAGATTTGGTTGCTGCAGCCATTAGCTACGAAACGAATGGAAGTTGGAAGACCTTCATCGTGGCGTCAGCTTATCTCCCCTATGATTCGGTAGTGCCTCCACCACCGAGGGCAATTGCTGAACTCATTGACTATTGCGACACCAGGAAGATGGGCCTAGTTATATGCTGTGATGCCAATGCTCAAAACACTGTTTGGGGCAGCAGCAAATGCAACATGCGAGGAAACCATCTCCTGGATTTCATTTTATCATCTGATCTTACTATCAACAATGTTGGCTCGCAACCAACTTTTGTGACGTCAAGAAGACAGGAAGTGATCGACCTAACTTTATCAAATAGATACTTTAAGGCGGTTACTAACTGGAGGGTCTCTTCGGAGGTGTCCCTCTCAGACCATAGATATATCGAATTCCAAATCGGATGCGAAGCCATCACTCTGCAGGAGAGGAGGAATCCGAGAAAAACCAACTGGATACGCTTCAGGGAGGAATTAGGGAAAACTCTCAAAACTCCAACCAAACTCAGGACGAGACAAAAGGTAGAAGAAGCTGTTCAAGACCTGAATAGTGCCATTACTAGCTGTTTTGAACTGACGTGCCCAGTAAGCAAACCCCCTGGCAGAACACCGGTTCCCTGGTGGAGCTCGGAACTGCAAAGAATTCGTAGAGAAGCTAGAAAGCTTCTAAATAGGTCACTCAAGACTGATTTGGAGACAGACTGGAATCTCTACCGATCGAAGCAGAAGGAATATAAGAGGCTAATTCGGGTATCGAAAAGTGCTTCTTATAAGAATTTCTGCGAAAAGATTGAAAAGCTGGGTGAAACTAGTAGTTTGGTTAAAGTTCTGAAAAAGGGCAAACCAGCCAAACTGGACTCACTTAGAAAACTTGATGGCACCTTCACTGAGACGAAAGCGGAAACTCTTAGTTATCTGCTGGAGTCTCACTTTCCAGGTAACCAGATTACAATTGGTTCACAACCAGCCCCGATTACCGAGACTATGAGTGAGCCAAGACAAACAACTCGGCGTAGCTGGTATATTGCGAAGGCCGTGGTGACGGACGAGGCCATTAAATACGCATTTGCGTCTTTTGACGGCTTCAAGTCGCCTGGTACGGACGGAATATACCCAGCCATGCTGCAACAATGTACAAACCAGCTGCTACCGACTATGAAGAAAATCTTCACCGCTGTCCTAGCACTGGCATACATTCCAACACCCTGGCGTACAGTTAGAGTGGCATTCATACCAAAAATTGGCAGAAGTGACTACTCGCTCGCCAAGAGCTTCAGACCAATCAGTCTGACTTCTTTTTTGCTGAAAAGCTTGGAAAGGCTGGTCGAGCTTCACGTGCGCAAAGGTGCTTTGCGATTGCACCCACTATCTCCGATGCAACATGCCTATCAACGCGGAAAATCCTGCGAGACTGCGTTCCAAAATCTAATTGGTAGAATTGAAGGCGCGCTTGACAGAAAAGAATATGCGATGGGCATTTTCATCGATATTGAGGGTGCTTTTGACAATGCGACTTTTGATAGCATGTGCAGCTCCGCCAGACAACACGGAGTAGACGAACCATTGGTGTTGTGGATTAAAGCAATGCTAATGAATAGAACGTTGGTTGCGGATGCGGATTGTGGCCGCTATGTTATGGCGGGGGTAAACAGAGGCTGCCCGCAAGGCGGCGTCATGTCTCCACTGCTGTGGTGTATTCTGGTCGACTCTCTGTTGAACGCACTCAACAGTTCTAATATTTACGCTCAGGCGTACGCGGATGATGTTGCCGTGCTTTCTGTTGGATCATGCCTAGCGACTGTATGCGCCAAGGCGCAGGCGGCCCTTGACGTGATCGACGAATGGTGCACTAGGAATGGGCTCTCGGTCAATCCTCTTAAGACTGAGGTTGTTCTCTTTACGAGAAGGAGGAAGCTGGTCGGGTTGACTCAGCCAGTGCTAAAAGGCATCACAATCCAACTCTCCAATGAAGCAAAGTATCTGGGAGTCATCCTGGATAGCAAACTTCTTTGGTCCAAACATGTTGAGCTGAAGACTGCCAAGGCGCTGTCTATTTTCTGGCAGTGCAAAGGCATTTTCGGCAAGACATGGGGCTTTTCACCGAAAAGAGTCCTATGGATTTATACGGCTATGATAAGACCATTTATAGCATACGCATCGGTTGTTTGGTGGAATTAGCTTTCACGTAAATACGTCACTGCTGCTTTTGCCAAACTCCAAAGGCAGGTATGTCTCGGCTGCACGGGGGCCTTCCCCAGCACGCCTGGCTCCGGCCTAGATGCACTATTGAACCTTCCGCCCCTTGATGTTTACATCATGGGATGTACAATCAAGGCTATCTCACGTCTTACAAGAGGTGGCTTTTGGTATAACTCGCACTGGAGTTTTGATGAACTTGCGCAACGGTTGCCCTTCGACTCCTGTCTTATGGATATGCCGTCTGATGCGATGACACCGGAACTTCGGCTAAAGCGCAAATACGAGGTCGACTTTCCTCGCGTCCAGGACTGGCTCTGGCCGGACTCTGAACCTGGAAGGGAATGCAGTCGAATCTTTACGGATGGCTCCAAAACCGATCAAGGATCTGGTGCTGGTGTCTTCGTGGAGAGCGATAGCGTTAGACTTTTCTTTCCGTTAGGCAAACATGCGTCAGTCTTCCAAACAGAGACTTATGCTATCCTAATGGCCATGGACTATGTTACGAGGAACAGGTGGAGGGGGCGAAGTATCTGCGTCTGTAGCGACAGTCAGGCTGCGCTTAAGGCCTTACTCAAACCCTTAACTACCTCCAAAATAGTACGTGAATGCAAGATATCTCTGAATTCGGTCGGAAGGCTGAATTCACTTAAACTTGTCTGGGTCCCGGGTCATAACGGGATCACGGGAAATGAGATCTCCGATGAACTTGCTAGACAAGGCTCAGAGGGGGACCTCTCAGGACCTGAACCAGGGATCTGTCTGCCTGCGTCCTCGGTCAGGGCTTCCATTGACGGTTGGGTTTCCTATGAACACAATCGCCGTTGGCATGACTCTCCAGGGTGCAGACAGACTAAGCAAATGCTCCCCGACGTCTGTGGGAAATCCGCGGCATTCTTGTTGTCTCTCAACAGAAAAGACTGCAGACAGACTACTGGCGTTCTAACGGGACACTACGCTTTTGCCAAACACCTTAAGGTGCTAGGCCTAAGCGACACCACCAACTGCGAAGCCTGTGGAGAAAGCGACGACACTGCGGAACATTTCCTCTGTGATTGTGCTGCTTTTGCTCGTATCAGGTGGCAGGTATTTGGTGCGGATATGGTGAGTGCTGTAAACCTAAGCTTTTTATCATTGAAGCGCCTTCTCGTTTTTCTTAGAAAAACGAGTAAATTCCCACAGTAAAATGTGGTGTGTCTGCCTGGCAGTACAATGGACCAGTATTGAGTCTGAGTGCTCCAATGCAGAAAGTTTCACACATCCCGACAAAAAAAAAAAAAAAAAAAAAAAAAAAAATCTATATTTATTAAAAAATAAGTCTTCATCATTAGTTTACTTTAAAAACAAAAAAACAAGACAATGCCCAAGTGGACCCAAGTCTAAGTCCATTATGTACATTTAATCTGATCTGATATCCTCAATAGATGACGCGATGTTGCTCCATTTGACACCCGAAAGGAAGAGGTAAATTTATTTTTAAGTGCTACAGTTGTACAGAGCGATAACTCCAATGGGCCCGGGGACTGCTTCTAGATCGTGAGTCGAAGATCTATCCGCCGTTGTTTTGTTACTTTCGCGCGCCACGCAAACTTATGGACTATTCAAATTTAAATTCAAGCCAAACTTGATTGTTGTAGATTTATGTCACTGTTCCTTTCTTGACAAAAAAAAAAGATGTGTTTTGATGAGAGTTATGCCAAGTCAAGTAAGACATTCTCACCAAAACAATCCCATGCCAATCTGCGTTAAAGAGTAATAGCTGAAACACATAAGTAAAGCAATAGCGACAAGCTGCTGTGGTGCGAAATACATAAGCATAGCACAGCAATGGTACACAGCGAAAACAAACCATTTTGTAAACAAGAGAGACACATTCTCTGAAAACACAAACGAGAGAAAATCCGCTCAATCATAGCCAATTGAATTTTAAATGTTGGAAAAACTGAAAACGTCGTCGCGAGATTGGCAGAATTTGCACAGCAAAAGCGAATTTAGGATTTTCCTGAAGTTGGGAATGCTGTTGATGTCGCTTTGATCGATGTGTTCTGTTTCATTGACCAAGCTTTAATACTAAAATTATTGCTGCGTCTTTCAAAATCGATTTTGCTTTTGCTGTTTCTGCCATAAGAATAAATCGGAACGAAACGGAATCATCCCATCTCTGTTTTGACTGCGGACAAAAGTAAAGTTATTCCTTATATTATTTTGCCTGACAACAAAAAAAAAAAACGCCTAAAATTAGTAAACTGAACATGATAGCTACAAGGTTTCCTTCCTAGAGGTGCCATTTTTAATATCCTATTGAGTTCAAGTTAGTGATGTGAAGAACCGAAATGGTGCCCGTCGCACAAGAGCAACTAAAAACATTACTTTTGTAGCTCGAAGTATGGCCGAGAACACAGGTTTGACGATTCTACGTCACGCTTAGGAATTGGACACGTCACAAACAGTAGGTTAGGTTAAAAAGGGGTATGCAGTGGCCTTATTATGCAATTCAATTCTACAACAAAAATATTTGAATTCGCAAAATCCATACTACGTAATTCTATATCAAGCCCTTATAATCAAAGTCGAATGGTTCTCGAATCTTTGTATGTTTTTGTGAGTTGGTTGCGTTTATTTAGAAACCTGTAAAAATGTAAGGAATAAAATTGGTCATATCTATTGAATATTGCATAAAACTTCCAAAATATACGAGTATTTTACGCCAATCTAAAAAAGCTCGTCTAAAAGTGACGACTCAATTTGAAATTGTTGTTCAATATATGACGAAGCATAATTGAAAACCGCGGAGGCCAGAGGAAATTCTTCACATTATGGACAAAATTTGCACGTAGAATAATTCTTATTATATATATAATTATTTTCATTTATAAAGGTCCGCATGTCTGTCCATATTATTACTCAAATCAAATCAAATCCTTTCACAAAAAATTCTTGTTTATTGCCTCTTTTTTCTGTAAATGTCAATCGAATTGCGAGACTCGTACTCAAGAGTTGGCATAACTTACATTCTAATTTTGTACATAGTACTGTTTGAAAGTAGAATCGGAAATAACTTTTGAATAAATCGAAAGTAGAATCGAATAACACAGTAGGGTCCCAGTGGCATACAGCACTGGGCACCAAAACGGGCCAATCGCGATGCCTGATGAACCAATTGAATCCAAAATTCATAGCTTACGGTAAGTCTGTGCATCCCAATTTCTCATTTAATAGAAGAAAAATTATCCTACGCATCTCTTCCTATTCTGCGCTATTCACACTCACACAGTATACATTGGCGATCACAAGGATGAGGCCACACATTTTGAAATCGATTTTCATTCTTTATATCTGTTGGAAATTTTATATATCCTGTGTGCATCTTCTTATACGCTTTTCAAATAGTTCATTGTTTGATCTTGTTAAATTCCAACGGTTGTTTCTTATTTACCCTTTAATTTTATGACTTACTGTTGGGAAAATATGTACCTGTTCCCAAGTAGTAAAAGTTTCGGGGTATACAATTTCCAACAGGTATAAAGACTGAAAATGGACTGCAAAATGTACGGCCTCATCTTTCGTATCGCCAGTGTATGTGTTATGTCTTCCTCGGGTGGTGATCAAATTGATGAAAATTGGCTGACAAGATTGTGCGATTTAACGCCGTCCGTCTTATTTCATCAAGACAGAGAAGCAATTCTTCCCACTTAATCAAAAATCACAGAGCGAACATTCCTGCCGTTATCGACGAAGTAGAGCCGCAAATGTTGAGATATGTGATGGAAAATGTCATAATTTTTGATTGAAATAGAAATCATCTATATGAATATAAAATTAAAATGCTGTCCGTTGCTTACGCCATCACTTGAGATCGGGTGGACCGACTTGGCTCATTCTTTTTTCAAATGTTCACAATAGTAAGTATCACCGAACGGTAAGAAAAATTGGAATAGGGAAAAACCGATAAAGTGTTTTGAAGGATTATTTTATATAGGGAACGATTAGAATGATATGGCAATAATTAAGATGGGGTTGCGAGACAAAATTATCAACAGCTCTGACATTCGTTTGTTTATTACTCATCGTATGTTCTCTGCGGTTGCATCTTTTTCGTGAATCGAACATTGGGAAGTTGTTTTTCTCACCATGAATCGGTAATTTCGAAAATAACAATTGTTGTGAAAATGAATGAAAAGTGATTCTATCGAAGTCTCTTTCTTTCGTGTTGCTGTTTGATTCGAAAAAGTAATCTGACAAAGGCGCCTGCCAGACAATTAGCACCTAACCTTAGCAGAGGTGAGCGGGCTAAGCCATCCAGGCAATATTTGGTATTGGCTTGAGAGTGCCTTGTGAAGTTTGGTCAAAAGCGGTCCACCAAGTTTGCCTTGCAATTTTGTTTGTTACTTTCTTTTTGGAAGGCGAAGCAAAGCAAGCCAGGTACCCGTTATGGACAATAATTATGCAATCTACTCGAATACTCAATCTTTTTTTGAGAACATTTTAGCAGTACTTACCTCAACATAAACTTCAGGTAGCCTTCAATGATGCTGTGCGATACATCCACGGGCTTCGTCGGTATGACAGGATATCATTACATGCT
The DNA here is from genome assembly GCA_949715645.1 of Portevinia maculata. Classification (NCBI taxonomy): domain Eukaryota; kingdom Metazoa; phylum Arthropoda; class Insecta; order Diptera; family Syrphidae; genus Portevinia; species Portevinia maculata. The sequence goes on from OX454525.1 coordinate 104,807,715, forward strand.
AATAGCTTCTTAGAACGCACTCTGATTCAACACATAAATGCAAGAAACTGCATTTTTCTGCACAAGGTCATAGTTTCCAAATCACCTCGATACCTATACGAAAAACTTGTCTTCTCGCGATCACAACGAACGAGGAACATCAATGTTCCCACTGCCAAATATCTTGCCTCTTCCCGGTTATTTTTCACCTATGCAGTTAAGCTTTGGAACTCTTTACCTCCGCTAATCAAAGGTATCAACAGAACAACCGTCTTCAGGTCGGCAATTTACAATTATTTTAGAACACCTCAATAGCAGATTTATTACAACAACACTCTTCTCTTATTCCTATCTCCTATCTAGTACTCTATAAACTTTTCTTTTCTATCTCTTTTAAATCTATTTCTCACTTCCCCCTTCTTGCTAATTTTAAGGTTTAATGTTGTATTTAGATATTAAGAACAGTCCATAATAATTTATCCCAATGTACTTCAAAAGACTATGTCAGTTTTAGGCAAGGCGAATCCAGCATAATATATACTAATATATATATATACCTAAAATAATCCAAGAAGTTCACTGTATTCAAATGTCAACCTTATTATTAATTGTTACCAGAAATTTGGTTCCTTTTTGATATTCTAAGGAACATTTGTACTGCAACTAGTTGTTTATACATATATCCATACATATAAACTCGTAAGAACGTACCTATCAAAAACATTTTTTTCCCGCATACACGGCATGCAATGTAACTTGTTAGCCCTACTGTTATTTATATATGACTTAGTCAAAAAAAACATCACAAACTTGTTTGCAGGAGAGTTTATTGCTATTAATCCCAATCCCATATTAACATCGTGGATTGGTCAGACCCAGATGTTGGGTCGTTTTGTATTTCTTCCTTTCATTACCATGAGTCATTCTGGGGAATGTGGGACTTGTTATTTTTTTCAAAGTTTCCTTCCAACAATACATAGCTGGAAAAACAACACAATTATTGGAGTAGATAATATGACACTCCACTAGGAATATGTCACTTCAATTGCCCCTATGACACCGTAAATGAATAGTGGTCGATGAGCTTGTGAATAGATCAGGCAAGGATGCCGATGATAATGTTTTTGTTTTTATTAAACCAAACGCATATGGAATCGGTTTTAGTGTACAGTGTAACCAAGTCCAGCTAGTACCCTTCGCACACCCTTACATACGTTCATCGAACAATAAACCGAAATGCAAATATTTTATTAAGGTCTTGAAAGATGTCCATGTCAGACCAATGTACGATCCCCACCAATTCATTTATGACAATTCATTTGAACTCATAAACACTTCAGTCGGCTGGTTTGTGCATTTTATTGCTTGGCGACGCGGACGAGTAAACAATCGTTAAAATAATAAAAATAATGAAAACAAAACTCCATTTGAATGACAAGAGGAGCAGGAACAACCAGAAGACGTTGACGTAAAAGTTTTATATCAGAACTTCTCCACAGACACGTTCCGCGTACCAACTGCAACGGGTACACGTTATATAATGCATTCGGTGGCTTTTAGTGGCGACGAGCAGCTTCGTCGTGCTGGAGTTCTGGTGAAATATGATGCGATTTTAGTATCCGATTCGAGGAACAAAGTAATGGAATTGTGAGTGCGGGCGAGCGAGCCGCATATGCAGTGTGAATGCGTTTTCAGGCTACCAACTCAAGATATCTGCGAAATTGCTCAATCTTGAGCTTGATTCCCAAATTTATGCGATATTTCCATTAAACATAAATCTATGTATATTTTATATGTAAATAGATACTACTGCAAACTGCCGGTGTAGCTCGGAAGAATTTATCGCAAACACAATGCCAATGGGCGACATAGACAGTCATTTTCTGATCGTGTTTCAATATCAAATGGACCCACGGAGGCGTTGCTGTAGTTCTCGAAAGAAATTCTTCTACTATTCCTCAGATTCAAATAAATAACCGTAAGATATTAAGCAGTACATTAAGATACCACGTTGACGTTTAGTACTCATATTACAAATACTCGTACTCTTAAAAAACTGCTGGGATTAAAACTGTGTCACCTTTTGTCGATCGAAATTCACTGTTCTTAAATGGAATTAAAATAATTATTCGATAGGTAATTTTGAGGGTTCCGTAGCCAAATGGCTAAAAACGGAAGCCTTATAGATTCGTCATGTCTGTCTGTCTGTCCGGGAATGTCACAGCCACTTTTTTCCGAAACTATAAGAGCTATACTGTTGAAACTTGGTAAGTAGATGTATTCTGTGAACCGCATTAAGATTTTCACACAAAAATAGAAAAAAAACAATAAATTTTGGGGGTTTCCCATACTTAGAACTAAAAATTCAAAATCAAAATTTTTTTTCATCAATCATCATTTCACACGTATGGGGTGGGGTATCCATGGATAGGTCTTCAAATATTGAGGTTTCTAATATAATTTTTTTCTAAACTGAATAGTTTGCGCGAGAGACACTTCCAACTGGTAAAATGTGTGCCACCCCCCCAGTAACTTCTAAAATAAGGGAATGATAAAACTAAAAAAAAAATATGATGTGCATTACCATGCAAACTTCCACCGTGGTTTGAACGAGATCTAGTAAGTAGTTTTTTTTAATACGTCATAAATCGTAAACCGCAATTTACCTTTCATTCAATCAACTCAATATAAAAAAAAAACAATTAATTTCATAAACATAAACCTTATGCGTAAACCGTGAACCATTTCATTATTTTCTAATAATAAATCTGTAATAGGTGCCTAAGTTAATAATAATTATAATTCGCGCGGAACCCTTCATGAGCGAGTCCGACTCGCACTTGGCCGATTTTTTATATTCTGCTGAAATGGACGCCAGAACGGGTAAATTGTGCAATACGCCATATTGAAAAACTACGGACATCTCAAAATAAATTGTTGAAAATTATGTTCAACTCACCGTAGTATCACTCGACGTTGGACATACAGAAAGAATTAATTGACTTAATTAACGTTCCCGAACGAATTTGCTGATAATCCTTTTGTAAAAAAAATACAGGGTGTAAATACAGGTGAGTAATCGTCTTGTTTGTTTTTTATTTGGCAGATTAAAAAAACAAATATTAGGCATTACGGCACATACAGGGCCTAAAAAACCCAGCTTCTCCAACCACTTTCTTTGCGAAGTAGAAGGGACCTACAATTTTACGCCAAATCCGAATGGCAAATTTGAGAAGCTTCTCATGACAATTGATACTCTTGGATGTTTGTCAGACGTTCGCATGAGGTGGGGCAGTAGAAAAAACTCTAGATGTTACTTGGCCCCGGTGCGAATTTAACCGGGGACCTTTCGATTAGCAGTCCGACACACTAACCATTGAGCCACTGCGCCCGATTTGGCAGGTTACTATTTAGATTTATTTAAATGAATGCTTGGGATAACGAAAAGAGGATTTGGATAGTGCAGCGGTACCATGCTTTGCAGTCCTTCATTTCCGTCCAAAGGGAATTTAGGCGGGATTTTGGTGGCACTCCCCCGAGTAGATGGACCATTATGAGGCTGGTAAACATGTTTGCCGAATCTGGAAGCATGGCACGAAGACCGTACCATCGAAATCCCAATGTTCGGGTTCAAGACAAATCGAAACTTATCGGTGCAAATTAGAGTTAGCAGACGGTCATTACAACGGATAATTCATGATGACTTAAAATGGACGTATTTGGAGTGAATCTAATCCAGAATTACGGTACGCATCCAGACCGAGTTACTGTGTGGTGCGCAGTTTCATCAAGGTGCATTATGGGGCCATACTTCTTTGAAAAAATCGGTGTAACAGTAACTGTCAAAGGGGACCGTTATTTAAAAATATTGAAAGAATTTTTTTTTACCCAGAACTGCGCTGAAGAATTATCCGTTTCAACAGCATTTGGTTTCAGCAAGATGGAGCACACTGCACACATAGTCCGACCGGTTATGGCGGCGCTTCAATGAAAATTCCCAAACAAATTAACATCCCGAAACTCCACTTTCCGCTAACCCCCAAGTCCATTAAAACAATAGCCGTGTTTTTTTTGGAATCCCATATGGGCTTAGCAAATTTTCCATAGAAAAACGCAATCCCACATAGGATTCGTAGCCCCGATAATTATCTGGGGTGCAAAAAAAAAAACACGGCTAATAATTGAGACGATCCCGACTCAACCCTTCAGGAATAATTTTCTGATCAGGTGTCGAATATGCGTGGGTGAGCATGGAGGTCATTTACGGTTTATCATCTTCAAAAATAATTAGTTATATAAAATAAAATTGAATTTTCTATACAATAAAAAAATAAATAAATCAAATACATTGATTAAAAGTTATTTGAATTTCTTATTGTACCACCATTGGTGCGCCACCCTGTACCAAATAGTGGAAATGCGCGCCAATATTATTTTCCTTTTTTATTTTTCGTTGCTTATTAAAATATTGATGTACTTATTGGGTATCTATTGTTATTTTTTTTTTTAAATATTTGTGTATTTATTTATTTACTTATGTATGCTTTTATTTATTCATCTATATAATATATTGATGTTTTTAAATTGCTTAATTTATTTATATCTGGGACAATTTTTTTGTACCTACATGTAGTTTCCTTTTGTAAATTTAAGGTTCCCATCCACCACAGGGGTTCGCGGTATATATAAAGGGTCTTTCATTAGCGACTTGACAACTTCAAACTTTCAGTGTGAAGGCACCCTTAAACAGATTACCGAACAGTTAATGTCAAAATATTCAGTATGTTTTTTTTTATTAGCGTCTGGCTCGCCAAGGCAAAGAAAAGAGCACTGCGACGTATAAAGTCTATTGTATCATCTGAGCCGGAGATTGTTAAGGCTGGTAGTCTTTCTACTTTCCGTGTAAATTGAATAATGCTGCCAGCAGAGGACTTCTTTATGTCTTTGGAACTGAATTACTCCCTTAAGAAGATCTTCCTTTTAGTTTAATTGAGGGCGGGACATTCACCTGAAGATTCGACTAATTTAATTTTTTTTAGGTGGTACCTATCATAACCCGTGGTGACCGGTAAGGTAACCTAACAGGAATGGAAAAAAGAGAGGGGTCAGTAGCTTGAAGATACTTGAAAGAAGACTGTGGATATAGAATAAGAGAGGGAAATTAGAAATTATCCCCAAAGTTGTGACTATATCAATAGGCACTTTCCACTTTGTCAATACAAACAAAATGCAAGTTTTTAGATTGCTTTTGTTTGTTTATTTATTAAGTCAAAAAGTCTTAAAATAGTCTTTAAAAAAATATATACAGTATATATACTTCAGAATTTAAAGGTTGCATTATCTAGCTCAGCGAAATATGGAACGAAATGCCAAACGCGATTAAAATGTCACTAGAGCCTTTTCATTTAATGATTTTTTTTTGGAAACAATCATTGTTTTGCGTTGTCACCCTTGGTAGCCCTATGATCTGTATTTCTGTTTCTATTTTTGCATTATAAACGGATTGTGACAGCAGCTAATTGAATAAAATTAGCGCTTTACAGTATTTTCAATCACATTTCTATTTTATTTAATACAAATTTCTCATTAAGGACTTCGTGGCAAGTTTGTGTGCCGATTTCGGACGATAAGGTTCAAGACGATGTTATGACAGATTTCACATTGTTAATTAAAAAACGTTTTCTTGTACAGTGTGTCTTTAAAGCTTGAGCTGTCATAAGCGAAAGCTAAAGAAGTATAGAATCGTAACAGTGTTTTGGCGTGATAAAAATGTATACTTTGCATAAATTAGTTAAGGCGAACAACTTTCAACATTTAGTATATTGAAAAGCATTTTGTGAATAAACTTAATGTGTTTCGTATCTACCACCGTAAAGTCGCTTAGATACACTTGAAGAAGATATTGTCTTGGGGGCTGTACTGGAGACCGATAGATACCAAATTTTTTGACATTTTTGTTAAAGTCGGCAGTGCTTATTCCTTGGTTAGAATAAGGTCCAAATTTAAAGATTTGCATGGTCCATTATCATCCCACTTTCCAACGCCATTAACGCCTAATTCCATTTGCACTTAAAGTAATGAGATCCTTTTCAATGCAATCAATAAAACCGAAAGGAATTCAAATAAAATCATAAGGAGAACATTTTCTTCTGTTACATTGGTCGTAAGCAAATTACCTACACAACATAATACTCCTGAAAGAAGAAAATAATATCCCCCTGTAAAGCTTTCCTTAAGGAATTTCTTTTTCCAATTTGCCTGAGTACCTACCATCAAAAGGCTTTCATCGAACTAAGCCCTCGCGCACAATGTACAGTGTATTCACCTATCAATACCTATGTAATTTAATTAAAGTAAAGAAATTCTTTTATTATTCGGACCAGAGTTCACCTCACCAAATACCTAGTCCAAAGAAATAATTAAGTGCTGGAGGGAATATTATCTTCTGTTAAGAACCGTGAAATAAAATTCTCCGACAGATTTCTGTCAGACTACAAGCTGATTTGTGTATAGTTAACATTTCAAACTGATGTGTCCTCTATTGTGCTCTGGAAATTTATTTATTTAATTTTTAAACAAAAAATTGTGTAAATTTCTAATGAAACAATTAGAATAGCTTTCGTTCGTAACTCGTAGGGGAACTATAAATTTCCGGCACGGTACGTTAAACAGATGACAAACAGTGCGTTGAATGGTTTCGTAACCCCATAGCATTCTGTAAATGAGGATTTGCATTTCGCTTGCTGCATTTTGAAACATTGTGTGGTTTATGGAAGGGACTATGCAAACAGTTTTGCATCCAAGTATGTGCAGAAGGAAGAAGCTTGCCACTCTTTATCGAAATTGGAACAACGTTATTGTTAGGTGAATATGTCAATGGATTTAAAAAAAAAGAATTCGAAAACCACCAGAAACTAAAGAGTTGAAATATAAAAAATATACGATTTTTTTGGAGAAAGAAATAACGTTTTAATGTTTTACAAAACAAAAACCAAAAATAAAAAAAAAACAATTCACAGCAAAGAAAGCAAAAAACATAACAAAAAGGTGTCCGTACAGTTAATTTTTTTCTTTGATTTTCTTTAAAACAAAAGTAAAAAAGTTAACTTCATTAATTTAACGAAATTTAGTAGCTACACCTCCTTTGTTCCGTCTGACTTCCTGCAGTCGGTTCTTCAACGAATGAACTAGTTAAGTAGTCGTATCCGGGAAGTCTTATTCCATTCCTCAACCAAAACAGATTTCAGGTTAGCTTTGCTGGATATTGTATGCTGCCGATTTTTTTTTTCTAAATGATCCCACAAATGCTTAATTGGCTTGAGATTTGGGGACTGAGAAGGGTGTTTAATTTGTGTTCTGACATTGATAAAACAATTCCCGAGACCCAGTTTTTGGTATTTCAAAGAAGATTTTCCTTGAATTCAAGTACACAAATTTGTCCATCGTGTAATCTATGAGCACGAGGTATCCAAAGCCGCCAGAGGCCATACATACACAAACCATTAAATTGCCGCCGCCATGCTTAAGAGTAGGTGTTAAGTTTTTCGTATTCAAAGCAGTGTTTGGCTTACTCCACACCATACGACGCCCATCTGAGCCAAAGATGTTAAATTTACTCCCCTTAGTAAGTATAACTTAATCCCAAAATCTTCTTAATCTTCTTCCCAAAGTGTTGCATAGCGTACTCCAGCCTAGCTTTCTTATTAGCTTCTCGGATGAATCACTTCTTCCGGCTAACTCGACCTAGAAATACATTTCTAGTCAACAGATTTCTTATTGCCTGAGGACACAAATGAATTCCATCTGTAGATTTTAATTTGTCGGCAAGAACTGGAGCACTCTGATTCGGATCCTCTGCAACAATTCTCATTAATCGCTTCACCGTACGAAGATCAATTTTCTTTGAACGGCCAGATCTTGATTTATTGGCTATTGTTTTGGTTTTTTTGAATTGTTGCAACATGTACTGAATAGAGGCACGAGATCTTTTAACTATTTTTGCAATTTCAACCAGAGACGTTCCTACGTTTCTCATGTCAATAATAATTTTCTTGTTTCCATTTCCATTTTTATTTATTTCTGAGAAAAATAAAATTATTTAGCAACAAATACAATTAAGAACACTAAAACTTACCAGAAACCAGCTTCTAGTGGTCAACAAAATCCTCACGACTCTAAAGGTAAAAAGACGAAAATAGTAGCATACGCAGACTATATTGTATTTCTAATAAGTGGAAAGTATCTCCCCACTATCACTCATTGTATCTGCCATAAAAGAATTATCCTCGTGGGCAAGACCGAACGGCCTTGGAGTTAATCCAATCAAAACCGAATGTGTTCTGTTCACTAGGAAAAGAAAAATCGAGAATTTCGATATGCCGAAGCTAAACGGAATTCGTCTGAAACTTTCCCCGGAAGCAAAGTATCTGGGCATCATCCTTGGAAACGTAACACAGAGGAACGATCAAAAAAAAAGCACTATGTGCCTTATACGCATGCAAAAAGACCTTTGGCAAACGGTGGGGTATGCGCCCTTACATAACCCATTGGATGTATACAGCGATCATACGACCCATACTTACATACGGGTCAATTGTTTGGTGGAAGGCAACAGAAAGGACTACCTATCTCCATAACCTCTCTAGGGTACAGCGATTAGCATGCATCGGCACAACAAGAGCAATGAGATCAACACCCCAAGCAGGGCTGGAAGTCATTTTTAACCTACCCCCACTTGGTGAATACATTCGCAGCATGACAGCCAAAGGAGCCCACCGCCTCAAGGAGGCAAACATGTGGAGACACAGCTCCTATGGGCACGGCACCATAATTCACAATACAATACGGACTACATAACCCCCAATCGAAACTTCGAGAAAAACTACTCTACATACATACCTCAAAGAGAGAACTGGAACACGAACGCCAGCGCACAAGAAATCCATATCTATACGGACGGGTCAAAAATGGATGTAGGTACAGTAGCAGGAGTTTTCTGCGATCCCCTAGACATAAAGGACTCGTACAGGTTCCCCAATGAATGCAGCGTCTTTCAAGCCGAAATAGTCGCCATAGACAAGGCAGCAAAAGCAATCTCCGCGAAGAATCTGGATCCTTCCAAGATTACAATCTTCGTAGACAGTCAGTCGCAATGAACGCCATTACGTCAATAGACATCCCAATTAGTGCAGCAAAAAGAAACATTGACCAAAATCTGAGGCAACAAATCAACACTACCTGGTCCCAAAGGAACGACTGTGTTATATCTCGCAGCCTATGGCCAAGAATCGACGAGAAAAGAACAAAACACATTCTGGGAATGAACAAACAACAAATACGTATCCTAACCGGCGTACTAACAGGCCACTGCACCATAGGTGTAATGGCAAACAGGCTGGGCATTAGCTCACCAGACTACTGTAGGATCTGTCAGGATATAGAAGAAACCGAGACCATCAAACACCTGCTCTGCGAGTATCCAAACCTCCAGACATCTCGACTTCGCTATCTGGGCAACAGATTTTTCGAAGACTTAGAGGACGTAGCGCAGGTACCACTGACGGACAAGATCAGGTTTGTCAAGAAGACAGGTTGGTTCCAATAGGCCAACCAGCACCTATTACAGATTTATTATTAGAAAATAATGGTTCACGGTTTACGCATAAGGTTTATGTTTATGAAGTTAAATGTTTTTTTTTATATTGAGTTGATTGAATGAAAGGTAAATTGCGGTTTACGATTTATGACGTATTAAAAAAAAACTACTTACTAGATCTCGTTCAAACCATTTTCGGTGGAAGTGTGCATGGTAATGTACATCATATAATTTTTTTAGTTTTATCATTCCCTTATTTTAGAAGTTAAAGGGTGGGGGGGGGGGCACACATTTTACCAGTTTGGAAGTGTCTCTCGCGCAAACTATTCAGTTTAGAAAAAAATTATATTAGAAACCTCAATATCATTTTTGAAGACCTATCCATAGATACCCCACACGTATGGGTTTGAAGAAAAAACTTTGTTAGAGTTTCAGTTCTAAGTATGGGGCAACCACAATTTTTTTTTTCTATTTTTGTGTGCAAATCTTAATACGGTTCACAGAATACATCTACTTACTGTATAGCTCTTATAGTTTCGGAAAAAAGGGGCTGTGACATGCCCGGACAGACAGACAGACAGACAGACATGACGAATCTATTAGGGTTCCGTTTTTTGCCATTTTGCTACGGAAGCCTAAACATGAGATCTGTTGGAAGACTTTTTTGTCTCTATCTAAAGGACCCATCGGATGATCATTGTTATAACGGTACCTATCCTTAATTCAAACATCGCATGCTTAATGTTATACTGACCCATTAGTAGATAGGTCAAAATTGAGTTACGTACAGGCTTTTGTTAGCCCCATCTACCGTCCAGTATTTGAATTACGACGAAACTATGCATTTTTGGCGCCCAAATGATTCATCGGTCTCTTTCACTCTTGTGGTATCTCGCATCGTGTTTTCGTCGAAAAACGACTCATGTCAGTTTGTGTCCAAACACTGTGTAGTGAAGTTGTTATTATTTTATTGAACGAAGACCCAATTGTTGTTCAGTGTGTTTACTACTAAATTCAAAGCTAAGTTTCATTAAATTGTGTGTCTTATATTGACTCATTAAATTTAAGGTCAATTTACCACATATTTTAACAATATATTACGTGAAACATTCGGTTTTAAGCCAGTTTATCATAAAGCGTTATTAAATTTTTCGAGGCCCATTACGAGTTCGGTCAGTTTACTATTAAGACCTAACCATTATTAAAGCTAACATTTTGTAACATTCAAGTATAAGTCTGTTTACTATAAAGGAAATTGTGGCTTAGGAGCCGCAATATGAGTTGAGTCCTTGTTTGAACAAAATTAATGTAATATAGTGCGTAATTTGTTCATTGCCTGTAAATATTTCATTTTAAGACAATGTTAGTCTAAATATGGCGCACAATTATTTATTTGTACAAGAGGCATAATAATATTACTATTTATATTTTAGGTTTATAATGTCATCTAGTAGGTCGAAAAAGATGTTGGAGCTTGTTTTGCTTCGAAACTCATCGCTAAAACCGGCAACACAAGAACATAAATCGGTGCCATCAACTGCAGTGAAGGTAACAATTTCAAGTTACTTCAAATAATAGGTACATTTTTTATTTATTTTATAACTTCCTACTAGTGTCCGACCGTCGGCCAAAAAATCAACCTTCGGCAAAATCTTGAGCTGAAGCCAAACGTACAAGAATATTTTGAAATTTCGGAATCAGCTTCCGTCAGCAATAAAAATCACATTCAAAATACCGCAGTGATCGACGATTGCCCTGATGAGAGCCATTCGAAATCTGAAAGTAGCGATGTCGATTTAAGTGATCAAGATCCAACATACAAAGTTCCGTCTAAAAAGCCAAGGCCAGCATATACAAGTTGATCGAAATCATCCAGTAGTTCTTCGTCTTCTTCATCGGCATAATCTTCAGAATCTTTCAGTGATAATTCCGATACAGACTCCAGTGATGAACAGAACAAAACACAAGATAACATAGTTCAAGTAACTGAAGAAAAACAATTAGAGCTAACAAACATTGATGAACCTGCATTAATTTTTTACTCTGATAATTGTGCCGGTCAAAATAAAAATAAATTTATAGTAGCACTACATACAGGCAGTCACTCATCTAAATATTAAATCTATTACTCATAAATTTGTAATAAAAGGACATACGCAAAACGAGGGTGATAACATTCATAGCCTCATAGAAAAGGAGATTTAAAAAATCTAGCATCCGGTCCAATATATTCCCCTCACCAATACGTAGCCATAATTAAAAACGCAAAGAAATCTGGCAAGAAATTATCAGTACATGAACTGACATTTGAGTCATTTTTTGACTTAAAAAAACTTCAAGAAGATTGGGGTATTAACTTTAATAAGACTAAAGACGGAAGAACTGTCTTATGGAATGACCTTAAGATGATTAGAGTGAGCAAGGATACACCTTTTTCATTTTACGTAAAAACTTCGTATAAAGATAGCGAATACCAAGAAGTGAGCGTAAGAAATAAAAGGAAGAAAATGCTTCCTTTGTGCGAAATTGCACCAACTCCTGGCTACATAAAAAGGCAAGAACTAAGTGATAATAAAAAGAAAGATTCAGATCTTATAATCCAAAAAATTGATCCCAAATTTTTATTCAGATTTCTATAACTCTATTATTTAATAGTGTATCTACATTTACACAAAAGTGTTTACTTTTTATTACAGCAATATTGTATTTGGTTTAGAAGTTTTATAGAGATTTTCAGTGTTACATTGTTTTTTTAATAGATTGGATACAAAAGTGGATTTTTTTTTAAAGTAGGTTTAACTGACATGTGTTAAATCTATTATTGTTATCTCCTACTTGTTTATGTTGCAATAAAATATTTATGATTATATTTATGTCTTTTAATTAATCAAAAAAAAAGGTAATATTAAGTTTATCACAGTCTGCTTATTTGAATAAAGGGACTCAATCTCAAAATTAGTTTTCCTAAAGTAATCATATACAGACTAAATATTAAAAAAGTCATTATAAATAATCAATTGTTTAATCCGAAACAGGCTTAAAACTTAATGGAACACTTGCATTTTAGAATTGTGCTTTACTTTTTATAAAAAAACTGACCTAACTTTGAGTGTGCTTTTTATAATATTTTTTTTAAAAATAAATAGATATTATTTTAGGATTTTTTAAAATCAGATCTCATGAATAGTTTATTATACTTAAACAATACCAGTATACATGATTAATTCATGAAATAGTTTTGATTTTATCCGTCAACAAGTACGATAAGTCCTTATAGCAAGATCTTTTTTTGCAATTTCCCAAAAATCGTCTTTTTCGAGTTAGGTCAGTATTCCAATAAGCATGCGACATATTCCTGGAATTTGGTAAAAAGACGAGGGGAGAAAACGTTTCCTCTTTCTGTGTTGCCACTTTAGTTTTTATATAAAAATTAAGCAACTGTACGGAGACTTTTTGGACCATTTAAGTGAAGTGATAGATAATATGTGGACATTTTTATTGCTCCTCTTAATGCATTGAAAATTGCAATAAGGTAGTTATATAAAGGAACGCATATTCGGTGACATAAGACATAAGGCATTTTGCTCACATACGACTCAAGGTGACAATTTGGTGTGATTTAGTGGGTATGGCACACAAAACAACTAAACAAAATAGTGCAATAGTTCTGTTACTTCTTTTTCAATTATGCTAGAGTTTTTGCTTATACATTTTATAGAGGCCGCACCTTCACACTTCGTTTGTTTCTAAGCTCAGTTTCAATAGTAAAAACAAAAACGAAAGTAGGTAATTGATTTTGCTAAGTTAGCAAAATAAATTTTGGAAGGTACAGAAAGAGCATTTTTGTTATTTTCAGACTCTTGCAAACTAAATCTTGAATAGAAATATTTTAAGTATTTTTTGCGTTCTCCTTTTAACAATTACTGTTTAATTTAATTGAATTTAATTTAATTTTAAAATACAATCTCTGAAAATAATCAAAGTAACATCGCACGATCGTGAATTCTACAACAATATCAAATTGAACAGAACTTATGTAAGGCATTTTCAGAAACGTACAAACTGGACAACGGACATGTTTATACATTTATGTAGATAGCTATCTAAAAAACATCATCGCATTGAAATTAGCAGTACCTAATGTGCCTATAACGATTTATCTTTTCTTTTGGGGAATCTAAGACGTGTTCAGAGAGATACAATGCATTGTAACACGCGTAGTTTCTTTAAGTTTAGCTTACTACGAAAATATAATTCTTGTTTTCGAATAGTGAATATTGAAATTTTAATATCGTAAGGGCTTTACGTTCAAAAATAGTAATAATAACGACCCGGACAACGCCGGATACCACCCGTTAGTAGTTACTAAAATCAAGCTTCCCGAACTGCAATGTCAAAATAATCAGCAAAATGAACATTTTCATCATGGTGAAGTACACGAAGGAACAATGTTTACAAATAATTAAAATTTACTACCGAAATTCCGAGTCGGTGGTTGCAACTGTAAGAGCGTTAACGCCAATTTTCGGCTGTAATTCTCGTCCCAGTGCAATTCATAGTCTAGTGAAAAAATTTGAGTCAGAATTTTCACTGCTTGATCTTGCCGTACCAGTGAGACTACGTTTAGCCCGAAGTGTAGAGAACCGTAGAAGCGTCCGTCACAAAGCAGCCAAATCAGTCAATTTCACGGAGTTCTCAAAAATTGGGCCTCTCGCAGACCATATTATGGCGAATTTTGATCATATGAAGCGACGTACCTTCTCGATTCGGGCTCTGGATAGGATGAAAGAAAATGAAGAATTTCATCGCAAAATCATCTTCAGGGATGAAGCGCATTTTTGAATAAACGGCTTTGTCATTAAGCGAAGTATGCGTTACTGGACAGGTGAGAACCGTCATGTGCTTCATGAAACAGCACTTTATCCACAAAAAGTCACTGTTTTTATGCGGTTTGCATGCCGGTGGCGTCATTGGGTCGTTTTTTTTTTCGTCGTTACGGTAAATGGTATTCGCTACAGAGACATGTTGGAACGTTATTTCTTTAAGCAATTGCACGAATTTTACATCAGTGATATGTGGTTCCAACAGGACGTTGCCACAAGCCACAACGTGGGTGCAACAATCGAGTTGTTGAAGTCTCAGTTCGGAGATACATTAAATCATTGTTCTATGCCAACAAGCCGGTGACGTTAGAGGAGCTCAGAGCCAATATTGCACGAGAAATAGCGGCCGTATCGGTCGAAATGTGCGGCCGAGTCACCAAAAATTGTGTACAATGTTTCCGTGGTGGACATATGAACGAAGTCGATTTCCATTCATAAATGCCTTGATAGTAAGTCAAGCCAATACATTTTCGTTGTGAAGTCCTTAATGAAAGACCATCTACTTAATAACACCTGCAATAAATTATGAGCCCGTGGGAGCACTTTATGTGCCGGCAAATTTCTGCTCATGATAGTTGCTTGCTGTAAGCACTCCACGACACAGATCTGGAAGTATATTTAAAAAAGACCAAATCTCGAACGGATAATCGGAAAATGGATAAGTGGAAAAATCGCGTAAGTTAAACTAGTTTGGATACCCATAGACATTTCACCCAATTTCTATACAATTACTACAAGTGCAAAACGTATAAATACAAACTCAAAAGTGTACAACTTTTCAAAACCCAGAATTAAGTTATCCACTGTTTTTAGAACGGATGAAAAATTGCCATTATTTTTTTTATTAAAAATAAAGTGGCAACACTTATCACATAACTGGTTGCAAAATGTTTATCCTGATTTTATAAACGAGCATGAAGACAAAGATATATTTAATGCAGATTGAACTGGACGAAAATGAAGAATGGTTTGGTAAGCTAACTGAAGATGATGTTAGTCGTGCAATTCAGGACGAAAATATTACGGAGCTTATTTCAGAACAAGTTGATGATAAACTTACTGATCCAGGCCACTCGGATACGGTCCTGATTACTCCCCGAGATGTTGTTCGTTATCTATACACTGAAAGATCTTATTTGAATTAAAATAAAATGAGTTTGCGAAACCAGACCAACCTGATGTTGCAACGAGCGGTTGCCTCACGTCCGTTCGTGGGGAGAGAGCTATGGGGGTTCAATCCACTCCAAAAATGTTTCAAAAAATAGAAAATATACCTAGTCCCATTGCCTTTGGTTGAAAAAGAAGTTCTCCACAGGGGTATCCCACTAACTTAATTATAAATTAAAAATGAATATACCGAAAAAAACAATTTTAATAACATTTTCGAAAGATTTCAAAAACCCTCATTGTAACCAAGTTCTCGATACTGGCGACGCACGGGTGAAAAGTGATGATTGTATCGAAAGGTACGATCGCAAATAGATTTTGATATGATTTGATCGAAAGAGATTTCAAATTCTTCCAATTGTATGAGAAATATTCCGATTTCGCGAAATCTTGAATTTTGATTAGGTGCGAAAAGCATAGGTTAGGTTAGGTTTCCCCGTGTTGATGGAACAGAGAAAATCTCTTACACCGCACTTATGTCCATGTGGAGCCCTTGTGATACCCTTCGAGTTTTAGCCTCGTTGTTCTGGCCTTGGTTTCCTTTCCCTACTCCAGGTTGTCCAGCCATTTGGATGTCCTAATAAACCTGTCAAGATTCGAAAGCGAGACATAAGACAGTTCTTGAATGTCTTGGAAGAAGTATCTTCCAAGTGTTGTGTTCCTCAGGTGGCATATGCTTGGGCAGTGATAGTGAGAGCGAGGTGTGTCCTTATGGGTTTCCTCATCATTGCAGCCTATAGCAAGTTGTGGCCCGTAAGAGTTCCAATCAACTAAGGTAGCGATGACTTAGTAACGTAAATGTTTGTTGGTGCGGTTCCATATTTTGGCCATAGTTTGCATGATATGTCACAAGTGGTTAGAGATTTCCACCTGTTGTGGGCTTTCATTCCGATCTTGTATTCCACTCTTTCTCTGAGAATACAGAGCTGTGTTTGCATCGACTGAAGTGTTGGTCCATCACAGACCCTTTCCTTGCCAGTTCATCAGCTCGCTCGTTGCCGGATATGTCCCTTTGTCGACGGATACAGATACTTGCCTTATGCTACGAGCAACAGCTTTGAGCTGCTCGCGACAGCGGTGAACAAGCAGAGACTTAATTTCGGTAGCAGACACCGCTTTAATGGCCGCCTGACTATCAATAAATATGGTTATATCACTACGTGGTATCGTCATCTTTGATAACAAGATTGCAACTTCAGTGATTGCTAGAACTTCTGATTGGAATACACTACAGTGATCAGGTAATCTAACCGATCTGTTTATGTGTAACTCCTCTGAGAATAATCCAGCACCCGTTCCATAGTCCATCTTTAATCCGTCTGTGAAGATGGATATCGAAAGCCTATAACTGAGTAAGTACGTATGAGTGCCAACTACGGATAAGTGCAAGGTCCACTTACGAATAAGTGTACAGACCGGATTAGTGTACAAAATACTAAAGTCCGGACGTTGTATACGTTCTCGACTGTATTCCGTTTTTATTTTCATACCGATACCCATTCCCTTCCAAAACATCCACCGATACACTGTGCTCGTTGCAGGAATGTTTGTTGTCTTCCCTTGAATACACGAGTTTGATTGCGAACTGCTCGGTGACTCCAGCGGTACAGCGAAGAACTTTAATCCCTCATACATGCCCATGATCATCAGTATATGAAGGTTCCCGGGACTCTTAATTTTCTAAGCGCCAACCATAACAGGAGTCTTTGTTGTCTATCAAAATTTCATTCCAAAAACTATGCAGAGTATTGTGGAGAAAATTATGGAAAAATATGGCACTTTCGTCAACAATTTTCTCGCAGATTCCAATAAGTGGTATAATTATAATAAAAATAAATAAATAAATACATTTTAGGCATTAATTAATACAGGGCTTAAAACCTAGCTTCTCCAACCATTAGCTTGTGCGAAGTGGCAGCAACCTACAATTTTAAGCCGAATCCGAACGGCAAATTAGCAAAATTGAGAAGCTTCTCATGACAATTGATAATTGGAACACAAAAGAAGTTTTCTAGCTAAGTGCGGCCCAAAAAAGATTCCTTAAGGCTGAAAATAAACCGGATAAAGGAAAACGTTTTTGATTCGATAGTCAAAAAAACATTTCTTTTTTCAACACACACCAAGCGAAACAGAATGTAACGAAACAAAACGTTTTGGTTTCTTGCTTCATTTGGTGTGCGTTGAAATAAAACAAAATTGAATTCGCGACTTGCTTTTAGTGTTCTTCAACATGTGGTCGGACTCAGACGATGAAGTTGTGCCAATCTTACATACAATTTTTGACGCAATTGAGGAAAATTACGCAAATACCAGAGAGCTGTGGGTGCATCCCCATAAACTAAAACGAAATGCTGAGGAAGCGAATATAAACTTAATAGCAGAGTTAAGAACTCATCCTGAAAAATTTAATAATTTCACCAGAATGCGGATGAATAATATGATTAGGGAACCCGAAGGCTTGCTTCAGGAAATATATGTTGAGCGTGAAGCTATGGAATACGTACCTCAAGGAGAAACACATGAAAATATTGGAAGAGCAAGACCATCAAATGCTGCACGTAACATACGCCATCAGTATGTTCAATACTTTGACTCCTCTACTGGAGCAGTTCTTTGGCAATACAAGTATGCCATCTAATTTTGGTTACATGATTTTAAATACAGTTTGTCAAGTATTTAAAGTAATACTGTATATATATTCATACACATTATGTACATTAACAAACATGTATAAAATTACAGTTCAAGAAAACTTACCTTGGCAATTCATTTCAGTTGCTATTTCTATCCACAGCTTATCAATAATAACTTTATTAGCATGTTCCTTATCTTTAAAATTATAGATGGGGCTTCTTGCCTCAATTAAAAATAATAATTTTTCTCCATCTACGTCAATATTTGTTAAAATTTGCGCACAGAGTAAACCAGAGTATATCCATATAATGAGTAGGGACACTCTCATATTTTTGACTGAAGTGTAATTGTAGAGGTTCATAATTCTTTGTAATCATTAAAAAAAATTATCAGAAAAACCAGCCATAAACCATTTTAAAAAGTAAATCAGGTCCCACTGCACGTAGTGAAAACTGAAAAGTTATACACAATGAGGATCAAGTTGATGCGTCTTTAAAAAAGTATTAAGAAAAGGCCCACAATGTTTTGCAAAAAACAACAGGTCAGGTATCGGCAACGAAACACGTTTTCTTGTTTTGCTTTTGTTTTTATGTTTCGTTTCATTTGGTGTGTGTTGCGCCATAAGAAAGTAGGCAATTATCGTCAACGACGCTGGGTCGAAACAGTTTTGTTGCATTCGGTGTGTGTTGCTCGTATACAATAGCATGTATTTTCGACAACCACCGCCGAAATACTTCGAAACAAAAACCTGTTTTTTGTTTCGTTTTCTTTGGTGTGTGCACTCTCATAAGAAACAATGTTCTCTTGTTTCACGAAACAAAAAAACACGTTTTGCTTTATCCGGTGTGTTTTCAGCCTAACAGGAGTCTTTGTTGCCTATCAAAATTTTATTCCAGAGTATTGCGAAGAAAATTATGGAAAAACTAGCTGACCCATGCTCGCCTTGCTTCGCCAGTCTGCCACTTCTCAAATTTAAAACAAAATACTTGCTGATAAGAACTGATAAAGAAAACGTCGAAAGTGTCCCTTCTCATTATATGGATATACTCTCATTGTGACTCCCTCTCAATCTCAATTACATTTCATACCCTATCTTTCTCAATCCCATGCGCCACAAAAAAAAAACACAAACTACAAAAGGTGCATAAAAAAAAGAAAGAAAAAGCACACGCACAAAAGGTACAGAGAGAGAAACAGATTTGTGCCGCACACACACATACAAATTTTCCTCCACTCAACACTGGGAAAATCCAACGATCTAGCTTCTATCGAACATTTTACCTTTTTTTGAATTGTATAAAATGTATAGTTTAAGGCTTATTGTTCAACTTCAGGATAACCTACAAAGATGATTTATATCTTAAAATATTTGTACATAATTGAACTTTATATTAAAAAAATCCTATTTCAATTGGATGAGTCAGTCCAAAGCTAGGAGCTAGAAAGCATTCGAGAGTTACAACTTTTCTTAAATATCAGCTTAGATCTCCGTTTCTAGACAGGGGATGAAGCATTTTCGCGCGGTAAAAAGTAGCCTATGTCCATTCTCAGGCTCTAGACTACCTGTGTACCAAATTTCGGTTCAGTAGTTTTGGCGTTAAAGCGAGACAGACAGACAGGCAGAGCTACTTTCGCATTTATAATATTAGTAAGGAAGTATGGATATTAGTATGGATATGGCTCTTTCCTCTACAATTTTCTCGCAGATTCCAATATGTGGTATAATTATAATAAAAACAAATAAATAAATATTAGGCATTAATTAATACAGGGCCTAAAACCTAGCTTCTCCAGCTATTAGCTTGGGCGAAGTCACAGCAACCTACAATTTTAAGCCGAATCCGAACGGCAAATTTGCAAATTTGAGAAGACAGACCAGCACCATAGAAGGAGTCTGATGATCGGTTGTGGCGAACCGTGAAACAGCGCTGTAACTCCAGCCGTCCACTTCACGTGGTTAGGATTGTAAGATATATGGTTGTTCATTCAAAAACAATATAAAGGAAATTGAAGGAAAACAAAAACAAAAACCAGGAAAAATTGTGTGTTATCACATATAAAACCAATTACATTGTAAATTTGAGAAGCTTCTCATGACAATTGATAATTGGAACACAAAAGAAGTTTTCTAGCTAAGTGCAGCCCAAAAAGATTCCTTAAAGGAGCCGAAAACCAGTTTGTAAGCGACTGCTCTAAATGTGCACCAATGAACAAAAAAAAGCTGTTGATGCTTATTTGTTTTATTAGTACCAGCTTGATGATCGCCCCATCGGCCCTTTCTCACGGTGCAAGCTTCATTTCAAAAATGCAAGCAAAAATACGCATAACAGATTTCATAGCACATTCGCGTTGACCTTAAGGCATCCCCTGATCGACTCAACAATTTCCTCATTTTAAAATGCCACTCGGCTGCCATTGCCCTAAATAAATTCGTCTGCCAAATCTTATGAAACGGTGCACCGTCATAACCATTAATAATTGGGTCATTTTCACTCGGAGAAGTCTTAAAATATCATCGCGAGAGCTCGTAAATTTGTAGTATTCGAAAACGAAAATTCCGGATAATTTCGTCATCGCAGTCGCATTCGATGGGATGACTTGAGGAAGATTGTCTTATGTACATTCACCTAATGAAAGATCAAAGGCATGTGATTGAAACTTTGTTGAAACAGCTGGTGACATCGCGTCGACATCATCATTGTTTTGGGATTATTCCCCGAAAGGTCGAATCATTCTTTTATTATTTGAATTTTTGGGTACAACTACAACAGATGATTATCTTCATTACATCTACGTACGGGCGACAGAAGTGAGGTCTGTTCGGGCCCGCGCTTTGGGCGCTGTTGATATGGTTGAGGGAATTCAATTCCATATGTGTCTTTAATAATTCTGTTCATCGACCTTTGTTGGTTATTTTGTTTTGAGTTTTGATTGACAGATGAGTCTATTTGGCTCCCGATGTGACTCTGTGAGTTGGACAAGCTGATGATTGATGTTGGTCTATTCATTGCACATGCGATTATGATGGACAATGCGTGCATTTTATCATGAAATTATTCACACTTCAGAAGCCTTACAAGGGTTATGTTGTTTGTATAACGAGGGTAAGTATCTTTCGAGTCGAATTGTTGCCATTGAGAACAAAAACAATGAATTTCAAATAGAGGTCATCATTTGGGTTGCCCTTAAAATTAATGGAAGCAATTTACTAAGAAGTTATAAGGTTGAGAATATGCAGATTATCAGCCATCATGTATCAATCCTAATGCCTGCTGGATTGAAGCTTGGCTTAAAGATCTCGGGCCGAATTACTGCATTAGTTAGCGAGCAATACGCCACTGAAATATGTGAGTTTTGCATTACAAGTTCACATAATTCAGTCACGTATTGTCTGCTTGCTCACGCGGTCAAAACATCAAGCTTTGAGTTAACCTTCCGTAGCATACTTGAGATGGGTTCGTTAGAGCCATACGAGATGTGGTGGGTTGGAAGATAGAAAAGTCGTGGGCAACGTAGACAACGAGGATTAGTGTTGAGGCAGATAGAGTTGTAAAGAGACGCGCAATCGAGAGAGCCTGAAAGGAGTCGGTGAATGAAGATAATGTCTGCTGCGTTCCTTCGTTCCTCCAGGGTATTTAGGTTAATAAGTTTAAGAAGGTCGCGATAAGGAGGTCAAATTAGAGGATCGGTCCAAGGAAGACCACGAAGAGCAAATTGATGAATGCTTTCGATTCTGGATACATGAACTCGTTGCGAGGACACCACGCTTCGCTAGCGTACTCTAAGAGGGGTCGAACAAAAGTGATTTATAGGGATCTGCATCTGGTCACGTATGGGTCGCAGAATTCTTTTGACCATCTTTTAACGATGCTTTAGTAATTATCTCATCAATATGCGAAGGAAAGCTTAGTTCCCTGTCCCATAATATGCCAAGGTCGCGAATTGATTGAACGAGAGATATAGGTTGATCGTTAAGTAGGTAAATTCGGGGATTAGACTTGTTGCTCTAAAGTGAGAAGGTTGTAGACTGACATTTGGATACATTCAGTTCTAGGCAGTTCTTGAGGCACCAGTTGGAAAAACTGTTTAGATCTATTTGAAGGAGGCTGGAGTAATGTTGTAAAGAAATGCCTTTGCAAAATTTGATGTCATCAACATAGAGAGAGAGTGCTGAGTGTTGAGTGATCCTTTCAAGATCGTAATAATATAAAAGGGGGACCTAGATGACTGCCTTGTGGAACACCAGAGCTGGCTGAGAAAGGTGCCGAAAGAACGGACCTGAAGCGAACACTTTAAAAACTGTTTTCCAGGTATGAATTTATCCATTTTAGCAAAACGGATTCAAAGCCAAGGGACAATTTGAAAACTATTAATTTATGGGAAATCTTGTCAAAAGCCTTACTGAAATCTCTTGTAACAACATCGACTTTTTTACCACTTTCAATGGCTGAGAGTGTAGAGGATATGAATTCGACAAGATTAGTGGTCGTTGATCTACCTTTTAAAAAGACGTGCTAGTTTGGGGGAAGGGTATCGTTTATTGCGTTGTTTTGAATGAACAACCATAATTCTTAGAATTGCTACCACGTGAAGTGGACGGCTGGAGTTACAGCGCTGTTTCACGGTCTGCCACAACCGATCATCAGACTCCTTTTTCTATGGTACTGGTCTGTGTTTTTTTCCTTGTATCCCGAAAATCCATTTTTACTTCCCCGGGGATTCGAACCTAGGACCAGCTGCTTCTCAGGCGAGCACTCTTTCACTGTGCCATTGAAGCCACGAGTTTCAGTTCATCCAGTTTGTATTTTTTGATTTTTTCTTTGGGCAGGCCAGCGCCTGTAAGTATATTATGTTGTTCATTCAAAACAACGCAAAGGAAATTGATGTAAACAAAACCAAAAACGGGAAAATTGTGAGATTCCACATGCAAAAACCAAGTTAAAAGTATCGTTTATTTTCAAAAGTTCGATTGGAACGGCATTGGTGGCTTCAAATCTTATTAAACTGATCTCCGTGACGCAAAACAGTAACCCTCGAAGTGTGATGTTTTACGTAGCCTTTGGATTTCACCGAACATTTTCAATTTTTTGTGGGATTCATCTAATATTTGTGACTAGAGCTGCCACAGGAGCTTCTTGAATACGCCCAAGAAAAGATTGGTTACTTTTCTGCAGATTAAAACCTTTTTTAATGCACATTATGGTCGAATCTCCACGCCAAGAGTAGTTGAAGCCAACAAAACAAGATATACGTACTTGCCTTGGTCATCGCGTAGCCAAACTTTAAACTAATAGAAATATTCTGGGTGAGAATGGCGAGGCGGATTAATGCTGCTTGGGGTAATCTTAACAAAAATCATTGAAGAACCCTTTCTTCTTGTTTGAATATCCATGCTGAACAGACTTTTTTATTATCCATATAAAGGATCAAGATCTAGTAATTTTTTTTTTTTTGGAATACCCTATCCTAAGACTTATAGCTTGCCCTACTGCTGGTTATGAACTTCTTAAAGGTACTTTGTTTGTGATAAAAAAAATTTCGATTTTCCGCGCAAGCGAATAAAAAAATAGAAAATTTGGACGAAAGTATGTGGAAAAAGATGATTAAAAAAAGTAATTTTTCTTTTCCGTTTTAACAAAGACTAGGGGTCGCCCCATGGTCGAAATTCGACCAATTTATTCTATAAGTTGAAAAAAAAACAAAGTCGACTGTTATACATATTAATCGGAAAATGAAAATTTTCCACATTGCATTCTCTGATTTCACATGATATAAAATTTTTCCGGCATTTTCAAGTAACTTTAAGCTTTTTCAAGTAACTTCAAGTACGTTCAAGCATTATCAAGTAACCACACAGCAATGTTGTTGTTGTTGTAATTTTATCCAATTCGCTTCATTTTACCTGCTGTAATTCATAATATGTGTTATATATGTGGATAATTTTTGTATTGTGCACTTCTATGTATTCTATATGTATAGTGTTGGCAGATCTTAGTGACGTATAATAGCAAAAATGGGTGGAAACACGTCATAGGCAACTCCGTATTAATATATGTATAGATATTTTGGTAAATAAAAATTATTAAAAATTACGATAAGGAACTAACGTTCGAATATTTGGAGGAGCTTGAACTTAACTACGCATCGAGACAAATCAGTCATTATTTTGTGGGTCTTCATGTTCCTTGTGTTTGAAAAATTTAAAGGACATGCGTTTCTTTCAAACTAAATATGAAGCTCTATTCAAAAATGTACTGCGTGACACCTCTTTGTATTATAATCTTTCTGATTATAATCTCCAGGAGCTCAAAATGATAATGTGAAAAAAACCTATTATCGAAAAAGCTTTCTAGAATATGCGCGAATTTGGAAACTTGTGTCCCTATTCGAATTTGGTTAACAAATAAATTGTACAAAACATACATTTGAAAGCGAAAAATTCAAACTTTGACTGTGTAACCTTTAATTACTTAACTATTATTTAAATTATTGCTTTCCATTAAGAAAGCAAGAAATGGCAACAGAACAATTTGTTGGAAGACCATGTTTGCACGGAAAATCAACTACAAGTAGTGAATCATTTGAAGAAATGTTTTAATATTAGTCAAATTCGGTCAATTTTGTCGTTTACACAAATGTGCCATAACACCATGATTTTTCTCTACCAATTACATACCTCCTTCTTCTGCTGCCTTTTTTACGACGAGGTTAAGATTTGGACTAAAGTGATAATAACCCTCTCAATTTAATGCGTCCCTACTGGTCTCTACTGAGGTTCGCTGAAATAACATGTTCTTAAAACTTAAATACAGCCTTATTGCGAAGATCAATCGACAATTGATAATTGACTATTTTCAATGTGTGCTATTGTGAACGAACGATTCATTTGGTATTTTTGTCAATCGTATTTTTTTAATTGACTGCGATTGACAAAATCCTTTAGAATCCTTCGTTCATTATACGAGTAGCACACATTGAAAATAGTCAATTATCAACTGTCGATTGATCTTCGCAATAAGACTCATAATGTAGATTCCCTTCACATCGTACTTAAAAACCGAACACCTTCTTATTCACCTGGATTTTGTTTCATTATTTTTTTTTACATTATCTTCTCATAAATGAACCATAATAACACCGCATAATACAACAACAACAAAACAACGTTTATTCCGTTTACGAACAGAAATAAAAAATAGACTTCGAAATTAAATTAAAATGGTGAGAAAACTGACTCACAAACGCGTTCTGGAAAAAATAAAATAAAGTGTTTGATTGGGTCATACGAAACTTTCTCGCTTATATCAGAATTGGTTCCAAACTCTGGACACCTCTTCGACTCATACACCAGGCCGCCAGCGGCCCCAGATGCAACTGATCCGTCGGCGCTCCGTGGCGTTGTGATTAATTGAGTAAATGTGACATTTAGTGATCTTTCTATGAGAAATTGATTGAAAGCAAAAATGCCAGTTTTGAATGGCAATGACAACTGAGGGTATAAATTCTTTTTTGGGGTGGGCCTTATTGCCACTTCAAAGAAGAAATAAACCGTCCGTCGGCAAAAATTCGGCCGTTAAACTCGAGCTAGAAAGCTGAAATTTTATTTATATGCTCTCTAAGGACCCGAAATAATCAAGTTTAATAATTTTAAAAATCCGCCTACTAAACTTCTATTACAAAAAACTTGCTATTGAAGAAATCATCGTGAATGAAAAACCTATTCTTTGCAAAGTACCTCTGTAGATGAAGTCGTTTTGAACAATTTTTTTTAAAAATGTCTGCCATGCCCGGTTTTTTTTTACAAAAATTTAATTTTTTCGAAAAAAATGCTTTAAAATTGTGTAACAAAAATGTAGCTCATTCTTAACAATTCACGAATACTTAGATTTTTGCCACGCCCACTTTATGAGGGCTTGGAATAGGAATAGGGTATCCAACAGTTCGCCCAAGCGAACTGTATGTAGCCTTTCCCTATGTTTAAGACACCTTTTGTTTTTAGAAATTTTAGAAACTGTTATAAATTCAAATGGTAATACCGTTTCTAAGATATTCAACCCTATCGAGGTATCCGTTCGGAAGAAATTCCGAAACGAAAGGCAAATCCAATCGGAACTCAGATTGCGATCAAGGTATCCGTTTCGGAACAAGATAAATAAAGCATACAAACGCATTTATTTGACAGCGAATCAGCTACTTTAAATCCATTACGGTGTGAAATACTTTGTGATAAATCTAATACAGTTTCAAAGTAATCGCTAATGTGGCTCGAGTTGACCACTAAACATCAAAAATTATATTTTTTTAATTTTATTCCGTCCAATTTTTACCACTTTTCCATTTTACTTAAAATAATCCGCAGCATTTTCTTGTCGGAGAGTTTCGAAAGAAATTTTCTGTGTATCTGTCAATAGTAAGTGACATAAACGCGGTACAACACAATGCGACAAGGTGCGCTATATGTCATCGGAGAATTTTTCCGAAAGTTGTATCGGAACGGATACCTGAAATGAAATTTCCTGGAATGAAAATTCCGTTCCGAACGGATACGTCGATAGGGCCGATTGACTGAAGGACTCTTAATAAAGTCTTTTCGAAAGCCAAGTAAGCCATCTCCTTACACTCACCCGAGCCGTTTTTGAAAACACAGTTTTCGACTTCTCTATAGTCGTATCATTTTCAGTTTGAGTTCGAAATTTCAGCACGATTGCAACACCTTTCTCTTTAGTAAAGAATATGAGAAAGTCAAAGAGAAGAGAAAAATAAAATTCTAAATGAAAATGCATTTCTATATCGGACATTTGTAACTTGAGACTCAAATATTGATCTTAATTTATGAGAACGAAAAAATCGTCCAATCCTTCAAATAGAGGAATGAATTATTTTCCTTGCAGTTTAGTCGGATAACTCGTGCGCAACCCTTCGTCGACTTACACACATATTTCGTTTTCTCCTTGAAAGTCAGCTCCACTTCCCTCATGTATTCCTAAATCAAATTTATTTATCTGCACAAGCAACGGCAAAGGCACCATCATATCGGGCAATTAATGCCATCTAAGTCTATCAATTAAAAAAAGGTTGTTCCCAGGCCCACAGAGCCATCAGTGGCGGCGGCGGCTGCGTTTGGCGGGCGGCGGCGGCTGCGTTTGGCGGGCGGCGGTGAATATGAGGGTTGGCGAACGAACGACATCGATTATGGTGTGCGGTTCCTCTCTGTTTCTACATTTCTGTGTGGATTCGTTTTGTTTTGTTTTATCCATCCACGAACCACGGAAACATGCATGCATATGTATCTATCTCAATTGAACGCCAGTTTCTGGGATGAATAAAATTCCATTAACCGCTGTGCTGCTGGAAATTGTCGGTGCGTTTCACCCATTTTAATTAGAACGGACATTTTCTATTGAACCCGAACGTCAAAGAGGTTTCTATTTTCATTTTCACTTGCAGTACCCTGCCCCTTCCCGTTTCAGAGCTCTCCTGTGCATTGTATGGTTGCAGTGCGTAGATGAGTCACCGCCACAACCACCACGTTCGGATTTGATTGGAGTTAATGATTGCTGAGGAATGTTCCATGGTCGGGATTAGTTTTCTGATGCACAGTAGGGGGGTTTGTTTTCTATTAAATAAATACTCATGCTTATGCCTCGTGGTTTTGCAAATGCTAAACAGAAACTAAGTGACTTTGATCCTGTGACATAAGCTGAAAATATTTCGCCATTAGGCAGTAACGAAGAAGAATCACAATTTAGAGAACATTTATTTCGAGATTTACGTTGACTTATGTGGCCTACATCAAGCAACAAATTATACTGTAAAAATGTCATTTAATTAGAAAGGATTTTTGACCCACATCACATGGCAATAAAGAGTCTTGCCGTAATCGCAAGTAAGTGCCACAATCCAGGGGGAAATTGAGACAGGTCAAGCTAATTGACGTGTGGGAAGCGATTACTCGGCACAAGTAGTAGGTCACTCACTTAATCACTCACTTAGTCACTTCCCAGTTCTTGTTTCTATGTGTTTCTACTATATATCCATATATCGCAACTTCGGTGATACAACGACGTAAGTGCAAAACTGTCGATACTTCAGAAAACGCAATTTAATATTTGTTAAATCTTTTTTATTCAAAAAAACATAAAAATTTATTTATTTTTTAAAGGAACAAAGAAGCCAAATCATAGTTTTTTGCAGTGTATTATTTTTTTATTAATAATATTATTATTATATTTAGTTCAGTTAAAGTATAGTGTCTTAAAGAGTTGCACTTGTGTCGATGATCCGATAGAAGATGAGTAAAGATTCTTAAAATCTGAACTAAAAAAAAACTGCCGTGCGTACGTCTTTGTTTAACCGAATACTAAGTAAAATTAAATAAAAGAAAACATCGGAATTCGCAATTAGGTCGTTGGCTTACAAAATGAATAAGGGTAACTTGAAGATTTAAAACGCAACAGACAGATACGGCAATGTTCTTTCAAAACGTTTATTTTTAAATAGACTAAAAGTACAACGACATATCTGCCCCCTGCCCTGTTGGTTTCAGACGCCGTCGACATGAGGTTTGTTGAGTTAAGCTTTCTGACATAACAAATCAATCAAACTTAGGAGAGCTGCAATTGCAACAACATGTCAAAATAGGTCTACAACCTAAGGGTTGGTATAAAAAAAAATTCAGAAGAATTTGAATGGACATTAACGCTCAGTCCTGAGTCGTGAATATACATATACTCGTTGTATAACGAGAACAAAATCGCGTGTTAACAAAAATAGCCCCGCCATCTAGGTCAAAGCTTCTAGTATGGGATCTGTAGTAGTCTCCTTTGTAGATGAGGAGGTATGGTTTTTTGTTGTCATTCCAAGAAACAGTTCTTTTGTGCTACGATAACTACTGTTTTCCCTCTTAAGGAGAAACAAATCGCATCTCCAGAACCGTTTTAGAAATGTCGAATCTGTCTTATCCTTTAGTAAGCCATTTATTGCACTTATATATATATTTTTTTTATAAATTGCTTACGCTAAAGGGATTTTTCTGTAAATGTTACAGTAAACTAAGAACACAGCGCAAGCATTTTTGTTTTACAGCAAGTAAAACCTGGAAATATCGTATTTCATTGCATGCTTTTCGGTGCTACTTACTATTAAAAGTAATAGAGAGATAGGATAGAAGTGTTTTGGGTGCAGTTGTAAGGGTTTTCTCCACGGGTGGTGTCTAAATTGCTTAGGGAGATGTATTCGACGAAAAGTAATGAACTTGGCAGGGATTTGAACACACGACTTTTCAATCAGTAAGCCAATACAGTTTATGAAATCGTTAAGAAAGCTTTCAGCTCACCACTCAAGAACCGATAATGGTTTGATAGCTCGGGGTTCACGGTCGACTTACTCTGATCTCCTTCCTCGGATTCAAGGAGCGATCTAGGGTTCGATTGTTTCAGCGATCCCTGTCGGTCTCGCCTGCATATTGTCTTGCAGGTAGTTTGAAATTCGATTGTACCAATTCACTTTGCACTTCCCTCCTTTCCTGGATTTCGAGAAGGGGTAAAGGGTTCGATTGTCACAGACACCCTATGCGGTCCTCCGCTATGCTAAGAAGGTGTAGTAGTCTGAGGTTCGATTGTATAAGTCAACTCACTCTGCTCCTCCTAGAGGGGAAGTTGGGCTGGGCATCTACTGGAGTAAGGTATCTTGAGGTATGATCGAAATGTTTTGTCATGATGCAGTAACGAAGATAACTAAGAGTGCACCTTTTTAAAGATTGTCCTCAATCTCCTCTCCCTCCAATACCATGTGGGACAGCATTGACTTTGATTGTTTCATTAGCCCATATACGCTCTTCTCTCAAGTACCGAAAATATATGAGGTCCGACGCTGCAGCTGCTTCACTCTGATCTCCTTCCCAGGGACTTGAGTGGGTTGGGGTTAGATTGTATCAGTCACCTCAATCAGCGCTCATTTCAGGAAGTTCGAGATGCCGCCATGGGCTATTTTAAAACAGATCAAAACCGTTAGAGTAGTTTCGAAAAATATCAGATTTTAATAAACCTCGTTTATGTGGTAGATTCCGCTATTTAAAGTGATAAAAAAATCTACACGCTGCATTAGCCCAAAAACTCGAAATACGGAAATAAAATCCGTCGACCCGTAAAGATTCTCTTTTAAGTTTGCCATTTAAAATTGCTGCCTCAATAACATTACCATCAATTTGAAATTTGAATACCACACATCCGTACGTCACTAATTTTGAGGCTGAACATTTACATACAGACAATGTCTTTCTGAATAACGTTTTTTCCAACGCCTATTCTTGAAGGCATTTTTACAAAATTTCAAATTTTTCATTTTGTTGAAAAGCTAAAACTCAAATTTAGAAAGACTCAACCCAATGCCACGACGGCTTTGGGTGATTGGAATATAGATATCCAAAAGTTGTTTGGGATAACAATCAGCTGATAAATCATTTTGCAGTTGAACACGTATCTTCGTTGTTAATTTAAACTTATTTATGTTTCTCCACACCGATGATGTATTAATGGTAATGTTTGTCTGAAGTTTCCAGACAGCACCTACCGGGGCAGCACCTACCTATAAAGCCGTCTTGCCTACTTTGGGGGAGAGCAATGAATGATCGAAATCCTAACACAAGGGGTGAAGGCTCAAGCAGTTTAACCATATTCATTTAAGCCTAGCGACACATTTAACATCTTAAAACTGTCCCGCATGTGTGTATGAAATCCGTGGGTTGACACAACATTAGATCAACGGTGTAGTAAAAGAAAGATCATACGATTATCATCATAAACCATAAGCTTTCGGATCAGACTAAAGCAACACCACCAGCATTTGAATTGGTCTCAATTATTAAGTGATCAGAAACTGAGAGGTCTGCCAATATTCATTGAGATCGACCGGGCGAATCATTCAGACGGACCAGTAGGTATGCAGTTAAGTGGGAGGGTTGTGATTCCTCTTATTCCTGATCAAAGCTTTGCCATAACGGAAGTAAAATAAGAAGAAAACATACTCTGGAAACCCAGCGAACTTCACAGGGGACCAGTAAGGATACAGAAATGTGGGACGGTTATTTGTGATCCCTCCAAGCCAGTTCATAAATATGGCGATAAAGAAAGAAAAATAATATCCTTGGTTCCATTTACAAAGCCAACTTTTCGAATAGTTTGCTGGACTTAAAAATGCGGGTAAGTAGCACATACTGCCGATTATTTCAATGTTATTTATACGTATTAAGAAACTTAAACACTTTTTTACAATGTAACACATCCACATTCATATTGCCTGGCTGGTATCCGCCGGACTAGAACTAGCCGACCATAAAACAGAAGCTGTCCTTTCAACGAGTCGAAAAACCATTGAATTCGCCAATTTCCAGATCATCAGATCTAAAGGAGCAGTCAAATATCTTGGAGTCATGCTAGACAACAGACTACAGTTCAAGACGCACGTGGAGTATACGAAAGCTTCGCAAATACAGGTAGCTCTGTCACGCATACTTCCTAACATCGGTGGACCTGGATACGCTAGGAGGGACGTTTTATCAAGAGTAGTCAGCTCAGCCCTCCTTTACGCCGCCTCGGTTTGGGCGGGGCCACTAGCGACGAAAGAAACAAGAAGGAAACTATCATCCGCATACAGGCTTAGTGCGTTAAGGACAATCTGTGGTTTTCGAACCATCTCGGACGAAGCGGCCTTGGTCATAGCTGGAATGACACCTACCCATAGACATTCTAGCGGGCGAGATGTTGAGGATCTACAACAGAAAAATGCCGGGCGGACAAGATGCAAGTAAAATGCCAAGAATTAAAGTAGAAGAATGAGCAGCTTCAATTGCTATATGGCAAACCAGGTGGGACAACACTACAAAAGGCAGATGGACATACAAGCTGATTCCGTCAATCGAGACCTGGACAAAGCGAGCACATGGAAACAGCACCTACCACCTTACGCTTCCTGACTGGCCACGGCGGCTACCGCAAATAACCTACATCGATTTGGACACGATAGCTCGCTATTTTGCCCAGATTGTCCAGACCAGGAGGAAGACACGGAGCACTCAGTTTTTTGTTGTAGGCGATTCGTAGGATGGAGAACGAATCTGCCCAACCTATCTTTCCTAATAGACCATATCTTGCAGTCGGAGGACAATTGGACGACAGTTTGTAATCTGCTAACAACTATCCAAAATGAACTGCGGAGAGTAGAAAAGCTAAGGAGAGCATCAGAAGCAGCTGAAGCGCTAGAAGCTACTGGCACAAGACAAGACGCATAGCATGAATAACGGCAGTCCCGCGGGGAGAGCGGTTGACGTCTGCTGGGTGTGGATTAGTATGTAGGCGCATTCCTGGCATCGATTTTTCGGGTTTGCGAATCGTGCATGCCAACTTTTGAAGATTACTACATCCATTGGCATAGCCAAGAAAAAAAAACATTCATATTACAGTTCACATACAGCACTAGGCACCATAAGGGCCATCGCGATCCCTACGGAACCAATTAAATCAAGACTTTAAAAGAAGAAAAACCTATTCACTTTCCCTCACAAAACATCTAATCTTCCTGCAGAATTTGACCAGCTTCCTGTGGTCTGTGCCGCTCAACTCCCCTAATTCCTCGAAAAAGTACTCTCCTAGAAACCTCCTACGATTCCTTTCTACACCCTCGCACTCACACAGTATGTGTGTTATGTCTTCTTCGGTTTGCAGGTCTTGTAGATGTGGAGGTTCTGTGGCCTGCATGTATCCACATCTACAAGTCTTAGCCGCCTAGAATACTTCCTTAGGAGACAGCGTGTCGATATAATCCCAACTACTGTTCTAAAAATTGAGAATTTCCCTAAATCTTTTCTTGCCCAAATGCGGCCAAAGCGCTTTAGACATCCTATTCCCCTATAGATTTTGCCATCTAAGGTCAGTAATTTTTAAGATTTTCTCATTAATTATTCCCTTGATAACGCCAAAGGGTGGTTTGATGTCCACACCTCCACTACTCTCCAGTTACCCTCCCTTTCCCTCAAGCTCATCGGCTTGCTCATTCCCCTCTACACCGCTGTGTTCCAGTACCCGGCACAGTCTTACTCCGTTCAGCCTGCAAACTGCCTTAAGCATTGTGCGAAAGTTTCTGACTGTCTCAGAATTGATGTTAACAATTATTGACTCGGCAAATACAAACTATTAAGACATAACATTGGTGAAGGAACCTACTTGCATTTGAAAAACATCAAAAGATTGCAATCCATTGTTAAGTAATCACCGCAGTTTTAAAACAGAAAACCTGTTATCTCCGAACACTGCTAGGCACAAGTGCCCTTATCCCTTTAACCACTTAAAAGAGCAGTCACTAATAGTATTTAAGTCCCTTAATTTGTGTCGCCCCTCTCAGGGCGAACACTACAAATTGCCCATCTAGCTGCGAGTACATCTCTCTATTGAACTTAGCTTCCAGATAAAAACACACTCATCCTCTTTTATAATTTTCATAAATAAACTTCACAATCATTTTCCGTCTACAACAGTAGCATTGCCCAAGGGCATCTGAAGAAAACAGCACACACTTACTCTGCCAACGGATGGCATTTGAAGTGCCATCATCCCAGTGAAATGTGTGGATAAATACGTACGTATCTGTGCAGTCCAACAACATGAAACGAAAGCCGAGCGCTTGTGCAGCCCTTCATCCCAAAATATGAGCAATCATGTCCAATCTCTTCACGATGATGGTAAATTATTTTCCAATCTAGACTAAACTCCAACAAAAGACAAAATAAAAAATTAGAAATTAGACTGATGGCAACTGATGGGGCTGTATAGAATAGATGCAGCGAGGAGATGATGGTGATCAACCGGAAATGTCGCCATAAATCGTACAAAAGAGCGATGCTGTGCTGTTCCGCGCTATTGTAGCTTTATCCTTTCTAAGGTTGGGCTGTGCTGCATTCTGACAGAAACAGTTTTTGAGTGCTGCTGCCAGAATACGAGGCCAGTTGCCTTGCCACCGGGAAACATGTACGAACGGAAACAAGCAGCAGCTTTTTGTCAACCCAAATAAAGTGTGACAGGCTCTGGAAAGTGTCGCTACTTGTTGTTAAATAAAGTGTTTGTAAGGACGAGGGATGTTAGCTTAAATAGGACTAAGGCCTGTCGGTTATACCATGTAGAGCGAGGCAAATGAACCAGGGATAAACGATTTCTTTGAGTTTTCGGAAGAAAGACACTTGCGCGAATTATTGCCTCTTTAAGGATTCGCTACATTAATTATTGTAAGTACTTGTCCCGGCCGGCGGCAAGAGGACGCAAAAGTTTGCCTAATGCAAGCCAACAACTTAGGAATTGTTCAAGTGAATATTGTGGGGGTGTGTTATTGGATGTTTTTGTGTGTTTTTGGTATTTCCATATATCGAAACGCAAAGGGTAAAATGTTGGCTTTTAGGGGATGTAATTTGCCGCAGTTGATGAAAGGAAGGTTCGAGTTAGTTTCAACTGGAAAGTTGTTAGACTTAACCGATCCAAAGGTACACGTTTTTCTCTTAATTAGCCAGACCCTGCAAATATGTATGTCCCAATGACAGGCGGATAAATCAGATTGACCTAATTGGATGGGCATTAACGACTGCTAAGCTTTACGGATTCTTTCATGATTTCTCATTCAATATTCTCATTATAATACACTAGAAATATTCAACATCAACGTGGGTCGGTATTTCCACTGTACTTTAAATCTTATTTTTCAAGCGCTCATTTTGTGTAGGTGCAGGATTTTCCAAAAGGATTTATCAAGAAAACACTTTTTTTTTAATATTTAGGCACGTGGCCACGCACTGTGATCCGAAATCACTTTTTTGGTTGGAAAAAACATAAGTTTTAAACGAAAAAGGTTACTGCGTTGACGGGGCAAGAAAATCCTGCACCCGTCACACTTAGGTCAATGTAGACCCTTTAAGATAAAACTAATAAAGATAGCGCTATAATTATTTTATTACTTAAAGCAGGCATGTTAAATATACGGTCCGCTGGCAATGACTGAAATAATTATATACGCCCCGCCCCAGCAAGTATTTATTCGTCGAATTAATAAAGAATTTTATATCACAGAAGAGTTGCTGCAGTGTATACCTTTAGATAGATAGATAGATACATTTATTGTTTCAAGGAAAAATTACATAGTTTACAATATTTATAAGTCATTGCACAGCACAGAGATTTGATAACAAATTGTATCTTACTACTGAAAATCAATATTAGGATTCTGATAAGCTTGTATTTCAAAATGAATAGGTTTGAAGGAAAATAAGAAAGAAAAACCTTCATTTAAATTTTGTTTATAATTATATCACAGATATGGCTTAAATCTAATGGAATGAACACAAATACTAATATTATTTCATAGATAAATAAATAAATATATAAATAAATAAATAAATAAATACATTAACAAATAAATAAGTAAATAAATAAATAAATAAATAAATAAGGAGATATATAAAATAAATATACTAATAAATAAAATGATATGTGTGGGTTATAATATATGTATGTATTGTAAATGCATTAATTATAAATAATTATGAATAACAAATTTAATAACAAAATTACTGAAGTAACAAAAGAAATAAATAGGGAAGATATAAATCATATCATATATTATATATATTTTTTTTTTTTTATTTTTAAATAAGG
This sequence comes from Portevinia maculata, assembly GCA_949715645.1. NCBI lineage: Eukaryota > Metazoa > Arthropoda > Insecta > Diptera > Syrphidae > Portevinia > Portevinia maculata. The sequence goes on from OX454525.1 coordinate 104,843,663, forward strand.
TTTTTTATGAGAGGGATTTCTATTGATTCACATTTTCTGAAAAAATTTTCATTGTGAACTTCAAATTTCCAATTTGCTTTAATGACTTTTGCCTGATCGTGTAACTCCTGGGTTGAAAAATGCCAGGGGACTTTAAGGATCATTTTTAAAATTTTGTTTTGTAATATCTGTAGTTTTTTCCTATGCATTCCGGCACAATTTCCCCAAACAGGTGATCCATACAATAATATCGCTTGAAAAACGACTTTAAAAATTATTAATTTATTGTGCTTACTGAGTAATGACTTCCGGTTTATGAGCGGGTATAACAATTTAATGCCAATATTTATTTTATTTGATGTCATTTGTGTGTGTTCCTTAAAGGTCAGCGTCTTGTCTAAGTAGACACCTAAGTACTTGACAGAGTTGACCCATGGAATATCATAGTTATTTATATTTAAATTATGGCAGGGTAAGAAACAATCCTTCCTTTTTCTGGTAAAAAAAGATATGTGTATACCTTTGAAGAGTACTACCACAGCTCAAATCTACTCAGCAACTCCAAGCGTTTCGACAAGAAATTTATCTGCTCTAATGGGTATCAGCAGACAGTCATTGCGGACAATTGTGTACAAAGATTTGAATTCGTTGGGTATATTAAACCATGCAGACTTTCCAATCTGCTTGGAGTTTTGACAGAAGCTCCTTCAAATGGTGGACGAGGACGAAACCATGATCAAATACATTTTTATTTCAGATGAAGCCCACTTCGCAGGGAATAGTAGCTGTGTTTAAGCAACATTTGCAGCAGCTACTTAATGGGCATCATGTAGAGAGAGTGATAGGGCAAGAAGAAAGCCCACGTTCAGTCAATGAAGATCCAGTTCCACCACCCAGTATAGAAGAAATTGGCTTAGCTATAAAAAAGCTTAAGAACAACAAAGCCGCAGGCTCTGATGGTTTACCAGCGGAGCTCTTCAAATACGGTGGTGATGTTTTGGTAGGGCGCATGCACCAAATCATCAGCCAAGTATGGGTGGAAGAAAACATGCCCGATGACTGGACTATCAGCTCCGTATGCCCAATCTACAAAAAAGGTGATCCTATGTCTTGCGACAACTATCGAGGCATATCCCTGCTTAATGTCGCATATAAGATCCTATCCAAATTACTGTGTGAACGTCTTAAACCGTTTTGCAACACACTTATCGGCACGTACCAGCGTGGCTTCCGCCCAGGTAGATCGACTATAAACCAAATTTTCACACTGACGCAAATCGTGGAAAAGACCAACGAATTTTAAGTCGAGACACACCACCTATTCATCGACTTCAAAGCCGCTTATGATAGTATACATCGTCAGGAGCTCTATATGGCGATGGCCGAATTCGGAATACCGGCAAAACTGATTCAGATGTGTCGCGTGACTCTGGAAAACACGCGGTGCAACGTGCAGTTTGGAAATAGTTCCTCGGAACTATTTCAAACATGCACCGGATTTCGGTAAGGGGGCGCGCTATTATGCGATTTCTTCAATCTCGTACTGGAGCAGATAGTGCGCAGGGCAGTTGTCAACACGGAAGGCACTATCTTCAACAGGTCCGTTAAGCTGCTGGGTTATGCGGACGATATTGACATCATCGGCCGATCACAGCGCTCCGTGATAGAAGCTTTCACGGCGATTGAAGAACAGGCGAAATCTGTTGGCCTTCTAGAAAATGAGGACAAGACCAAATCCATGCTATCAACAAACAAACAAACATCTGTCCACCGCCTAGGACAAAACGTCACTATTGATAGCAACAATTTCGAGGAGTTAAGGAGTTCATCTACCTCGGAGTAAACATGAACTCCACAAATGACACTTTAGTGGAGATCCGGCGAAGAATTACCCTAGGAAACCGCTGCTTCTTCGGTTTGGCAAAACAGCTGGGTTCAAAACTCCTAACTCGGAGGACGAAATGTATGCTTTACAAAACCCTTATCCTGCCAGTTCTGCTTTATGGCGCCGAGTGCTGGACGATAAGCAGGAAGGGAGAGCTGATACTGGGCTCCTTCGAAAGAAAAATTCTTCGGCGGATTTGTGTGCGAGGAGGGCGAATGGAGGAGAAGATACAACCGCGAACTCTATAAGCTGAACCAAGATGTGGATTTATTCCAAAAGCCAAAATACGTCGACTACATTGGCTCGGCCACCTCGAGCGAATGGACAATAATGCTCCAGCTAAGAGGATCTTCGAATCCCAGCCCCCAGGTTCGAGAAGGCAAGGAAGACCGAACCTCCGTTTCAAAGACCAAGCCCTCGCGGATGCCAGAGCGCTTGGTCTGGACAACTGGAAGCAGCGCGCCCATGATCCTAAAGTATGCAAGGCTGCTGTCTAATATTTAGTAGCTCGAACCAAGAAATTTTCCATGAGACGGAACTGCACCCAGCTCGAGTCACAGTACGTTGTGCAGTTTCCTCAAGCTGCATTGTCGTGCCATACTTTTTCGAGGAAAACGGTCACTACAATGCGACGGTTAATGGAGACCGTTATTTAAAAATGTTAAAGGATTTTTTTTTCTCAGAACTACGACGGAAGAGAATTCCTTTGAACTCTGTGTGGTTCCAGCAAGATGGGTTCAAGTTCACATATAACCCGGACTGCTGTGGCAGAGTTGCAACGGAATTTTCCCAATAAAATTATTTCAAGAAACTCCATATTTCGTTTGCCCCCCAGGTCTAAAGACCTGACTGCACCTGATTTTTTCTTATGGGGTCATTGTTAACAGGAAATTTACATAACCAAACTAACAAATTTAAATGATTAAAAACAATCTATTCAATCAATAATTGACTTCAACTTTACAGGTAGTCATGAAGAATTTTTTGCTAAGATGCCCTACATGCGTCATTTAGCTTGGAAGCCATTTATATTTAATTATTTTAAAAATCCATTTAAAATAAAACTGAATAAAATTGAATTATCTTTCGAATGAAAAAAATAAATAAATAAATTATATGAACTACAAAAAAAGTTATTCGAGTTTCTTAATGTAGCAAAATTCATCATATTCCATTGTCCATGAATAGCACTTGCATCGTTGAAACCAAACGGCTTTCCATTCTCGGTATGTGTTTTAATGACAACTTTCGTTGGAATACCACATATTCGATGTGGCCAAGAACGCTACGAAATGCCTAGGCTTCCTTAAGCGCTGCAATAAATATTTCACTCCCTCTGATCTGGCTACTATTTATAGGGCGTTTGTTCGCCCAAAACTTGATTGCAATGCGTATATCTGGTCTGGTGCAGCAATTACTTATTTGGAGCTACTTGACAGGATCCAAAAACCTGCGATAAGACTCATTGGTGACTGTACCATAAGTGCTCAAACGAAATAGCCAGTTGCATTCCACCCCTAGAACATTTCAACAGCAATACCCGCTGTGAAAGCCTGTATTCGAACGTACAGTGAAATACAAGGAATCTTTCCTTAGCCGTACAACACGAATGTGGAATGCTCTTCCCCGCTCAATTTTTATATGTGGCCAAAGCTGGAGGTGCGACGATCTAAGTGTCTCATCTCACTAAACCGACTGCATATTAGCTCCACTATAGGGGTCATTACAGGGCACTGTCTATTGGGAACGGGAAGGCACGCATTTCGCTTCGGCTTGCCGTTTATTCAAATGACCTCTGCAGAAGCTGCATGGACGAGGAGGAGGAGGAGACTTCTTGCTTAATGTGCTAAGTGACTTGTCTAACACTAACGTTAGAAGTCTATTGCGGTTCAACTAGTAGTGAAAGAGACCCCTGTATCATAGGTTAGGTTAGGTTAAGGTGGCTGTCGGCAGAAGCTGACACACTTAGACCAATTTAGGTCCATTGTCATACCACGTATGTATTTATCTACCTCAACTCTGCAGATGGGACTGGCCAACGACACGCGGTTGGTCTCAAACGGTCCCCCATCTACGTACTAACCGTCTGACTAGAACCGATTAACTCGACGTGGTACGGTCGTTGGTTGTAATTACCCCTGTATCATAATGGACCTAACATTGGTCTAAGTGTGTTGGCTTTAAGGTGACCGTCACCTCAAACTAACCTTACCTAACCTAGTCGTGGATAATAATAATAATAATTAGTTAGGGTATATTACACTGCGACCTATTGGTCTATTGTGTCCCCTTGCTTGTGCCTCGGAGAGGTTCATGCCCTCTTTCAGAGCCCTCTCTAGATACTTCTTAGTGAAGCGTGTCGAGGCATTGCTCTGTTTTATCCTTGGCAGGTCACACTCCTTAGAGCACAACATCCAGTTCAGTTTCTTTAATGAATCTGAGAATGAGCTGTGGGTCCATGGTTTGTATGTCCTTGCATAAACAAATTGTAACGTTTATGGCTCAAAAGGACTAACCGATGGAACACAGTGCTGAATGGTAAATTGACTTTGCATTCTTAGTTGATATGACGAAATCCTTGAATAATTTGAATGTTAAACTTCAAGAAAAAAAATATAATCGTTACGTAACTGAACTCAAGTGGTCAAGCAAGAACGAAAACTTGACCGTTTCGATCGCATTCGTGAGATCGGCATGAAAAATGCAGATAGCTATTTGTACTCATTTGCTTGATGTTATGCCAAATTTGACAGCCGTTTTGTTGATTTTTGCAAGCTCAATACGTACGACTCCTCTTTTCCTAAAAGTTACTATATTTATGATCAGCATCGATAGTAATGTCGATCTAGCCATGTCCGTCCGTCCTTCCGTCCGTCAGTTGGCAAAAATTAGGCCTTTAAACGGGACCTAGAGAGCAGCAATTTTAACCATATACTCTTTAGGTATAAAATAATCAAGTTTAAGCATTTTTGAAATCCGCCCACAGACTCTCTAGGGGCCATTTATGCTCATGTGTAAATATTTTCAAAATCCGCCCCCTGACACGCCAACAATTTTTTTTTTTTTTTTTGAAAAACCAAAGTTTGAGGTAGGGAGTGAAATTTTAATATAGACTCTCTAGGTATCTGATAGGAATAAGAATAGGGTATCCAACAGTTCGCCCAAGCGAACTTTATCATCTATTTAAGTTCGACGTTAGTAAGGCACCGACTGATCTTCAAATGGAACTAATAGACTTGGAGTGTGATACTGCTTCAAAGTACCAAGTTCAATCAGGTTGACACTTTGACATTTTATACAAAGTACTTTAAAACCCAAATTAGCGACTAAAACTTAAGGAAACATGTTACCCTCATCTTATGCATATTTGGTTCATACGTGGGAGCAGATGTTTTCATCAATAAAAATTAATAAATTAACGGTATTTACTAACGTTAGTCTCAATTTTGAAAACTAATTCAACATCTCAGAAACCAAACACATCATGAAGATAATGAAGCGTGGCAAAATTCAAATTTCTGGATTTTCAAAAACAATATTAATGCGTCTCTCCTTAAAAAAAAAATAACTTTTTTCTTCATTAAAATCATTTTGTATACAAGACGAAAAAATTGCACTTAAGGAGTTTGTCCCGACACCCCTGGCTTGAAGGAAATGCCCAATGCTATAGAAATGGTAGATTTAAATTACTTTAAGAATACCACCAAACATACCGGACTATTTCAGGGTTAACAGGGTGTTTCAAATTAAAACTGATCACAACACTTTATGGATAAAGTTAACGAACCAATTTTTAAAATAATTTAGTTTGTGTCGCATCAGAGTATCTTATTTACTATTTCAGTGATACATTTCACGACAAACAGTGTAGGAAAATAGTAAACGGTCCAAAAAAGTAAGAAAATAAAATCAATTAGAATAAAAAATATACATTTATAAAATAAAATAGAATTTGTACATGTGTCTGATTTACAATTATAAACTTATTTGAATTTTATTTCCTTTAAACAGAACAAAATTATAGCGCTATCTTTATTTGTTTAAATGTACTGATTTCTGCAAGGAACAAACTAATTTTCGGCCAGAGTGGGGCGTGGAACTTAGCGGATCTTCTACACAATCAAGGTAATATCAAAACTCACTGATATTAGAACAAAATTTCACGTTCTTAGTTCTTTAGATAAATGAAAGAAGTAAACCAAGACCAAAATATAAGCATTAAACAAATTGCAATATCTTTACAAATAGTTAAGGTCGAATAACCTGGTAGCACAGACAATAAATACACAGCACAGCACAGCAATGTACAATTGCACACTGTGTTCTATTCCAGGACATTTTGTTTTTTTCTTTCTACTAACCTGAAAATCTAGATACCTATACCTATTTGAACAAAATAGCTCAAACAGCTCTCGATTAAATTAAATCAAACCAATTGAAAACAAAAGAATAACAACATAAACTGATGATCTAAGAAAAACTAAAATAAATATTAAAAGAATAGCTAAAAACTACAAACTACAAACACAAAAAGGTATAAAATAAGTTTCTGTTCCTCTTAAGAATGAAACACAAATTTACCCAATAACAGAAAAAACGTCGGTTAATAGAAATGCACAGATATAGTAAATCCCGCACTTTTATATTTTGGTTTCGAATAACACGTATCCACTCTCAATTTCAATTACAGAATGCAGTGAAGTGATAAAGTTTACCCATTAATTCGTTGTCGCCTTCGCATTACGCACATACATTTTCAAAACACCTGATTATTGAAAATACACATATAGCCCGTTCCACATCACTTGAAACCAAATTACATGAAAAATCTGTTGATTTCCTATGGAGTCTGGCATCAAGCGATTCGAAACGGATTATGCATGCCTGCTGTTGCTACAGTATGAGAATCGCATAATACCGATATCTCTATGATCCTTACCTCACTTGGTGTATTATTATTTTTTTTGTCTTTCATTATTCGGCAATTATGTAATTCCTTTGCTCTTACTGTGTCATAAACTCACAATTGTTATCACAAGCACAACCACAACCACAACCACAAGGCGTAAGAGAAAGCTCTTTGCCTACACAAATGAATGGAACGGAGAGAAAGGTGATCGGAAAAGAAAAGAGCTTTATTCTCAATTCTTATTTTGAAAGCTCCTTGTCTGGTAAGGCCATGAAAAATGTTATCTGGTAAGGAAAAAATATGAACCAAAATTTTGTACAGGCATAAGACATCTGTATATTTATTGTCTGTGCTGAAAGTATCAAGGATATTTTTGTAGTTTACTTCAACTTTACTGCTTTTATTTATTCAAAATATTAGGCGATTTTTTTTAATTGAGCATTTTAGTTTATTTACAAAAAAAAAAAAACAACTAAATGATATTTTAAGGAAAATAACATTTTTAATGAATTTATGCCACAATTGCAAAAGAGAAAATAAAGAAGTTCGATTTTTTTTTCTAGAACAAATTTGACCAACTTCCAAGAGCTCTATGAATCAAATCAGTTATCAGAAAATTTTTTTGTTTACCTACTGTTTTTGATTTTTGCCACTTTTTTCATTTCGGACCAGAGTGCGCTGTCTTGTTGGCAATAAACATTGCCGAATGCCGACACCCAAACCTACGATAGCGCAATGCATTAAAGGTAACAGTCACACCCAGTAACGTCCAAAAACCGCACCGAACAGTAACATGTTGTGGGCAGAGGCTTTCCAGCTATTTTTTTTTTTTTGATTTTCTGAGCCCCAGATGCGACAATTTTGCTAATTAACAAACACCCGTATTGCTAGTGTCAATTGATCATTATTGACAATTTTTTTAATGTGTGCTATTGTGAACGAACGATACTAAAGAAAAAAAAAATGCGACTGACAGAAATAGCAATGAAAATTGTTCATTCACAGCAAAACACATTGAAAAAAGCCAATTATCAATTGGCAATTGACACTCCCAATAGGGATGAAAGCCAAGACCTTCTTCAAAACGCTATGAAGAAGCTAACGAGATGGGCAGAGCTAGCTTCAATTTACTACGCGTTGCTTATAATGTAGAAAAGGTAGCGTAATTATTTCGACCAACCCTGCATACAACTGCATTTACCCCAGTATTTGATTGGCCTCAGTAAAGCAATGATTCGAAACCGGGAAGCCTGCGGATGGTTAATGAGGTCGAACGGCGAACCCTGCAGATGGCCCAGGAGGGACGCCTTACATTGGGAGGATAACAATCCCTTTAATTCTGATCGTTAAGGAAAAGAAGCAAATCTGAAACTTTATTCCTTATGCCACTTGTCATGTTGAATATAATAGATAGTATTTTTCATCTAGCTATCTTTTAGGGATATCACCTTGGTAGTGTTGTCTTATTTTCTTTTAAAGCTCACCAAAAACTGACTTGGCAACGACTTATAGGCGCTACGCACAAATGAAGTTCAAGTTTAGCTTCCATCAGCACAAAGTATAAGCACAAATTAAGTTGGTCTAAGTGTCATGTTTCTAAGCACAACCTTAATGTGTACAAATAAACAAACGACACTGACAACGAGGGGCATTTGTCGTTGCTTCTCCACTCCCAAGGCCTAAACTATTACAGCGATTTGTATTTTTTTTATGAATGGAGACGCAACAAAATACAAACCCGTAAGAATGTTTATTTATGTCTAAAACGCAATCGCATACGACAGACGGGACAGACAGTCTGCTTTTTGTCGATTGACAAATAAATTTCGTTAAAGTCTTGCAAAGTGGCATAAAAAATGCGTGAAACTTGTTGGCACGAGTACATAGAGTGAAAATGAATAATTGAAGGGCTTCTTGCGTGTAGGCCTTTCCCCTCAGAACTGATAACGACCGCTAACCTACATTTTGAATATACATAGATCCATGCAACACACAGCCTTACAAAGTGACATACTGTGCTTTCGTTTTGACAGGAAAATCGCAGAAGCTTAATGAAGCCGAACTACACCACAGACCCGCTATTGATCTTTATGACATCGAATCGGATTTGTGGCATATAAATGACACTCATGTACATATGAGTAGTCGGCGTTATAGCTTCATGATGCATTTTGATAAGTATTGACGGCGACTGCGTTTACGTTATCGTTCGTCAGAGATGTAGCGCGTGCGAAAACATGTTCGGAATGCGATTTGAGTCCAAATCGATGCAATTAGTGTTTTATGGTAAATGGAGATGGAAGTGGGTTGGCATTTGGCATTGAATATAACTACAGAGTGCCGTACGAAAAATGTGTGTCAAATCGCATACTCTTACGGGTGTTAGTTCTTGGAATTTATGAAAATATCGATGTGCCTAGTGCAATATGTAGTTTTAATACGGCATACAAATCGATATAAATATTTAAGGTGGCACCTAGCTCATGATAGCAGTCCAAAAGGAATCAGATAGTTTTTGGGAAAAAATAGGAAAATCAGTGTATTGAAAGCCTATCAAATTTTTGAGAGGTCGATTGTTGCTTAACAAACGGTGGCATGTTGCTTAAAAAATATCGCGAGACCTGGACTATCATCAACAGAATTGATACCAAAGATATTACAGATCGCAGTGTCGTCAGCCAATAGGGCATGGGTATAATTTAAAAAAAAAATACGAGTATCAACAAAAGAAAGAGCTCATAGAGGCAAAACAACCTTAGATTTCAGTGTTTATCAATATTGATCTACATATACGGAGCAACAGGAAAAAATATTCTGGGGAGAAAAAGGTTCGTAAAAGCTTGAATTAGAGCCCTAAAACCACAACAGAAAACCGAGTTACCAATAAGAGTCAGACAAGCGATTACTTCGGGCTCAGGAGCATCTTAATTAGAGTCAAGATATGTGGAGAATGCCTACTCTCCGACGAATCCAGAATTAAAATACGAGTACATATTGTAGATGGGGATTCTTGTGCGCAGAGAACCAACGGAAAGACTGGGCTGTGAATGGTTTTTGCAGATGCTCCCCAAATCTGAAGATAGTCTGGGGATGTTTCTCTGGACGAACATGGGAAGAATATTATTTTATTTTGAGGGATTTCGTAAGGCAGCAATCGAATATCAGAAAATTCAGTTGCTATCTTAAAAAAAACTCGAGATGCTGCAAAATTTTTACAGTTGTAGGTGGGAGATAGTGTGGGTGGACATGTTGTTTTGCTGCCAGTCAAGGGGCTTGTGATTTGCGATGGGCTAGACTGGAAGTAGTCACCTGGATTTTATCTAACCCCTGAGATTTAATATACATCTACTTCATACATGTTGCTTCATTAAAACCTATATTTAACTTTCCAGCATGTTAATGTAATTGACCCGAAAATGAATATCGCAATTAAAAAAATTTTCAAATTTGAAGGTCGACAATGTTTTTCGAATGTTTTTAAGACAATAAATGTGTATGCGTAAAAATGAGTTCGACTTTGTTTCATTGCTAATCGACGGGTATTGATCTCACTCCTCTTCTTCCTTAATGGCGGTGAGGCTATGATCAAGATTGAAGGTATCATAACGCTCCCACTTAACTGCATCCCCACTGCTCCGCATATGAGGTTCGCTGGTTCGACCTCAGAAAAAAACGGCAGGCCTCGCTATTTTGAATCGCTTTGTTACTGAGGCCAATCAAATGCTGGTGTTGCTGCATTTGTGTGATCCACGAGTTTTTAGGCCTGCCTCTTTCGCGTTTGTATAGAAAAGTTGATTGATATTGCCTTTTTGACAGGGTTCGTAGGATCTCTCCTTGACAGTACCAACTGATCTTGGAACTTATTATTCGATCAATCATTGCAAATCCTCCTATCATGCGTAGCATCTTCATTTCAGCTGCCGTTAATTTGCCCTCATACTTTTTGAACGCTGTTCAATATTGTGAACCTATATGAGCGCCGGGCGTACAACTGCGGTGTAGAGTCTTCCTTTCAGCTTAGGGGGCATTTTTCGATCACAGAAGATGGCTGAGATTTTCCGCCACTTGATCCACCCTGCTCTTACGCGATGCTTCATGTCGTTATCACAGCTAGCTTCTTATTGACCTCATTATGGTCTGAAAAAAATACTCTGAATGCGGTCCAGCCTTTTTTTATCAAATGAATTAAGGCATTTCTAGGAAAAGATTTATCCGATCTAATTTTTTTTTCGGACGGCAATCCATACCACGAAATATCAGATATTTTCATCGAGTTCTTATCAAAGAGCAACTGATGATTTTTCATAATAAAAAACAAAAGTTAAAGAAAGCGCAGTGGTTAGCTTTTTGGATTGGACTACTGATCGAAAGTTCACCGGATCAAATCCCGCGGGGGATATACCTTAAGTTATTTCCACTACTCCTCATTTCGCGAACGTCTGACAAACATCAAAGAAAATCAATTATTATAAGAAGCTTCTAAAATTTGCTATTCGGATTCGGCTTAAAATTGTAGGTACCTTCCACTTCGCACAAGCAAATGGTTGGAGGAGCTAGGTTTTAGGCCCTGTATGCGCCATTAATGCCTTGTGTTAATTTAATTTTCATGAATGAGGAGATGAATCGAATAATATTGATTTTATAGAGTTTTCGCTTATCCTTCTTTATCATTATTTTTATTTATATTAGCCAGACCCGCTGCAGAAATGCATGCATATTTTCAAACCTATTTATCCCTTCACTCTGAGTATTGAATATTGACATAATATTCATATAACCCCCTTGTTTTGTTTTTAATGTTTACCTGACAGCTGACGGGAAATGTCAGTTTTGACGCAATGCTGCCAAGTTTTTGTCTAGTCCCATACAGGCTTTCATAAAAACATTACCTATTGTAGTCTTTTCTTAGAGTCGCGCACTATATTATTGACCCATATGTTGGGGTTGGTCGTACCGCAGCTGCGGACATTCATAGGGTCAATTTTGGTTGCAGGTCCCATTGGTTCGATATGGAACGGGCTATAACACTAAGACTAGCAAGTGTTAAGTCAGGTATTCAAAGATGTCATAGTTTAAAAAAACAATTTGGGTTTGGATTTAAATGCACTTGCAGAAGTGCAAAAAAAACTCGCTGCGAATAGAATAAACTTATACATGAGAACTCCCATACATACATATATAGGTACATATATGTATATCGGAAAAATGTTAAGCTAGTGGGTGCCCCGCTTCGACTTCCTTTTAAGCAAAATCAATCATGGTAAAATTGATGACAGATTGCCAAACAATAGACCTAAATAGAGAGAACGCGAAACAACCGCTGCGTGAATAGTTTTTCACGTAGGCGCTATTCCTTGACTCTCAAAACTACCTACCTAGATATAATATTTCCCGGTATAAAACCGCAAAAAGGTACGTGCTGTTTCACGGTTCATCGATACATAAATTTCTCTGCATAACAATCCTATAGGAAGGTACCTATGTACGTAGATATTTTATACATTCCGAAGCTATTCGATAGTATGTTGGTACAATAGATATTATGTGAAAATACAGAAAAATATTACACGAAAACAAACAACTTTTGCATGAAATATTTTACCATTTTGTATCTACTTTTAGAAAGAACTTATTTTTTCCTGCAAACATGACCCTTACAAGCGATCTAAAATTTATGAAATGACTACAATCGGCCTGGGGATTTGACACCCTATTTAGGTTTTTTGTATCCCCATTTTGTAAAGGAAAAATCCACCCCCAAAATGTGGGTGCGCCAATAAACAATTCCATAAATTTTCTTTAACTTAGTTTAAAAAAAAAACTATTTTATCTGGAAAAATCTTTACACTTGAGCTTTTTGGGCCTACCTTCTCAAATTAAAGGCTCCAAAATTAATGGTACTATGTAGGTACCTACCTACCTACAACGGGAGATAAATTTCAATCAATTAGGTGGTTACTTTTAATATACAAACAATTATTTAATAATGAAGATAAAGACACGTCAGTTTCTTATCTAAAAGTATTAAATCAATCTTTTTGAGATATTGCATTATGAACTATCTGACTGTTTATTATTTATGTCAGCTTGAATTTAAAAAAAAAAAAAAACCACTCCTCATATTCATACTCATGCTAAGGCGTCGCAGAAATATTACCGAAGAACCAAAACCACAAGGAGAAAAAAGTACCTCAAAAAGCATTTAATTCGTATATAATACCATACGAAGGTAAACTGCATATTCATGGACTTGAAACTCCACTCAGGATTTCCACTTAATAATAAGTCGAAATCTTTGAATTATTTGCGTATCCATATGTTTGCTTTTGAGATAGCAATAACAGACAAAATCAATAACAGACCATCAGTGCTTTGTCTGGCGAAAATTTGTAATTGGAAATCACCAACCATCTCTACCTGCAGAGAAAACAACAATAACAAAGTACTTTAACTGGCATGCATGTGATGTTAAAGCATCCAACAAAGGTACCTAACTACCCACCAACTTATTGTTAAAGAATTGAATTTATTTATTTTCTGCAAGCTTATTTGAACGTACAAAGCGCAATTATCAAAACAATCAATCCCTCACCTGTGACAATCATTGCGAATGCAATTAGTCCAAAAAGCATGTAGTTTTTGTAATCCATTTTAGTTTGTATCTCCAGATGAGCGGCTTTCCGAGCACTGTATTACCTAATTAAATTCGCGATAGAAGTGTTACTAAACAGATTATTTGCTTCTTTTTTTCAAGAAATTGGTTCCAGCACGAGAAGTTTTTCTTTTCTAATTAACACAACGACCACTATGCGAAAAGGATTATGCGAAATCTTCCTTTTTTTCTCAACCGCCACCGTACGCAAAAGGAACTCGAATGAATTTGCCTGAACTAAATTTAAAAAATGCATTTGATTTGGACTTGGACCATCGCGTTGCTACCATTCCAGTCGGCAAAAGAAGAATGAATTTTCCTTTGATGAATATATTCATTTCGCAGTGGAAATGGTTTTTGAGCGTGAAATGTTCCCATTTAAAGTGGGGAAATGGAAATAGATTGTCACTATGGCAATTTTTAGGGAAAATGAAGTAAAAAAGAGAGTATATGTGGGAAATTTGTGAAAGATGAAAAGAGAAGGATTTTCAACAAAATTAAGAGAAGAATAAATTAAGCATGCATTTTATACGAAAAAAGAGTTACCGCTATCAATGGAAATTATATTGTATTGTTTGTATTTTTGAATAAAATCTTTCAAAAATTTGGTAAAATTCAAAGTCAAAATCGGACAAAAAAAGTCTCGTTTTAAATGATTTTTTTTAGATTTTGATAAAGTTTCAAAATTTGAAAAATTTTGCAGTACAGCATTTTATTTCTTTCTATGAAACGTTTTTATCTAAATAACTCACATATCCTCATGCAATGCAGATACAGGTTAAGAATATTTAGATTAAGATTTAGATTTATTTGATTATATAGGGTGTTGTTATAGAGGTATAAAACTTCTGATACGGATAACTGTCAAACTAGCTGTATACTTTGGCAAGTCGCCATGGATGGTTCACACCAGAACAACGTTAACTAATCGTGGAGTACAAATTTCTGGTCTATGCTGATAAACAAGCAACGATTGATCACTTAGAAGCCAAAATTCGACGCCGAAATACGACCTGGTATGCTCGAAAAAATTGTGCGAAATTGGACCGACAGGCTGGCGTTCATAAGGCGCAGTTGCAGGGGTCATATGCCAGAAATTTGCTCATTCCATTAAATTTGTTGTGTTTTATTTTTTTAAAAAGTTGTATGCCTCTATAAAAAAAACACCCTATAGAACCGTTACTGTACAAAGATTTGACTTATAATAAGTACAATGATGGAAAAAATACAACTTGATTTAATCAGAACAAATGAGATAAAATAAAAGTATACTTAAAGTAAAAAGTTCAAACTGCAGCTGAATGTGTTAGACAAGAAATTTTAAAAATAAATAAATAAAAGAAAACGACAGAAATTTAAAGGATATACAAGAAATACAAGCAACTTTAATTTATGTACACACGGCAATGTTCAAACTATACATTTAAAAAATGTCCGTGTTTGACCTAATTCCTTACAAGAATAGTCCAGGGTCAAACATCATAAATGAAAAATTGTCTGCGAGATGTCAAGCAAGAGTGAGGCAGAGACCTTATGACCATAAGAAGGTTGGAATTAGACAACTTAATCTGGTTGCTTCCAATTAATTGTTTTAAAAATAAGAGCACATGACCGATATTTGAAAAAAGCTCCAAGACTGCACCCAAGTATTTCACGGGCCTCTAAAGATATATGATCGTATTTTTGAAGGTTGAAAACAAACCGCACGATAGAGTTAAAAGTCGCTTTTATTTTTTGCATAGTCGGAATCAGCGAAAATCTCACAGCCATTGGATATTATTGGTACAAGCAGAGCTTTTTGTTAGCTGTAGTTTGCCTTGGCTGCCACGTTATGCAACGTTCTAAGAAACAACACATCCAATGACCATACCACCTCGAGTTAATCGGTTCTCGTCAGATCACCGTAATTAAACGACGTTGGGAGCGGTTAGTACGTAGATGGGGACCGTTTGAGAACAACCGCGTGTCGTTGGCCAGTCCCATCTACAGAGTTGAGGTAGATAATACATACGTGGTATCACAATGGACCTAAATTGGTCTAAGTGTGTCGGCTTCTGCCGACAGACAACTAAACCTAACCTAACCTAGAAACAACACTGTCAATGTGGTCGTTCCACGTCAATCTTGTATTGAGAAAGACTCCAAGGTCAGAGAGATGGAGTTGGTGTTTGTATATGGGGATAACTTTTGTTTTTGAAGGGTTAGGCGATAGACTATTGCGTGAAGCCCAGCCGATGAAGGTCATCAATAATTTTGATAACAGAGTCTTCCGCCATACCAATTGGAAAGCTAAGGTAAATCTTCTATTAATATCCAACCAACCGTTGTTTCCAGTTGTTTAAGTCCCCGATCCAGCGATGCCATATGACCGCCCAAGTGAAAATATCATTCAAAAATTCTTCTATTCGGTGTGAACTAAGTGTTCATTGACACCACTTGGGATAATATTCGTTAGACTAAAATAACTAAAAATGTTATAAAAAGTTTTATACCAGGGGTATATGTGTTGTGACCACTCACGGATGAGTGTGAACTTATTTCCAATTCAAATGTTTCTTCAGATTTGAAGAATAACAAAATAAATGTTAGTTCAGCCTATTGTATGGCTATGACTGAAAGTCAAAAATTAATATATATATAGTCAACTATTACTAGTATGACTATATATATTTTGTGGAGTTTCACCCAGATGTGGTGGTTTGGGATCATCAGTGGATTACCACAAACACATCAAATCCATACTCGATTTTATGTTATGTTTATAGGTACACTATTCCCGGTCCCCTTCTTACAAAAGTCTGACAAATAACTGCGTTTCGAGAGAACAGAAATAGACAAGAATGTGGGTGAAATCGGTTAAAATGATAGATACTTGTTGATAGTTGTCAATCATAGTCATTGCTTTTGTTCCAGGTAAGATGATCATCGAACCGGAGAACCCCACAGGCAGACAAGTAGGGATGCCGTTATATGGGAGGGTTATGATCCCTTAAATCCTGATCATAGCCTCACCTCCAGTAAGGAAGAAGAAGAAGATGATTATCAAATTGACAATCCCTTTTTGCGATCGATTTCATTTGACAGCTATTTAATTGTTGTTTTCATACATTTGTGCTATTTTCATGTTATTTGGTTTTAATTTAAAACACCTCCAAGAAGGCTATTAGATATATAAGGGAGAGTGGGAATGTAGTGGACATAGGTGGAATGGGACATTAACTTTTCCTCAACACCATCTGCTTAATTTTGTTTCTTTTGATCACAAAATAATTCGTAAGGCGGTATCCATTGATCCGCAATGTGCAGTGGAATTCCCACAGTCGATTATAAAAAAAGTTATTTTGTGCAAAGAAGTAAAATCCTTGGATCAACTTTGAGCAAATAAAAAAAAACAATAACTGAACACTTTGTGCAAATAAATGAATTTAATTTCTGTGTAGAATTGTAATTAAGCGAATAAAGTTCGATTTTGTTAAGTGTATACAATAATTTAGGAGATATTCCTTATTACTTTTTAAAATGCCTTAGAGGATGATTGGGACACCATTAAGGATGGGATACTAACACTGGGAAATATAGGTTAATCATTTTGTCTTTTTTTTGCTTTCTTAGCTCAACATGCATAGGGATTCATTGAATTCGGTTATTTTTATTCCTATTGGTTTTTTTTTTGTTGTAGGTACAAATTAATTTTTAGTTATCCATCCACCTTTTTTTGTTAAAACTCAATTTTTATTGGTTTGTTAATAACCCGAAGCAAGATGTCATCTTGTTCTTTTGTTGTAGAACAATAGATATTATGACTTTTTTTCTCTATTAATATAATATACATGTCCAATTCTACCACATAGCTGTCCTATTCCTCCTTGAAGCAGGAGGTATGAGACAGAGTCAGGTAGGTACATACAATAATTAATAAGTCGTATTCTGGTAAAGGTTTGGTAAATTTTGTGTATTCAATAACAAGCCAACATGTTACCTTATGTTCAGGGAAAAGTTGGTATATGATTTACAACTTGCGAGTAGATGTGGTTTTTCTGATAGTTGTCAAATACATATCCACTCTCTCCTACATACTTACGAGCACCCGATACGTGGAGAGTCTCTGCCTAAGACACTACAGGCTACTATCCTCCGAGATCCCAGACACACTGCTTCCAGTTGTCCAGACCAAGCTCTGTGGCATTGGTGACAGCTTGCCCTTTAAAACGGATGTTTGGCCTTTCTTGTCATCTCGGACCTGAGGGATGGGAGTCTAAGATCTTCTTACTTACATTATACTTAACGGTCTCCTGACTTTTGAAGAATCCCTGCCTGAGACACTGCAGCTTTCTATCGTCTTCGATCCTGGGCACGCTGCTTCCACTGGTCCAGATCAAGAGCTCTGGCATCCATTAATTTTTTGTCGGATCTCAGCCAAGGTTTCATTCGTGGAGTTGAGGTTTACTCCAAGGAAGATGAACTCCTTAACTACCTCGAAGTTATTGCTCTCAAGAATAACGTTTTGTCCTAGGCGGTGAACAGATGTGTGGTTTTTTTGAATAGCATATCTTTAGTCTGGTCTTTTCCTCCTCGCTAAACCATTATTGTCCATTCGTTCGATGTGGCCGAGCCAATGTAGTCGGTGTGATTTAGCTTTTCAGACAACATCCACATCTTGAAACCGCTCATAGAGTTCACGGCTGTATCATCTCCTCCATTCGCCCTTAGAACTGTCAGTATCTGTGTTTTGTAGAGCTAAATCTTGGTCTTCCGGGTTAGGAGTTTTGAACTCGTTTGTGTTGCCTAAATGAACTCCGAGGTACGTGAACACCTTAATTACCGCAAAGTGGCTGATATAACATGTGACTTTTTCTACTTACCGGTTGATAAACGTTTGTTAGTTTGTTGAATTTGGTTTTGTCCTCGTTGACTTCAATACCAACCAGTTTCACCTGCTCTTCGCCGTGAAAGGCTCCAGGACCGTACGCTGTTATTGGCCGATTATGTCGATATTGCCCGCATTCTTCCAGAACAAGAAGAAATCACATGATAGCGCATCTCCTTTTCGGAGAAGCTTTGGCTAATACATTGAACATACTATTTTTTAGACTAATACTGTTATCGTCCTGTAAAGATTATTTTCCAAGTCCTGTTGAAATCCACATAAAAATTAATGGGTGTTTCAAAAGTAGCTCTAATTTTTTTTGTGTGTGTCAGGGTTTTTGATAACAACAACTACTATTGAGCTCCGCATGGTTCCAAGCTCAGACCAATACTCTTCATATTATATCTTTGCTGACGACTCAATAATAATCGTCCTTCTATAAAATTAGCAAAGGAACTCCACGAAATGTCCCTAAAAAAAGAACGTTAAAATTTCGTTGCACCCGACAAATATTCCAGACAGATTCCAGAGGAGACAATCAATTCAATATAAGAAGACGTGCCAGAGGGATGTTGTCTCAACCCTAAATACCATTTTCGTTGATGCTAATATTCATTATGTAATCTAACAATATGTATCCTAGGTTTATTTTTATTGAAATATCTATTTTTTCATCAATTTTTTTGCGTCTTATAAATGGTCTTTCCTTAAGGACTTGACAACTTCTGTTGTAAATAAAATGCAATCTACTTGAGATATCTTTCTTATTGGGTTGAATTACTATCCAAACATTTATGAATATAATTCGACTTCGTTCATATGTCCACCACGGGAACATATGCAGCGGACAATACGTTGAATCCAATTTTGATGACTCGGCCGCACATGCGCTTCATCGCTGAAGATGATTTTGCGATGAAATTCTTGATTTTCTTCTATCATGCCCAGCGCCCAATTCGAGATCGTACATCTATATGATAAAGTGGATTTAGTTCTTGAGTCAGATTTATCTTGTAAGGGAGTAGGCCAAGATAATTACGCAAAATTCGCCATAATGTGGTCTGGAGAACCCAATTCTTGAGAACGCCGTGAAACTGACTGATTTGGCTGGCCTGCGACGGACACCTCTACGGCAGCCATAGTCTCCACACCTCCCACACTTCGGGCAAAAGGTAATCTCACTGGCACGGCAACATCAAGCAGCGAATATTCTGACTCAAATTGTTTCACTAGACTATGAATTGCTTGACTACTGGGACCAGAATTACGGCCGAAAATTGGCCAAGGTATAAAAACACCTTTGTTCTATGTCCCATCCGGATCGAAAGGGTTAAAGTTGCAACCACTGACTCGGAATCTCAATAGTAAATTTTAACTATTTGTCAACGTTGTTCCTTCTGCTGGTCTTCACCATGATGAAAATGTTGATTTTACTGAATATTTTGACATTGACAGTTCGGTAATCGGTTTAAGGGTGCGTTTTATATATTTTTTTAACTTAAATTTGCCGCCACCGCAAAGGGTTGCAAACTTTTAGTTTTTTGTGTGTGCTCTTTTGACGTTTCATGAAAACAATCCGTGGACGACGCTGAACAAAACGTTAGCCTGACGTAGTTAACTATGTGTACATAAGTTTACTTTATATACTTCTTTCTTCGTATTGCTTCAAAGAGCTGCCCCTTTTTGAGCGCTCTGATATGACCTACATTCTAAAGGACACATTTTTTTCCAAAATTCCCACAGGTGATCTGTAATATGAAACCTCCAGCCCGGTGTTTACTGGTGTTTTCCTGACAAACCCATTGTGTTAGACAAACTTGAGTTGACGTCAGTCCATTGACCCGCAATTTAAAGACCACCAAGACTTCGTAGAGTACTTCCGACTCCGACGACACAATACTAACATTTGCTAAAGTGTTTGAAGTGCAACGATTGAAGGTGTATGTGTGAATGGATATTTGTGTTCAATTTGGTTTGTTCGTTCAAATAGAACCTCATTGCCAGTGCAGATACTTTGCACGTCGATTTCACAATGCAATGTCACGATTCACGACAATTCTCAGTCACTACCAGAACGTTTTCATTAGGAATTATGCGGGATGTGCGAACGAGGAAAACCTTCAGTCTGTTTGCACAGTAAATGTTCATTTGGAAATGTTTTCCTCTCTCTGTGCCTCTATGTGGCAGGAAAATACGGAAATAAAATAACAATAAACACAAACCATGCGTAAGATACTTTCAACAAACGACTCATTGATAGATATATTCATTACACCTGGTTGAGGGTTTGTTTTCTCGTAAACTTTCACCTCAAGGATACACTGGGACTGCATTTCGTATGTAGTTGTTTCATTTTCAAGGAAGTTGATTGTTCTTGAAAGTCAACCTACCGGTGGGGCGCTTTTTTGTTAACATAAAATGAACAAACATGCAGACCAATTATATATTTCACGGAAAGCAACTGCAGGGTTGGATGAGGGCTGCGTTGACGACAGTGGAAAAAATTGCATCAGATGCTAACAAATAAGTTGTAACGTAGTTAACTAAACAACAGCCGTTAAGTTTAATTCACTATAATTATTTTCTTCTTATTATTCTACTTTAACGACGAGGTTATAATCTGGATTAGACGGGTCATGCTCCTATAACTTTAGTTCATTCCCACTGGTCCACTTGGAAGTTTGCTGATTTTTCCTCAAAAAGCAAAAATGCTGATTGTAATGATTGTAATTTGTTCTTTCTTTGACGACACCGGTTTCAAGACTCCTACTCCAACGTCACACGACAGAATTGTATCAGTTTTCCCGGGATCGCGAAGTCAGCTATCGCCATGTAGATAGATCTTCTGAGTATGGACTTTAAATTCATAAGTCTACGGAATAAGAATATCAGTACAGTGCCTACATTGTACATATATGTTAAATTGTAGTTAGTATTGTTTTGACCGTGTAATTTAAACTATTGAATGTACTAAATGACTTAAGTACTTTCTAACACGGAGCGAATTATATCAAAAACTATTTTAAATGCACTTAGCATGATGGGTTTTGGAAACGAATGAAAAAGAGTGACGTTGTTCGTTTCTTACTTACGTACTTCTAAAAATGTAGGATAGTATAAATAGTTTTTTTTTTTTGCGTGTAGCTCGGTGAAAATCGTTGAAAGACATCGCTTGCTAGCTTTGCGACAGTGTGGGACTTGAATCACCCACTAAAAACACCCAGTAATCGCACCTAGTTTAAAGACTAATCAGCAATTTTGTTTTAACATTTGCTTATGTACTTATGTACTGTTTTTAAGAACTAACTTTGGTTTGTTACCTTTTTTTCTTAATTCATTATCACTTTGTTCGTGTGATTATGTTGTAACACATATATATCTTTCCTAATTACCTAGTTAACTAGTTCAAAAGGTTTAACTCTACGTCTAACTAAATTGTTGTTATTAAGTAGTTGAACTACTTCTAAATTAGCATGGTTGGAAAGCCTAACTTCATGTCTTCTTGCGACCTTCCGAACCTCCGCCTCTACCATTTCAATTTTTAGATCCCTATGTAGATCAGCATTACGTATGTACCACGGCGCATTAACAATATTGCGTAATACAGTCAAAGCTCGATTTACGCAATGCTCGATTTACGCAAATGCTCGAATTGCGCACAAAGTAAAATATTTGCACTACCGCTCGATTTCCGCACACAATTGTGCGAAAATAGAGCTCTTAGTGTAAATGTGAGATTTCTTTGAGCATTCATACTATTAAAAAAAATCCTTTAATGTTCCGTTAGTTTCCCATCAAGATGCTATCGTGATGTTTAACGGCACTCTAAGATGGGCTCAAGAAAATATCAGAAGTTTTCAAGAAATCTCCCTTTTACAAAATTTACGCGAAATAGCCGTAAAAATGAATATTATGTCAAAATTTAAGCAGACAAAATTGGACGATTATTTTAATATTGGGTGTAATAAGTCAAACTGACTATAAATAAATGCGTTTTAAACTATCATTTAGTGTGTAGACATGATTTTTAATGTTTGTTTTGTAAACATTAGAATTGCGCACATTCTCGATTTGCTCAAATGGCCTAAATTTTACCTAGTGCGCAAATCGAGCTTTCCCTGTACTTTATTTTGAAAGCATTGTATGCTTTGAAGATTTGTCTTTCTTGTGCAGCCCCATAACTGGAGGCCATATTTCCAAATTGGTTTTAATATTTGCTTGTAGAGAAGCAGTTTGTTGTCTTTGCGTCCAAAGTCAAACCTAAATACTTAGCTGAGTTCGAATGCAGAACTACTTTATTATTTATGTACACAGGTATGTGTTGTACGTTTTTATTCGTAAAGTTAATATGAACCGACTTTAGTTCATTTAATTTTATTTGCCATTTTTTGGTCCATTAGGATATATCATTTACTGTCCTTTGCAGTTTTTCTGTAACTTCCTGTGCGGTTTTTCCTACTGCAAGTACAGCAGTATCGTCTGCAAAAGTGGCAACAGTAGTTTCGTCATTTTCTGGTAGGTCGTTCGTGTATAGGAGGAACAGTACTGGCCCCAACACACTACCTTGCGGTACTCCAGCTTTGATGTGTTTCAATTCGGAGTACTCATTCTCTTGCTTAATTCTAAATAATCGTTGCATTATATACGACTCTAGTATTTCATGGTACTCTTTTGGAAAATATTTTTGTACCTTACGATTAATCCTTTGTGCCAGACTTTATCAGCCTGTGTTACATCAAGGAAGATGGCAGAGCATATTTGTTTTTCTTCTAAAGCTTTTTCTATTATATCAGTTATTCTGTGGACCTGATCTATTGTTGAGTATTTATTTCTGAATCCAAACTGATGGTTTGGGATCAGTGTCTTTTCATCTAGAATCGGATGGAGTCGTTTTAGGAGCATTTTTTCGAATAGCTTTGACAGGATTGGCAGCAATGATATCGACCGATATGACGTTACTTCACTGGGCAATTTTCCCGGCTTAGGTACCATGATAACTTCCGCAACCTTCCACATGCGCGGAACATACCTTAGTCTGAACGCAGCATTCATTATCTGTGCTATTTTTTTCATACCTTTCTTAGGCAGTTTTTTCAGAATTTCACCCGTTGTTAGATCAAATCCCGGGGCTTTTTTCGGGTTGATCTTTTCTTGTATTTCTTTGGCTATTTCCCTAGAGGTTACTGCTGGAATCGATCTCTCGTCTTCGCACATTTCTTCCGTTTGTTGGGAAATATCATTATCGTCGTATGGCTTGAAAACGTTTTCAAGATGTTCCGCAAATAGATCCGCCTTTTTTTTTGTTTGTTTTAGCCCAGTTATCCCTGCTGTTTTTCACTGGCGGAATGTATGCCGTTGGTCTTTTAATTTTTTTTGTTGCCTTCCACAGTGAGTATTCTGTACTAGCATCGTTTGTCAGATTTGAAAGGTATCTTTCCACCGATGCATTTTTAAATTCTGCTATCCTTTTTCTGAGCTTATTGTTTAAGCTATTAAGTATGCTTTTATCACTTGGAGCTCTTGACAGTTGCCATCGTTTGCGAGCTCGTCTCTTTTCTAATATAATGTCGCTAATTTCGTTGGGATACACGTTTCTTTTTACTTTGCTTTTTATACCCTATTCTAAGGGTATATTAATTTTGACGCATAGTTTGTAACATACCTTAATATTGCCCGTAGGCCCCTAAAAGTTACTATATTTATGATCAGCATCGATAGTAATGTCGATCTAGCCATGTCCGTCCGTCCGTCTGTCGGCAAAAATTAGGCCTTTAAACTGGACCTAGAGAGCTGAAATTTTAACCATATACTCTCTAGGGTCCCGAAATAATCAAGTTTACGAATTTTTGAAATCCGCCCACAGACACGCCCACAAACTCAAAAAAAAAACAAAATTTTGGAAAAAAATCGAATTTTGAGCTAGAAAGCTGAAATTTTTTATATATGATCTATGACTCCTAAAACTGCTCGGGATAAAAAATTTTCAAAATCCGCCCACTGACACGCTCACTAATAAATAAAACAATTCTTTTGAAAATCCAAAGTTTGAGCTAGGGAGCTGAAATTTATAATATATACTCTGTATGGGCCCTTTATGCTCATGTGTAAATATTTTCAATATCCGCCCACTGACACGCCCAAAATTAATTTTTTTTTTTTGAAAATTCAAAGTTTGAGCTAGGGAGCTGAAATTTATAATATATACTCTCTAGGGGCAATTTATGCTCATGTGTTAATTTTTTTTAAATCCGCCTACTGACACGCCCACAATTAAATAAAACAATTTTATTGAAACACCCAAGTTTGAGCTAGGGAGCGTTTTTTTTGATAAAATCCTTTAAATGTTATATAACAAAATATGTAGAGCGTTCTTAACAATTCAACCATACTTAGACTTTTGTCGCGCCCACT
This sequence comes from Portevinia maculata, assembly GCA_949715645.1. Taxonomy (NCBI): domain Eukaryota; kingdom Metazoa; phylum Arthropoda; class Insecta; order Diptera; family Syrphidae; genus Portevinia; species Portevinia maculata. The sequence goes on from OX454525.1 coordinate 104,868,366, forward strand.
TATGAGGGATAGGAATAAGAATAGGGTATCCAACAGTTCGCCCAAGCGGACTGTAGCCCGTCCCTATGTTTAATTCAGGCGTTGCAGCCCATGCAGCCTTTTGTATAGCTAGGGTGAAGGACTATACTTCACTTTCTAATTGCTCTATTGTATTAATTGTTGTGGATAGTTCGATGCGTTCATCTATTAAATATTTGAAATATGTCCAGTTAGTTAGTTTGTTTACTAGACGTGGGTTGTGTTCCTTCATTATAATTTTATTACCAAGTGTTAGCAGCACAGATGAGTGATCTGAGTCAAGATCTGGCCCTTCCTTAACTTGGGTAGTATTTGAGGAAATATTCTTAGTTAAGAAGAAGTCGACAACATCCAGGATTTTGTTCCTATCTGTGGGCCAGTAAGTAGGATTTCCCGTTGAATGGTAGTTAACATTGTTTTTTTTTAATATATTCAAGGAGTTCTCTTCCTCTTGTATTTGTTAATTTTGTATAAATAGTAAAAATTATTAATTTTTTTTTTCTATTTCGAATACAATAAAAACAATAAAAATACATATGTATGCGATCACTCATCTTTTTCACACTCTTAAGGAACTAGAATATGGGATGTGCGATTTAGTATTCTGTAGAAATATTGAATACGATTTTAGGCGGCCTTGAACAACTTGTGTCCGATAAATATAAATTATCCGGCAGAGTAAGGGCAGTGACAGAGGAAGTGTGGACCTCCTCGTCCCCGCATAATCTGCACAGATCATCTGTACTGAGTTTCATTTTGTTCAATTTCTTAGCATATTGTGTCCGTCGATGACATCACAAGAGAGGTCAAAGATCTTATATTCATTTTTAGAGTTCTTTCAGTTTTTTTCTTGCTGTAGAGCGGCCACATTTTCCTGTTTATAACATAGAAGCCGAGCGCACTCCACTTTTCGTTTGCTGCTTCCAGTATTTTGTTTGCGATTGCCTGTTTAAGATTACAGGGTGGGGTCTTTACTGAAGTGTCTGCCGTGATTATTTCAATGGATGATCAAATTATTGCCAGTTCATCAGTCCGGGGACTTATCAGAGTCTTAAGTAGTACTACGCACCACGAGCCTGTAGCTCTTCGCGACAGATACTTTAAAGCTTCGATTTCACTTTAATGGCAGAAATCGCTTTTATTGTCGCTTGGCTGTCAATGAAAAAGGTGTTATCAGCTTGTGGTATTGCCTTCATTGCAACTTGTTTTGTAGCTGTTGTCATTGCCAGGACCTCAGCTTGAAAAACGGTGCTGTAGTCAGGAAGTCTAATTGAAACGGATATTCCGAGGACTTTGGAATTAAAACCCGCGCCGACGAATGTGTCCATCTTGGAGCCATTCGTATAGAAGGGTACCATTGATTCGTTGGCTGGAAGTCAGCCTTCATGCCATTCTTCCCTGCTAGCTTGGCTCAGCCGAGGAGCGCTGTTTGCGGCAGATTCTTGTACAAACAAATAGAGGGGTCTTTAGTTGAGTATTACCTCCAGCCGCGCTGTCGGGGTCGATCTCATCACCCCCGTTGTGCCAATGTAGGCCATTCTTTGGTTCGTAGTTGTAGCCTTAAGGTTGGTATGCGTGCGAAATGTTTTTTAAAACAAAATTTTTCAAATTTGAATTCATTACTTACCGATTTAATATGTATTTCTTGCAAGCTCAAGCATTTTTCTCGCATTCGATATAATAACTTCATCATTATACAAAAAAAATCACTGGAAAGTATGCTAGGGTACACTTAAGTGTGACATTCTTTCTGTTTTGTACACAAACAATGACTCTTACATCAAACATAAATGTGAAACAGCTACATGAGTAAGAGCTTAATATATACAATAGAAAAAGACAATAAATATAAGATACTTATGTCATATAAAAAAAGAAGGCCATACTTGACAGTTCTCTATATCCCTATTGTAAGAAAAAGAAAATATTATACCATGTAAATGAAAAAAGAAAGAATCAATAAAATTAATTGAATTAAATTGTACACAAACAAATATACTAAAAGGCACATCAGTGCATCCACCTTCTAAAAATTCCATGCAAAATAATAAAGTGTGGACCAAAAGTCTCTTTCCTGTGTAAACAATTAATAACTCTTTATTTATAGTTATTTTTGAGTTAATTTTTTTTCAGACGTACACGATCGCACAGCGAACAAAAACTAAATTTAAATTATTTTTTGAAAATAGCCAGTCAATAATTTTCGTGCCTATCGGCATTAGAAATGTTCCAACAGCACCCATTATTCGTCATGTGTTGGCCAAATTTGAGCAATATGGGAAAGTTGTAGATGTTAGACGTTCGGGCATACCTCATTTTGGACGACCGATCGTAAACATCCATGTCGTTAGGGAAAGTGTTGCAACCGATCCTGAAACATCGACCCGACGACGTTCAACACAGTTAGGCATACCGCATTTTATTCTGGCAATAGATGATATTGACAACGTCGTTAAGTCTATGCCGGCGACGGTAAATTATTTAAATTCTTCTCAACACGACTCTGATCTTCTTCAACAAGACCTCAATAGTTTTTCGATCTGGTGTCAAAAAAACTTTATGGAGCTAAATATTGCTAAATGTGAATTTCTTACTTTTTCACGTAAGCGGACCAGTCTCCCCCCAGACGATACTTTTTGAACAAACAACTCAATGTTGCCGTTCTAACCATCCGCGATCTAGGTGTTTTTTATGATACAAAGCTTAACTTTAGGTCACATATTGACGATACATTCAATAAAGCTAACTCGGCCTTTGGTTTCGTCAAACGGTGGTCTAAAGAATTTACCAATCCCTACGTGACAAAATCCCTTTACTACGTACGCTAGCCAAGTTTGGGCACCATATTAATGGATCCACATTAATAGAATCGAAAGCATTCAACGTCGATTACTCCTTATTTTGCTTTGAAATTCATTTTTATTCATTCTCCTCCTTCGGCCTCTCCCAGAAACGCCCTAGCTATCTTAGTCTATCTTATAAACTAAGAGGATGTTAACTAGAGTAACGCGCCATCTTGGAAGGGCATGTTGACCCCTCCCCCCTCAAAAAGCCACCAAAATTTGGCAAACTGCTTTTCCGTATCGAATTTATCACTCTCCGCTATTGCGGTACTAAAAGGGAGGAGCTCATGAGCATTGGGGACGTCCCGGCCGCGGATGAGCCGCTTATCTCTGGCGCTGCGGTAACGGTGGTATAATACCGGGGTACCATCCCTCGTCTGTATCAGCCCTTTTGCATCAATATGGACAAATGCCTCCGGCGGGGTAAATCCAGACCGGAGCGTACTCTCTATATACATTTAATTGGGGTAGTAAGCCCCAAAGATCAGGCTATTGTAGCTGGCCATCGCCCTTGCAACGTGCCCTCGAGTCACCTTAATAAGAAAATTGTCAAATCTATTCAACTGAGACCCATCGTATATGACCTTGTTGGGATAGTATTTTATATAGTTGGATTCATGCGTTCGGAACAACCGGAGACAAGCCCTAAGACATTGTCTCTCCAAAACCCGAATCTTTTCCATGTAACTAGGCGCTATATTAAACCACAATGGACAACCATAAGCGATGATCGGCCTTATAAGGGCCACGTAGCATATCACCTTCACTCTGGAATCAAGTTGACTGCTATGAAACAGTCTCCCTGTCAACGTTGATTTCTCTGTTTTGCTCTTCGTGGGCTCCCGTGGAATAATCACCTTATCCTACCACCATATCACGAACGCCTTAATTTATTAAACCTTCGGACCTTTGAAAAAAGAAGAGATGTAGCTGACATTCTGCTACATCGTCTTCTCACTGGCTCCATTGATTGTTCCTATCTTTTAAATAATATTGCCTTTAACACCAACCCTCGCAATTAAAGATCCCCTCCTCTTTTCTACCTTACCACCCGTGGCACGTCGTACGGCTTGAACGAGCCGATATCCCGTATGTTGCAGAAGGTAAATTCTAACCGCCCCCTCTTTGATTTTAATCGCAGCGCCTCCTGCCTTAAATCTGCCCTCCTCCACCCCTCACCATCCACCTAATTAGTTTTAAGTGACAGTTTTAAATCCTACCTAGCTATAAGTCGCCCCTTTGCTGATACTACACATAGCGATTTAAGTTCCACATAAATTACTAAGTGCAACTTATTGGTTTGCACCAAAATCAAAGTTTGTCATAAATGATACTAAGTGGAACTTATTTTAGGGGGAAGAAATAGTAGGCCATAAAGCGTTTAGATTGCGCTTAGGCAATTTTAAAGGCTATGTTTTATAATGACATGCGAGTAAATTGTAGCGCAAATAAATATAGTTCTTGCCTTCAACAAATTAAAATAACAAAATGGACTTCGAATTAACAGATTTGTTGGAAGACGATGTTGAAGTCTTGAAACTTATTGAAGTGGGTGTTCCTCGTCAGATTAACGATAGAAATGGAATTTTTATAGCTTTGGTGAACTTGACTTCTACAAACGATTTTGCTTAACTGAAGACATGACTGTTCATGTTCTAGAATAAATAGATGAAGCTCTAGAACGGCCTTATAACAGGTTTCTAAATTCGTGTTATAACTTTATATTCTCTAGAAACTATTCCATCGCACCAGTTAACCAGCTTTTGGTATTGCTGATTTTAGGCGGATTCATGTTTCCACTGTTTCAAGGATCATGTAAGAGTTTCAATGGAAATCGCAAAACTTTATAGAAAATATATCAAATTCCCAGCTACACCAGAAGAGGTTTCACAGGTGAAACGGGCGTTTTTTGATATTGCATCTTTTCCTCTGTTATAGGTGCTGTTGATGGAACTCATGTTAAAATTCAGTCTCCTGGTAAAATCGTATTGATTTATTTTACTGCATATAAAATGCTAGTTCTTTTCAGGTAGATTAGAAGGCGAAATATTCAGAAACAGAAAAAGCTACTTTTCAGTATATGTCCAGGGGATATGCACTGCAAACATGATGTTTACTAATGTGGTTGCAAGGTGGCCTGGTTCCAATCATGATTCCACAATATTTAAGAGTAGCAGAGCAAGGGCCAAGTTAGAAATCCAGAATCACTAAAGTCTGAATCACTGATATTTTTTCATTTGCTGCCATCCTCCTTATTTCTTTTTTGTATGCTTTGTAGAATTTGTTTAGCGCTTCAATACTCCTGTAACATGCAGACGCCGATTGGGAATTAAAGCTAGCGGTAATTCGTGCCCAAGCCGCTTCCTTTTCTTTCCAAGTTACTCCGTCTGTGTTTTTGTTTTCTATTATTCATTTTTCTTCAAAGGCGCATTGAAGAAGCGTGCGTTTTTCATTTAACAAAAAATATGGATTTCTCACTCTTTTTTATCTGCCATTATCGAAAAACTAAAACTTTAAATTAAAAAATCTTTCATTTGAAGTTTATTTGACATTTAGCAATACAACAAAGTTGGCTGCATTTCAAATTATTTTTATCTTAGCTAAGTACAACTTAAATATTTTCTAACAACTGAAAATAAATTAAGTTGCACTTAGAACTTAAGGTAAACTTAGTTATGACACAGGTTTAAGAACAGTATCAGCAAACGGGCCTACCATTTGCTGATTCGGAACATAAATCTAATGCATAGCTAAGTTCCACATAAATTCTATGTGATACTTAAATTTATGTAAGTTGCACGAACAAATTTATGTTCTACATAGTAAGCGACGACTTTTGAATTTTTACTAACTTCAAGTCGGTTTGCGCAAATGTCAAATTATTGTGAGTTTTTGGTTTGTTTTTTTTATGATTAAGCGTATTTTACGGTGCTTTTTTAAACAATGTTAGATAATAATAAAAAAAGAAACCCAAATTTTTCGCAAAATGAAAAAACGGAGACTGCATTTTTACGAGAGTGCCGTCAATGGCTCCAATTACACTTGGAAACGATGCTATGTCAAAAAAATCACGTTTGGTTTTTACAATGTCTGATGCAGTTTCAGGAAATTTTATATAATCATTTCTAAGTTTCCTAAAATTATATCTTAATCCAACATCGAGGTCGCAATCTTTTTTACGAGTATCAATATGAACTCTCCAAAAAAATTACGCTGTTATCCCTAAAGTAACTTAATTTTTTAATCATTAATAATGGATCAATTAATCATAAATTTTTTAGCTATTGCTTTCGGAACCTACAAAACTGTTCTTGAAACTGTTGAGACATGCATTCCACCAAAATCGGCTAACTTAGGAGATGGTTACCCGTTGCAAAAAAAGCAAAGCGCAACCAAAAGTTGGTTAATAGGAGCGATAGAAATATTCCTATAGGAGGGGAAATAATTTTATATGAATTAACTTTAGTATAGTTCAGACATAACTGTACCTGTTGGATGGACATTCTAAAGAACTTTCTATTTGGTTTAAAATAACCATTGTTATTTCCTTTGTTAAGCGAAATCTTTTGTAAAAAGATAACTCATCAAAAGAGCAAAAATATTCATTTCTCTCGTAAATTTGACGAGGAACTCCTACTTCTAAAATTTCAAGTACTTCCACGTCATCTTCGATCAAGTCAAACATTTCAAAATCCATCTTTATTAAATTTTTTAATAATATTATCATAGCAGTACCTATCTTCACAATTCTTGGCAGCAAATAATAAGTCAAAAACAACAGTAAACGAATATTAATGTTTGACATAAATATCTTATGTGCCACTTTTTCTTCCACTTAAGTTATGTTCAACTTAAGGATTTTTATGTTTGAGCTTACGATTGGTGCAAAGCATTAGGTGTCACTTAAGGGTTTATGTGGAACATAAGTATTTATGTTCCGTATCAGCAAACGGACCCTAGTTTTGTTAGGCCCGTTTGCTGATACTAGTCATACAATTGTGTCTTAGCTAAGTAATAGTTAGCGTTATATGGAACTTAACGCTTAAGTTCATCAAAGCTTATTTTCAGTTGCTGAGAAATATTTAAGTTTAGTTTAGCAAAGAGAAACTTTTGAATCGCTTTCCACTTCACAGCATTGAAAAAACTGTCAAATTTTCTTATTTCATTGAAAATAAGTTGAAGTTTAATTTTTAATAAAATTTGTTTTGTTGAAAAACCTTACAATCTTCCAAAATAATTATTTATTAAGTTCGCCACGCTTTTGCATCCCCATATTAAGCGACGTTGAGCTCCTTTCGTTTGACTCCAAACGATTCTCAATTTGCACATGGCTCACTGAAGTTCGTCTCTATCAAAATCTAAACTTTCTGGTGGCTCCTCTGGTTCACGATGCTGACGTAGTATATTATGCAGAACAGAGGCTGCAACTATTATTGTTAGCACAGTATTTAATTTTAGGCGACATCCATATGCTCAAACTGGAAATCGTCTTTTCAAAATGCCGAAAGCCTTTTCAATGGGACCCCTGGAACGTATTTGAGATTCATTGTAAAGGTGCTCTGCTTTTGTTTGTGGATTAAGTAAAGGTGTCATTAAGTACACTTCTTGGGGGTAAGCTGAATCACCTAAAATCTTCCAACGATTAAAAAATTTCAGAAAAATAACAAAATAATAGGTACCCAAAACAACACAATCAGAATAATTTTGTCCTTCTAATATAGAGTTTTTCATTCTACTATTGCTAAAAATAGTTACGTCATGAGTTGACCCAGGCCATCTTGCAACAATATCAGTAAAAACCATGTTCGCAGCACACGTCGCCTGAACATGAATTGAGAAGTACCCTTTCCTATTCCTGAAGACTTCTGGATCTAAACCACCTTATTAATACAATTTTAAATAAGTCAAGTAAAAAATACTAAATTCGCTGGGTTGTCATACCAGGTGACAGAATTTTGATATGAGTTCAATCCACTACGCCTGAAGCTAAAGGGTTTTCCAATAAGAGCGCTACAAAAGTTTTTTTTTAAATAAAACAAAAACGGTTTTGGATATCGATGAAATTCTTTATTCCTGTGAAAGTACGTTCGATGCCATTATGTATGGAACTCGATTTCTTTTGCATGGCCACCACGGGCACGCTTGCAGAAGTCCAGACGCTGAACCCAATTTTCGACGGTTTTCAAGCATAAATCGGCCGATACTGCTGCAATTTCACGTTCGATATTCGTACGAAGTTCATCAATCGTCACTGGCTTGTTGGCATAGACCATAGACTTGACGTAGCCCCACAGGAAATAGTCTAACGGCGTCAAATCGCACGACCGAGGCGGCCAAGCGACTGGACCATTTCGTTAGATAACACGGTTTCCAAACTTGGTTTCCAATAAATTGATTGTGGTATTCGCTGTGTGGCTTGTGGCGCCGTCCTATTGGAACCACATGTCCTTCAAGGCCATATCATCCAATTGGGGCCAAAAATATTCGGTTATCATTGAACGGTAGCGATCGAAGTAGTACGGCCCATAAACCACACCAAACCGTAATTTTGTCGGGATGCAATGCTGACTCATGGAGTACGTATGGATTGCTGCCTAACCAATTCCGCATATTGTGTTTATTGACGAAGCCATTCAGCCAGAAATGAGCCTCATCGCTGAAGATGATTTTTCGATGAAAATCGCTCTTAACTTTGAGGCCACTGACTCCGAATTTCGGTAGTAAATTTTAATAATTTCGACTCGTTGTTGGCTCGTATATCTTTCCATCATGAAATGGCAAAGCTTACTGAAGAGAAATGTCAAAGCTTACTGAAGAGAAATGTCAAAAGAGCGGCAAGAAATTCGGCGTCGTTTGCTGTCCCTGTGGCTCTACTTTTGTAGCGTCCCTGTTGAAAAACCCTTTATATTATAGAATTCTCTTTTTACCCTTGTGGTGGGTGGTGGGAAATTTTATGTATTGTTTATAGAGAGCAGTAATTGACGTCGAAACTCTTAAAACGATCCTTGAAACTGTTGAAATATGCATTCCTCCTAAATCAGCAATGCTTAAAAGATGACTCCCAGTCGCAAAGAAGCGTAAAGCAACCAAAAGTTGGTTGATTGGCGCTATAGAATTATTTCTAACAATTCTTAAAATAAAATGATCTTAATTGAAGAGCCAAAAATTAATTTTTACCTATTAAAGGGGCACTCCAAACGTGTCTCGATCTGTTCTAAAACAATCAAAGTCATTTCTTTAGTCAGATGGAATCGCTTGTAGTAAGAAAGCTCATCGAAGAAATGAAAATATTCCTTTCTTTCGTATATCTGTCGGGGAACACCTACTTCGATAATTTCAAGTACCTCGACATCGTCTTCCAATAAATCCAGGAGCTCAAAATCCATTGTTGCTGACTGCAATCTTTTTTGTCACAAAATGAATAAAACTGCCAACATTACATTTAAAAGTCTTTAGGCCCCCACCAAAATTAAAATTAAATTTAAAAAATCAGCGGATTTTATCCTTACAAGATCCAGTTGCTACAACAGCTCAATCCTGTTAACCTAGAAAAACGTCTGGAGTACTGCATAACATAAGCAGGAAAACGACTTTTGGGCCACGCGAGTTAAATATAATGTCCAAGAAACTAAAATTAAAACACCAAAAGAGGCTGGTTGTTTATTTTAAACACTTTATTATCTCCCGGTCGGAACAGAACTCACTTACTTAATAATATCTTACTTCTAACTTACAACCTATGTACAGCCAGAACTGCTGGCTCATCAACCATCGGTCATTCGCACAAACGGAAATCGGTTCATGTGAATGACCACCGAATGCAACCAAAGCACAAAATCACCATGCCATCGGTTTTGCGTTGGCCTTGATTTTGTATGCCGCTGGCAAGTCATCGTCGAATCTTGTTTGCGCAGCATTTCCTGTGGTTGTTGCCCTTTCTCTGCTGCAATACGTAACTCCTCCTCGCTTTAAGTCAGAAGTCTCCGGCTTCATGTTATTGACTATATTAATTTTTTGGTTTTTGGTTTTCCAAGATACATAAAAGAAAATACCTACAGTAATACAAATTACTATTACTATGAGGCTTATATTGGTGCCGTACATTACATTTTTGTGGTATTGCAGTTCCTTAATTAGTTTTAAGTTTTCTACATCATTCATTATAATTTCATCAAATTTTATTGGTTTAACAAACATTTCTTTAACATTATTTGTTGGATAGTAGTATTTGTCAGCTACAGTTATTTTTCTATTGTAAAATTTATTTTGTTTTATTTTTAAGGTACAATTATTGAAATTGATTAAATAGTTTCCAGTTAAATTTATACTTCTGTTGTCACAATTTTGCAATAGAGTTTCATTATTTATATTTATTACTAAAATAGATTCATCATCTATTTCTTCTATACTAGTTATATTATTATACACTAATGAACATGTTTTTTGAAAAATACAATGTTTACTATGTTTTAGATGTTTGAAAAGAGCTTGTTCATTATATTCGTATATTTGATCATTTATTTCAATAATAAGTTCTTCTGATTCATCAATTTGCAACCCATTTTTATTTGGTATAGGTTTAATTAATTGCAACTCTGTTACTATATAATCAATCGGTATTTTAATTGCGAATATCAAACAATGATTTTTATATTCCATTACACCAGCTTTTAATAATTTTAATTTATGAAAATCTACATTATAATAGTCTAACTCCTCTATGGTTAGCATACTTGGATGAATTAAATTATTCTTCGTTGCCATTATATTGTCAAGTATTTGATTCACTTTGTTTTCTAAATATCTTAATTTCGTTTCTTGATCTAAAAATAAAACTTTGTAATTTAGTTCTTTAACTATATTGTTAGTAAGGTTATATGATTCCAAAATTGTCTTTCTATCGTTTTCTATCAATATTTTTAAGTCATGTAGTGTCTTGTTAAAATGATCGTTTATTTTAATTTGTTTATTAAGACCTTCAATAGCTTTATGGTTATTACTGTCAGTTATCTGTAAATGATCTGTTATGTCTTGCCTATCAGAGTCATCCATTGTTCCGTATAACCAGTTTTGAACTCTACCTACAAAATTCAATAAACCTCTTTTTGCTCTCTTTGACCCACTTATGGTCCTTAGTTTAGTTTTTAATAGATTGATTTCTGAATAAAGTGCAACTGAGTCCTCTAATTTTAAGTGTGCTAGATTTAATGATAATTGGTCCAAAACGTTCATCATTTCAGATGGATTTATTATATGTAAAATAGTGTCAGTGTTATTCGCTATCTCTACTTCTTTGACTCGTATTTTCACATACCCGTTTTCCTCTACTATTGGATGTACCTGCAGTAACCCTTGTACTGTGACTATCTTCATCATCAGGATTATTAGCATTACCTGTAAATTTATAAGCCCTTTTAATGTTTGAAAGGTGTACATTTCTTAATGGATATTTTCTAAAATACGGTTCATTCTTATGTCTAACCCTCTTATAATTTTTAATATATCCTACATTTCGATTTTCTGCATATTTTTCCCTTTTCCTATTTATTCTTTGACATGTTTTAATTTTCTTTTGTTTAAGTTTTTCTACTAAACTTGTAATATCTGTCATTAAACTAGCTCCCCTTGGAGTCATCTCAATAGCTGAGTGATATCTATCGTTATAATTTCCTATGGATTTCTGTATCTTTTGTTCTACTGACATATCTTCCACTATGGCCTGAATTTTTTCTATTAATGTAGAGTGAAGTCTTTCCACATCCGCATTACCGGTATGGCTGTTGGGCTTAGTCCAATGAATATCTATTCCTTTTTCTTGTAGATATTTTATGACTTGCTCTGATTTAAATTCATTATCCATTATTATTTTCTTTGGTTTGTTAAACGTTGCTAAATACCCTTCTAGAATGGCAATTTTTTTCACCCAGTTTCTCTCATTAATTAAATAAGCAACTGCGAGTTTTGTTTATTTGTCGATAATAGTTACAAACGTTTGCTTTTTATAATGAAAAATGTCTAAATGGATAATTTCATTTTTGCCGGTTGGTGTTTCGGTTATATTTAATATAGGTTTTATTGGATTTCTGTCATATTTTATTTCTTGACATTTGCTACAATTATTTATAATAAGTTGTATATGCTGTTGCAATTTAGGATAAAAGATTTTGTCTTTCAATGTCTTGTAAGTCTCATTTATGCCACTATGCAATGACTCTCTTGTATGATACAAAGATATTTGCTTATGACACTCTTCTTCATCATATATTTCTTGAGCTTTTTTCGTTGCTTTTCTAAACTTTATTCTGCGATCCCCGGAGAATAGTTCTAAAATAATCTTTTGTACTTTATTATAATCTCTATCATTTACCTCTGAATATATTCCGATGTGTCCTGGTTTGACATGGCTTAGTAGTAGTTCTCTAATTGAAGCTTCATCAGTTTGAGGGTTTATTTGTATAATTCTTCTGCCATGTACTATATCAATTTCTTTACTTGGACTATAAGTTAGAATTATCTGAGTTTTATATTTATTTATTATTTCTTCTCTTATCCCTATGTGGTCTTGTAACTGTTCGTCCACTGAATGCATGGTGTTAGAGTCAGACAGGTTCATATTGGATTCACTGCTGTTCTGTTCATTTATCTGAGGACTGTTTTCTAACCTACTTAAATAATCGGCCACTTTATTTTCTTTTCCCTTGAGATATTCAACCTCAAAATTGTATTCTTGCAATTTTAAAATCCATCTCTGGTTCCTTTGGGAAAATTCTTTGCCTTTATACTTAGAGTTTAGGTATTTGATTGGTGCATGGTCTGTAACGATTTTAAATTTTCTCCCGTACAAATAAGGTCTGAAGTAATTCACTGAATACACTATAGCCAAAAATTCTTTATCGGTCACGCTGTAATTTCTTTCGTGACTATTTAACGTCCTTGATACAAAGCATATTGGATGTCCGTCTTGTGATAGAACAGCACCAATAGCATAATCACTAGAATCGGTTGTAACCACAAATTCCTTTTCATAATTGGGAAATTTTAAAATGGGGTGGGAAGATATCAATAGTTTCAGCTTCTCAAATGCTTCGATATACTGAGGATCGTTAGTGTTAATTTTAAAATCTTTTTTCAAATATTTTATTAAAGGATGTGCTATTTTTGAATAATCTTTAATAAACTTCCTATAAAATCCAGTCATACCTAGAAAACCTTTAAGTTGTTTCTCCGTCTTCGGTAGTCCTATTCGTAAAATATCTTCTATTTTGTTAGGATTTGGCTTCAACCCATCCTTCGTAAGTATATGCCCTAAAAAGGAAGTCTCTTTCTGCATAAAACTACATTTATCAGCCTGAATCTTTAAGTTATGAGCTGTTAGTATTTTAAAGATTTTTTTCAATGAAATTAGGTGTTCTTCTAAAGTGGTGGAGAAAATGAGTATATCATCGAGATATACTACACATATTTTATTTATGCATTCTCGTAATATTTCATTGATTAGGCGTTGAAAGGTTGCGGGAGCATTTTTTAGACCAAAAGGCATCCTCACATATTCGTAGAGGCCATCCGGTGTTACAAATGCCGTTTTTTCAATATCTTTCTCTGCTACTAATATCTGATGATATCCTTTAGCTAGATCTAGTGAACTAAAATATTGTGCTTTACCCAACTTATCCAATATGCTATCAATATTGGGAAGTGGGTATTTATCATCAACTGTAACTTGATTAAGCCTTCTATAATCTACCACAATCCTGAATTTATTAACTCCCGAGTTATCTTTTTTCTTTGGTATAACTATGATAGGAGAACTATATCTACTTTTGCTTTTCCTTATTATACCTTGTACTTCCATTTCTTGCATCTGTTTTCTCACTTCTTCTTCATGCTGTGGTGGATATCGATATATTTTGGAGTTTATCTGCTTATTTGTAGTAGTTTTAATTTCATGTACAATGCTTGAAGTATTTGTTAAGATGTCTCCTTCTTTATAGAACAACTTATTGTATTTATTTAATAATGTTAGGGCTCCATGTTTCTCTTCTTCATTTAAATGATCTAGTTTTATATTATCTAAATCACTTTCTTCCAATGCATTTACCTCATTTTCGATTCTTTTACTCAAAAACGGTATTCGTACATTATTATTTAAAATAATTTCTTGATTCCCTATATCTATTAGTCGAACATTCTTACTAACCCAATCCATTCCAATTAAAAAGTGGTATACTTTGTCTAAATTAATCTTTACCCATCTCATTCTAGCATTATCCGGTTGCTTAAACTCGTCTGGACATTTAGATTTTACGTACTCAGTATTTTTTTTAACTTGTCCTTCTATAGTGCTAATATGGATTTGTTCCCCTAACTTTTCGTATACTCTATTTCCTACTTTGCTTGAGTTTAATAAACTGACTGTAGATCCTGTGTCTACCAAACAAACGAACTCTTCTTTATTGATGGTAAGAATAATATACATTTTATTTTTATCCGAGGCTAGTTTATAAAAAACTCTTCCTCTGTTAATTGATTGACTTCGTCCCTATTACTTATGGTATCAACTTCCATAGGTTTTGTCGAATTATTGTTATAGCTCCTGTAGTTAAAATTTCTGGACTGCTGACTTGAGGAATTGTTGTTATAACTACCCCTTCTCTGTCCTGATCTATTGTGGAAATTATTATTAAAACTACCCCTGCTCGGTCCTACTGAATTATTGTTATTTAAATGTCTCTGATAGTTATTGTGTGGTGGAATATTGTTGTGTATTGGTTTGGAAACAATTGGTTTATTTGATGTCGGTTCTTTTAAATTAAAATGATCTTGGCCAATATATCTATTAAGAATTATCCGAATATCTTCTAAAGAAAATTTATCCTGCAATTCGGCTGCTAAAGCCCCTGCAGTAATTTCTTTTATTTTTAAGACTAGGACACTACTAAGATTATTTACAATATTGGTCTCAAAATCACTAAAAATTGCACATTCTGCAATATCACTAACACTAATTCTTACTTTATTACATAATTCACCAATTGAATTTACCTTTAAAAAACTGATCTCCTTCATGATTTGTCCTTGGTCCTTCGTTGCTTTGTAATGGAGTTTAAGTTTGCTTTTGCAATTTCCCCAGGTTAATGGAGGCGATGTTGACAGGTAATTCTTCGCTGGTCCAATGATTTTTTCATTGTAGATCACAGTGTAGACATCATTCCTCTGGTTCTCTGCATATTCCAGTAATGCTCTGTCGACTGACGAGATAAATGCTGGCAAGGTTCCACTACTTCCATCAAAAACAGGAAGATATCGAAGTTCTTTTTCGAGTCTGCTCCTTAATGTCCCCGGTTGATTTTGACGGCTCACTATTTCTGTAAGCATGGCTAAGCATTGCTCAGTAATATTTTGCGCCATACTTCTGTTGTTGTCCAGAATTTTGTTTCGAGATATTTTTCTCTCCAGATTTGTTGGTTTAATGTATAATGGTCGTTTCTACGTAATCTAATAAATTTCGTTTTAGATTACTTTGTTTCGTACTTTAACACTTTCACCTTTTCCGGTTCGATTCACTGGATTCTAGTTCTACTGAACAGAATCCTACCGACTGCGCCAGTTAAATATAATGTCCAAGAAACTAAAATTAAAACACCAAAAGAGGCTGGTTGTTTATTTTAAACACTTTATTATCTCCCGGTCGGAACAGAACTGACTTACTTAATAATATCTTACTTCTAACTTACAACCTATGTACAGCCAGAACTGCTGGCTCATCAACCATCGGTCATTCGCACAAACGGAAATCGGTTCATGTGAATGACCACCGAATGCAACCAAAGCACAAAATCACCATGCCATCGGTTTTGCGTTGGCCTTGATTTTGTATGCCGCTGGCAAGTCATCGTCGAATCTTGTTTGCGCAGCATTTCCTGTGGTTGTTGCCCTTTCTCTGCTGCAATACGTAACTCGCGTTACTATGCCAACATAGTATGAAATCGTTTAGTGGAAAATTTATTGATCAAAGTACTAATAACACTTGGTATGATTAGGCTTGGAATAAGTATTTTCAAAGGCGTTATCCCAAATGCATTTAGTGCTCTATTTTCAAAGCCTGCTGTTTGATCCGCAAGAAAAGTAAAACGAAAAATATAATTGATTATGGTAGTTCGTATGTTGTGCATAACTCAAAACTATACTAAGTGCAGTAAGCATGTTTTTGCACGGGGCCATCGATGTAACATGTAACTTCCATTTGTGTCAAAAATATAACTTCGACTTTAGTCAGTATGTGGAAATATCTTGTGGAAAGGGGTATGAGGTAAAGAAAAACCTTAGCATGACCAGTCATACCTGCACCATTGGTTTTCGCTTAGCTTCTGTTCTGAAAGTTGTTTTGTCCGCTTAGATGAAATCATCACTCATGCCTTATCTATAATACGTTAATCGCAATATTACTCGGCAATTTTTACATATATTTATACAAACTTACAGATGTACATATTATTTGCTGTGTAAACATTCATTTAATTTCTGACTCACTCGCATGGCACAATCTGCCATATTTACAATTGCTGGACTGGATGTTCAAGTTGATCAAATATTGAGTATTTGACACACACGTATTTACTCCAAGAACGACTGCATAAATTCCTGGATTTTAATTGTATAAACAATTGCGCAAGCAAAAGTGTAAGCACAGCAGTGCCGATCAACAGGCACAAACAAGCATTACTCAGCGCAGCATACTTTATTTGCCGTCCATACTGGAAACTATTGCCGTTGGCCGCCAAAAAAAACATCTACTACCAATTTAAATTTCAAAGAACACTTCATTACCAAATTAATTGATGAATTGACGCCGCATTTGGTTTCTCCAATTTGCTGACCCGCCAAATTGGATGAATGTACGACGAGTAATCGCGTACAATGTTTTTAGGGTGTTCCATCTGACAGTGAATGAATTTGACATTAGTTCATGGTGGATTGAAGTAGGATGTACCGATTCGAACCGGCAGTGAAACGATCTAATGGCTTTAAGAAGGAATGTCTGACATCATAATTTTTGTTTTGGTTTCCGTTTTCCGCACTGTAAAGCTATACTGTGATCACTCCCGACTTCTTGGTAAGAAACGCGACACTCGTTGCAAATTAAACGATCGGCATTGGCACTGGCACTTTTCTTGTTGTTGCTAAAGATCAAGCGACTTTGAATGGCAATCGGAAGACACGAAGGAATCTGGAAAACACATTATATTGTCTTTCCATTTATGGTGGTTGCTTGTAAAGTGACAGCATGCAGTGCCTTGTGCATTTTTATCTGGAAACAAATGCATCTTTTCTATGTAAATTCTTTTTGGTTCATAGAAATATGAAAGTTAGACCCTATAGCCGCAAACCCACATAAATCAGTCATCCCTTCATGATGTGCTGTGCACCAACAACACCATCCGCCGTTTGCCATTCACATCCACAACATGACTCATTAAGTTACACTTGGTGGCACCATTGAATATTCGACGGATATATTGTCATCAATGAATTCACTCGTGTAATTAAAGAATGCATTTATGGGCGATTGTTAGCACCACTGCAATTCGAACAACAATGCAGTTGGATTTGTTGGTTTCATTTTGACACTGGCGCAACATCGGATGACAGTTGTCATTCGTCGCCTCAGCCACTTTTATGGCAGCGATGGATTGTGCACTGAATTCGTAATAATAAGCCACGATGAATCAATTGAATCGATTCAGATATGTTTATATGGAATGTATGTTGTTTGTTCTTTCAAAACAAAGACGCATCGATACTTCTATGTGAGTACCGTAATTAAGCCAACAGTTAACCAAAAAAAAAAAACAAAAAAAAAACACGCTTTTGGGGCTTGGTATGAAATGCCATTGTGATTGATTCAAGTATTTATTCGATTGCGAATTTGAAAAACATATATGATAGCACGGTTTAATTAGATGATACTGTTAGGTTAATGAATTGCCTATTTGGCGTTGGAAAGGCACCGCTTATATTTAAAATTCGTGACGGTGACGAAATACCATTCAAAAGCTTGTGATCGATGTTGGTTTTAGCTTTGTTTATGTTACCGGAAATTGTTGGATAAACTGCGTTTGGAGTCGTCATAAATTTTTCTGCGAATATCCCGGACTGCAAAATACATACATGGGACACATAGTTTTAAATCTTCGTATCGGCGAAATTTGGAAAAAGAAAAATTTGGCGGTGAGCCGAAATTATTAGTTCTTCTTTTACGACGAAGCTATAATCTATAGTGCAGGGATCATAACCTCTCACTTCACAGTATCGCTACTGGTCCGCCTGTTTGACGTCAAAAAAATATCGACTTGCCTCCCGATTTTCCATCACTTCGTCATTGAGGCTAATCAAATGCTAGGGTTGTTGCATTTGTGTGTTCCAAGGGTTTTTAGACCCGCGAATTTATAGGAACATTGATTGATATTGCCTTTTTTCGGGGGGGGGGGGGGGGGGGGGGGTCCTAGGAGCTGCATGGAAACTTTTGTTAACCCAAGGTTAGACCCATACCTACCGTCAGAACTTCCGAAATCATTTCGACCAATCAGCTTTGCAAACCAAAAATAGTTTTCCCATAAGGCTCTTCAAGAGTCTAATGAGCGTATACTCAAAGCATTTATACCTCTCGTAATTTTATTCTCGAAGGGTGCTTGAAGTGTCTGTAGAGAGCCTCATGAGGTTTATATAATAAGAGTTATTTCATATCTTATAAAAATACTACAACTCTATTTAGAAGAGCTGCGAAAGCCTCATAAGGAAACTATTACTGTTTTATAAGAATGAATAGCTACTGCCAGAAAGAGAGAAACATTATGTTATGTAGGTAATAATATTTTTGCACGATTATTTATTTCGTAGTCAAGGGTATTTTTATCGGAGCATGTTTTCAAAAAGGGGTAGAAATCCATACTAATATTATAAATGCGAAAGTAACTCTTTCTGTCTGTCTGTCTGTCTCGATTTAACGCCAAAACTACTGAACCGATTTAAATGAAATTTGGTACACAGATAGTCTGGAGCCTGAGAATGGACATAGGCTACTTTTTACCGCGGGAAAAATGCTTCATCCGCTGTCCAGAAGCGGAGATCTAAGCTGATATCTAAGAAAAGTTGTAACTCTTGAATGCTTTTTAGCTAGTAGCTTTGGAATGACTCATCCAAATGAAATAGGATTTTTTTTAATACAAAGTTCAATTATGTACAAAGATTTTAAGATATAAATCATCTTTGTAGGTTATTCTGAAGTTGAACAATAAGCATTAAACTATAAATTTTATACAATTCAAAAAAGTAAAATGTTCGATTGAAGCTAGATCGTTGGATTTTCCCAGCGTTCAGTGGAGGAAAATTTGTGTGTGTGTGCTGCACAAATCTGTTTCTCTACCTGTACCTTTTGTGCAATGTGCTTTTTCTTTCTTTTTTTTATGCACCTTTTGCAGTTTGTGTTTTTTTTATGGCGCATGGCCATGGGATTGAGAAAGATAGGGTATTAAATGTAAATGATATTGAGAGGGAGTCACACTCAGAGTATATCCATATAATGAGTAGTATCCATATAGTAGTAGCAAGTATTTTGTTATAAATTTGAGAAGTGGCAGACTGGCGAAGAAAGGCGAGCAGGGGACAGCTAATATTTTATAAATCATCAAGTCGAGGACGCAAAATAAAAAAAGATGTGAGCCACGCTGCAATCACGGTATAGTTGATGTGTAAACATGTAGGCTCGTCGGCGTTGCATTGATTTAAATTGTGGGCGTGTCAGTGGGCGAATTTTGAAAATATTTACCCGTGAGCATCAAAGGCCCCTGGAGAGTCTATATTAGAAATTTCAGCTCCCTAGCTCAAACGATGACGCTGAAAATCTGACGATGGCGGGACGCTCGATATTTCCATCTATCCCCTACCGAGAGCAAAAATGTTTACACATCAAAATGATAATAATGGAATTAACACGTCTTTCTTCGCAATGAAGTAAACATTTTGATTGCGACTAAAAATGTTGTCTTTCATTATCTTCGTTCTCTTTTATTCTGGTAATTATTTCATCAACAATTTATTATATAATTCATCACAATTAATGAAAAATCAAATTTATAATTCAATATTTCCTTCTCTTCTCTCTACACTTTTCATATGTAACTGACATCTATCGCTTGAAATCCTACTACATCATCGATGTTCAAAAGTACAATGTCTTGGGTGCTCCTGCGATACATATTTATATTTATATCGAAAGTGACAGATTATTCTCGACGGTTCGTGGGTTAGAGAAAGTTCGAGAAGAGAGCTATACTGTGATATATATATATATATCTACATTCTAATTTAAATAAATAATAAAAGAAATAATTCTCTTAACAGTGGCATTATTTTTTTTTCAGGAAGAAATGCAAATTTGAATATAGGCCAATTGGTGTGGTGGCAGGTCGACCTACAGCGATGATATATAGTTGTGACTGTATTTTCACATTGTGAGACAGACCCTGAAGCTAATATGTCATGAAAGAAGCGTTCGCTGTCGAATTGCCAATTGATTAATAAGCCCATAATAGAAGTATTTGAACGGAGTGCCCTGGGTTTTTCCATACTAAAAATACAAATTCCTTGTTTTCGCTCAGTTTCAGATGGCGCCGTACGAACAGCTGAAATGACATATGTTTTTTTTTAAAGAATGGTATTCTTAGTACAAATAAATTAATTTAGGTTTATAATCGCATTTTGAAAACTGCTTTTAACGTACTCTTATAAAAAGGCTGCTGAAGAGATTACAATTATTTCTCTTTGAGAATTGAAGGTTCGCCTCAATAAGAAAACTATTCTTATTTGGAGAGTAAAGGTCTTGTGAACCTTCGTAGTATTATACTCTTATAATAAGAGTACTACGAGATCTATTTTATATTGTGGGAGTGTTGAAGAGTCTTTTCCATGTTTTAAGAGTCAACCATCTTACAAGCCGGCAAATCAACTTCCCACGCTGTACGATATCTCGCCTCTGGAATTGATAGATCTCTCATTGAAGAGATAATGTTTGATTGTTTTCTTGATATCAAGGGAGCATTTGTTAGTACAGAATTCTTCCGGCTATACAGAGTTTCCAAAACGTAGATGTAGATACTAGTATTAGTTATAGATAAAATACATGTAAGACGATAAACAGGAAGACTTCTATAGGCAACAGAAAACTCAGCGTTATGGCTGAGAAAAGATGCCCACAGGACCCCTTCTATGGTCTGTCGTAATTAAGCAACTGCTGATTACTCTCAGTTATGATGATTTCTATGTCCAAGGCCATACGGAAGATATAACAATTCTCGTCAGAGGCAAGTTCGAAGACACTATTATGGACCGCTCTGAAGGCAGTAATACTTAAAAAACACTATAATTGCATTCACCAAGAGAAGAAAGCGAGACAAACTAAGAAACGCCATCGTCTATGTTGAAGCAATACAATTTTCAAAGGAAGTAAAATATCTAGGGGTTACCATAGATGGAAAGCTTACATGGAATTCTCACCTTACTAAGGCCATAGACGAAGCCAGGATCTCACTTTGAGCAAGCAAAATCTACGTGATAAAAGTTTTGGGCTTGATAACGACGCTGTGGATGTAATATAACGAGACCCATTATAGCATATGCAGCACCTGTATGGTAACGTAAAACAAAGCAAAGGTCTGCACAGGCCAAGCTCAACAAACTTCAAAGACTAGCCCGTATCTGCGCAACTGGTACCATGCGAATTGCACAAAAACAATCCTAACCATTACACCACTTAGAATTTTAGAAATTACGAAAGAATGTTACGTGCTCATCACAGAGGATGAATCAATTACCAGTCTAGTCCATTCTGATATTCTACGAGAAATCAAAAATAAGGAACTACCCGGAATACCTAGGATAAACAAATGTCTGCTCAAATTAAACTTCAGACACACACAATTTCAAGGCAACATTTCCAAATCGCTTGAACTAGGAGCAGAATATACAAACATTTCCTACAACTAAACAGGAGTCAGGTTCGACTATTCATAGGTTTCCTGACCGGGCACTGCCGTGTCAAAAAAACACCTATTGGCTATAGCACAAGACAATGTCTGTAAAATGTGCAACTAATACGAAAAATGGCGTATCAAGTAGTATGCGACTGTAACTGTCTAGTCAGAACATGTCAGCGTTACCTAGAAGAATATAAAATCTAAGTCGAAGCGCAGAATATAGCTGCCAACGTTTGACTCTCATAATCATCAACGCAATGTTTCCCGCCGTTCGTTATTTAATCGGTATTTTCATGTTATCAAACGAAATAGCTAGTGGCACTCCACCCCGTAATATTTTAATCGCAATACCCGACATGCTAGTAAGGCGCATCAGTTAAACCTCAAGCCTGTATTGGGACATACCGTGAAATAGAAGGAGTCTTTCCTTTACCGAATGTGGAACGCTCTAAAAAGCTTTGTTTTTCCTTTGCATTTTAGGTTATAAACATTCAAAACCAATTTTCATTGGCATCTCAACCTGTTTGCTAATCCCTCACTTTCTTTATGTCCGCGCTATGTTACTTCATTACATCGGTACGCAAAAGTAAGCTTTTATTCATTAATTTGTTCAATCACCTATTAATAAAATATTCTATCTTAATGTGTAAAGCTTATCGATGAATTTAAATAAAAAAATAAAAAAATCCGCTTTAGCGCGTTTAGTTATAAGAAAAAAAAAAAACAAACTACGGCATCAAGGATGAGATTTAAACAAGAGGAAATCACAATAGGCCCACTTGTGGAATCGTTGATCCAGGTTGCTTCCTAACACCTCTACTCTACAATCTAGTATATCCATTGCTGTAAATGATGAGCGACCGTGGACAGGCAGCAATTGAACTGTAACAGAGGCTACTTATCGTAAGAGAGACAGCTGTAAAAGCACAACTGATAAGGCAGCGCACGTTTAGTCAGAAGTGACCTGAAAGCTATAGAATACCTGCACTTCCACCGACTATCGTTGCAACATAGGTACAGAACGTCGAGTGATTGAAGTCGAGTTATTTTTTTACCGATGGGTCAAGGTTGTGATCACCAAGGGTCAGATAATGAAAAAGATTGGAAAATATAGCTAGAGTGATAACGAGATCCTTTGATTGTTTTCATTTTACATTATCTGACCCCAAATGGATGTCTAGATAGGTTCCGTCATGGTTTGAGGAGGAGGTTCTCTATATGATAACATTTTGCTCTGTATTGGCGGGTAGACTCTCGTTAGCGTGAACACTGGTTAAAGTGAACACCGGATAACGTGAACGGATTTTTTTCTGATATTGACATCTCTAAAACGTTAGCAAATCATGAACACTCTAAAACGAGAACAACGATTTTGGCGCCAAGTTTAAACAGAAAAATTCGTGCAAGCTTTGATGTGTATTGAATTTGTTTTGCTTTGTAAAACATTTCGTCTTGTACAGTTTACAGTTTGTTGCAAGTCGTTTCTTATCGCCTTGGTCTGTTCCTAGCTGTTCTATGGTGTGATTATTACTGATTTTCTTGGCTGCTCGATTTTTGCAGTTTTTCTTTGTTTGTGTTGTCTATCAATAGTCTTACGCGCTTTAAGTGTTAAGCTTATATGTTTTATGTGTCAACATGTCCTACAAAAAATCAATGGTTCTGACATTCAAGGCCAAATGAGCGATAGTTAAACGAATCCGCAGGGTTTCCAGCGAAACAAGTTTGGCCAAAAAGTACGACGTTGCGTTGTGAGCTTGTTAGCCAAAATGACATGAGTTCCTTAGGAGAAAAACAATACACAAACACAGATGATAACCTTTCTCACTAAATTCCGAATCGGTTATGTTTACGCTTGGTGCAGATATTTTGTATACCAAAACTTTATAAAGGGTGTTCAAATTTGAGGTATTATTTTAAATTTTGAATGAAAGACATAAATTAATAATGAAAAAGAATGTCGTCCAAGTGAGCTCCTCTGCTAGCTCGGCAGACTGTCAACCTTTTACCAACATTTTGAATCACTTTTTTTCATAAAGGTCGTTCAATAAGTGATATTTGCTCGATGATATTGTCTTTGAGGTATTGAACAGTTTGAGGATTATCGGCATAAACTTTACTCTTCAAGAAACCCTATAAGAAAAAATCCAATGGTGTTAAATCGCAAAATCTTGGTGGCAAATTCATGTCTGTTTTTCGGAAAGTTATGCGAATGTTAAACTTCTCTTTCAAAAGATCGATTGAGTTCGTTGCTGTATGGCAAGTTGCACCATCCTGCTAAAACCATATATTCTACACATCAGTATCTTAAAATTTACTCCACAAAAAGTCTGTAATCATCGCTTGATATCGAGCTCCATCCACATTCCACAGTAGCTGCATTGCCATTTTCATCTTCGGAGCAAAATGGACCAATTACGCCACCACACCAAAATCCACACCATACAGTAACTTTTTTTGGTTTCATTGGCGTTTCAAACAATCCTCTAAAATTTTCTCCAGCCCAAATGCGACAGTTTTCTTTATTGACATAACCGCCAATTTCAAAAGGAGCCTCATCGGTGAAGATAATTTGGTTGAAAAAAATTGTCATTTTGTTGTTGCTTCTCTATGGCCCAATTAACGAATTGCCGACGCAATCCTTGGTCAGTTGGCTTTAATTCTTGTGTTAACTTTTTTTTGTAAGCCTTTACATGCAGATCTTTGTGCAAAATGTTAAACAAAGTTGTTGGTTTGAGGTTTAATCGCTGTGAACGTCGACGAATTGACGTCCTTGACTCTTCAGCAACACTTCTGCTAACAGCTGCAATATTTCCACTCGAACGACCACTTCGACGATAGGCTTTACTTCTCTAATCTTGAACCGAACCAGGTTCTTCAAATTTATGAACGATAAGTTTAATAGCACGATTTGACGGAGCATTTTCTCTACCCTATTTTGAACGAAATTTTCTTTCAACTTCTGCAAAACGTTTACCATATTTAAAATAAGTTTTAATAATAAAAACACGTTGCTCAATAGTGTACCGATCCATTTTAGCTAACGGGAATGTATTTACTTCTTACCTGAAAAAACTTCGGTGTTATCTAATAGCCGTTAAAAAAAAGTTTAAAATGTTACGTCAAATTTGAACACCCTTTATTCATGTTCCTTTGCAGTACCTATGCAATAATTTAATCATAATGATGAAATAAAAGAATGAAAAAGACATTCACGTAATAGTAAAAACTATTTTTTTTTCAAATTTAGCTATTTAAGAAAAAACTTTTTCAAATGAATATCTTTTGCTGAAATTCAACCTCCGCAAACGTGAACTCTCGCAAATTTGAACTGATATGGCTTTTAATTTTTAAGCTTAGCGATAGTTTACTGTATATACTCGTATATTCTAGAGGAATATATTTTTTCTTTTGCAGACATTAAGACCAAACGTAGGTGCTTTACTGAATAACTTCAAGAATAGAAAATGGATGTAATGGTGTAGCCTGCAATGTGCCCTGCCCTGACATTATTTCTATCAACCACGTTTAGAAAATGGATAAGGGCCCCTTCCAGATCCAGAGACACGCAATGACTTAAGATCTGCTCTTAAAGAGGAATGGAAAAATATAGGCGAAAAAGTAGTTATTAAAAATTTCATTCAAGGTACATATGCCCAGATGAACTTCCGCTTAATTTGACCTTTGCGAAAGAAATATACACTAATAAAACCAAGGAGCGCCACTGGAATTGAATTTTAGTTAAATGGGGCATTTGACCATTTTTTCTGTATTTCAAAATGTATTATTTTCCGTCTTACTCTAGTTTGGATTTCTTTCTTTAATTTTAATAAAAAATAAATAATGCTTTCTTGCATTATTTGCGAGGTGCGCCATATTTATTGTATCGCAGTCTATTACGCATCTGACTTATCATCAATTTGTTTAGCTTTTCTCAAAATTACACGTTCAAATTCAAGAATCAATATTATTTTCAAAAACGTCACCTAAAATTATATGGTTTATTTCAGAGAAAAGTAGGTATCTGTGTACCTACGTATATATCCACATACCTGATATTTTTTTATACATAATGTAGTAGTATGATTAACTATTGATATCTTGGAGGATTCATGTGGGAATAATTTTTACAAAAAATATGTAGATATGTAAAGTAAACATTTTCCAATTCGTGGTGAAAATTTAATCCGTTTCAATTCTCATATCATCATATCACGTTATCATAATTTTAGAAATTCGAAGAAGACAATGGATCAGTTACCCTTTGTTGTCTTATTTTTTTGTAGTAACATTATTCTCATGGGATTCAATCTGATAAACAAATACTTGCATACATTATATATGTAGGTATATGAAGGTTGATCGTAAGTGAATGGAAATAAATTTATTTTTAAAATTCGCAATGCGACTTGGATGAAAGCAGGCGAGCAACCTACGGGATATAAGTAATTTGTTGCATACCCTCTTTTTGTGGAAGGATGCATTCTTGCTTTCTTTTGTGAAATTTTGTGAAATTGATAAATATAAATCAATTGCTATTAGCTGAGGGTAATTTGAATCTCCTTACAAAGTAAGTGTCAAATTAGCTTCCTCATTTAATCATTCTTTTGGTTTTTTATGAGCTGGCGAACGATAGATATCACTTTTTGTTCAAATACATATTGCAAAAGGTGGGTCGGCATTAAGGTACACTGCGACTCAGTCGTTTAAGTCCACGATTTTTTCAATAACCTAAGTAAGGCTTCTCCGTAACTTTGGGGCGGGTTTCCATTATGAACAGTAAGGGATTTTTTTTTCTGGCTTAAAATGGCCTAAAAAAGATAAATATAATATTTTTTCTTGAGGAAATGAATTTTTTTTTTTTTTATTTATTTAATTTTTTTTTTTATTAAATTTTAACAATTTTTTTTTAATAAAACGATGTTTATGTAATTCATACACCTAGATTACAAACATTTTTTGCGGAATCTGCATAAACATGCACAACTGCTTGAAGCAACTCTTCAAAGGGATCTAATTTTTTTTTGCTACTTCTCTCCTCCACTGGTATTCAACAATCCAATCAGCGAAATTATTGGAATAGTTGTCATTATAAAACATCCTTTTAACGATACACCACTAAGACTCGATTCTCTGAGTGTGTGGATTGTCAGGATCACTGTGGTTCACTTTTTTGTGAATGAACCCGTGAGCGCCTAAACAATCATACGCCTTCCAGCAATCGGTATGGATGATCGTTCCTGGATTCACGTGCTTTTTAATTAGCGGAACTAGCACTTCAGCACTGCGCTCGTTTTCTGGACAAACTTTCAGTCTCAAGTCTTCGGACCCATCCTCAATTAAACCGAGAACCCAGTGGCCGTCCACACGCCTTCCTTTATTAAATTTCCTTCTCCCAAATTTGCTCTCGTCGACCTAGACGATCTTGCCTGGTCCGCCTATTTTTCCTTTTGCTTGAAAGGTTTCCAAAAACTGGATTACTATTGTCTCCCGGCAATAATTATACCAGTCGGCAATAGTCCGTTGGGACAGACATTGAGTCGAAGTGAAATCTTCGACCTTTACCGTTTCGTAGGAATATTTCCTAGCGAAGCAGTACATCAGAAACATCTTGGCAAAGGCATGCGAGCTTGCTCAAACCAACTGTGGAGCCGATCTATTGAGATGGCTCAAACTTCGAGAAATATATTTAAATGCAAAAACCGAAAGGATGTTTTAAATAAACTAAGATTTATTAAACGTCAAAAAGAACAAGTTAGCTTACTTCAAGTATTGAAAAACGAATAAAAAAAAAGTCAAGCCAGAATGACAGACAGAAAAGAAAAACAGAAAATGTTTGTATGTATATATATGTAGGTATGCATGGGCACGAATTGGCAGGGATGTCCAACACGCCCCCTCAATGAGATGATCCTCATACCTTGATGACCCCAAGTTTCGATAAGCAATTGTAATGCTTCGGCCCAGTTAGGGCCTTAGTCAGAACATCGGCAGGCATTTCTTCCGTAGGTAGATATTCCAGTTTTATGCCTCCTTTAGACAATACATCGCGAATGAAGTGGTGTCGGATATCTATATGTTTAGTCCTTTGATGAAAAACATGATTTTCAGCAAGAAGTCCGGCACCTCGATTGTCGTTATATAGAATGACTTCATTCAGGTCCTCAAGACCGAGTTCTTTTAAGAAAGTCCTTAGATGAATAGCTTCCTTCATAGCCTCTGAGATACCCATGTACTCAGCTTCAGTTGAAGATAGAGCAACAGTCCGTTGCTTATGAGATTTCCAGCTAATGACTGCATTGGAAAACGTGAAGGCAAATCCAGTGTAAGATCGTCTATCGATTACGCACCTTCCCCAATCGGAATCGACGAATCCATTTATGCCTTCTTTATTAGAAGAATATCGCAATCCATAGTCTATTGTTCCTTGAAGGTAGCGTAGCACACGCTTTGCAGCACCCCAATGGACATCGTTGAAGCAGCTGTTGAATTGCGCAAGAACACTTGTTACGTGGGAAATGTCTGGTCGGGAACAAACAGCAGCATACATTAACCCTCCAATTAATTCTTTGTATGGCCGCTTTTCTTGATCGCTGGAATTTTCACCCTTGACTAGTCTCGAGTTTGGTTGCATGGGGACTGTCAATGGTTTGGCGTCCTGCATATTAAATCTCTGAAGCAAGTTACATATGTAACCCTTTTGACTTATGAATATGGATCCTGAATCTTGAGAAATTTCGATTCCAAGACAATATTTTGCCTCTCCCAGATCTTTAACTTCGAAGTCATCCATAAGACTAATTTTAATGGATTGTATCCAGTCCAGGTCCTTTGAGCAAAGAAGAATATCGTCAACATAGATAGAAAGGATTAAGATCTCACCATTCCTTCATGCAACATACACGCATGGATCTGATTTTGTGGCCTTAAGCCCAATTTGCTGCAACTTACGATCGAATCTTTCATTCCATTGATGTCCGACTTGTTTCAAGCCATAGAGCGCCTTCTTCAGGTAACACACCTGCTTTCCTTCACGAAAAGATTGAAGCATTGTTTTTGCCTTTTGGGCAATGCAACTGTTTATCGGCTCACTTTGTAGGATTTCTTCTAAAACATCTTCCAGCAACGGCGGCGGCTTCATATGAATTTGCTCGTTCAATGTTCCATTTAAGTACGCTGAGGTGATGTCGACTTGATGAACCTTGAGTTGGAACCTTGCAGCAAGAGCGAGCATAAAACGTATAGATTCAATGCGAGCTACGGGAGAAAACGTCTTTGTGTAGTCTATACCTGGTTGTTGAGTGAAACCTTGGGCTACAAGGCGAGCCTTCCTCCTTGTAACAACACCATCTTGATTGCGCTTGTTTGTGAGTACGAAACGGCATCCAACTTTGCTCTGCTCCGCCCGCTCATATACCAGTTTCCAAGTATCATTTTTAATTAAACTTTTAACTTCATCTACAATCGCGTCCTTCCACTCAGCACAGTCATTACCTTGAAGGGCTTCCTTGAAACTTACTTCAGCATTAAATGCATACGCCACAACATCATTATCCAAAAGGTTCTCAGCGTCATTTTCAATTTCGCTATTTTGATCAGATCTACACGCTTCACCAGATTGCTCATTAGGTTCTCGATCAAATGAAGTTTCAGCATTATCACCAGATTCAGCAAAACACGGTTCCTCCAGAGACTCTCCATTACCACACTTTGTTTCTGATGAGATGATGTCTGCACCCACTCGGATTTCTCCGGGCTCATCAATAAACGTAACATCTCTTGAGATCGAAATTTTTCTCGCTGATGGCATCCAAATTCGGTATGCTTTTGCTTCATCTGAGTACCCAACAAATATACCCTCAGTCGAACGAGCTGCAAATTTATCTTTATTTGGTTCTTTATGTTTCACGAAGGCCTTGGAACCAAATATCTTAAGGTGTTTCAAATTCGGAACATGTCCCATCCACAATTCGAATGGTGTTTTACCATCAAAAAGATGGAGAAAGTCCAGCCTGCAGTACCATACATCGGGCCATCTCGACCAAGGTCCGGTTCTTCCGTTCACTTACCCCGTTTTATTGAGGTGTGTAAGGTGTTGACAGTCTCCTTCGAATGCCTTGTGACTTCAAATATTCATCAAAAGTGTTTGAACAGTATTCCTTGCCGTTATCTGTCTGTAGGGCTTTAATTTTGTGACCGGTTTGTTTTTCAACAAAATTTTTAAATTTGAGAAATGTTTCATAAACGTCGCTTTTATTTTTGATTATGTATACTTCGCACCAGCGCGAGTAATCATCAATAAAGCTGACGAAATACTTTCCACCACCATTAGACTGAGTCCTCATAGGCCCACAGATATCCGAATGCACAATCATTAAAGGTTCAGCACTTCTAGTAGTTCTTACAGGAAAAGGTTTTGCTGCCAACTTCCCCTTTAAACAAATGGTACATGAAGATAATTTTTCGATTGGCTTAAGAAAAACTCCTGTGGCAGTTTTGTTTTTGACCATATTTAACAGATCGCGAGAGTTTAAATGGCCAAGCCGTTCATGCCACATTTGTATATTTGACTTTCCAGATTGGACCACTGCCTTCTGGGTGGCCAACTCAGCAGCACTTGCAGACTCCGAAGTTTGTCGAAGGTAATATTAATCGCCAACTCTGTCAGCTAAAAGCTTTATCTGACCATCCTCATCGCGTACTAGCGCCATGTCACGCCTGAAAACTACTTCGCAGTTCTTGTCAGTAATTTTGGACACTAAAAGGAGATTTGTGCGCAGATCAGGAACTAGCAAAGTATTTTCAAAGTGTACTGACCTTGATTCGACTCCAACAGCTGCCTGGAGTCTAACAGTTCCTTTAGCTTTCACTGCAGTAGATTGATTGCTTGCCAAATTTAATTTTCCACGATCGGTAGATGATAGAGATTCGAAATTTTCCTCTTCACGGCACAGGTGGGATGTGCATCCACTATCCAAACACCAGCTTCGTTTCAAATCGATGGTATCCGTGCACATGGCATGTTCAGAAGCATCTGACATTATGTAAAAGGAATCCTTTACACATTCGGCACGTTGTGAGGCTTGACGTTTTACACGACAATCTGCAGCCTTGTGCCCTAGTTTGTTGCACTTACTACATCGGAATGGAAACCTTTTCTTGCTCGTTGGAGTTTCTTTACATGGTTGTTTCGAGTTAAAACTTCTTGTTGCAACCATCGCTCCACCTTCAGACTCTTTGGATTTTTGCTTGCGGGCTTCTGCTTCTTCGAGAATTTTTACTTTAAGCCTTTCAGCATCAGGAAGAACATCCTGAGTCTCGATAGCACAACGAAAATTTTCGAACGATTCGGGTAAGCTGTACAAAAGCATTATGCTTAACAAATCTTTGTGAATTTTAACATCCATTGCCTCGAGTTTGTCGACGGCATCGAAAAATTTGTTCACATGGTCACGAATTTCATCTCCTTCCTTCATTTTCTGAAGTGTAAGTTGCTTTAGTAATGTGGCTTTCCTAGCTGGACCAGACGACGCATAAATGGATTCAAGTTTCTTCCAGATGTCGTAAGAAGTTTCACAGCCACGGACTTGTTTGAGCTCGGATGGACTGATTGACAAAATAAGATCGGCCTTTGCCTTTTTGTCTTGACGTTGGCACGCAGCTAAACTCTTCTTCATCTTAGACTCGTCGACTTCTGTTGGCTCTGGTGGTTTAGGTATTTCACCAGATACATAATCCCATGTATCGCTCTTGACGAGCAATGCCTCTACTTGAAGGCACCATGTGTCGTAATTGTCTTTAGACAATAGGTCAAGCCTGGGAGAAGAACTTGCTTGTGCCATTATCAGCAATAGAATTGAAAATTGTAGTGAGGTTAAGTTTTGCAATTAAATTATTAAAATTAAAATCTCTGGGCCCATAACCTGTGGAGCCGATCTATTGAGATGGCTCAAACTTCGAGAAATATATTTAAATGCAAAAACCGAAAGGATGTTTTAAATAAACTAAGATTTATTAAACGTCAAAAAGAACAAGTTAGCTTACTTCAAGTATTGAAAAACGAATAAAAAAAAAGTCAAGTCAGAATGACAGACAGAAAAGAAAAACAGAAAATGTTTGTATGTATATATATGTAGGTATGCATGGGCACGAATTGGCAGGGATGTCCAACACCAACTGCCAACAGCACGACTAACTGCACATTTTGATTTTGTGCACCTGAACTCGCCAATTGGATTTCCGCGCACAAAAATCCTCATTGGAGTTCTATGCAGCCGGCACAATTTCGAATGAAGCAATAACCCGCGTGTCACAGCAAATTCAACCGCTTGCTCGGCTTCACCTACAATCATTTTTATTTCATAATGTAAGACATGAACAACATTGAAAGAATGTAAATAAATTATCAAGTTCTCTTATCAACCAAGCAATATTCCACTGTATTTTCACCTCTTCAGAGTACAACCGACGCTTTACATACGGGTTCTGACCCGAAGTACTTGGTTTCAAGTCTAACGCACTCGTATTTTCGAAATGTTGATCGGACATCGCACTGATTTGAAACTACTTAATGAAGTTGATCGCAAAAACGCAGTAAAAATGCACTCTGTCGATTTTGTTTGTAAACTGTTACAACAGTTTACAAAAGTACACCGTTACATTTTTCGCATGTTTTTCATTTGTTTATAGTTGAGAACAGTGTTGCCAGTTTAATTGAAAATCACCTAGCGCTTTAAACGAAGTTAAATGGTTGAATAAGTGTATACCAAAAACTGTCAGGCAGGCGCCTGTAAGAAAGTATGGTGTATTTAAAGTATGGAGTGGGTGGCTCGCTTCGCTCGCTAACAAGATTTTAACCCTTTCTTCCGCAGGGTTTAGCCGCTCACGCGACTTCGTCGCTCCGCTAAGGGTATGTCAACAACTGTCAGGCAGGCGCCTGGAGCTAAAGTTTATATATACTTACTTTGGGGTATTTACCAGTATATTTTCAGCCAAAAAAAAAAGAAAAGACAAATTAACTTAAATTGTTTCAACTTTTTGACATATGGCAATACCTATAATATTTTCCAACATTCACTGCATTCACCACCGCACCCACCCCCCTCCACACCAACAGAAAACACTTAGAACAAGCGTTATGCAAAGTGAACGCGTCATTTGTGCAGTTTGTAGGTGCACTTTTCAGTGAAAATTGAAAACTTTAAAAATAAAAAAAAAAAATAGAAAAAAAAGTTTCCTCAGAAAAATTCTTTTACAGTACATCTTAGAATAAGTCAATTTAAATAAAAAAAATAAAAAAAAGAATTTGCTTACTGTTCATAATGGAAACCTGAGCCGTAACTTTAAATAGTAAGGATCAACATAATTATGCGGTTTTGAGAGTGGGTATAATGGGGATTGAGAAGGTTTTCGAATACCGGTAAAAAATTGTTAGTTTTATGCCACCTTGACCAATTTGGGTGATAAAATTGAGGTTTTATGGTTCATTGTACAGTGAAAACCAGTTTTGTCGCAGAAAAAAAAATAGAAAAGGATGCAAAAAGTGAAATAATAAACAGTTCAAGGCATGTGGGCGCAGTGGCTCAGTGGTTAGTGATTTGCAGTACTAAGCGAAGGGTCTCAAGTTTAATTCAAGCCGGGCCTAGTAACACCTTGAGCTTTTTCCGCTGCCCCAAATCTTGTAGAAGTCGGGCGAACATCAAAAAAAATCCCCTGTCATGAGAACCTTCTTAAATTTTCTGTTCGAAGTCGGTTTTAAATTGTTAGTCACTTCCTCTTCGCACACGCAATTGGTTGGAGAAGCTAGGTCTTAAACCCAATATCTATTCTTTTATTTAAGACATTTGCCAATAGCAAGTTAACTAAACGAAGAGGAAAAGTCTCAAATTCGGGTCTATAAGGACGAGGATCATAGCAGCCGCAAACAGGCAACACGTTGTCACACAGCCGCGAACAACTACCTCCAAAAATGGAAAACTATGGGAAAAATTACAAACCTCGTGTGAATATGGCTACAACACCTCAAGACCGACGGGCCATGATCCCAGAAGCATCCAATTAAACTCTGCAAATGAGCCAATCAAAGCTACAACCAGAGTAAAAGCCAGCAGAGCAACTTTTCATCGGAATATTCAGCAAGACATACTCATTGAAAGCACCTGAAGAAATCACTACTAAATGATGCAAATCCAAATCAAGCCCTCAAGGTTAGATTAAACCGTTTGTCAAGAGCAAATAATTACCTACCATTTCTGACAATTCTCGCTGTCAAAATAGGATCATGGATCATGCAGTGTAATGGACATATCTCAAATGATCTAATGGCCTATAACCCCATACTGATCCCATTTTGAGAGATAAAATTGACCAAATTACAAGAAGAGTAATCGGACAATAAGCGCGAATGGCAGCATAATGACCGTATGCAATTTATTGAAATTTGGTGATGGCATTTCTGTAATTTTTGGCAATTTAATTGCCATCGATTTTGGTCGAGAAATTTCTTACGGTTTTTGAAGCAGAAATTGTTTAAGTGTTTTTTTTTGTAAATTAGTGGTTTTGTCCTTTAATTATACCCTATTCTAGGGGTATATTAATTTTGACGCATAGTTTGTAACATACCTTAATATTGCCCGTAGACCCCTAAAAGTTACTATATTTATGATCAGCATCGATAGTAATGTCGATCTAGCCATGTCCGTCCGTCCGTCCGTCCGTCCGTCCGTCCGTCCGTCCGTCCGTCCGTCCGTCCGTCCGTCCGTCGGCAAAAATTAGGCCTTTAAACTGGACCTAGAGAGCTGAAATTTTAACCATATACTCTCTAGGGTCCCGAAATAATCAAGTTTAAGAATTTTTGAAATCCGCCCACTGACACGCCCACAAACTCAAAAAAACAAAATTTTGGAAAAAATCGAATTTTGAGCTAGAGAGCTGAAATTTTTTATATATGATCTATGGCCCATAAAACTGATTGGGACATAAAATTTTCAAAATCCGCCCACTGACACGCCCACAATTAAATAAAACAAATTTTGGGAAAAATTGAATTTTGAGCTAGAAAGCTGAAATTTTTTATATATGATCTTTGGCCCATAAAACTGCTTGGGACATAAAATTTTCAAAATCCGCCCACTGACACGCCCACAATTAAATAAAATATTTTTTTTGAAAAACCAAAATTTGAGCTAGGGAGCTGAAATTTTTAGTATATACTCTCTAGGGGCCCTTTATGCTCATGTGTAAATATTTTCAAAATCCGCCTACTGACACGCCCACAATTTTTTTATTTTTATTTTTGAAAGTACAAAGTTTGAGCTAGGGAGCTGAAATTTATAGTATATACTCTCTAGGTGCCCTTTATGCTCATACTTAAATTTTTTTTAAATCCGCCTACTGACACGCCCACAATTAAATAAAACAATTTTATTGAAAAACCAAAGTTTGAGCTAGGGAGCGTTTTTATTTACAAAAGCTTAGTTTTTTCGATAAAATCCTTTAAATTTTTGTCACGCCCACTTATGAGATATAGGAATAAGAATAGGGTATCCAACAGTTCGCCCAAGCGGACTGTAGCCCGCCCCTATGTTTGTTATTTGGTTTGTGTAAATTTCTCTTGTGGTATTTCTTGCGTATAGTTACTTGTTTGTTATCGATTTATTTTGTCCGAATTGTTGGATTTGGTTGATATTCTTTTATGTTCATTAATCGTAATGTTTTCTTATTTCACCTTCACATATACGGTGTTACCACAATTCACGTTTGAACAAGATTGAAAAAAATTCGTCGAATGACCAGAAAGCAAATATGACCAGTTTGGTCAAGTAGTCTAATATACAACCTTGACAACGCTGATCTTTTGGTCATTTGACAGATAATCTGGTCATTATTGCTGGTGGTCATTTGTACGCACAATTTGCATGCAGTCTTATATTTCCTTTAATTTGGCGAAGCAGCATATCGGATGGGATTGAGAATGGCGTCAGGCCGTTTTCTGTGACGAAGAGAAGTTTAATTTGGATATGCTCGAGCTTAACAAAGTCACGTGGAACAAAGTCATCGACAAAAACAAAGCGATTTACTTTGAAGTTAAATGACGGAAACACCAGATGCAAGGGGTTTGTCAAAAAATAAATAAATAAAGTAACAGCATTGCTGGTTTATTAACTCTATACAAACCCAAAGGAATGGATTGATCTTTCAAGTGCCTTCGAATAACTCGTTATTGAGTATTTTCTTCTTGTATTAAGGGCCGTAGTGCTTTGCTATGCATTTAAATACAAAATAATCTTTAACTTTCTTATTTCCTTGTTCAAAATATTATTCTTATGAATTTGATATATTTGACATTTTATATTTCAAAGCTGTCAAAAGACGTATTAGGTGTGTTCATCTTAGTTCGAAATGTCACTATTAATTTTGAGTGAAATATCGTTCGGCGAAACGATCAATAGCTTTTAAAATTTCGGTCGGACAGAATTTCGCAAGGTAAAATATTTTCAGGATAAAATCCACAATACGGCTGAGTAATCCAACACAAACGCGTCATTTTCAAATAGTGCGCCAGAAAATCGCGCATCAGCTCTACTCTCTTTTCCAACAACATGTGAATATAAAAACAAAGTTGCGAATTGGAAAGGGACCTACAATTTTAAGCTAAATCTGAACGGCAAATTTGAGAAGTTTCCCATGACAATTGAAACTCTTTGATGTAACTTGGTCCCGGCGGGTTTTGAACCTGAAACGTTTAGATTAGTAGTCCAACACACTAGATTTAGATTTAGATTAGATTCAATTTTTTATTACTTTTCGAACAAGTGAAATTACATACATTGCGTTATTCATAAATTGAAATTGACATTGCAAGGATAAAGTTGTTTACTATAATCGTATTGAAAAATAATTTAAATACATTCTTTAGTAGTACCGAATGTATAATATGAGACACATCTTATACGAATTTCGAAAAATAAAGGTTGTAGGGTTTTGAATAGAGAAACCAATATTAAAAGTAAAAAGCAAAAAGAAGAAAAAACAAAAGAGAGAAAAGAGTTAGGTACAATTAGATGCAAGATTACAGCAAAATAACTAATTATGTAACAAAAATAATTAAATTATTGATCTGTTCGAAATCAAAATTAAACAGACACGCCTTAACTTTTTTATTGAATGAGGAGGGACTACAAGTAATCCTTAATTCAGGAGGCAATTTATAAAAAAGCCTATGTGCTACCGAAGATTAAAAATATAGGAACTGATAAGTAAAATAGCTTGGAACTACACAAGTCTTGTCTCACTACTTCGTAGTTCATATACAGTAAACGCCAGTACGAATATAGCGACATTCACTAAAAGTTCCCCCAATTTGTACCATTTGCTTTCTATCTTTAAGATACGACGCGAACCAGTCAAAAATAGAACCCCTGAAACCAGCTTTTCCAAACTTAAACAAGAAAATATAATGGTCCACAGTATCAAACGCTTTTGTTATATCAATAAAGAGGGAAGCAATTAATTTCTTGTGGACTAACTAACCTCTGCGCCACTGCCCCGCGAACAACATGTAAAAATATTGTTGGTAAAGGAGGCATAGCTGCTCCAGTTTCAGGCGGCCTATTTGAAAATGACGCGTTTGTGTTGGATTTTCGAAAATACG
This sequence comes from Portevinia maculata, assembly GCA_949715645.1. Lineage (NCBI taxonomy): Eukaryota > Metazoa > Arthropoda > Insecta > Diptera > Syrphidae > Portevinia > Portevinia maculata. The sequence continues at coordinate 104,905,907 of OX454525.1, forward strand.
ATGACCGCTCGGTTTTGGTGGAAATTTTGACTGCCTTGATTTCAGATAAATTTATATTGATAATTTTAGTGCATTAAAAAATGTATATTTATTTTGACAACTTTTTTGAAAAAAATAAATAAAGTAGATTAAATAAAATACAATATTTTTTTAATATTAGCACCTTTTGCCACCTGGTTAGGTTGACCTGGCGGACCGTATTTCGCCTAACCTAACCTTATGCCGGCCATTGATATCTCATATTGGAGGGCCATTGCTGTTCATTTTTCTAGTTCCGAAAATGGTAATATTTGATCTTATTTAAGCCCTTGCTGAATCCTTTCACCAGATGTACATTGTCTTCATGACCTTATGAAGTAAGAACTTCTGACTGGATTTTATGAGTTATCTTTAATTTGTTTTCCATTTTTTTAAACGTTAAATTTGATCAACGCACTGAATATTTTGAAAAAAAAAAAAACTATGTGTCCACCAAAAACGAATGCGTGTGGTTATGTGCATATGTGCATAATCCTGTTTAGAGGAAATGGTTTCTGCTTTAAAAAAAAACAATTACAAACACAGACCACTCGGGACCTCTCGGCCTGTCGGGACAAAAATTGCAATCGAGAAAAAATTTAGTTTTTAAGGCCATTAGTCTTCTTGGCTTTTTTTTGAAGTAAAATCGTGCGATGACCACAAAACTAGTACAAAAAGACATTTGACATTTTTATCCGACCTTTGTCGTCTAAAAATCACAATGACGATTTGAAAGAGCCGGAAACGACAACGGCAGTCGTGTGATTATTGAAAAAAAAAACATTCCATTTAACCCATTTTCGACTTAGGGACTGCCACAGTCCAGACTTCTATTTCAATTCCACTCCAAAGAGAGTCACCTATTATGTACTTTATGTTTTTGAATTTTATGAATTCGGACAGCATTTCTCTGAAAAGCGTTTTTTTATTTTAATTCAGAACTATTTTCAGCTATTTCCTCCAGCAGTAGGCACATGGGATTTGATGGATTTTGACTTTGTTCGAAAAGCCCATGAAATGTATTGTCTGTTTCTTGATCTGTTCCGATGAATCCGAATCTATTTGCCTAACTGCATGGAAATAGAAATTTAATTTTATCTTATTTTTTAACTTCAAAGAGTGTAAGTTTGCAACAAAGGAGAGCGAATTTTAATGATTTTTCGAGATCCATACTTTTGGGTATGACAACCTGCTTAGGGAAATGGAGTTGATAACAGTAATCAATTATTGGAATATAAATATTTTTTATTTATTTGGAATTCAATTTTGATAGTCTGCAAAGTGCTACAGCGCTGCCATAGATAAAAGTGTATCCTTAATGGACATTTTTGAAGGCGATTGATGATAGATACTAATCGATATCAAGTCAATTTTAAAAAGGTGTTTAACAATATTTAAAAAAATCGAATATTGAATCAGTCAAAAGATCTTGTTTTTTCATAGCAAATATGCATAATATCTAATGTCGTATGCTAAGGCGTTTGAATACTAAATTTTTAAGTTGTTTTTACTTAAAATCAGCCGTTTCTGATACTAAGGATTGCAGAGAAGATAAAGAAGCTAACATAACACTCCACCAGTCTAGGTAATTTGCCGTCAATTTAATTAAACCATCAATCATTGGTCATTTCCCATACTTATAGTATTGATCTCAAAAGAGTTCCATAAAAGATTCACCAACTACTCGTATGTACCTATATGTAGTAGACCTGTATTCATTTTTACACCCCAACGCCGAATGATTAATATGAAATGGTTTTTAAATAAAATACTTCACAATAACAAAGGAAAGAAAAACAAATATTTGTTATGTTCTTGCATTCAGCTCACGATTCTGTTTGTCAGTTAAAATGAATAATATAACAAAGCAGGTGCATCCAACCGCTATAAATGTGATATCGGCGTATAATCAAATAACTTTGTCGATGCAACGTGTCGACGGCGACAAAATAAGTGTGAATGCAGCCTAATTGAACGCAGGCAATGAGCGCGAAGGGGTTATTTTAAAGCTTAACGCCGGAAGCATACTTTCACCGAACATATACAAATTAAAATCAGACCAGATGGCGATAAGAGCCCTTTAGGTTAAGACAAATTCATAGACATGCGTTGTGGCTTTCAGTAATTTCAAGGCAACTTCTCATGTAGAAAATATTTGTTAAGTAATTAAATTTTTTAATGTGTGTCATATACTGGTTGATATCTCATATAAGTTGCACTGCATGTTCAGAAATTTTTATTAGATTGAAATGCGAACTACGTATTCTAATTTAATTAAGAAAGTTATTTAAATAAATTTGCATTTACATATACATGCGAGTGAGCATTTCATTTGCCCGTGCAGGGATGGGTTAATGCCTGAAACATATGTGCAGCAAGGACGCACGCAGCAATGCATATACAAGGTGGCGCAAAAGTAATCCTCCTATCAGAAAATCCTATAAATTTTGCGATTGGCCCCTAATGTCAGTTCTGTTTTGACATTTGTGTAGTAAACACATGCGAAATACACGTTAATAAACAATGTTACGCTACACTGCTCCAGAACGCGGAATATTGGTGACTATTTATTTGAGCAATAATCGGTCGGTGACCAAAAAACACCGGAAGGTTATTTTTGCGCCACCTTGTACATAGTAACGCACATGAAACACATGTGCAGTAAGAAATTGCCATCATTTAGTATGCTTTTTGCCTGATCTTAATATAACTGAACTACCAATCCGACAAAATGTTTAGGTAAAATGCCAACGAATTTTCTATATTGTATTGTATTGTATTGTATGTGCAGTGGGGTCATCAGTAGATGACAAGCACTTAGACCTATTGGTTATTGTACTTCAGCATAGCTGCCCACTCGCTGCTTATTGGCGATTAGTAAGAGTCAATGAGGGAGAACCTGCCAGTAGCCTTGGCAAAGCGAAGGATATTAGCAAGTTCAATGTCCCCCATCTCATCTTTGTTGACGAATTGTTACCTGTTGAGCCTGGTTCTGGCGAAAGCAGGACATTCACAGATGAAGTGAGATGCCGTTTCATCCGCCTCTAGGCAGCAGTCGCATAGGCCCGAGCTCCTAATGTGGATGGTTTTAAGGTGCTCGTTAAAAGGACTGAAACCAGTGACGAGACCAATCAAGGATCTCAAGTCTTTCCTATTTAGTCCAAGCTAAAACTTAGCTCTGCTGATTTTTGGACCGTCCACTAGCTTCTTCGAATACCTGCATGAGACCAGGTCATGCCAGTATTCGGAATGTTGTTGGCGTAGAGCCGAAGCCATTTCACGTTTGTGGACGGATGAGCAGCATCCTATGGATGGTTGTGGGCCAATGAAGGCTGTTGAAGAGCTCTTCCTGGCCAGAGCATCCGCTCTTTCATTACCCTGGATACCTGCGTGCCCTGTTCTATATAGTGCAGTAAGATTAGAAATAGAGACAACATGCAGCAAGAATTGACATGCAATCTGCATTTGACATGATAAATTATCTTACTGCACGGGTTTAGCTGCACATCTGTTTCAGTCATAAGAATATCATCGCAGCGATCGCACCAAAAAATAGTCGTGAAAGGTGATTAAGTGGATAAATCTATACTAGGCAATTTCAACATCCAGGCGAGCCAAGCAACTCATTTAACATCTTAAAGTTCTACCGCAAGTGTGCATGCACACCGGTAGGTTGACCGAGATCGCCGTTGTCATAAAATAATGTTCAAACTAAAATAACGCTCCGAAATCGTAAAAAGGCAGGCTGGATTCATAAAAATGCAATAACACCAGCATTTGATTGGCAATAATAATGTAGTGATCCGAAGCCGAACAGCCTGCTGATTTCTATTGAGGTCGAAAAAGCGAAGCCCACAGGAGAACCATTAGGGATGCCATAAAGCTATGTCACTGTGCAAGCTGCTTCCTCATTTTTAAACCCTATTCTAAGGGTATATTAAATTTGACTCATAGTTTGTAACATACCTTAATATTGCCTGTACACCCCTAAAAGTTACTATATTCGTGATCAGCATTAATATTACGAGTATTTTCAATCTAGCCATGTCCGTCCGCCCGTCGGCAAAAATTAAGCCTTTAAACTGAAATATTAACCATATACTCTCTGAGAGCCCGAAATAATCAATTTTAAGAATTTTTAAGCTAGATTTTTGAGCTAGATCGCTGAAATGTAAAATATATTATATTTAGGCCCCCAAAATGCTCGGGAGTTAAACTTGTTGAAATCCGCCCAGTGACACTCTTACAAATAAATAAAAGGAAAGTCAAAATTTCAGATAGGAAGCTGAAATTTATTATATATACTCTTTAGGGGCCCTTAATGGTCATCTTTAAATGTTTTTAAAATCCCCCCACTGAAACGATATTTTTAAGAAAAAAACCGTTTTATTGAAGAAATAAATCGCAAAGTATGTAGTTTAAGTCGTTTTGAACAATTCCTTTACATACAATTTTCTGCAAAATCCTTAAAATGTTGTATAACAAAATATGAAGATCGTTCTGAACAATTCTCCCATGCTAAGGTATTTTTCACGTCTCCTTAATGAGGAATAGGAATGTGTATCCAACAGTTCGCCCAAGCGGACTTGGTCGGCTTTCGTGAAATTAACCGTTGCACCATGGAATTTATTCTATTGCGGTATATGTATGCTCGCTTTTATTTCCGTAACCGTTTTTAAAATAGTTTGCATCCTTAATATTGGACGCGTTCAATTTGTAAGGCAACTACAAGGCCGTACTAGGTAAACCTCTGTGATTGGACGAATATCACATATGGATGTGTGTTCAATGTTTTCGAGTACCTACGTCAAAGAAATCAACCCTTATTTCTCAATTAGGTATGGTAAGCTGGGGCACATTCGTTAACTTTTTGTCGAAGCTTCGTACTGACTTCATTAATACGCTTAATTCACATTTCTTTGAAGTAACAGATAATTTCAATATTGAAGATCCATTTAAAAAAAAAACAAATTGCATATAATATTGATTTTCGTTAATAATTTTCGTGTTTTAAAAATTCAAGTCAATATGTAATATATCAAGAATATGCGACTCGGGTAGGGACCATTCGGCATTTAAGTGTCTCTATAGAAAATACGAATTGTTTTGTTTTAAATTTTGTATTTTTTTTTTAAAACATAACAAACAATTAAATTTAATTCAATAAAATAAATAAGGCTGAATTCAGATCAAAAAAGGAAAACTTATAAACGGTCACATGAAACTCAAAGCATGTTGAAAATAACATATAAATACTAAGTGAATAAATTAAAAATGCTGACAATAATTTCGGTGATTATTTAAATCATTTGACTAAACAATTTGTAAAGTCCAAATTAAAATAGTATTTTTTCGATCGATTTCGATAAATCTCAACGGCTGTTCTCTTCAGGGCTTTCACTCGCGGAACACTTATGTTTTCCGGTTTTCTCAAAGCCAGGCTTCGATTTCTTTTTAAAAATCCATATAGCCAATCCTCCGAAGCTTCCTTAGATACCTCCCAATTATTTTGATATGATATATTATTTTTGAGTGCATATTCATAGGCCAACTTTTGAAAAAAAGCATATTTTAAGCCAAAATGGTGAAAAGCGCTATTTTTAACAAAAGTGAATGGTTCTTCTTCTGGGCCTGTGAAAAAACTTGTTGTGAAGTATATTAAGACCGAAATTTGTTTTCTATATTGCTCTCCGAATCAGATGATCGCCTTGAAGAGTCTCGTTTTGAAAGTCTTGATTGTAGAGTTTGACGTTTAAGATCGTACTTTCTGGCCGCAGATGAAATTGTTTCTTTCTTCTTAACAACATCGTCAACTGTTCTTATCACTGACTCATCATTTATAGAAACCCTGTTGGTTTTCTTTTGATAGGTTCTTATCATATCTACATTATATAAAAGTAACATGTAAAACAATCCGAAAATTTTAATGTTGGGGCATATTCGGCATCTGCTGAAAGTGCCCCGACCTTAGATGCTGAATGTGCCCCAGCTTCTCAAATTTTGTTCGGCTTCACAAATTCTTGTCACTTTTAATTACAGCCTATTTTTAACTATATAGTTCACATAGGCTACAAAAATCAGTTTTTAAAACAATAAAATTGACTTAAAGAAATCTTTTACTTACCTCTTGTACAAAATAACAACGGTGAGGAGAAAAACGCAAAAGTACACCAAACTTTTTTGAGCGCCTGACTACGGGTGTCAAATTTTTATCGTGTTCATGTATTCAACAATGACCGATAATGAATGCGCCTCAGTTTACCATACACTTGTGAAAAACATCTATTTTATTTTGCTTCACTGGTTGTAGTGTTCTAGGGGCTCCTGCACACGAGCGTCTCGTCGTCGTTGTCACGCATTGGATGCAATGTACGGAAGGCATACGCTTGTATTAAAAAATTCAGAAGATATGTATGAATACATTACATCTTGTATGCGTCTGATGGGCCGCTCCGTGCGCAGACGGCATTAGGTTTTACTACATCTGTGAACTTGACATTAATAACAGTTGCTGGGAAGCGCGTTCAAATAACTAGTCGTAAGTTAGCTTGCAGGCGACTTGTGTTACCTTGGAACTTGAACGTTTCCATTTTTTCGAATTGCATCCTAATTGTTGTGACGCACTCGCGTCCCAAAATAACATGCGGAATAAGTTAGGCCCCAATGCAAAATGGCCCAACAAAAACTAACAAAGGCCTCAAAAAATGGAGCTATATTTCAAATTAAAAAATGGCTCCATTCTATTTATGCAAAATGACCCAAATTCAATCCTCCAAATTGTAAGCATTTTGAAAATTCAATTTTTCGAGGTAAAAAATGCATTGCGAATGTCCCTTTGAAAACTGGGATCAGTTTATAATTGCAAATATTGTTGCCCAAACCATGCAACAAATGTTCATTGAAACATGAACGCAAACGTAGCTGCATAAAAATATAAAATTTGATAAAGATGCCGAGTTTTCTTAAAAATTTTCTCGATGAAAACATAATATGTAAGATTAGTTCGTAAAATAGTTTTTAGGCCGAAAGGCAATAATTATAAGATAGAGTTAAGTTTAGGGCGTCCGCATAAGGATCAATAATCTAGAATAAGTATCCTGTTAATGTTAAGTTAGATTTACTCATTTTTGTCTAGTATATAAGTTGATATAAGCTAATAATTAATAAAAATGAATTTAAAAGTAAAGTAAAAGCAAACGTAGCTGCATGAATGCGGTCATCGTGCATTGACAAAAGTGAGTTCATAATTGCATATATAAACAAAGTCATAGATGATAGAATTAAAAACCATTTTGTCAATGACAACTTGTATATAAAATATTTTTAATAAGTTTAAGATACACCATCGCTCAACATGGCTGATAAAAAATTGATATTAAGACTCATTTTAAATGTCTTGGATGGCATACACACCAAAAAAAACTGGCGGAAAGACAAGTCCGAAAGAAGGAAGATATATTTGTATAATTTAGCCTTCTGTTTAGGATTACTCGGAGATATTTGACTTGTTCGAATTACTAAACGACCTAGGTTTAAATTTATTCTTTTGGTAAAAGGAACTATAGCCTTGCTGGGATTGATGGAAAGATTTCCCTGTTGCAGCAGTCTAGGGCCATCTTAAGGGTGTTTTGCATACGTGTTCGTTTACATCTTTGCCCCTAATAATGATGACTTTCTCATCGGCGTATCCAATTGTATTGAAGCTCAAATTTCTCAATCTACGAAACAGGTCTCAATGACCATTGACCACAAGAGGGTTGTAGCACTGGTTCCTGAGGGCAGCCTCTTACGGTTGTTAGTGATACTGAAGTCAGTCCTGATGAAATAGTTATTTTCCGACTTCCAAGCATCGCTTTGATCCATTTTATATTGGGTTGCTCTATGTTTCTATGATGCAAAGCATTTGATATAGAATCATATCCAGTGTTGTCAAAAGCACCCTATATGTCAAGAAAGGATCATAATGCGATCTCTTGGCACCGGTAGGGTATTTTTATCTCTGTTGTTGGTTTTAACAGATTGCCTTCAGTTGATTTACCTTTCTGATATGCAAATCCGCATGTGTGTAGAGGCATGCTGTTTGCAAAGCATTCTCTGATGTGAACGTCGATAATCCTTTCCATTGTTTTCAGAAAAACCGAAGTCAAGCTTCTAGGACGGTATGAACGAGGTAGTTCACTCGGCTTGTTGCCTGGTTTGGAGATGAATACTACATTTACTTCCCTCCAGTTGAAACTGAACCTTAATAAGGCAATAATGGTAGGTCAAGTAATCCATACCTTTTAGGATAAGGGCGGGTACCGTCTGTACCCGGTGGTTTGAATTATTTAAATGAGCTTATGGTCCACCTAACCCTACCCGGACTAAATAGTTTTCCCGATAAACTGTTAATTCAACTGAGGTTTCTTGAAGTTGAAACCGCCGCTATATGGTCATTTGATATGTCCGTAATAAAGGATCCTGGGAAGTGAGTCTAAAGCTCATTTTCAGCGTTCCTTCTCGGTTACGTGTAATAGTACCATTTGGTTTGAATACCAACCCCATGCAATTTGATTGATCCTTTGAAAGAGTCTTTTTGAGGTGTGCCACTGTAGGAAGTTTTTAAAGGTCCTCGCAGTTTTCACGCCAGGAGGTCCTTTTAGATACTCGCAACTCTTGGTTGTGTATTGTCAGCAGGGATTTGTATTGTTCCCATGCGCTGGTGTTTTGGGCTAAAAACGCTTTCTCACTCTCTTCTTTTTGACCACAGTCCGCTTTAATAATTTGAAAATAATTTTGAGGGAAGAGAGTATAATGTCATTAACCTGACATTGTGTAGCGTCTGCGTCACTTGTCGTTATGGTGCTGCTGGCAACATGTCAGATTTGACCGCTAAGTTTTCGCGATATGTTCTCCAGTTAGTAAGTCTGTTGTCCTAACGGACTGTCGCGTGTTTGGTGGTGCACCTTCATTTGAATCTTAATTAATTAATTAAATTAATAAATAAAAAAAAACTGTTAGTTACTCTTTGATAAAGAGAAAAAACTCAATGAAAATATCTAACATTTTGCTGTAAATGGGTTACCACCAGAACAAATTAGATTTGATAAATCTTTCTCTATAAATTCTTAAATAATCCATTATTGTTCAGTCTTTTTTTTAACAAAAAACGGCTAGACCAAATTCCCAAAATTGTTCACACGCACACACATATATCTTCTTAAAAATACTTGAAAAACATATTGGGACCTATAAATTTTAAAATATGTTGTAAATCCCTATTTTCATTTTCGGACCCATTACAATAATTTACCAAGTACTGGCAAGTTAACAAAGAGTATCGAATCTAAGGTAAACGACTGGTATAACTTCAGCTGCAAAGGAGTTATCAGTATAAAAGAAGTAAGTTTTCGGTCATTTAAAGCCAACCCATCTGAGGATAACCAAACAAAGTTTTAACGACCCAGAAATGACTGCAATGCCAATATTAATCAGTTCAAATTCTTCTATAAGAAGAAAAAGTTGAGATAACAAATATTACATGGTCCCATGGGTAGTAAAAACTTTCGGTCATTTGATAAAACATTAAGAATTCGGTCTCGTCATCTATGCAATAATCCTCTTGTCGAGATAGTATTTCGCCTAATGTTCTGAAGAGGTGTTCTTCAACTTTATTATCTGTCATATTCTTCAGAGCACTTTCCGAAATGATTGTGCAGCATTTGTCCAGCCTGCACCAAAAAAGGCGAATCTTCTTTTTCCTCCTCATACCAACCAATTGCAATTTCATCCCTTCTTTCAAAAGTCAAGTAAACGCTGACTTACAGTCAGCTTATGAAATATCTTGAATAACAAAAACATCGAATGACCGTCAGTGCGGTTTTTGCAGCAACATGTCCAAGGATGATTTGATGGCTTATTTAATCGAAATGATCTCCTCACCAGGGTGATGAAAGTTGAATCGTTGCGATTGTTTTTTTAAGGCCATTTGACAGAGATTGGCATCAAGCTCTCTTGTCGAAAATGCGTGGATTTCGAATAGATGACACTCTTCTTCGAACTACCTTCCCGACCGTTCGATGCAAATTGTTTTGGACAATTTCAAGTCTGCAACTCAACGAATACTTGCTGGTGTTCCCCAAGGCTCCGTTTTTTCCCCGACCCTCTTTCTCATTTCAATAAATGGTCTCGCGTCTGTTACTTCTAATCCGATTCATTCTTTCTCAAATTTCGCATCCTTTCATATTCGTTTCGTGGTTCGAGCCCCAACCAAGAGTTTGCAGCTACAAAATTCAAAAACGCGCGATAAAACTAATTTTCGATCGAGATATTGGTTTCGCAATATTGACCCTATTAGCCATCGTCGTAATATCTCCTGCTCCTTCCTGTTTTATCGATATTTCCATTTTCCACCACAATAGTGCTCAAACAAAATAAGCAGCTGCATTCCACCCCTAACATTTCGACCGCAATACCCGCCATGCCATGACAGTAATGTGCATCAAAAACCAACGTGCATCGGCTTCTCGCCCTTCCCACTTCCTCATTTGGATAGAATTTTTACGTGGGGTGCCCTTAAAGACCTATGTTACGCAGACAATCCAGAAACGTTCCAAGCCCTTAAACAAGGTCTTGGAAAATTGGGTTGACAGGTTGTGCTATCGTATTCGATAAATAACAGGAATGTTTGCTCTTTCTAATAAAGCCATAACATACCAAAAATAATTGATTTTCGTTTATTTTATTCTATTTTTAAAATGAAACTTGTATTTGGACCACCCTTTTTAATAAGTAACCTCTTAATTAAAAGTAGGTTTTAATAATTTTCATCTAGTATGTAAGTTAACATGAGCTAAAAATTAATAAATATGAAAGTTTTTTTTAATAAAAAAAAAAAGTGTTTAAAAGTTACTTACCCAACCAACTAATGAGAAAGTCACGCTTGTAACTCAAGGAAGTACACAGAAAGCAAACGAGCGTAAATACCGCACATGCTCTTCATGATTCCGAGGTCCCCAAGATTTTAATCTACTTAGACACCCATCAGGACAAGTTATTTTCAATCAAAAAACAAATATATTACATAAATTAAAATTAGTTTTATTCAAAGGAAACAAAAAGAAAAGAAAAAATTACAAAATAAAAATAAAAATACAATTAACAATGCGTATTCTAGCCGCTAGTTACGAGTACACATTCTACATCCTTAAGAACAAGAAAATACCAATCACAGATGACGTAAGCAGCGATGTTGTTGTCCTAAAATACAAAGATTCCTGCGAGGAAGACGATGAATGCGAACTCTCTGGGACAATTGCCTCAATGGCGTGCTCACTGACAACCAGCGTTGTATGCAAACGAATCTTTTGTGGTTGAACTTCGCAGAAGTATTCGCCCTGACTGGCTTCGGATGCATTCACAATAGTCAGGGCGTAGTTGGTTCTATCCAGAGCGTATTCGATACTCAAGACTTCATTGCCGGTAGTTAGTAAGTTGTTATTCTTGTACCACAAGACCACGTTGTTCTCTGTTTGTTGGAAATTAAATTAAAAAAAAAATGGATTAGCCAAAATCCTGAAATACATTGTGTGCATCTTATTTACCTGATAAATTTTTAGCTGGACACTCTAATGTGACATTCTTTCCAACAATCGTTGATACAGTCAAATCGTTTTCCTTGAAGAACGGCACCATTCCAGATATTGGGCTGGCCACTGTAGATTTGGTGTGACTGCTTGGACTGCTTTCGTCATCTGAATATTGGTAATCGTCATTCAGCATTTCATCCTCGGTGTCAAATGATTGGGATTGCGCTACAGGGCTGGCAAAAGCTGTAAAATAAACAATTGTTCATAAGTAAAAACAAGGATAATATTGTCTCTTTTGTGGTAGATCCTCGAAATCGTTGTCTAGCCGAGTCAGGAGGACCTATTCACCAGTTAATCATATCTTTTTCAAATATAAGTCCTTAACTGCTGATATGTTACAGTTCAAGGATCTTTACTACAATAGCAAGGGAAAAAGCGACTTCCTTAATTTACGTATAACAAAAGCAATTCCATTGCACAAATCCTCGCATCCGTTCCATTCGTTCGCTCAACTGAGATTATATCCTTTTGTCTTCCAATTGAGAGAGTGCCTTGCTACCGCTGAGCACACTTAACGTAGTTTAAAAGGACCATGTTTCCTTTGATGTTAAACGGAAATTGTTTGAATTATCCTCAGTTTGCATTTATTTGTTACAATTGTTGGCAGAATGTACACAGCATAGCAGCAATTGAAGGGAAGAGAGTTCGCATACATTAAGTAGAAATAAAATCATCACGTGGGAGAGGATGATGCGTTGCATTGTTGCAAAAATTGTTTAAATGAACTTATTTTGTAGAGAATTGTTGCAAGCTGTTTTTGTGCCTTGCCTACAAGACCATCTGTCAGATAGGTATCTACACGTGTCCACTATGCGAATGAATTCATTAGGTCATAGGGTAGCTAAGGGATACTTTATACAAATAGAATGGTCAAACTAATGTTGACTGTGGATGGTGTGTGGGTCGACAGAGTGGCATCTGCTGGTGCAGTAGATGGGTGGCTGATGATTAGGATATCAAATTGGATCTAAGGCTTTAACTTGGTCAGTGCAATTAAGTGGTTAGGGAGGTTTTTATTTTCAGGAAGGGTGACACCTTGGTGGAAAAGACAGTGTTACGAAAAGCGGTTATTTAGTGCAAAATATAATGGGAATCGATTTTCAAACGAGGTTTTGAGATTAATTGAATTGAAACTTGCGTTATATATTCCGTGTGGATTAAAAACGATCGCTATGAATTTTTGAGCCCTAAAAATATAACCTCAATGCATTTTCTATATCCGCAACAAAAGCACAAAATGTAGATATAAAACTGTTTGCCGTGAAAACGAAAAAAAAAAACTGAAAAAATAATCATTCTTATCAAAATAGGAGTTTCACTTGAACGACAATTATTGTCACTTGCCACTCGATTTCGATCAAAAAGCGTTCTACATAAACAACTGAGTCTGCAAAGTGCGGGAGTGGACATAAAACCTCCCCTTTGTGTAGTCAAAGGGAAGTTATTGGAGGCTGCCATAAAAATGGCTACTCAAAGATGGGGCACAAGGTATCCAAGGCCCTGTGGCCCAACTTGAACAAAAAGAAAACTAGGGCGATTCTGAAACTAGGTTGACTTTTTACTTTTAAATTAATTTTTATTAATTATTAGCTTATATCAACTTATATACTAGACAAAAATGAGTAAATCTACCTTAAAATTAACAGGATACTTATTCTAGATTATTGATCCTTATGCGGACGCCCTAAACTTAACTCTATCTTATAATTATTGCCTTTCGGCCTAAAAACTATTTTACGAACTAATCTTACATATTATGTTTTCATCGAGAAAATTTTTAAGAAAACTCGGCATCTTTATCAAATTTTATATTTTTATATAAAAAAACAAATTACAAACTACCTACTCTACTTACTTAAACTACTTAACATATTCTAACTATAATTAGGATTCTGAGCACTCGTTGCATTACGAAACAAGTGGTCAAAATCCCAATTGCTTTCCGAGCGCCTGGCAGTCGTCAACGTGCACACGCGCCGCCGTGAGCTGACTGATGCCTTACAGAATCAATCACCTCCCGGAAGCACCACCACAAGTTGGCGAGCCCGGCCCCTCCCAGAAACGCCCTAGCTAACTTAGTCTATCTTACAAACTAAGAGGATGTTACCTAGAGTAACGCACCGTCTTGGGAGGGCATGTTGAATCCTCCACCCTCAAAAAGCCACCAAAATTCGGCAAATTGCTTTTCTGTATCGAATTTATCCATCTCCGCTATTGCGGTACTAAAACGGAGGAGCTCATGAGCATTAGCGACGTCCTCTCCGCGGATGAGCCGCTTATCTCTCGCACTGCGGTAGCGGTGGTATAATACCGGGATACCATCCCTCGTCTGTACCAGCCCTTTTGCATCAATATGGATAAATGCCTCTGGCGGGATAAAGCCAGACCGGAGCGTACTCTCTATGTACATTTCATTGGTGTAGTAAGCCCCAAATATCAGACTATTGTCGCTGGCCATCGCCCTTGCAACGTGCCTTCGAGTGACCTTAATGAGGAAATTGTCAATCCTATTCAACTGAGCCCCATCGTATAGGACCTTGTTGGGATAGTATTTTATATAGTTGGATTCGGGCGTTCGGAACAACCGGAGACAGGTCCTAAGACATTGTCTCTCCAAAACCCGAATCTTTTCCATATAACTAGGCGCTATATTAAACCACAATGGACAACCATAAGCGATGATCGGCCTTATAAGGGCCACGTAGCAAATGACCTTCACTCTAGAGTCAAGTTGACTGCTATGAAACAGTCTCCTTGACAGAGCATAAGCCTTCTTGGCCCCAGCAAGACAAGCAACTATATGTCTATCGAAATACAGATACTGGTCAAGCCAGATACCCAGATATCTAACTACGCTCCTCACCGCCAATGGCTGCCCATTTTGTCCAATAATGGCCAATTTCTTCCAGTTTTTTCTGGTATCCCTAGAGGCCCCAGCCAATGGAGTTCTGAACAAGATTGTTTCCGTCTTCTGAAAGTTGATTTTCAACTTCCAGTCGTCGCAATATCGCTTAATTTGATCGAAGTCACGCTGCAAATGAATGTTAATGACCTCGATTTTAGGACCTGACCTGTATGCCACCAAATCGTCGGCATACGCTATAGCATGTCTGAGTGAACCCACCAGATCACTCGTGTAAATGTTAAACAGGATCGGAGAATTGACCGCCCCCTGCTGTAAACCGTTTTTAATTTCAAAGACTCTGCTCGAAGTCACGTTGCCACATTTGACAACGAACTTCTTTCCCATAAGCATATTATAAATTACATATAGCAAAGGTTTGTGCATCCCCCGCCTGGTCAACTTGTAGAAAAGTCCCTCTAACCATACGGTGTCGAAAGCCTTCTCAAAATCAACCAGACAAGCACCCGTGCATTGGTTCTTGCATTTATTCCACTGAATGTCGGAAACCAGTTTCGACGCGGCATGAATAGTGTCATGCCTCGCCCTGAAACCAAACTGGTTGTCCGGGTGAAACTAGGTTGATGTCAGCTTAGAATGACAGTCGGCATCGTTGTCGGACCTTGCCTTCTGAGGGATCACGCCAAAAGATTAGGGCTCTCAGAAGCGGACGAGTGCAGATGATAATTGCGTCACGGAAGACATAACGCATATACTTTGTGAGTTCAAGGGTGTCGCTCGACCTAGAAGAAGACGCCTGGGAAACTATTGCTTTGATAGTCTAGAAGAGGTAGTGTCGATTGACTACGCAAATTGGTGAGTTTTTGTAGGGAAATAAAAAGCTTTGGGGATGAGGTTTAGGATGACGACTTTATTAGTTAATCGGTTCTCAAAGGGATCGCGATGGGCCCATTATAGTGACTGGTGTCCTACGACAGTAGTGTCATAGCCCTGACTAGCCCAACCTAATCTAACCTAAGTAAGTTTGCGCGTATTAGACCAGTCTTTAAAAATGTGTATTCGACAGAAAAGCATTTTAAATGTCGAAACAAGCAAATAAAACGCCAAAGTCATAATGAGAATGGGCAACATTTTTCTCACAAAAATGTACGTTCTACTAAAAGCAATGTGTTACGCCGCGTAATACAACTATAAACGACTCTGTAAAGCCATTCCTTATACCAATTTTTAAAATGAAATTTCTCATTCAAGTGAAACGCAAACAATAAGTTTGATTGCCTCGCGATGTTTTAATCAAATCATCCGAATTTATGAGTTTTAAACATATCTACACCAAGAGACTGATGATCCCAACTACCACATCTGGTTGTAGCGCTAGATTGGAGATAAAGGTTACATAAGTATTCAATTTGATTTATCCACGATTCACCTTTGATTTGCCACGATGATGTAAGTCGATAAAAAGGCAGTAATGTTACACTTTCGCGCGATTATTTATTTCATATCAAATGGTACTTTTACCGGAACATGTTGCCAAAAAGAGATAAAGATATTTTCATAAAAGATGATATTGACAAGTTGAGGACGCAAATGTAATGAAGATACGAATAATAGACTTTGTTAATAGTTTTTCCTCGCAATGAAACTGAAAAATTGATCATGATGCATTTAAGCAAATATTTTACTTCGAAAAAATGTAAGCGCATCAGAAATTATCGAAATTTAAAATATTTTCATTTAATATATTAGGGTTACCATTCGTTCTCTGTTCGGAACTGCTTTTCTGCAATTTGGAAAGGCTTAAAAAAACATTCATGTATTGACCACTCCGTTGTAAATTATCTACATACGAGTATTATATTTCGATGTATTAACTTGTAACAGTTGTGGCATCATCGAATGAGGAATGTTCTTCTATTACAGGATTCTTGGCAGTTGGTTCTTCAGGAAGATTAACCTCGTTGGCAGTACGAGGAATATAACATAACACATAGTAAGTAACATAGTAACACAACACTTCCAAGGTGAATTAAACATGCAAATTTTTTTTCAAGACGACAAACGCACACTCCACGAAACGATGCATTCCTTAATGGGCTCTGTTGTATCTGATAACAGATCCGTTTTTCAGAAATTAAAATTGTAGATGGCATAAGCAATGTTTTCAAAGGATACGCGCAAGATAACGGCATTTGAAGAAGGACGCCACTCGCCTTAAGTTGTACATATGTTATAAAGAGTTATTACGTAGCACTCGTACATCGTTGAACCTGCTGGTCAGTTAGCACTCGCCCGAAACTCGAGGATAACGCTCATATCTGGTCTGCTGTACCAAAAACTTATTTGCAGCTACTTGACAGGATCCAAAAACGCGCGATAAAACTCATTGGTGAGTCATATGTCTCCTGCCTTTCGTTATTTTATCGTTATTTCCACCATAAGTGCTCAAACGAAATAGCCAGTTTCATTCCATCCCTAAACATTTCAACCGCAATACCCGCCATGCAATGAATGCTCATCAGTTCATCCTCAAGCCTGTTTTCGAACGCACAGTGAAGTTCAAAAATCTTTCCTCAGCCGTACAAGACGAATGTGGAATACTCTTCCACGCTCTATTTTTCCTTCACATAATAACCTACAGACATTTAAAACCAACGTGCATCGGCATCTCTCTTTTTCTTCTAATACTAATTTCCTTAACGCCCGTGCTGCGTGTACATTATACAAAAAAAAGCTTATGTAATAAAATCGTTGGTCAGGTCCAGAAACTGTCATACAGTTTAAAGAGTGTTGGCCATTGCGGTCGACGAAAGCGGTATCATTATTCTTCGGAGCATGTCTGTAGAATTCTATCAATAGCACTACAAATCTCTGGCATGCCTCCTTTCTAAAAAAAAAAATTGGATAACAGAATGCAGATCTTCTGGCCAACGCACTTGTCTCGGGGATTCCAAATCATTGATTGCTGAAGTTGCTTCGTAAATACATCTGCCGACTGTCATTTTATTAACACCATGAATGTCACCTATGGTGTGGTACTGTGACCCCTAACCTTTCCTCCTTTTTGTTGACGATCGCAACTTATGCGAACGCTGTTCCGAAAGATATTCATTAACGGATTTTTGGACAAAACAAGGCTTATTCTTTCTTTATAGATTTAAATTCTTTTATTAATTTCAAATTCACTTTCACTATCCGAATCAGAAACAAAGAAGTATAATATGTTTGTAGAATTTAAAATGGATGATTGCAATCACACTAACCCGAATCAATTTCAACTGTTCTCAATTTTAAAAGTTACGAATTACTATGATACATTAACTCAATTGATTCTCAATGAAATGATGAACTTTTGATGCAAGTTTTAAGGAATGACAAAATAAGCCCTTTTTAAATGAAAAAAAATTATTTTCTATTTAATGCCAATAATTTGGCAGCTATACATTTCCTAAAATAGGGATCACAAAATATATAAAAACTGGCAATTGACACTCTTTTTACGATTAAAAAATAGTCACCGCTCGATGAACAAATTTTTCGAAATAAATAAATTCATTAAAAAGATAGAATCATTATACCAAGTTAAGACTTCTGCATCATACAAGTCTTAAATCGCATATAAGATTTCATCTACTTGTAAGTGGGATTTACTTTTTTTCTCCCAGTCGCTGCCAGTCGACTTGTAGCTATGTGTTACGGAATACTTGTAGCATTGTGTTACAGGCCCAATAAGTCCCCTGCGTCCAGCACAACAAGATCGAAGACAGTGAAAGACTGCCGCGCATCTCTTAGTGAGGTAGGTGGTCATTATAGCCTCACCCTTTGCTGGGTGCAGGTACACTGTGATATACCAGGGAATCGTGAAGCCGACGAACTGGCTTGACGAGGCGCTAACAGCACAGCATAAGCGTCACCGACATCGAGGCGCCAACGTCTTATCTTTAATACCTAATCGACAACAATGCGGTGAGTGAAGCCAACCGTTGTTGCACCAACTCGACCAATGCAACACCGCAAGGCTGCTCTGCCCGACATTAAATAAATCCCGGTCCATCGGACTTCTGAGGAATAAGAGAGGAACCCTCTACAAGCTTTTTAACACCCACTGTGCTATAGGACGACATGCTAAAAGGCTGGACATTCCCTACAATGACTTCTCTAGAAGCCGTAGGAACGCTGAGGAAGAAGAGACTATCAGTCACCTCCTTTGCACGTGTCCTTCACTCGCCAACATTAGGAAGGCTATGCTGGGTGAATACCTTTTCAATTATCTAAATGATCTCAACAATATCTGCGCCGCAAAGATTAGCTCCTTCATTCAGAGGAGCAATTGGTTCTCTAAGTCAGAGGGTGACCCACCCACCTTTGCCCCTCGGGTTGTGTCCACGTTTTAGATGTTGGTCGGGTGCCTCGCATCGATAACCACATGGCCCATTTGGTCCATCATCAGTAGAGCGCCAGTTTGTTGTCAGGATCCTAACCCTTGGAAGCTATTAATGCTACTTATCACCGTATTACGAGCTGCTTCAAAATAAATTAGTCGGTAGTCGTTATTTGCTGTCGTGTCGTGGAAGCTGAAGAAGCTTTATTTTTATCAGAGAAGAGATCTATAATTGTACGCCGATTTCGAACGGCAAGTTGGAGAAGCTTTTTATGACAGTTCATACTCTTGGATGTTTGTCTGACCTTTACAAGAGGTGGGGCAGCAGGGCCGGCCCTACCGTATGTTCAAGATGTGCAAATGCACAGGGCGCCAAATTCCGGGGCGCATTGCTGGGAGTAAGAAAAGTTAATTTTACCTTTCGCGGATACTGCCATTTGCATTTAAAACAAAAACTTGTTCAAATAAGCCCAAAATAGCAACATCCATCACACCTGCGCTGAATTTTTGCACATTAGCTCACATCACTTGCAATATTGCAGCTTCAAGGAGAATCTAACTCAAAATAGGGGGCTTTCTGTAAATCTTGCACCGGGCGCTTGTTTGGCTGGAGCCGACCCTGTGGGGCAGTATCAAATCTTAAAAATTAAATGAGGGGAATTAAACCTGGGACACCTACCACAGGGCTCATTACGAATTACTCACTTACTACTCATGATTATTCAACTAAATTCTCATGAATGTGTTACAAAAGTGCTGGAAGGACAATTTATACAATTGATAGCTAAATTTGTTCGACTTGCAGTAGATTAATTTTGATGTCTCATACAGTTTGTCATCATTCCCTAACGTTAAAAACTACCTCGAGTTGAGCTTTTCCATCGCTCAGCAATCCATTTGAGCTCAGTCAACAAGCTCATATTAAAGCCAATTGGACACGCTTCATAACTATAGATACATAACTGCTCACCCAAAACTGCTTCGTTTTAAATCCAAAACGTGATCACAATTCTCCGCATGTGCACTGCATGTGCAATAAAAATTGATTTAAGTAGCGACAATCGGAATAGAATTTCACCCGAAAAGGGAGCACCAGGAGAACAGGGACCAGGCAAACAGCGAAATTAATGTCTGCAGGCTGTGTCGGGGTTTTGGTCTTGTTCGAAATTAATTTGAAATCGGTTAGCAGTTTGAACTCGAATTGAATTGCTTCCAACCTCCATCACATTGTAGGTTTGATTAAATCGGTTTAAAAAAATATACGTTTATCCTTCCCCAAGTCTGTGCTATCATGACTGTGCGTGTCTAGCGGTTTATCATGGTGTCCGGTATCTGCCTCCTGGGGTCATGCGGTGGAACAATTTCCTATTTGTAATTTATCGGTCAAAGTGCATTGCCGGAAACCGACATACACCTAGATGCGGATTGGGTTTTAGGTCGAATCTGCAGTACAAAATGCAAATATCTGCGAACTTATGTGCAGGGTGGTCAGATAAAGACATAGGACAAGTGCCTGTTAGAGGTTTTGCACAAGCTAGGCGCATGCTACAATGTTGCACATGGCTTGCAATACACTTTCCGTTTTGTTTTTTTTTATAGATTTCAGCTTGCCTCGACTACATCGAGTATGGGGTATGGATATGGACATTTTTTTAATGACCACAAAAGATCGTTTGTAGTACATGTCGGCTCTCTAAGCAATACAGTGTCGGTGGTGTTTGGTTTTTTCTAGATGGACAAGAATACCGGCATGGTTCGTTCTATCTTTAAAAAAAAAAAAACAGAAAATGGGTCATAATCCTTTGCTTTCCTGAAAACGGCAGGAAAGGCCCCAACTTAGGGCTGAAGGGTCATTGAAATATTGTAATTGCATTTGCAGAGTCCAGCAGGAGGACCAACATAATAAACTGGAGTATTTTATTGCCTCTTAAAATCCACAACATTCATTCGATGTAAATTTCTTGATTTGCATTTTGCAATGTGTAGGTATCCGCCAGGGTATGTGGAAGGGTGCAGGTTACTGTACCTGCATTTCCACATTTGCGGCAGAAGCTTCGTAAAGTGTTGTGGTTGATGAATTTTGGCCTAATGTAGTCGGGGTTTATGACCCAATTTGCCCTTTTATCGACTTTATGTTTATCTGCTTCCACTGCGTAGAAATGTTCTCCGTTTTGAGGGTGGCGATAAAGGAATAGCATTGTTTTGAAGACCGTAGTTTTACGGGAACATAATTCATGTTTGAGTACGATAAGAAGGAGGGGAATAAACAGAGGGAAACTAATATGGTGAGTAATCCTTCTTTCGAAGCATTGTGACTTCGTTTGCAGGACTTTTGAAAGAAACCATTTACGCTGCCGGACTAACATGGGAGACATTTTCTGGCGGGATGTCCACCATTCAACTAAATCATTTACGTAAGCACAGCACACACGTTGCCTCTTGCGGGGTCAGTCACCTTGACGTGTGCACCATCACCGCAAACAAACTCGATGGTGCCGGTGCGGAGACTTACGACGCAAAGAGTCATCGGGCTTGTTAAGGGCCAGGCCGTCTGATGAGCGTCAACCAAGAACTGACCAGGACTTCACGTCCGCTCCCACCTCACCCTTACATACCCCCCCTCTGTCGCCCCGTCCGCTTACCCACCGCCCCCCCACCCACCCACCCACCATACTCCTTACTTAAAACTTTTCGGCAATGCCCGGGGAGACAACCCCGACAACAAATCCCCAAATCTAAGGTGGAACAGCTAGCGCCGAGAGAGGAATGGCTAAGGGGTTCTTAGTCGTTAGCAGCGAACTTCGGATACCAGGCGACCTCCGATTTCAAGATAGCCTTCCTGTGGTTATACGGGTAGACCACGGGCGACCTTTCTTTCCCGTTTACTCGTGGGATTCAAAATATATCCAAAAAATAAAAACCAAATAGAGAATGATGCCTCTACAACTGCATCATCAACTAGGGATGTTTCAGAACACCCTGCATTACCAACTGGGGATGTTTTAGAACACCCTGTCGTAAATGACGTGACACCTGCCAATCGGGAAGGGTCACAAAACACGGATTCGGAGATGATGAGCTTAGAAGAGAACTCGTCTCTTCTTAGTGACGATATCTCTGAAGCCAGCACGCTATGCAATGTAAGCATACTCTCGGATGAAGTGCATCCCATGAATACTGACGCGCCGGAGACCTCTGGCATAACTGCACAGACTGAGTCTAAGCGCGTCAAATTCACACCATCCGAACAGCGCCGTTTTAGGCGTGCGCTGAAAAATGAGAAAAACGTAGAGCAGGCCAGAGCACTTGCTCTGTCGACAGAGGTCGACACAGGCTCCGAGGTGAAGCGTACAAGGTCCGAGGACAATACGCCGCCCCAATCCGAAGCGAAACGAGCTCGCACAGGAAATACAGCCGTCGACAAAGTCTCCTATAGAGATATAGTGAGCTTTGTAAGACTGGGTGTAGTACCTGTCGATCTGGATCGCAATCCTCTCAGTAATGAGCAAATGGCTCAGATTCAGGAGAGGATTATGGACATCACCATCGAACAACGTGATGAGGGGACCAAACCAGCCTTCATCGGTACAACCGGTTACGTACAGGGTTACGTACGACGCAGGGGTGATAACAAACCTCATAGAGTGCGTAATCCAGAGTACGTGAAGAAGAAATGACGTCTCTAACGGTGCTGCAGGCAAACCTGCACCGCGCTATGGGTGCATCGGACACCTATAGCCAAAGATGTGCCGAAAGGAACGTCGCTCTTGGTTTAATCCAGGAACCATGGGCAACTACAGGTAAGATCTTTGGTCTTAACAGCAGAAATAGAGAGCTAATTTTTGCCAAAGGTAATTTCAGACCTAGGGCAGCTCTTTCCATTGCGAAAGATATAAAATGTTCTCTCATTCCAGGTTTCAATACTAGGGACCTGGTGGCCGTTTTAATTGAACGCCACAATGGCCATGTGATACCCAAGTTCGTATGCGCATCGGCGTATTTTGCTGGGGACATAGAGGAGGTACCACCTGCACCAGTACAGGAACTTGTCCACTACTGCCAAACTCAGCCAGTACATCTCGTTATCGGCTGCGACGCGAATGCACATCACCAGATTTGGGGCAGCCGAGACACAAACAAAAGAGGTGAGTTACTTATAGATTACCTATATAGTAAAGACCTAGTTATTCTAAATAAGGGAGATAAGCCCACTTTTAGGAACAGTATACGAGAAGAAGTTTTAGACCTTACTCTCTCGTCTCCTTTTATACAAAACATTGTAGAGGACTGGCACGTGTCTGATGAAGCCTCTCTGTCTGATCATATGCACATTATGTTCAGGCTGCGATGCAACACCGAGTGCGCGCCGGTCAAATACAATAATAAATTAACTAACTGGAGAACCTATAGTGAAAATCTGGCAATCAGAACTGATCTGCTACCAGATTCACCACTAACACCGAGTGATGCGGACGCTGCACAATGTCAGCTTAACGACATCATTATCTCATCCTTTAGGAGTAGTTGTAAGGTAAAGCGCACCGTGGTAAAAAGAAGCGTACCATGGTGGAATGAAAACCTGGAAACTATCCACAAGAAGGTGAGAAAAAATTCAATAAATCGAAACGCACCGGCGTATGGGATCAATATCGATCCCTGTTAACCAAATACAACCAAGAGTTGCGAAGATCTAAAAGGGCCTCATGGCGCGCAAACTGCGAAAAGCTGGAAAAACTCCCAGCAGTGGCGCGGCTCCAGAGAGCACTTTCAATAGATCCTTCAAACTGCATGGGATTGCTCATCAAACCTGATGGAACAATCACAAGCGACCGGGAAGAAACTCTCACAACCTTGCTGCAAGTTCACTTCCCTGGTTCCCTAATTGTCGATCACACAACTGATCAAACTACTGAGGTTTCATATCCAACTAACCTCAGCAGAAATAATAGTTTATCTGGTAAACTATTTAGTCCAGATAAGGTAAAATGGGCCATAAACTCATTTAAACCATTCAAGGCACCAGGAAATGACGGAATTTTTCCAGCCCTTATTCAAAAGGGTATGGAATTCTTCCTACCTAACATGATTGCCTTATTTAGGTTCAGTTTCAACTGGGGCTACATACCACGCACTTGGCGGGAGGTCAATGTAGTATTTATTCCCAAACCAGGTAACAAACCTAGTGAACTACCTAAATCATATCGTCCCATAAGCTTGACATCGTTTTTCCTGAAAACAATGGAAAGAATAATTGACGTTCATATCAGAGAATGCGTAACTATTAGCATGCCTCTACACCCCTGTCAATATGCGTATCAAAAAGGCAAATCAACGGAAGGTGCCTTGTTAAAACTAACGAATCACATAAACAACGCCTACCGTTGCAAAGAAATTGCACTATGTGCTTTCCTTGACATAGAGGGTGCTTTTGATAACACCGGTTATGATTCAATATCAAATGCTTTAATTCACCGGAAGGTAGACCTTCCCACCATAAACTGGGTAAAAGCGATGCTCGAAAGTCGGAAAATTACTGCTTCGTCAGGACAGACTTCAGTATCAGTATCAGCTATAAAAGGCTGTCCACAAGGAGGAGTTCTATCACCCCTCCTGTGGTCTTTGGTCATAGATGACCTACTTCAAAAACTAAGTAATTTAGGCTACGACATAATAGGGTACGCCGATGACTTGGTCATCATTATTAGGGGCAAAGAATCAAACGTAGTTACTTCACGTATGCAAAACACCCTTAAGATAGCTATAGACTGGTGCGTCAAGGAACATCTCTCCATAAACCCCAGTAAAGCTATCATAGTTCCTTTCACAAAAAGGAGAAATCTCAACTTAGCCCAGATTTTACTAAATGGCACGACCATTGAGTATTCCGATGACGTCAAATATCTTGGAGTAATCCTGGACAAAAGACTAAACTGGAATTCTCACATCACCAACAAAATCAATAAAGCTAACAGAGCTTTATGGGCCTGTCGGCGCACATATGGCAGAACCTGGGGAATCTCTCCAAAGATTGTCCACTGGATCTACACAGTGATGATAAGACCCATTATAACATACGCCTCCATTGTATGGTGGACGAAATCCACACAAAAGGTCGCAATAGAGAAGCTCAAAAAGGTACAACGGCTTGCGTGCCTTGGTATCTCCGGAGCCATGCGAACCTGTCCAACGGCTGCCATAGAGGCAATAACAGGTATTACACCTCTCCACATATACATTCAAAAAGTGGCGATCCGCAGTGCAATAAGTCAAATACAGTTAAACGAGATAAGTCTTAACGATCATCCGGAACTTGAGACCCTTCTCGATGAACTGCCAGAACTCAACATGAACTGCGCGGTCACAGACCGCATCCATAAAACACTATGCTTCAATAAGCGGTTCTCCACGGAGATTCCCAAGAGAGAAGCATGGGTTAGTAATAACCCACCTAACAGCCACAACGGCATAAAGTGGTATACGGATGGTTCTAAAATGGAAGCGGGGGTAGGAGCGGGAATATACGGACCAAACAAACGCTTTACGATACCCATGGGAAAAAGTCCCAGCGTATTTCAAGCAGAGCTCCACGCCATTAAAGAATGCGCCAGCAATATTATTTTATCTGGCATAAAAGGTGCAACCATCCATATTTTCACGGATAGTCAAGCAGCTATAAACGCCCTTAGCTCGTATACCATTGACTCCAAATCAGTCATGTACTGCTTCAATACCCTACAAACACTCGGAATAAGAAACAAGACCAAAGTATTGTGGGTTCCGGGTCATTTAGAAGGTAACGAAAATGCCGACGAACTGGCCAGAAAAGGTTCAGAAACACCTTTCATAGGTCCCGAACCTTTCTGCTGCACTCCTAGATCAGCAGCAACGGCAGCAATTAAAAGCTGGGAAATGTATCTATCTTTGGGAAAGCATCCCAGGTCTAAGACAGGCCAAACGAGCCATTCGGCCCTTCAATAAAAATGCCAGCAAATGTCTAAACCTAAGCAGGCACGATATCAAAAACCTAGTATGTTACCTTACTGGTCACCATGGTTTAAGATATCATCTACACAAAATGAAAATAGTAGACTCTCCTGAGTGCCGACTCTGTCTTGAAGAGGACGAGTCAGCTGAACACATTTTATGTGAATGTCCGGCCCTAAACGGAATTAGAAAGAAGATCTTTTTCAGGGAACAAATGTGCCCCGAGGACATAAAGAATTCTTCGACTAGTAGAATTGTCCGCTTTACACGGAAAGTGGAAACTCTACTAGTCTAAACTTTTCTGGCCCACACGGCACAAAAGATCTTTTTTTTTAGGTCGAAGTGCCCCATATTTAATCGCCTGGCAAGCCAGAATGTTAAAAAAAAAA
This sequence comes from Portevinia maculata, assembly GCA_949715645.1. NCBI lineage: Eukaryota > Metazoa > Arthropoda > Insecta > Diptera > Syrphidae > Portevinia > Portevinia maculata. Next base: position 104,932,169 of record OX454525.1, read on the forward strand.
AAAAAAAAAAAAAGCACAGCACACAATGATAAATTGATCACAAATTACTTTAGCATTTTTTTAACCTCATTAAGAACAGTGAGTTGCAACTTGCAAGGTCAACCGCTATCTTTCAAGTAAAGATGTGTCAGCGATGCAGGAGGCTCATATTTCTTCGAAGGAATGTTTAAAAAAAATAAACGCATGTGGTTCTTGGCAAAATTTGTTTTCTCGTGAAATTAGGTCACAGCAAGAGAATATGAATATTATTTGGTAAATATGCCATTTCGTTGGCAATTTGTATTCTACGCCGCAGATTTCAGAATTCATCACTCATCCTCAGATGTAATAGAGTTGGGAACTTCAGCTCGAACTGAAATTCAGCGTAGATGATGTGATGATCAGATGGTCATAGTGACAGATTTAACATCTTGAAATTTTTCCACAAGTGTGCATGCAAATCCTTGGGTTAACACGACTGGAGATCATCGGTGTCGTCAAAATAAGACGAACCAATAATTAATAAAGGAGCATGCACGAGCACGTGTCCAGATATTATGAAAAAGGCGGGCGTAAAATCTCCTGGATCACACAAATACAATATCGTCAGCATTGGCATCAGTAAAAAAAAGTGATCGAAGCCAAGAGGTCTGCCGATGTTTATTGAGGTCAAACCAGCGAACCCCACATGCGGCCCAGTAGGAACGCAGTAAAATGGGAGAGTTAGAGTTATGGTCCCCTTAATCCTGATTATAACTTTGCTGCTATGGAAGAAGAAGATGAGGATATTTACTTGAAAAAACTTTAAAATCATGATAGTTGGACCGTAAATCTTCTGGGGCTTCGCGATTTGTTAATTCAATACCCACAAAACTAGTTTGAAAACAATGAAAGTTCAATGATTATTCTGTTGCAAAATCAAAACCGCAATCGAGGATGGTAGAAGTTTGCAGTGTCGGAGCCGTGTTGACAAGTTGAATGTTTAATAAATTTTTGAGGACATGTCCCCCTTCATAGGTACAACGCCATAGTTTTCCAGCCTCAGAGGTGATCTATGCAAGAATGTCTTAGCGGTCATGTTTTTATCCCAATTAATGTTCTCCGCTCAACGTTTGCTTTTGGGCCTAAAAATGTTATTTCATTATAAATGATGTCTTCTTCTGAGCTGATACTTAGACACTTGCAAACGAAGATTCGTAGGTTTTAAGGTAGATTAAAGTTACGACACGATATATAAGCTAGTGCAGACTTTATCTGTAAAGTGTTTCGTAGACCGACATCCAATCTTCAAAAACAAATTAAGCAAGTGTCCCTTTCGCATGCTCAATCACCTTTTAAGGAATGGTATGACATATCCGCTGCATATAACTCTATTTCTTCCTGTCGAGAAGCAATGCGGATAAATAAAAGCAACCTTTTCTCTAAGTCATTCTTATTATTATTATTTTCGATTTAACTAATCTAAAAGTCCAAATTATTTTACAAGTATAACTCTCTCAAATACGTTAAACATTATTTAGTTTTGAATGAATAACCTTACATTCCTTACCACGTGAAGTGGACGGCTGGAGTTACAGCGCTGTTTCACGTTTAGCCACAACCGATCATCAGACTACTTCTGTGGTGCTGGTCTGTCTTTTTCCTTCATTTTATCCCGAAAATCCATTTCTTCCACTGGGATTCGAACCTAGACCAGCGTCTTCTCATGATGATCGGTTGTGGCTAACCGTGAAACAGCGCTGTAACTCCAGCCGTCCACTTCACGTGGTAAGGAATGTAAGGTTATTCATTCAAAACTAAATAAAGGAATTGACGGAAAACAAAAATTTAAGCCAGGTAAAAATTGTGTGTATCACATAAAAAACCAATTAAAAATCGTTAAACATTAGCTGTTTTTCTTTTTGCCATGCATTGTAAACTCATTGTAAAGCATTGTATGTTTTTAGAGGAATGTAATAAAGAATTATCTAACCTAATCCCTAATCAAAGCTTGCCCAAAACGGCTTCAAAAGTAGGGGTGGCATAAAACTTTGTTCGGGCTTATTGTTTATTTGGACTTTAACGACACATTCTATGTTTGGGAAAAACTTTATGTGGGCGAATTGTTAAGAAATGTTTTATTCTCTTTCGGAGGAACACGAAATATTTTTTTCAATCAAACGGTTTAAATCAAATAGTGAGCAGTGGGGGGATTTAAAAAAAAATATTTATGCTTGATTATTTCGGGCCCTAAACAAGTATGTGTCCAGAATTTCGCTTTCTATCACTTATTTTAAGGCCCCAAACCCCTAGACAAACGAAGGGACGATGCTGATTACAAATGTAACAACTTCCACGACCCACATAAGTACGATACACGTTACAAGCAATGAGCTAAAATAAATGCACCCTTACGATAGGGTATAAACACGTTGCTCAGCCAGATTTCTGATAGTAGCTCTAATCCTGCATTTGTGCTACTCTTATCCAGATAGGTCCTATCACATGGATCTGAAAATAATTTACTTCCTACTCCTAAATCCAGTAAGAGCTTCAGATGAGGCGTATGTGACTTCTGATGTTAGTGTTAGTTAGATCGTTAAAAATAAAAGCACCCAAATGTAGGCTTCTGAGAGAGCAGGGCATGTACATATGTACATGTGTCCATTAATGTTTCATTAATTAGTGATCTATTTTGTCGCTATACAAGTGGTACCAATTGTCCACTAAAAGTTTGTTTTTTCGATTGCATCTAGCCTAAAAATTAGTTTCCATGTAACGGTTGGTATACCTAAGAAAATTCCAAGTTTAGCGACTTCATCAGCCTTACAGTTTCCCGGAATGTATCTATGTCCCGGCACCAAACAGACGAGAATATTGAAATGCTCCGCGATCTTTATAGGAGATAATCGCCAGTCCACGGCTACTCTAGAGTTTATAGAGACTGATGCCAAGGATTTGATTGCAGCTTTGCCGTCTGGGAAAATACGGATATCTTCGCCTGATATCAGTTTTTTTAAAGAAATAATCCTTCTTTGATTGCCAAGATTTCCGCGTGTAACACGCTACAGTGATTGAGAAGATGGCAGTAGGGACTTAGACTGAGCCTGTCGACACCACGTACACCCTCATTACTTTGTGATCTGTCTGAGTAAAAATGAATCTATTCATCTTCAAAGATGCATCACAATGACCTGGAGGGGATGGCGGCTTTTTTCTTAACTCTAACTGGGGACGGTGTAGTCTATGTTTCTTGTGTAAAGGTCGGCGTGGCTAGCTTCCTTATTGATCCAGTGTCAGGTAGCTAAAATATGTACAGTCGCACCAGGTTCCGTTTCAATAAATAAATATTAGGCATTAACGGCCCATGCAGGGACTAAAACCTAGCATCTACAACCATTTGCTTGTGCGAAGTAGAAGGGACCTACAACTTAAAAACGAATCCGAGCGGCAAAATTGAGAAACCTATCATGACAATTGATACTGTTGGATATTTTTCAGACGTTTGCAAGAGGTGGGGCGTTGGAAATTTTGTTTTGATGTTACTTGGCCCCATCGGGATCTGAACCTGAGACCTTTAGATTAGTAGTCCCACACTAACATCTGCACCAGTGCGCCCACCAAATGCCGTTTGACTTCTAAAAATGTGAGGAGTCACATGAAACGGAATATCCAGTGCTGTGGAGGGAGAAGTAACAGCTGGTCATTGAACTCTGCTTAGATTATCACGGTTTTTCGTTTTATCCCACCAGTAGGGTTAGAAGTACAGGCATCGGCTATCGATACCAAGTATTCTTTGGTATCGAGGTGGCGAGTATCGATAGATACTACTCAGAACTATCGAACACTTTTCTTAAAAAATAAACAAAATAAAAAAAGTCCAAATGAAATAGTTTTGGCTGAATTCCAAAACGTCAAAAAAATGCGCATTGTAAATGCACACTGCCTTTTTAATGCCAGGTTATGAATGCTTTTGCGGTGCTTTGCATTTGTGATGCTTTGTAATTTTTGACGTTTTGGAACGAAAATTTATTCATTTAATACTTTTGGCTTTAAGTGATTCCTGGCCTGAGAAGCCTAAGTAGCGGCTTTATAAAATAATCTTTTTGATAGCACTGACGAGGCAACAATCATAGCGTGATATCGAAACTGTCGATAAAGCTCAGGCAATAGCTACTTTTCCCCTTGTCTTGCTATCGGCATCATTTTTTCATTTATGATTATTAATAGGGTAAGAAGTTCCAAGATTCGAGGAAGCCTTTACGTCAAAGAGCCTATCTTGAAAAAAATAGAGTGCGACCGGCTCAGTTGGTACTGTCAAAGGAGAGATCCTGGGAACCCTGTCAAAATGGCAATATCAATGAATGTTTCCATACAAAAGAGAAAGTGAGGCATGCTCAAAAACTTCACATAAATGCAGGAACACCAGCATTTGATTGGCCTCAGTGAAGAAGTGAGTCGAAATAGGGAAGCAGGCGTTATTTTCTGAGGTGGAACCGGTGAACCCCACAGGCGGACTAGTATGGATATAGTTAAGTGGGAGCGTTTGATCCCTTTAATCCAGGTCAGAGCCCCACCGCCATTAAGGGAGAAGAAAATGATTATTGGTAGGGTTATTTAAAAAAAAAGGTTGGGAAGGAAATCATAATGAAATGAAAAAGTAGACACAAAAAACACACCTCCTTCCGAAAGAGGTCTTTCCGGGGAAAATACAATAAGACGAAAAACAAATTATGACAAATGATTTGCGTGAGTGTTTGCACGATTTGCGAGCAAGGATCGCAAAAAATCACTACACAGACAATTTGGTTAATCCTGATGCTCAATAACTTACGACGATACTACTCAAAGTATCGGCTTATAGTATCGAGTAATCGAATCAAAAGTATCGATACCCTCTCAGTATCGCATGCATCGTTCGAACCTTACCCATCAGAAAACACCGCGAGGCACAAAGCCAGTGAATAATAGGAAGTTGTAAGCCGCACTTATTCCCAATGACTTTTTCGCAACAGAATAGTGCTTCTGTAGCTTTATTAACTCTTTCTTGAATGTTCGGATTCCGTGCTTTAGTCTGGTCTGCGTTAGTTTCCAAAAACTCACCAATAGTTGTCTTACCGGAACTTCCACTATCAGGCTCAAATGAGAAACAAAGTCAGATTCTACACATTTTAGCATTTATAGCGACAGACCTGCCATGTCAAGAATGCATTTCACGCTCAAGCCTGTTATTCGAAGCAACTTTTAGATCTCGTTGAGCAAGGAGTTCACCTTCCTTTAAACCTATGAAATGGCGAACCATAAAAATAATCGCAAATAATATATCTTAACCGGAGGCGCGTGACTTATTAAGTGGCACCCTTTTCCCAAATACATATCCGATGCCATGTAGCAAACTTTTTTAAAGTACCTATTCTTTCATTTTCAGTGATCAACCAAAATCCATTGGGCGATCCCTCAATTTTTGATACGTGAATGCAATACGAATGGCAAGGGTTTGAAGTCCTCCTAAGACAATTACTAAAAGTAAATCGGAACTATAAATATGATTCAATGAGGCATTTTTTAAAAAACTTTCAAAATTCAGCTGAAATACATTTTGCAACAAAAACTATTTTGAAGGATGTATTGGAATTTTTCAAATTAAATTATCACCGATGTAGGTCACTGTTTACTAAACTATATTCAATGCTCGATATCAATTTCAAATCACTCGAGAGTTGTCATACAATCGTCGTAGATATGTACAACCGCGATCGTACTTTTAAATGAAGTAGCTGCAATGTCGTGTCACTTAATGAAAAGCCGGCTAATATGCTAGAATTATTGGCGTCTCATTTGTAATGAGATCACCATGATTATGCCTGATGCATAAGTAATCTGTATAACGTATTTGCATCCCCTTTAGTTTAATTTAATACAAAAAATGCATTACGCACAATTTACACCAGGAATAGCGATGACGATGACGATACGTTGTTGACGTCTTTTACATAATCAAATATGCGTTGGTTGCATTAAATTCTCCCCTGCTGATTATTCATTTTTTGTTAAGCATTTTATGCAACTGCCTACTCGAATTACGAGTAACAACATAATTAGTAAGTTAACTGCTAAGCAAACACTTTTGCATTACGGAAGTTTTTAAATTCTCTGACCTCAGCGCAAGATGATCTTTGAACACAATTAGGAAGCAAATGTTAATTTTTGAAGTTTCAGGTAGTAAGTGCCACCTGGTTATAGATTTTTTTTTGTTCTTATAAATTTGTGCACTGCTTTCATAAGGGGGTTGTATTTGAATTCGAATAACGTCTGTATCATGGAAATATTAAAGCTTGCGAGGTTACCGGATGCAGGGTAAATATTTTTGTTTTATAACAACACAAACAAGGCATATAATCTTTGAATTAGTCAAGCACTGCAAATTCACAATCGCATGCACTTCCCTCAGTAATCGTACACCTTTGACATTAGAATTGCCCCGAGATGCCGACAGATACTGCTTGATTTGTTCTTTCAATTGAATTACTTTGAACAATTATATACAAATGTATCTCGTGGCAGCAAACTCCGATTTTTACTTTTCTGTCTTCTTTCGTCTCTTGGTAGCACTGGCAGAAATATGTATGTATGAGAAGTTGAGAGTTATGCTGGCAGCAAAGAAGGAAGTCGGATTAGAAGTTACTAAAAGATCATTAACAATGCCGCTAAAATAGAGCAGAAAACTGAACTTAACCTTGTGGAACACCGCATTTCTCCATGTGTTGCAGATTAAGAAGTACAAATGGTGTGGGGGAGTTTTTAATCCACTGATGAGGAATATCATGCGCACGTATTGCCGACATATTCTTATTTTACAACGAGGTTATGATTTGGATTCGAGAGGTTATAACCCTCCCTATTCAATGCATCCCTACTGGTCCACCTGCGGGTAGAGTTCGATGTATCGAATCATTCCGATGCTTTCGATGTTTAACAATGCATCGATATACATATTTCCATTCGGTGTATCGAATGAAAGCTGTACGCAGTAAGGAATTTCCAGTTTTATTCACTTTATATGCTCTCTTCTCTTTATGAACTTTAATGAATTGAGCATAAAAAATATAGTGAAAATTGCTATGATAGAGCATCATAGTCAACGGCACCCTGGAACGCCGATAGAAAAACCATTTCAATTTCAATGTTTTTGCGCCGCTACAAAAGAAACTGTACACTTGCAAGAGCATTAGCGGTGCGACCCGGTTCCGATTCATCATTGAAGATATTTGTATACAGAGCTTTGCGTTGATAAACGCATCCATAGTGGAACCATTAATAAAACCTATCACGAAGCTGCGTAGCGTTTCAACTTCAAAATGAGATTCGTAAAAACAGATCGTAATGTTTCGTAACATTGCTGTAAAGCGCAGTGTGTCAACGCGAAAGTAGGGGACAGTATTGACTGTCAAGTATTTTCTTGGTATGTATGTATGTGTGTATTTGTATTTATGAAGTATAATTTTTTACTATTATGCGGATACGAGTCTTCGGTAATATTTGAATTTTTGGTTTGAGTGATAGGGATAACTGTCGAACTAGCTGTCATACTAAAAAAGCGGCCAAGTGCGAGTCGGACTCACCCATGAAAGGTTCCGCGCGAATTATAATTATTATTTACTTAGGCACCTATTACAGATTTATTATTAGAAAATAATGGTTCACGGTTTACGCATAAGGTTTATATTTATGAAATTAAATGTTGTTTTTTTTATATTTGAGTTGATTGAATGCAAGGTAAATTGCGGTTTACGATTTATGACGTTTTAAAAAAAAAACTACTTACTAGATCTCGTTCAGACCAATTTTCGGTGGAAGTTTGCATGGTAATGTACATCATATATTTTTTTAAGTTTAATTATTCTCTTATTTTAGAAGTTACGGGGGGGGACACATTTTACCACTTTGTTCAGTTTAGAAAAAAATGATATTAGAAACCTCAATATCATTTTTGAAGACCTATCCATAGATACCTAACACGTATGGGTTTGATGAAAAACAATTTTTGAGTTTCAGTTCTAAGTATGGGGAACCCCCAAAATTTATTGCTTTTTTTTCTATGTTTGTGTGAAAATCTTAATGCGGTTCACAGAATACATCTACTTACTAAGTTTCAACAGTATAGGTCTTAAAGTTTCGGAAAAAAGTGGCTGTGACATACGGACGGACAGGCAGACAGGCAGACATGACGAATCCATAAGGGTTCCGTTTTTTGCCATTTGGCTACGGAACCCTAAAAAGTGTGTTTGAGTTTATTTTTCATATACTTTGGCAAATCAACATGGAAAGACTTACACCAGAACAACGTTTACTAATCGTGGACATTTGTTTTCCAAAATTCGCGCTCTGTTCGCCAAACTTATGCCAAACAAGCCATACAGCGCGTGTAACCAAACGTTTGGTGACCGAATCAACTCAAGAAATGGACCTTTGGACTACTTTTTGTGGGGGTACGTCGAATTTCTGGTCTATGCTGATAAACCAGCAACGATTGATCGACTAGAACCCAACATTCGACGCACTTTTGACGAAATAAGACCTGGTATGCTCGAAAAAGTGGTGCAAAATTGAACTGACTGACAAAAATTATTTTTAAACATTAAATGCCATAAAATTTGTGAGCTAATAAGCCAAAATTTGGTCATTCCATAAAATTTGTTGTTTTTTTTTTTAAAAAAAGTTGCATGCCTCTATAAAAAAAAACACCCTATACAAAAGCTGCATCTGCACCCGAAGAAATTGCAACAACAAAACACAAAGGCAACCAATACTTTGACGATTAATTTTTGGGAAGTTTGAATTTTAACAAAATCTGAACTGAAATGAAAACCTTGATAATACGTCGATGTTCTTAATATGATGGTTATTCGACACATCGAACATTTTTGATGTTTTGATTTGATGCATCACTATACATCGATGTAACATCGAATCTAAAATCGAGCACATGTGCATATACACTCCTCGCCACTTGAATAGGACACCCCTTACGTTCTATCCTTCATTGCTCCCAAGCCAAGCATGCTAGAGCCTTAATTATTTTTTGTAAATTAAAGTTAATTTAATTCCTGTTATTTGATCAAAAGGAAAATTCAATGCTAAAGCTTTAAGATTTAACAAAATATTATTAACCAAAAACCGACAAAATGCGGGGTCGAAAATTTGCGCCACTTGAATAGGACATTTTAATAAAAAAAACATTTTAGAGATTTCTGATTCTTTTAATTACAAAAATAACTTAAATTTAAGATAATTAGAGTATTTTACATTAAAAACAAAATTTCAATAGTGTGTTGATACACCTTTCTATTTCAAAACTTCACACATCCGGTTTGGAAGGGATTTATACAAATTAGCCAAATAATTCAGTGAAATCGAGCTCCAAGCTAATTCGATGGCTTGGGTTAGTTCGGGTATACTCGAATATTGTTGTCATGATCCGTATACTTGACGTGTCAACCATCTCCAAACATTTTCAATGATATTTAAATCCGGAGAATAGGGTGATCAGCTTAATAGCTCCACATTTTGGGTCTGTATATAGGTTTTAACTACCCGAGCTGGATGTATTGGCGCATTATCATATTGATAAATCCACGGCATAGGACCAAAACGAGTATGCAAGTATGGAAAGGCATTTTTCAATATGCCATTGTAAGACAACGCATTCATTGTGGTTGACATAAATTGTAGTAAGCAGGTTACATAATAGGAAATGGGCCCCCACACCATCACATCTCCAACTCTGCTATGCAGCCGGTCCAAATAATGTGTTTCTTTGCGGAGGTCATGGAAATAGTAGCTATAGCCATTGGGGCCTTCCAAATTAATTTTTTTTTCATCGGAGAAGACTACTCTATGCCACTCCGAAGTCCAGGTCAGAGACGTTATCTACTCTTTTCTTCTTCTTGATTTTCAGTCTTTTTAGATGTTTAGCTTTCGAAATAACAAGACGCATAGTTGTAAGACCTGCCTTGATACTGCATTTATCCCTGATTTTTACCAAAGAGTCTTGAGAATTTGACGGTTTTCTTAAAATAAGTCACCTTTCCGCATTAGTAAGCACGCTGTGTGTCCGGCCTTTCATGTTTTTTTCCATATTCATACTCATTACTTAAAAATGTGGATATAACGTGTCGGCTCCTCTCGATTTTTTTTTTAGCTATTTTGGCAATAGATAAGCCAGCGTCCTTGTAAGGTTTTTGATTTGTCCTTTTTCCGCCTCGGTGAATGCTTTTCCCCGACCCATTTTAGTTTTTTTTTTAAATTAAATAGTCGAAATTAGCAAAAGAAATCGATCAACGAAGAATATGAGTCCGCGTGCCAAAGATAACGATCAAACTAAATGCATGTTCTATTCAAGTGGCGCAAAAATGTTGTTTTAATTCCAACGAATGTTAACATAAAGTGGAAAAAACATATAACGGCTCTTTTCCAGAACTTGCAATTTTGTCACAGAGAAAGAAGAAGAGTTGTACAAAGATAACGGGCATAATATCATTATTTTATCATTCCGCTTTCGAGTTATGAGCAATTGCAAATAAAGCGTACTGGGTGTCCTTCGACGAGTGTATTTCCGAAAACAGGCATTAATGTCAAACTCTCTGAAAGGCCTTGGAAATAAAAAACCCTATCCAAAGGGTATTTTAATTTTGACTCATACATTTGAGTTAACCTCAATATTGCCAGTAGTCCCCTAAGAGTTACTACATTCGTGAAAAATAAGGCCCACAATTTAGAAAAAAAAAACTATTTCTAGCAAATTTATTGCAGAAATCATTGAAAATAAAAATCGCTAAGTTCTTAGATAAAGTCGTTTTTAACTATCCCGACATGCAAAGATTTTTGCCATGCCCACTTTTAATTTGCTTCTACTAAGTTTTGCGCCACGCCCATTTTTTGGGGGATACGAATATGGTATCAGGGTATAACAGTTTTTTTATAATTAGCGTTCGCTAAAGGGGTTTCTTTTCTGTAATTGATACAGTAGTACCCTTATAGTGTGTATACACAGCGCAGGCATTTTTCAATTCAACACCTACAAATGCAATGTCATTGCGGACGTATTTCATTGCCTACTATTAGGTGGTAGACCTAGGAAGAAGTAGAATGATAGGAAAGATAGGTTTGTGCATTGGGTATGGTTTTTCTCCACGGGTCGCGTCTAAATAACTTAGGGAGCATTATCTTGAAGTTTTGTATTCAAGTTTAATCCGCAGAAACTTATACAATAATTTAAAGTGCACATATGAGCAAGCATTCAATCCCCATGTGGAACAACAACATACGCCACCCAATAACATGCCTCTACACCAAAAAGGGGGATTTCTGCCTGGTAGTACAATGGAACGTTATCGAGTCTGAGTGCTCTGGGATTTGGATTTCCTTTTTTTATAAAAAAAAAAAAAAAAAAAAAAAAAAAAAAAAAAAAAAAAAAAAAAGCATCCGATGCACTTATATTGATTTTTATTCTGCGGATTTTTGCTTCATGGACATGGTCGGGATTTGAACACGCAACCTTCCGATCAGTTAGTTCTCCTAAGCGGACTGTAGCCTTTCCTTAAGTTTTAACAATCAGTTCATTTTTCCAGCTATTGTTTTTTTTTTTGAGTCCTAGGTTGTGGTCTAATATTTTATCTCAGATCCTTGTCATATATTTTTTACTGTATATATAATATGATTGCTTAAATGATTTGGGAGAGAAGAGTCTTCATTGGACTGAAACGGAAGCAGCTGGATGAAACGAATTCGTCCACTGTTTTTCACTTGCTCGGACGAGTACAAAAACTGTCGTTGCTTCTGGTATATTTCATTTTGCGGACCCCACAGCCTGATAAGTGGAATTGCATTCAAGTGTGTTTGTTATAATTGCTCTAACACAGGTCATACTCTCGCTACTGGGTATGAAAGGGATATTTGCTATACAATTTCATCTGTTGTCAGATTGAGCCCATTAAGCCGAAGGTAATATATTTAAATTACAAAAACAATCAACTATGAAAATTTCTCTTTACAGAGCCATATTCCAACAAAAAAAGAAATAAATGCCTTTCTATTATTTTTAGATACAAAGACCAACCACACGTACATAAACGTATCCAATCGTCCTCCATCTTTAACAATGTAACACGTAAAATTAATTTTAAATAAGACCCGCTGCTCACACCACCACATCAATTCAGCACTTATCCGTTTCCTATCAGACGTATGACATTGATTTGTAAATTGCCAACGATTCTCAACACAATGAATCAGCGACTTTGTAAGGGAACCGAAAAAAACAATATCCAAACAAACAAACAACAAACCTATTCAAAAAAAAGCGCATTGCTTTATAAACAACCTCAATGAGGCAGCATAAGCTCCATGCGACTCTATGGACCATAAAGCAAACAGAGTAGACCCGACGATGATGCAGCAAAAGCATTGCACGGAATCAAAACATTGTAACGCATGCTTCGTGATTTTTCATCCAACCGATCGTCCTATTTGTTTATTTTGGTCGACACTTGTGATGATTTGATTACTGCGGTGCGCAGAATATTGAAATTTTATGGATTAGATTATGTCGGAATAAGACGAAAAAAAACGTGTAGTAGTTGACATCCGTTCTTTGCCTCAATATTATTGTGACCAAAATACATTTCAAAGCTTCACACCTTGAAAATTGGGTTGCTGACACATCAACTCAACGAATAGGTACAGACTAAAACTGATGCATCCACTTGATACACATGGCAACTCAAGTGTACCACTGGTTGTTTGCTTCGTAAGTTTTTAATCCAAATAAACAACGTTGCCTGGTAATAAACATAAATGTGGCGAAAGATAAAAGAAACTCCGGAAATCCCTCCATGCAGGGGTATTATGTCGGCCTTAAAAACATTTCGTTCTGAAATACGTTAAACGCACATTGACCATAAGCAGTCGGGCATAAAATGAATCGAGGCTCTTTTTAAACCGATTCGTAGCCGAAAAAACGTTATAGGAAACCAGTGTGCAGTTAGCAGGAGATTGCACAGCGAGATGTCTGTTCCATCACGATATGTGTAGCTATAATTGACATGTTAAATCCGTCTTTCAACCTTGAATGTACATATAAACATAGGGACGGGCTACAGTCCGCTTGGGCGAACTGTTGGATACCCTATTCCTATTCCTATCCCTCATAAGTGGGCGTGACAAAAGTCTAAGTATGGTTGAATTGTTAAGAACGCTCTACATATTTTGTTATATAACATTTAAAGGATTTTATCGAAAAAAACGCTCCCTAGCTCAAACTTGGGTGTTTCAATAAAATTGTTTTATTTTTTTGTGGGCGTGTCAGTGGGCGGATTTTGAAAATTGTTTATCCCGAGCAGTTTTAGGAGTCATAGATCATATATAAAAAATTTCAGCTTTCTAGCTCAAAATTCGATTTTTTCCAAAATTTTGTTTTTTTGAGTTTGTGGGCGTGTCTGTGGGCGGATTTCAAAAATTCGTAAACTTGATTATTTCGGGACCCTAGAGAGTATATGGTTAAAATTTCAGCTCTCCAGTTTAAAGGCCTAATTTTTGCCGACGGACGGACGGACGGACATGGCTAGATCGACATTACTATCGATGCTGATCATAAATATAGTAACTTTTAGGGGTCTACGGGCAATATTAAGGTATGTTACAAACTATGCGTCAAAATTAATATACCCTTAGAATAGGGTATAAAAACGTCTCAAGATGAGGTATAAGTCTGCATCAGTACAGGCAGAGAAGTACATCACATAGGATCGCGGTATAGGGCTAACAATTTTTTTTTTATAAAAGCTGCCACAGCTTATTTATTTCGGACGCCATAAACTTCGCACATCGCAACGAAACATTGGGTGATTTGCCTAATATTATAGGCATATATAATATATATAATCCTATAGTATTCACTTATTTCCATAGACATTTAATCAAAGTAAATGCTGAAAACTTAATATTTACTGCAAGGCATACTGCTTAAGCCTCGGATGAATATAGCTAGAAAATACTTTCTCCGTATACATGGAAAGTAGTCGGAACTATTTGTTTGGCACTTACAAGGCCTTCTCAACTTCAACCAACTTGAAAATACATACAACTAGTAAATGCTTTTGATATGGGAACCCGAGTCTTATTTAGTTCTGGTTCTGATTTTTAAGCAATCGGCCAACTTTAAATATCATGTTGTGTTGAGGACAGTTGATCCTCGTTGGATTTGTTGTTCAAGTTGGTCTTGCAATAAAATACAGTTATTTCATTTATTTTGTCGACGCACATAAGGGTATTTGACTTCAAAATCCGGACAAACGTCAATTTTGCGAAATAGCGTGTATCGGAAAACTTATAATTTTCTAAGATACATGATAAGAGCAGCGTCGATGAAGAATCAAGTTTTTTTTGTAGATCTGCACTACTCGTTTGCAAAGGCCTTGATCGGAATAAATATAAAGTATAAATATAAATATTAAATATACTCGAAATATATCACAGTTTTTGAACATTTACGTGGGGCAGGTATGTACAACTTATTTTAATAATTTAAATACTAATACGTCGTAATCTCATGGAATAAATTAATAAATTTATGAAGCAATGTATTTGTGACTATAGGAAAGACGCCATATCAGGTATCTATTAATTAAAAACTTATTAACGAGTGAACAAAATGAAGATTTAACAGAAATTACATGTTGCAACAAAATTATCGCAGATATAAATAAATTCAAATAGATAAATAAATAAATAAGTAAATCAATATAGGTACTAATAATTTAACAAATAAATATGTAAATAAATAAAAAAATAAATAATCGATATAACAGATATAAATAAATTAAAATAAATAAACTGATAAGTAAATCAATATTATAAATAAATAAATAAATAAATAATTAAGTGAGTTAATTAATAAATAAATAATAAGAAAAAATAATAAATAAATAAATAAATAGGAAAATAAATAAATAAATGGGTAAATAAATAAATAAATAGTTAAACAAATAAATAAATCAATAATTAATGATTTAATATACAAATAAGTAAATATAGTTATACAAGCAACGAAAAAAAGCAAAAAGGAAGAAATAATAGCGAACATCTCCACTATTAGGTGTTTAAATTATTTACAAGAGGATTGTCATCTAATTCACAGAGGTCTAGGAAACGTAAATTAAGTCTTTGAATTCTATCTAAGATCATTTAAACATTTGCTTTATCGTGAATGTCCAACGTTGAGTGATACCACGGTTAATTAAGCATCATTTTGAACAACTTATTTTGAGACGTCTGTAGTTTTTTAATATGGCACATTGCACAATTTACCCATGCTTGGTATCCATATAACATAATTACCTGAAAAATTACCTTATGAATAGTTATTTTATTTCCATTTGAGAGCAGTGACATTCTATTGATAAGAGGGTACAACATTTTAATCCCAATCACAATTTTTTTGAGTGTATTTGTAATATGAGTACTAAATGTCAACTTGGTATCTAAATATACCTACTCCTAAATTTTTTACAGAAGGCTCCCAACTAATGTCTATCCCATTTACTTGTAAGCGGCCACTGGGGAGTTGAAAACTAGTTTTTACAGTGCAGTAAAATTGAATCTGTATATATAAAAATGGATGTTTGTATATCCGAAGTTGATAGACTTTGAAACCACAGAACCGATTGAGTTTAAATACTAGGGTAATCTTCAGTATTGGCCTGGCAGCCCTTTTGTGAAGTTTGGTCCAAATCGGTCCAGCCGTTTGCCCACAACTATTTTTCGCTCATCAATGTAATGTAAGCAATCTTACATATACAAATTGATCTTGCGTGTTTGTCTTCTTTGCGCTTGCGCATCGTTCGTCCCATCGAGTCAAACTTTGTGTAGTTGTTATTGGCACTTACATGAAAGTTTCTGACATAGTACCATCAACGTACTATTGGTGGCGCACTTATGTTTCTATGTTTGTCTCCTATGCTATCACGCATCGTAAAGACGATTAATTTGAAAATTTGTACAGCTGTTGTTGGCACTTGCGTAGAAGTTTCTGGCATAGTACCATTGATATGTGAGAGGTGGCGCGTATGTGGTCTCGGTTAACTTTTCGTATTATTTGCTTTCGCGCATCGTTTATCTGGTTGAGTTGAAATTTTGTACAGTTGTTGTTGCCACTTGCGCGAAACTTTGCAACATAGAACCATCAACATGGGCTAAAACATGCCGAGAAAAGGGTGAAGTACCTTCAACCCGCGAGTGGGCCAACCCAAACACTGTTTCATTCGGAAAATTAAGCTGACGTAGGCGCCTGCCAGAAAACTAGCACCTACCCTTAGTGGAGCAACAAAGTTGCGTGAGCGGGCGAAACCATGCGGAGAAAAGGGTACCCAACAAAACGATTGAGCTCAGATTTTCAGACAATCTTTGGTGTGTTTGGTCAACACCGATCCAGCTTTGTTTGTTACTTAAAACTGTATTACTTTTTGTTATATATATATCTTGTATTACAATATAAACAAATATTTTTTTTTCGTTTTTTTTTTAAATTTTTGTACAAACAAAATTTGAACTTTTATTCAAAGTCAATTATTTTTTGTTGAAGTAATTTCTGTTCAGTCATCGTAAGTTAGTTTTTTTCTGGTGTTAAAACTTAATGCTCCAACCGAATTTCTAATCGGGTAGAACTCGATTATTTCCGAAAATTAACATCAGGAAGGACAGCTTGAATACTTGAAATCTGGCATTCTATTTGCAGTAATAGTATTTACTATAAGCTTATTTTTTGACAGCATTATTAATTTGAATTAACTTAACAACCTCTACACCGCTGTGTAGTTACACAGTGTCGGAGTGTTTATACAGGGCTCGTGTCTCCCGAGTCCCGAGCCGCGATGAGTTAAGAATATCACTGCCACAAGGAGCTGTGATAGAATTGCTCTCAAATTTTAAATGCACTATTGCAAATACTATGAAGCACTGAAACTGTCGTTTGTGATGCAATTGCGTACTGAATTCAAGTGGCAAAGATGATCTTCGTGATGAAAAGCTGCAAAATATTAAGCATTTTCCTAAAGTCTAACAAGGGTCCAAGAATATAATTATCTTGACAAACCTCTAAAAATTGCAGTTGAGAATCTTCTCCAATTCAAACTAGAAATATAGCTTGACATTCAGGAATAGTTGGAGAAAACATTCCAAGGCCCTGTATGGGCCATTTGTGACTAGCATTTATATATGCATACAAGCCACCTTTGAGAAGCGACAGAGGTGTATTTTATATGTTTGCACTGATGAAAACCTTACAAAAACTCGTTGAAGCATTTGCACCGCAGAGCGACTACGTTTTGTTAGGCGTTTCAATCACTTACATTTGCTGTGGAATGTTTCTATTGGCTCAAGACTTTTATTTTTATATTAAAACTTTCCCATTTAATGATTGCTTTATTGGTTAACAAATATAAAATACGATCCTGCTATTGATCATGGTTACCCTGATCTGGGTTCCAAGGCATAGTAACGTTAATGGACACGAACACGCCAACCAACTGGACAGGCAAGGCTCAGCTCTACAGTCTGTTCACTGGGACTCGCGGAACCAGTTCATGTTCCGCTTGAAGCAGCAAAGGCCACCATCTCATCAGAATACCACACGAAAGTCAAACTCAGATGGAGAAGGCTAACAATATGCGTCATATGCAGAAAGATGTGGCCAAACTACAACAAGGAAAGATATCCCCGGAATATCAGCAATTATAACGGCTAATAGTCAAACTAGGCCTCCTACGCAAGACCAAATGCCGAAGTTGAGAAATGTATAAAGGAACTTATAACTTTCTTACACATTCAGGTTGCGTGAGTTTTATGTTACAAAACAGCACTTAGTGTTAATTGGGTTTAATAAACAGCCACACCTACCTACCTACCCCTAACATACCGATCAAAATATGAACGGAAGATAAACAATTTTGTTTTGAAAAATGTTCCATCAGCTGCGTTGTTTTATGTGGCGAACACACAAACTATCCATGTGATCATTGGTGGAATTTATCTAATGGAGCAGGGACCAGAAGGCATATTAATGAACAATCGGGGCGCGATATAATCGAGTTTGAACTCAGAACCAATGCAGCTGGTTTAAAGAAATTTATACTTCAATTGACTTTGACTTTGGCCGACTCGGTTTGGTTTACCAATTTGCCAAATAAATCGAAGCATTGAAAACCACTCATGGGAACAAGAGTTGCATTGATCCGCTCTGAACTGTACTGTGCTGTAATTCCCTGTAAATAAGTTCAACCCGATATCTGATGCACATGGCGTCCCACACAAAAAAAATACCACTCATCTTAAAAGCCGGAAATTCGACAATCAGATTCAAAATGTATCGTTCACCTGAGGGACTGAACTATACCAATTTTATACATCAAAGCGTGGAGGGTTTTTAATGCTCTGTAAACTTTGATCACTGGCGCTCTGACGGAGAGTTCAAAGTCCCGATAAAACCATTCACATTAGCTTGTTTCTCCAATTTGAAAATTTACAAATGAAACCCAACAAAAAAAGCTATATCTTGCATTTTACTAATTAAACTGTTTTGATTTTAAATCGATCGTAATTGTTTCTCTCAGAAAAACAAAAAAGTTTCACATAAAAAAATGTATCGTCGTTCGGTACCCCTCCGCCTTCCAAAATCATATCCAATTGATCAATAATTGATAAATTTCTTTCTTTCTTCGTTTATGGATGTTACTACATTAAAGATTGTCTGGGAGATGTTTTATTTTATTTTATTATATGTTTTCGGGGTTGCAAGATACATACATGTGGCATTCTGCATTCAATAGGCAAATAGAAACTTCCACTCTGTGTTTGTGTGGTGGTTCGTGTGGTTTCTTTTACTGTCGATTAAAACCTCCTCCTTGACATTGAACTCATGGCAAGCGATATAAAATTTATTTTTCTCTCCATCGATTTTGTTTACTTAATTTTCTTGGCATCTTCAATCAAATCAAATGCCTAGCTTCCATTTCTCCCATGGCTGTATTGCACATTCGATATCCCCCATTACTCGTCGGCAGCGGCTACGGCATCTGACTTTTATTTGTTCCAAAGGCAAAACAACAAAAAATGATAAATTAATATTGAAAACATCTCGCAGATTGATATATAGCCACGATGAATACAACACATTCCGTGGGGAGAGTCGCTGCGCAAAGCCAAACGGAAAAGTCCTATCTGCTGGCTGCAGGAACAGTGGAGACGACGAAAGTATGGCAAAGATACTTGTACAATTGAAATATTATGCACACCCAATTTTTCTAACCCCAACTGAGCTGGGACTATACATATTATAAGGTTAGATAGAGTTGCATTGCAACTCCCTTCAAATATCTTAAACACGAGTATGCACATGTGTGTGCGTGTCTTATTTAATGCTGCAATTAAGGGCCACTCCTTTTTCTCATTAAATTATGAACGACCAAGGCTTATAGAATCCAACGTATGATGAGTAACGAATATGTAAAAAAGACACAAACTATATCTCTGAAAATGATCGAAGAGTGTCAAAACGCCCCCGAAATAATTGTGGATGACTAACCCGAATTGACGTTCGCGAAATACATTTCTGATAACACATGTGTGGTGTGTGCGACAAATTATGTGATCTTTATGCAAATATTGGTCATGAGGGGTGGATGACAAAATATATTTTTTGAACTCGAAATGTGCATATACCTTAGGGATTGTGACTGAATCGAGTTTGCAAGGTCATCGTTCTAATTAAGAGGAAAACAAAAAGAAAAAACATTCTAGATGACTCATAGAAATTATGAAAGAGAACACGGGGCTGCTATTTTCGGGAAATAAACGTCTAACAAACTGCGGGTGAATTTTATTTTCTTAATGAGACATATAATTTATTTAGGAAGAGTCTCACATATTTTTCTGATGATAATTAAAGCCACTTTACCATATCAGTATCGAATGTTTTTTGAAAAGAAAAAAGGGGAAACAACCCAACCAATTTGGTAGGGTGTCAGTTTAGTATTGTTTGAAGAGGTGCATTCTCTTCAAATTTATGAGAAGAGGTTCAAAGTTTGAGGGCGGTAGATTTATCGAAAAAAACGTGGTTTTGCTGCTAGAAAATTAGAAAATACTGTTATAAATTATGTTGCAAATCAAATGGAGGAAACAGAATAAGTTGTGAAAAAGAACGCTTAACTGGAGTTCAATCTTTCGGTCTGTCATGGTCCTCAAAGCATGCATTATATATGGAGAAATAATTAAAACCAACAATTTCTAATGATAGACAGTTGGTGTTGTTAGAAATATCTAATAATAATTTTAGCAAAAAAAACAGAATGTTATTACAATGCAGATACAATCTTTAATTGAAGAGCTCGCTTGAAATTTTTGGAACGTTTATTCTTTACTTTGAATAAATTTGGATAGGTTTTGGAAAAGCTTTACAGGCATAATTCAAAAAATTTACTTAGCAACACAACGAAGAATTTTAGGGAACAACGAAATTGGGCAGATAGCCCCCCATTTATTTGGGTTTTCTTTAACTGGAAACTAACTCAAAAACTTAGACTTTAACACTATGACTTAAGGCAAAGAATGGTGAGGTAGATCGAGTTGGAGTGCTGCATTTGAAATCAAACACAGTAAGATTTGAGTTAACCTTCCGCAGCATATTGGTTCGATGGAGGCATATAAGGTGTTGATGCAAGGTGGGTCGATATATAGAATGGCCGGGGTCGTCGTAATTAAAGAGGGCTTGCAGGGGAGGCAGTGCAGTTACATTTTTTAATTGAAGAGCACACTTGAAATTTTTAGAACGTTTATTCTTGACTTTGAATTTTGGATAGGTTTTGGGAAAGTTTTACAGGCTTAATTCAAAAAATTTACTTGGCAACACAACGAAGAATTTTAGGAAACAACGAAATGTATTTGGGTTTTATTAAATTAACCTAAAAGCTTAGACTTTAACACTACGACTTAAGACAACGGATGTTGAAGCGGAGTGCTGCAATTGAAATCAAACACAGTAAGAATTGGGTTAACCTTCTGCAGCATATTAGTTCGATGGAGGCATAGAAGGTGGCGATGCAAGGTGGGTCGATATATAGAATGGACGGGGTTGTCGTAATGAAGTAAGTGAAATGAAAGTAAATGAATAAACAAGAGATGCGCATCAGAAAGAAGCAGAGAGGAGACAATGAATAAAGATATTATCACTCACGTCCCTGCGTTCTTTAAAAGAACTAAGGTTAATGAGCTTGATTCGGCCTAAATTAGGCTCGTGTAGGGACGGGCTAAGAATATTACTGCAACGCCCCAAAAAAACAGCGCTTATGCGAGTCTAGAGATACATTTTATATCTTGAAACTGTCCCGCAGGTGTGCAGGAAAATCAGTGGGTTGACACAACTGGAGATGATCGGTGTCGAAAAAACGATCTAACAATAATGAATAATGGAAACATGCACATCTCGAAATCGTAGAAAAATAGGCAGGCCTAAAAACTCCGAGATCACACAAATGCAACACAACCAGCATTTGATTGGCCTCAGTGGTCTGTTACTTCTTATCCGATTCATATCTTCGCAGATGACAGTACCCTCGGCTTCTAATAGTCGTTTCCTTCTTCACGCCCCTCAACTTCGGGGGTGGAACTGGAACGGCAACGTATGTTAAGCGCATTAAATTTCGACCTTGACAGCAGAGCTTAGTGGGGTACAACCAAAAGGGTGAAATTTAATGTTTCCAAAACACAATGCTGTCTTCTGTCATTAAAGCGAAACCTCAACCGTCTGTCATTATCCATGAATTGCGCTTGCATCGCTGAAACCGAAAGACTTTCCATTTTCGGCATATGTGTTAATGACCACCTTCGTTGGAAATAGTTGATATCGCCAAGAACGCTGACAAATGTCTAGGCTTCCTTAAGTGATGCAAGAAATATTGTATCCCTTCTGATCTGGCTCCAAACTTGACTACAACGCTCATATCTGGGCTGGTGCTCAAATCACATTTATTCTGGTGGACAGAATAAAAAAACGCGCAATAAAACTCATTGGCGACTGAGACACCACGAAATCGCTTGACTCTATGAGTCATCGCCGTAAGGTCTCCTGCCTATCGTTGTTTTATCGACGAAAAGTGCTCTAATGAAATAGTCAGCTGCATTCCACCCCTAGAACATTTCAACCGCAATACCCGCCATTCCAGGAATGCGGATCAGCCTACTTTCGGACGTTCAGTGAAATACAAAGAATCGTTCCTTAGCCGTACAACACGAATGTGAAATGCTCTATCTCGCCCTGTTTGTCCTACGCATTATGATTTACAAACATTCGAAACCAACGTGCATCGGTTTCTCGTCCTCCCTCCAATCTCTTTTCCTAAATGCCCGTGCTGTGTCATGATGTACATTATAAGGGTGCTAAAAATCCCTGAAAATTATAAAAAAAAATGTTTTGTACTAATCTGAAAGGATTCATTTAGGTCGACCCGGCGTACTGACCAGTAGGGATACAATAAAGTGGGAGGGTAATGTTCTATTTAACCCTGATCTGATCATAGCTTCGCAGTGAAGAAAGAAATCGGTCGGCAAGGCCTGTAAGAGCAAATCAAAGAAGCCACGTTGAATGCTGTCGATTCTCGAAACATGTACTCGCTAAAAGGGACTCCAAGCTTGACTGGCGTACTCTAGGAAGAGGCGAACAAAGGAAATGTGGGGGAATCTAGTCACGTAAAGGTTAGAGAATTCTTTGAATCGCCGTTTGACAAAGATAGTGATGATTAGTTTTAAGAATTATCTCGTCAATATGAAAACGAAAATTGAGCTCCCACACAATATGCAAAGGTCACGAAGTGATTGAAATTGGGGTACAGCTTGACCGTGAAGAAAATAAAAGTCGAAGAGGGAGCTGGTTGTACCTAAGTGACAAGGAGATATATGAACATTTGGAGATGTTGAGTTCTAAACAGTGTTTTGTACTCGCTGAATGGAAAAACTATCGAACTCTAGTTGAAGGAGAGTTGTGAACAAATAGCTAGAGAAAAGGGCCTAGATGGCTGCCTTGTGGAACACCAGAGGTCGCCGAGAAAGGAGCCGAGATGACGGACCACAAGCGAACACTATAAAATCCATTGCAATTATATGGCTTCGAAGCCGAGGGCATACAATTTGTTAAGCCCATCCCTGCACGGAGAGTTTTTATGCCACCAACATTCTGATAATATTTGCACTAATTACTAACAGAGGAATTTTTTGTTGCAGTTAATCAAGGCTTATGTTTTGTTCTCTGCGATGTGCAAAGCAATTCCGTTGATTTTAACCAAATTTTTCACTCGAATTCCCTACAGCCAGTTCGATGAATCCCAAATGTTATTTTCAATAAGAATAGCGGCAAAGGTTTAAGAGAGGAAAGAGCAATTTGAGAAGTTATTTAGGTAATTGAAGTAAGTGGGCTCCGGTACGAAAGAGTTGCAAAAGATTGTTTAAAAAATGTGGCAAAAAATACGTCAATTGTATGTGTGTCAGTTGATGGTTGATCTTCCGAAGAGAGGGATGAAGAATAACCACCAGTTTTTTTTTACGGAGCAAACGGATTATATCGGCTTGAAGAATAATATTATTTTTCCATAAATTACTTTATTAAATTATTTAAATAACTTAAACTTGTGGAAATATCTAACATAGATTTTAGCGGGCTGATATATACATCAACTTCAACTAGGCACCCCTAAGTTCGACAATTCTCCAACTTAAAGAGCTCTTCGATAAACACTTAAGAAGAGAACACCATTGAATGTAGCTGGTAACTAAATTTGTATTCGGTGGGGACCCGTGTGCTGCAGGTTCAATCCCCATGGGGACAACAACACTCGCCACTCATTAAAAAAAAAGAGAAACGAATAACACCTCGTTTCTTCAAGCTCTACACCAAAAAGAGGATTTCTGTATTGTAGTACAATGGACCGTTAGCGAGTCTGAGTGCTCTGGAATTTGGATTTCCCCTTTACAAAAAAAGAAAAAAAAAATTAAATTAAAGGTGGATATAATAGTGGACATATCGTTTAATTGGAACTTCCATTCCTGAGCTTGATATAAGTTCCAAGTAGCGCCTTATATCGTAAGCGAATATTTTACATATTATGTAATGCTATACACGAGTCCTTTTTCAGTCCTTTGCGACGAGGTTATGTTCAGGATTAAAGGGATCATAAACTTCCCACTTTACAGCATCCGTACTGGTTCGCAGGTGGGGTTCGCCGGTTCGACCTCACTAAATATCGGCAGGCTTCCTGGTTTCGAATCTCTTTTCCACTGAGGCCAATCAAATGCTGGTGTTGGTGCATTGATGTGATCTACGAGTTTTTAGGGCTGCCTTTTTTCCAAAGTTTTCGACACGTCCATGCATCCCAGTGATCTCCAGTCGTGTCCACCTACGGATTTGCATGCACACTTGCGGGATAGCTTTAAGATGTAAAATGTGTAGCAAAGCTAACCTGAATGATAAAATTACCTAGATGTGATTTCTCCCCTTAGTCGCCTTTTACGACAAGCGCTGTTTTTATGGGCGCTGCGGTTATATCCTTAGCCCGTCCCTACACGGATAATGTCATACACAGGTTCTTAACAAAGGGAAGATGTTGACCCAACTAGCATGGAACACTAATAGTATTGCCGATGCTGATTAACAAATGGAAGGAAGAAACATATAATGCTCTAGGTCAGTTGCAGGGTATTTATTGTGAAATATTTTGTGTGGCGTATACCGGCAAGTTCTTGTCCCCAGGAAGCAAGGTAAAAAAAGGAGGGCAATTTAAAGCTGAAGGCCATAACCTAGATGAGGGACAGAAAAGTTAAAGGAGCTCGAGCTACGATGTCGCCTATATTATATAGTCCAGGCATGTGTTGATAGACGACATTATAGTCAAGTGCATCACCCAACTAGACGAATTTATGAAGGAAGATGGACGATTTAGTTTGTAAATACTTAAATAAATTCCTGGTTCAATAAAAGAAACCTTACTTCTTGAGGGCCTATAATAGTGTAAGCACGGCGTAAGAAAATTTAAGCTGTTCCTCCAAGTGTAACGAAACTGTGTGTAATTGTCGTTTCGTGGCGAACCTTAGCTGAGAAAAAGTTGGAGGATATCAGTTTGACTAATTGCCTTCGACCTCAGAGTTATAAATAAAACGAAGTGATCAAATGTTTAAGGTGATATGCGGGGTACCTAAATTAATTTCATTTCGATTGTATTCCTTTTTGAAACCATAAAAACGTCTATCCACAGCTTATCTACTCTTAATTCAGCTTCAACTCAATCCTCTTTCCACATAAATATTCGCGGTAAGTCATAATAAATTTGTGGCGATACGAGTGAGACACGCCGCGCATTTCGATGTGTTGACGGTGAACCCTCATCATCCCCGCGTTTTCAAAGGTGACGACAACTGAGGAGTGGATTCCACGTACTGAAATCCAATATACGCTTTTCATGGTTCTCCTCACATGTATTGATTTTGAAATTTAAATTTTACGTGGGTTCCATCATGGTGCCACCTTTTAGGTAGATATGGATTGATGCATACCTTAGCCTTGAACTTGGTGTATCTGTCATTCTGGAACACCTTTTGTTATGAGAAAGATGAAGACGAAAGAAAAGGCAATGAAAGCCAATCCGAAATCTATTTACATTTAAATATTTTTTTTTCTCCTTTTCTTATCCATCAAAGACGAGTAGTCGTCCCTTTTGTAATATGATTCTAGGTTTGCAACAAGAAGATGTGCGTTTATCCCTAGAGTACTTAATGGGGACACGCATCATCAGAGGAAAAGAGCAAACACAATTACACAGAGGTGGGAACAATGGAAAACTCACGCAAATAGGAGATGCTTAGTTATATTGTTGGAAAAGGGTATCAGCCGAAACGAATTGAAAGGGGTTCATCTTTCAAAAAATTTGGTGTAAATATCTGATCAGCTGCTTTGTTTGGAAGACACATTAAAGAATGAGCACAATTAAGTAGATACCATAATGCGAAAGGGTTGATGTAGGTTATGTTCCGCAAAGAAAATTCTCACACAAATCTAGCTAAGTATGGTTTATTAGAAATGTATTTGAAAATTGTTAAGAGAATTAAGTTGAAAATATGGTAACAAATTTGTGAGGTTTTACCTTTATGAATTTGATTTATATATACATACATACATAGAAACCCTTCACACTGAGGTAAGTGCGTATCGCATACTAATCCCAAATTTAGTTCGAAGTTCGTTACTTGCCTTATGTATATTTAACATTTAATTTTAAACTGATACAAATGAGCTAACCCAAGCTAGGCAAGTTATCTAGTTAAAACTTGATGAACAATGTTTTTGGATAATAAAGTAATAATATGTAGGTACCACATTTTTTAACAGATGCAAAATCTACCTTCAGAAGTATACAAAAGTGCATGTAAAGTTAGAAGGCCATTAGTTCAAGTTATATTTTCATTGTTTCGACAATTGAAAGAGGCCATACAATTCTACACAACTAACTTAAAACCCCCCGAAAGCTTTGAAAAACGAAAAGGGCGAGTGAGCAAGGCAACAACGCTTTGGGATTTGCGGGCGTAAATAAAAATACACTTATCAACTGCATTTTTTAAGTGCAAACCCCGATCCAGAAGTTATTTAAATTAATAATATTAATAAATAGACAGGGTGAACACCACAGGCGGACCAGTAGGGATGCAGTTAAGTGTGAGGGTTATGATCCCATTAATCATAGCTTCACCGCCACTAAAGGAAGAAGAAGAATAAATAGACAGGGTACCTGTCTGCAAATATTCATTGGGGGCAAACCGGACGCATCCTAGTGGTAGGGTAAAGACCCTTTAATACTGATCAAAGCTAAGCTGTTAAGGAAGAAGAAGAATAAAAGTGCAGAAACCTATGTGGTCTAGTTGCACCTCGGAGCTGGTTGTTCCCTCTTAAATCAGAGCACTCTTCACATGACAAGTGTTCTGGGCATAAATAATAATTGACTGTACGCTTTGACTTATGCTTGCTTCTGTTATGGATTTGACAATGAGTGGTTCATGGTTGGCAAATTTTAATCTAGTTGGTATTTTTTTCGAATATTTAATCCTTTTTTGGGTCACTGACTGATTCCAGAGTGTGATCGGGAGTTTCAGTCCTCTCATTGCAGAGTCTGTAGAAACCTTTACCTGATACATATAGGAGTACTCAGTTTCCTAGGTTTGTTGGAGGTTTTATGGTTTTCAGTCCCTTTTTTCTTAAATTTTTGGAGGTCTTCCCCAATTCCGCAGGCTAGTTCAGGACCTGTTAAGTAATGCGCTCCCAACTTTGATAGAGAACCCGCTGCTTCATTACCCATAATTCATACATGGGCCAGGTATCCAGCGGGCGGTTATTGTATTATTCTTTCCTTAATTGTTAAGTCTGTGTGAGTGCCTTGATGGCTGCTTCACTTTCAGACATTATGGCAATATCGTCATTTCTGTGTAATTCTTTTCGATTTTGATCCGAAACCACCCAAATTATGTATTGCATATATTTCGGTCTAAAGCATGATGGTACATTTATCTACTCATGGATTTGTAATGTTAAGTTCTTGGGCCGAGTACTCCTGCACCGGTTCCTTTATCAGTTCCTGATTCATCTGTTAACTACTTTATCGTGTAGTTTGGTTGCCCATTCTATAAACTGAGGATTTGTCGCGTGAATGTTATTATTGCCGATCTTCGTTTGGAAAATCTTTTTAAATTTCAATTGACTTATGCTGTCCTCTCCAGGTACATACAGATCCAGCAATATAACTATTCATTCCGATACCTTTTTGCTGTTTTATGTTGCATATCCGTAAGCATGAGGTTGACGGTTTTTTTTATATACAGGGTGTCCCTTAATTCGTTGGCAATATTTTAGGGCATGATTTATGGGTATATTTTAAGGCAAAAATTGTTCTACAGTAAGGGCCTATCTCTAATTTTTATATAATTTATTGAGGATTTAAGAAAAGGCTTGTAAGAAAAGGGTGTACACTGACCCATGTTAACGGTAATTGCGCTGTTAGTACTAATGATAGAAATTTCGTTTAGGCCTCTATTTTTAGAAGAAATATTAGCCTTTGTAATTCATTTAAATACATTTTATATCTTAACTCAGTCTTAAGATATCCAATTTTTAACCTGTTCCATTTTTCCTGCCCATGCTAATTTTGTGATTTTCGGTTCAATTTTCTCCAGAAAATGCGTAATTAACGTAACGTAAATAACGTTTTAATATTTTTTTTGCATGAACGTAACAATAATATAAATAAATGCCTGTTTTTAGGTGCTACTTACTACATTTTGAAAGAATGGGAGGATAGGATAGAAGTGTGATGCTTTGGTATGTTTTTTTCTCTACGGGTGGCGCCTAAATTGCTTTCGGGAGATCTGTGTATTAATTTTTTTTAAATCGTGTCCCTGGTCGGGATTCGAACTCGCGACCTGCCAATCAGTTAGTGAATCCACTTCCATTGCACCATTGCCACACGCGATGTAGAGAAGTCCCACATTGCCCCATTGATGCAAAATTATGAAATATATTTTCTGGCCATATGCTGTTTAAAAATCTCGATTCTTTTTAACATTTTCCGAATAGACACAAGTTATCCTTCCTTCTTATTAATAACACAAAAAAACACTATCACGAACTTTCTTCATCAATCATGAATTTTCCAAATGATAACCTTATGCATGTGGGAACAATATCCAAAATCACAAATTTCAAATACATATAATAATTTAAAAAAATGTATTTACCTAAACTACAAGCACCAAAAACGATTAATCCAGCGAAGATATTGAAAAATATTTTCTGCTCCATTTTATTTTGTTTTTAAAATAATTTTAGTTTATTTTCCAGAAAAAAAAATAAACTCTTCAATTCAAAATTTAATTCGTTAATTTTTTTTTATAAATTATTTTTACAAACAAAATTTATTAATTTTTGCACAAGACACTCTCAGGCACACACTGCACTCCGTTAACGTTTCGCGGATCGTTTAGCAATAGACTTGATCAGCAGTTTGCGACACTTATTTATTAAAATCTTTTTTCAAAAAGAATTTTGCCAAATGTTATCACTTAACTTGTGACGTAATAGTGTGACTTTTTTGGTGGAACCGTTTCTTTGAATTATTATTTTTTAATGAAAAATAACTTCCTTTTTTTTGTTTTTAAATTTAAAATTCATGCGCTGTTCACGACCACTGCTACAACCAGCCGCCGCAAGGGAATATTTTTGAATGAATTTTAAAGCGCAGTAAATTCTAGGAGAGTATGAGAGTGCCGTGGAAAGTTGTTGGGCAGAGATGGAGAAACACTAGCGAACGCGCGCAAGTGTGTCTTCCAGTGAGTGACAAATGAATTTTTAGAAGGAAATGGAATTGGTTGTAGATTTGATGAGGGGAAGCAAAGAAATTTCCCGTTCGCGGTTAATGTTCGTTGACAAAATTTGAATTCAATTTGTGACGGTGATGATGGTTGTCTTTGGTTACATTCAAAATTTAAATTGGCGTGAATCATTCAAATGCAAAGAAGTCGACCGCATTATTCCTTTAAAGATTTTTTTGTTTGCAGAGTGATTAATATAATCAAATCATGGAGGGGTTTTTTTTGAAATTATATATTATGACCAAGAGGAAGGGAAATTTATTTAAGAGAAAAGGGATGACATTTTTAATACTATTAAAAAGTACCCAATACTTTTTAGCTTTTCTTTTTGTATTGCCTCATGTCAGGGTTAAGGTTACGGTAATGAAATTAATATCCAACCAATTACCTATGTTTCCAGTTATTTAAGTGATGCTGTTGTCATTTCGATCAAAATGTTTCACTTAGCTTTCAAGCCGACACTTTGGCTTCCTCTTTCGCAAAAATCACTTCACTTTTTAAAAATATCAATCTGCTTATACGTTTTTTTATGTTGTTTTGAATGAATAACCATCTTACATTCGTTACCACGTGAAGTGTACGGCTGGAGTTACAGCGCTGTTTCACGGTTAGCCACAACCGATAATCAGACTCCTTCTGTGGTGCTGGTTTGTCTTTTCCTTCATTTTATCCCGAAAATCCGTTTCTTCCACTGGGATTCGAACCTAGACCAGCGTCTTCTCAGCCAAGCACTCATGCACTGTGCCATTTGAAGCCACGAGTTCGTCCAGTTTTTATTTTTGATTTTCTTGGACAGATTTGCTCCTGTAAGTATATTATGTTATTCATTCTGTTTTTTTCTTTCTATGTTTTCTCTAATTTTATTCCATTTCGACAAGCATAGTTGGACTGAAATGGGTGATAGAGAGGGTGAAAGACTTTTGACATTGTTTTTGTCGATAACTTTACGATTTAATGGTTTTAATTTTTGTTTTCCGTCAATTTCCTTTTTTATGTTGTTTTGAATGAATAACCATCTTAAATTCGTTACCAACTGAAGTGTACAGCTAGAGTTACTTACTGCTTATACGTTATTGGTTGCATTTCCCACTCAAGAATTTACATCTTCTGCTTCCAAAGACAATGGGCGCATTCAATTTGCAAGGCAAATGCGAGATCCCTACTAGTTAAACCTCTATCACTTGCCAAGCGGTGGTAACGTAAGTTATTCGATCAGTTATGAACGGTAAAATAGTAGGGGCTAGTAGGGTAAGTATACTAGTATCCGGACAGCGTTAGTGTCCGGACACTTCGTTGTTTATTTGAGATTAATAGGCAAATCGCACATAAACAGGCTGAAACATCAACAAAAATGCAATCTCTAACATGTCATACACACAAAGTTTCAGATAAATGAACTGTATAGTGTAAGAGTTACGCGTTTGTTGAGGGTTCGATATCTAGAAGGTCGGTTGTATTGCAGTTTTACGTGCAAAAAAAAATAGTGCGGGCATTTGAAGAAAGTAAGTAATTCACGAAGTATATATTGACCTATTCTAATGTGAAATATTTAGTTTGCATTTAAAAACATTAAACGTCAACTATTTTAAAGAAAATATCGAAAAAACTTAATTTTTTGTCTTTATTTTCGGTGCCCGGATACTAAAACTTAAATTGAAAAGCATTTTCAGTTCCCGGACAGGCTGTTCGGAGACTGAAAATAAGAGCAAAATTGAATTTTCTGTTTTTAAAGCGCCAAAATAATAGCTACGTATATTCTCTATGATATTAAGAAAGAGAACTGCAATTTTCTTGTAGATTTTCACTACCCGGACAGGATTTTGTAACCAAGAACACGTCTGTCCGGATACTGAAATATAAGGTTTAGTATCCAGACGACTTTATTTTGTATCTATTGCACGTATTTGTATACCATATCCATAGGATAAAGGGTATACTAGATTTGAGACACCCAAGGCCTTGACGGCATATAGTCGCGCCGATTGAATCGAATAAGCCGCATCCGTCCGTCTGCCCGTTTAGTTATCATAGACCTTACATTTCAAGCTAGGTGTTAAAAACTACATTATTTTAGGTCCAGAAGCACGGCAAGTGAATTTTCTTTTTATAAATACATTTACTTTGGTTATAAGCATATCAAATTAAAATTTACATAAGTACGTACTTAACCTACCTCCTACCTACACGGAAGCTAAAACTCAATAAGTAGATATTTTAGACCTACCTAGTAATCTAGTAATCATATCCGCACCAAATACCTGGCACCTGATACGAGCAAAATCACGACAATCACAAAGGGAAATGTTCCGCCGTGTCGTCGATTTGTCCACAGGCTTCGCAGTTGGTGGTATCGCTTAGGCCTAGCACCTTAAGGTGTTTGGCAAAAGGGTTGTGTCCCGTAAGAACGTCAGTAGTCTGTCTGCAGTCTTTTCTGTTGAGAGACAACAAGAATGCCGCGGATTTCCTACAGACGTCGGGGAGAATTTGCTTAGTATGGCTGCACCCTGGAGAGTCATGCCAACGGCAATTGTGTTCATATGAAACCCAACCGTCAATGGAAGCCCTGACCGAGGACGCAGGCAGACAAATCGCTGGTTAAGGTCCTGCAAAGTCTCCCTCTGAGCCCTGTCTAGCAAGCTCATCGGAGATCTCATTTCCCGTGATCCCGTTATGATCCGGGATCCAGACAAGTCTAAGTAAACTCAGGCTTCCGACCGAATTCAGAGAAATCTTGCATTCACAAACTATTTTGGAGGTGGTTAAGGGGTTGAGCAAGGCCTTAAGCGCAGCGTGACTGTCGCTACAGATGCAGATACTTCGCCCCCTCCACCTGTTCCTCGCAACATAGTCCATGCTATAGCATAAGTCTCCGTTTGGAAGACTGACGCATGTTTGACTAACGAAAAGAAAAGTCTAATGTTGTCGCTCTCCATGAAAACACCAGCACCAGAAACTTGATCCGTTTTGGAGCCATCCGTGAAAATTCGACTGCATTCCTTTCCAGGCTCAGAGTCTGGCCAGAGCCAGTCCTGAATACGAGGAAAGTCGACTTCGTAGTTGCGCTTCAGCCGAGATACCGGTGTCATTGCATCGGACGGCATATCCATAAGACAGGAGTCGAAGAACAATCGTTGCGCAAGTTCATCAAAACTCCAGTGCGAGTTATACCAAAAGCCACCTCTTTTCAAAAGTTAGATAGCTTTGATTGTACAACCCATGATGTAAACATCAAGGAGTGGGAGGTTATAATGCATCTAGGCCGGAGCCAGGCGTGCTGGGAAAGGCCCCCGTGCAGCCGAGACATACCTTCCTTTGGAGTTTGGCGAAAGCAGCACTATCGTATTTACGCGAAAGCTTATTCCACCAAAAAAACGGTGCGTATTCTAGAAATGGTCTTATCATAGCCGTATAAATAAACATACTTTTAACACATCAACCGACTTATATATATGAAAAAATAAGATATCCCACTTCAAGCAGATCTGCTCAATTGATCCCTCCTCGGTAGTCTTGCTTAACTTCTGAGCGTCAGTTTTTTATTCACTCCACACGGTTGTGGAACTCCTTGCCCTACTCTATCCGAGGTTTAAATAACACAACTAAATTTAACAATGAATTAAAATTGTATCTCTCCTTGAATTCTTAAATTTTTGTATTGATTTTTTGTATATTTTCGTGTAAATAATTGCTTATGCTTTACTTTTCATTATTGCTTTTTTCTCATCACCATGAATTCTTCATTTTATAACTCATGCAGCTTTTTATACTCGCTTCAACTATTGTATGCCTTTCACTAGTTTATAAGATATTGTATCTTACTGTGTATAGGTAAATCACTAAATAAATAAATAAAATAAAAATAAATAAATATAAATCTATTGGACTCTTTTCGGTGATAAGCCGAAAATGCCCTTGCACTGCCAGCAAACCGACAGCGCCTTGGCTGTCTTCAGCTCAACATGCTTGGACCAAAGAAGTTTGCTATCCAGGATGACTCCCAGATACTTTGCTTCATTGGAGAGTTGGATTGTGACGCCTTTTAGCACTGGCTGAATGTAGTAGTTAATATGTACCAATTATGCACCAATATTTATAGTTTTTTTTGTTTTTAGCAATGTTTCATTTATTTAAAATAAAAAAGGGCATAAATCTCCATGATAAATTTTCGTGTCCGGATACTAAAAAAAAATTGTCCGGAAACTAAATTTGGCGTCCGGATATTAATGCATATCGAACTTTTTTGAAATTTGTTTTTTTTTAAATATACTAACACACAATTAAATAATTGTGTGAATGCTACATTACTAGAAAATATCTACACTTTTAGAAGCACTATAACTCCTGGCGGAATCTTTCATTATACGAAAATGAATTAAAGTCAAAGATCAGAAAATCGTTAAGTGTCCGGATATTAGTACACTTACCCTAGTTGACTTGAAAATTGAACGCGCACATTCATTAGAAATTGGACATTAAGTTAGATATTTATAAATTATATAAAAGATCAAAAAAAAATTCAGGAGTATTTCGAGATTAATAGGAAAAAAATTTTAATAGCTTCAAATACTCGTTATGTGCCTTTGGAAGCAGCAGTCCAGCGAGTTCTGAAGCAGTGAAAAGCCTTGGTACTTTTTTTATAATTTAAAATGTTGAGCAAAATAAAGACATAGCAACAGATACATATATGTATTACAATTACAAGTATGTATCAAGCGATAATCAAGCGTCCCTGCAATGATCAGTTGATGTGTGCGTGGATGTTTTGGAGGGGAATGGGTAGGCATCTGCTTTCCGTTCTCTGACCCACTCTGACCTATTCCTGATATTTGTATGAATGGAACAGTGATTTTCAAGTTCTAATGCCTGGGATCTATGATCTATAGCGAAGCAAACCGCGATGACAACATTAAGCATCGCGTAAGCGTAGGGTGGATGTTGTGGTTAGAAAACACAGCCATCTTCTGTGACTGAAAAATGTCCCCTAAGCTGAAAGGAAGGCTCTACACCGCAGTTGTGCTCACATACGTACACAAAGTATGAGGACAATTACTCTGTTGCCGTTGATCGAATAAGAAGTTCCAAGATCCGCATTCACGTCTGAGAACCTTTCTCGAAGAAAATGGAGCACGACCGGCTCAGTATGTAGTGTCATGTTCAAAGGCATTCCCATACCATGGCAAAAGAGAGACCGGACTAAAAACTCCTGGACTACAGAAATGCAGGTGCAGCAACACCAGCATTTGATTTGCCTCAGTGACGAAGTGATTCGTGATCGGAAGCCTGTTGTTGCTTTTTGAGGTCCAACCGATGAACCACAGGCGAACCAGTAGAGATGTTGACGTGAAGGGGGGGATGGGGGGAGCTAGGGGGGTTAAGACTCCTTCAGTCCAGATCATAACCTCGTCCTTTGATTATTTGATTAAACAGTTGCATTTTCCACGACCTCGTTACACAATCTGCAGGTATTGTCTTGTGCTATGCCCATAGTCATCAGTTGTTTTTTGACGCGGCAGTGCCCTGTGAGCAAGCCTGTGACTAGTCGAATCTGACTTCTACTTAGTTGTAGTAGTTGTTTGGTTTTTTGTGGGAACTATTTGGCATAAAGCTTTCAGCTCGATTCTTTCCTTTGGTTTCCTCCAGAAATGACGCTTCTTTTCCTCGAGCCAGGTTTTAACACAACTTTTTATAGTGTTTATTGGCAGCCCGCAGAATGGTCTTGGCATCATGAATGGGGATGCGGATCCTGTTCTGGCTAGTTCGTCTCCTTTTTCATTGCCTTCGTATCCACTCTGTCCAGGCACCCAAATCAATTGAACTTTGTTTGTGGTGCCCAGTAGTTGTAGAAGTTTAAGACAATCCCAGTCCAGTTTTGATGTTATTTCAAAGGCGTTGATTGCGAGTAGGACCGCCCTGCTATCGGAGAGAATGTAGATGTTTTTGTTTTTGAAAAGCCTGTTTAGACTCTCTCGAATGCATAGCCGTAGTCAAGTTACTTTCCTAATGCATGGAAAACAGCTAAGATTATACCAATTTTAAAGCCTGGTAAAAGCGCAAACATACCAAGCAACTATAGACCAATAAGTTTGTTAAGCTCGCTAAGCAAATGCTTTGAGCAAATTGTTAAAAGTAGAATTGTTTCTCAAATAACAAGTCATAACACTTTACCACTTCAACAATTTGGTTTTAGGGCTCATCATAGTACAATCCACCAAGTTCATCGAATAACAAAATATTTAAAAACTAATTTTAGCACAGGAAAAAGTACAGGAATGGTACTTCTTGATGGCGAGAAAGCATTCGATACAGTTTGGCTTGATGCTTCATTGCATAAACTTCTTAAACTTCAGTTTCCTATGTACTTAATCAAAACAATTCAATCATTTCTGTTTGAAAGAAAATTCAAGGTTTCGATAAATAATTGGTACTGTGATATTTATAACATTTCAGCAGGTGTACCTCAAGGATCGGTGCTTGGTCCAATCTTGTATACTATTTTCACTTAAGATTTCCCATATTTAAACAATTGCGAAAAAGCAATATTTGCCGATGACACCTGTATCTTCTCGTCAGATTCAGTTGGTTTCAACATTGAAACAAACTTGCAATCTGCACTAAAAGTCATTCAAGATTACTTTTTCGACTGGAAGATTAGAATAAATGCCTCAAAGACACAGGTTATCTTTTTCACACGAAAAAGAAAAGCCTATTTCCTGCCGAGTAACAATCTTCAAGTAAATGGTGTTAACACTGAATTGCGTTCAAGTGCTAAATATCTTGGCGTCCATCTTGATAAAACTTTAACCTTTGGCATGCATGTATAAGAAGTAATTAAAGGGATCAATATAACCACTACAACTCTTTATCCCTTTATAAATC
Organism: Portevinia maculata; assembly: GCA_949715645.1. Classification (NCBI taxonomy): domain Eukaryota; kingdom Metazoa; phylum Arthropoda; class Insecta; order Diptera; family Syrphidae; genus Portevinia; species Portevinia maculata. The sequence goes on from OX454525.1 coordinate 104,968,508, forward strand.
GGAAGTCCAAACTAAGCAATGAAAACAAGCTGCTGATTTTCAAAGTCGTGTCATTTTAACAGACTCCAAGTAGCTCAAAACAAGCTTTTGAAAATGATCCTTAAGCTTCCATGGTCATTTTTAACAGCTGAACTTCACGCTATTTCAAATATGGTATCAACTGGAATTTCCAAACTTAACAAACGTTATCTTACATCTTGCTTATCTTCAGATAACCCTCTAATTTCAAACCTCTTTATAATTATAGTTCTATTATTTAAAATATAACTTATTATGTGACATTAAATTTAATTATTTATTTCCTTTATTCACTATTTGTATGATTTTTTGTAATTATTTATTTATTTATTATATGATTTTTTGTAATTATTTATATTGTTTATTATATTTACTAACTTGTTGTTATATATTATTATGTACTTAATTTATTTATTCTTATTTTATAATTTAAATTTATTTATTTATTCTATCAATTAACATAGTATATGTATATATTTATTCAATATATTATATTTATTTTCTTACCTATTCATTGTACTTATTTTTTTATTTATTATATTTATATTACGTTTATCGTTTATTTTGCTTTCATGTTAATTTTTTTGTTTGTTTTTTATATGTAAAACCAAAAGCTTCATTTGAAAAAGGTCCTGCAACGCCCATTTTTATTTTATTTATTTTTTTGTTTTTTTCTAATGAAGGTTTTTTCCTGTAGCTTTTCCTTCAAATACTTTGTTAATTAGTTCTTCTTCTTTATTAAAATGTTTAAAAGATTATCAGTAGTAAGGTAGATTTATACCATACCTTTGTAAATTGTGTAATATAGTTTAAGAAAATAATATATAAACATTCTGCTACAATAAATACAATACAATACAATATGCTAGATTTCTGGAAATATTTCGAAATATACATGCACTTCGGAAAATCGCCAAAATATGCCAATCTAAATGCTTCCTGCTTGAGCAGATTTTTACGAGCTCTAGACAGAAGACACCTTTGTCAAGAATTTAACATTATTCTATGTTGACAAAGTCTTTAAAGAATTAATTTTGAAGATATCCTGTTAAGTTCTGGCTGTTCAGATTTTAACCCTCTAGGGGAAATTCTTCTAAAATTAATCCGACGTTTCCCGAATCAAGTGAAAGACGAGAGCAAAGTAAACTTAGTAGCCGAATTGTTGTCTCTAATTTTGGACGATTTTCTACACAAGGGAGAAAATCTTGAAGACTTTTGTAATTCAGCCTCCGCTTAGAAAATTCTTTGGAGGAAACTATGTACCCTCATATAAAAGACTTTGCAGGAGCTTTGCTGTGCTTTCCCTGTAGTAGTGCAACAACCAAAATGATATTTTCCCAAACTAAATTGATTAAGAGTGCATAGTGAAACACATTTAAATTAAGCACTGTTTGTTAATTTATTGATGCTTGTAAAAGGAATTGTTTGTCCTGATGGTTTTGAGTACTGGGCACCGCCAAAAGATGTAGTATTGAAATACAACAAAGTTAAGATTCAAAGTAATTCTTATTTTCAGCAGAGCAGCTCTGAGCTCAAATTGTTTTTAAAACCATGAAAAGTGTAACTTATTTTATTTTGTTAGTCATTTTTTTGTTTTTTTTTGTTTTGGATAACTCGGAGTACGAATTCAAATAATTTTGAAAATTATTCGACTGTACCTTATAATATAGTTTTATCGTTGTAACTAGGATTGATTAACCATAGATTTTTTGTTTTCATATTTATGGTCCTTTAAGATAAAAAGCTATACCTACATGACGACTTTTAAGCTTCTATTTTTATCTGGAAACACGTCACTCAAAAATTCATAAAGAGCATCGCCCCGACATATAGATGTTTACTTTCTTCTTTTATGGAAGTCCTTACCACATTCACAGATTGAAAATCACACATTCACCGAGTAGCATTGAAGTTCACGCATTAAAAAATTGAGATGAGACAAATTCATTGGTGAAAACATTGAAAAAAACATAGGAACTGTTGGATACCCTATTCTTATTCGTATCCCTCAGAAGTGGGGGTGACAAAAGTCTAAGTATGGTTGAATTGTTGAGAACGCTCTACATATTTTGTTATATAACATTTAAAGGATTTAATCGAAAAACCGAAGCTTTTTTAAAAAAACGCTCCCTAGCTCAAACTTTGGTGTTTCAAGAAAATTGTTTCATTTAATTGTGGGCGTGTCAGTGGGCGGATTTAAAAAATATTTAAACATAAGTACAAAGGGCACCTAGAGAATCTACAAGGTGGCGCAAAAATAACCTTCCGATGTTTTTTGGCTATAATTTAAATTATTGCTCAAATAAATAGTCACCAATATTCCGCGTTCTGGAGCAGTGTAGCGTAACATTGTTTATTAACGTGTATTTCGCATGTGTTTACTACACAAATGTCAAAACAAAACTGAGATTAGGGGCCAATCGCAAAATTTATAGCATTTTTCTGATAGGAGGATTACTTTTGCGCCACCTTGTATATTATATATTTCAGTTTCCTAGCTCAAACTTTAATTTTTCGAAAAAATTATTTAATTTAATTAATTTAATTCTGGGCGTGTCAGTGGGCGGATTTTAGAAATTTTATCTCCCGAGCAGTTTAAGGAGTCAAAGATCATAAATAAAAATATTTCAGTTTTCTAGCTAAAAATTCGATTTTTTCGATAAATTTGTTTTTTTTTTTTTTTTTTTTTGAGTTTGTGGGCGTGTGTCTGTGGGCGGATTTCAAAAATTCTTGAACTTGATTATTTCGGACCCCTAGAGAGTATATGGTTAAATAGAAAAAAATATATCAGCTCTCTAGGTCCAGTTTAAATGCCTAATTTATGCCGACAGACGGACATGACTAGATCGACATTACTATCGACGCTGATCTTAAATTTGTAACTTTAAGGGGTCTACGAGCAATATTAAGGTATGTTACAAAATTAGAGAAAACTGCCGATTGACAATACGCCACAGCCTACCTGCAGCTCAACCACTGATGAGTTAAAACTACTAATATTGTAGGGCTGTTTTTGACATTTCTGTTAGGGAGCTTATAGAACAAATGACATTTCCTAAGATCTTAGGCAGTTGAGCTATTCAGTGGTAATTATAAGTAAAGGCTAAGGCTTCTTAATGCGGCCAATATGTCTTCAGCTGTCATAGCTTAGGACGGATTCAATGGTACCAGTTCCTTCCATTAAAAGCGGTTACGCAGCATTTTAGCTTGTAACAGCTGATTACAGGCAGAGATGATACGAAATCTTTATTGATAAAAGCCGAGGTTGACCTCATTGGAAAAATAACTTCAGCATTACCAATAAGTCAGCAACCTTATGATAGTCCTGCCCAATTGTGTTTCATTTGAGTCATCATAACAAAAGAATGGTCATTACTCTATTCCATAACCAGACAGTGCTTTGAATGAATAAAATTACCCAAATGACGGAACTAAAAATCTTGAGGTACCAAGCTCCAAAACTATCGGACGCTTATCGACCGGGAAATCTATAGTCCGATTGCAATTTTAGCCATATTGTCCCAAATACAATCCTCTATCCACTATGACATCAATTCATGTTCATAATGTGTTTGTTGTTATGCTAATTAGACAGACTTTCTGAAGACCGACGAATCTATTATTTGTAATGGAACGACAAATCGATATTACCACCCGCTCTTCGGGCCTATACGAGTGTCCAAAACTCGAATGTACCCCTGCCGAAGTGGGTGCGCCTCATTTTGGAGTCGTTACACGTAGCCAGCCCATCGAAGAGACATAATGTGAATTGTTAATGTCATTAACAAGCAATCACAAGTTCACGTTATTACATGCGGTCCTGCTGCAAAAATAAATAAAAATACACCGCAATGATGAGATCAGCCACTTTCTAAATTTCTGAATATATCGCACTTTCCGCAAAAGGACAACACCCATTCGACAAATGAATGAGTGCATGTGCATTTTGCATTCCAAACACTTAACTGGCATTTGGTTCTTTCGGTCTCTTAATTAAAAGACGAACAGGCCCGTGCCGTGCCCTTAAATTCGTAATTAATGAAAGTAAACGTTAATATTGTTTCTCAAGGTGCATTGTTATGGCTTTTCTTTTTTAACATTATGGCTCGAGTGACCTAGAGAATCGTTTATGACTGCACCAGCTTAGTGGGAGTATCGGCCTGCTGCCCAAAAGGGCTAATGGAATGCCACCTTTGGAATTCGAATAAAAATGAAAGTTTGTTCGCGAAAAGTAAAATGATTTCCTGCAAGTAGTCCGCACCTATGATCTAATTAAAGAGCAGAACTTTGCTTTAGCAGGCAAATTAGTCATCTAGCGGCAATAGGGTAAGCATTTGTCATAAATAGTTGCTCTTGGGAGAATCGGGGGAAGCAAATTCATAATAAATCTATGACTGTTAATGTCACCCCTGTGTGATTGTATGTTAGTCACAGTCAGTAAGACCAAATATGTATGACCTCACTTGTAATATCGTTTTCTTGAAAAATGCGATTGTAAATGAGCGGTCATAATCGCGCCAACGATATTGTCAGTCACGAGTGGCGATGCATCCAAAATGCAAAAAGCAGAAAGTATTAACCCAATACTGAAGGCGATATCATGATACACGTACCATAATTATAAAAGGAGTCGAACTTCGATCAACCCGTAGAGTAAACTGGTCCACATAGCTTAAGACTGAGTTCGACGGAAATCATAAATGTTTTTCAACCCCAATAACATTTTTCAAAATTCCAGCACTTTGTTTTACTTTTTACTACAGGGTGCGGTATATTCAAATTTATGTCCTCCAGATTTTTGTATGCATCCATAGATTCTCTGCATTCTCTATTCAAAAATTAGCTTGTATAGTACTCATCTTCCACGTGACTTCCTCTAACGGAACGTTCCCTAATCAGAATGAACTTTTCTTGTACCATACTAAATGCAACATTTTTTCAACTAAAAAGAAAAAAAAACGAATGCTTGCGTTCTAAGCGTCACCCAGCAACTTGAGAGGGTATTTTAAAGAAGTATTTTCATCTTCTCCGGTACACCTCCTTGTTAGTGGGTTTGGCTATTGTGTTCCTTGGATACATTTCTTTTCTTTTTTTTCTGGTTCAAGAAATATGCATTTGTTGTTCGAAGAAAATGTTATAGACAATGTTTTTATCCCAAGTCCATTCAGTGCGTTGAACAAGTGTGTTAGTGTGCATTAGTTATACTCATCCTCATAATGTACATCCATACCTCTTTTTCTTTTATGATATAGTCTTGCACTAGGGATTATAGTTTTAATTAAGAAAAGTACAACTGTAAACCTACATAATTTTCTTTTAAAATTTAGAGTCTTTCAAAAAACCTGCCGACTCCAACGGGAATTGAAGTTTTGACTTAAAATGATGAACGTGTGATAAATGCACTCTAATATGACGGGCAAGGGATTTTTTTATAATTTGCACCAGTGTTGCCGAAAGTACTCACATAGGAGTATTGTAGTACTTTCAACACCCCGTAGTCCCGTACTCCTCCTTTCACATTCGTACTCCTATTTTTTTAAATACGTAAACTATCTTGCACTTAAAGAGTTTTTTAAGGGCATTTTGTGTAATGTCAACCTACATAAATAAATTTAATTCACTTAAAATTTAATGCAAATTTGGCAGCAGTTTTATCTTCCAAACAGCTTTAATTTTAACCTTACTTCCTTATCTAATATTGAAGATGCAGTAGGTTCTTTTTATTCTTTGATGGATAACTGCGTGAAAAAGTGATTCCTGTGAAATCCTCTAGGAATCTGAAAACGTCTCATCCCTGGTACACTAAAGAGCTAAAATCGATACGAAACAGACGTAATAGGGCTTGGAAGAACTATTTAAAAAGTCTGCCATTTAGATCTTGAACTCTATTTCCCATTGTTCAATGAATTCAAATCTTTATCCTGCAACTTATATATTGACTATATAAGTAAAATGGAATGCTCTCTAAAATTGAAAACCAAACTTTTCTGGGGTTTTGTCAATTCTAAGAAAAAAACCGATGGTTATCCATCGAAGCTTACTTATAATACTTCGACAACTGCTGATTCGCTAGATGCAAGCAATCTGTTTGCAGATCATTTCAGTAAGTCATTTAGGGAGACCCCTCTTCACATTGATGATCAATATTTTAGTTATCTAACTAGCTGTTCCCAAATAAGTTTTAGTAGTATCTTATTCGATTTGGAAACAATTTTAAAATGTATTTCTTCTCTGAAGAATGACTATCCATCAGGTCCTGATGGCATTGCACCGATTGTTCTTAAAAAATGCAGTCATGCAATTGCTCCATATCTTAAGTATCTGTTTGAATTGTCCATTAGTACAGGCAAATTCCCTTATCTATGGAAAAGTACTTTTATCACACCTGTATTTAAAAAAGGCGAACGTGGTGATATCATTACTTATAGGCCCATTTCAAAGCTTTCGTGTATCCCTAAGCTTTTTGAACAAATTGTTTGTGAAAAGTTAATATTTCTTTGTCGCAATATAATTTGTAATGAACAGCATGGATTTATAAGAAACAGATCCACTGTCACTAATCTATTAAGTTTCTTGCATGATTGTTCTAATGCCTTGGAGAATAAGGACGAAATTGATTGCATATACACTGACTTCTCTAAGGCTTTCGACCACCTGTCCCATGAAATAATCGAATTTAAGCTCAGGGCTTTTGGTTTCCCACCATGTTTCATAAAATGGGTTAATTCATACCTTAGATCAAGGGTTTATCAAGTGAAATTTAGAGGATCACTATCTGTATCTTTCACAGCTCAGTCTGGAGTTCCCCAAGGAAGTCACCTCGGACCAATTCTATTTATACTTGCCAATAATGATGTTAAGGCATGTATAAATTACAATAATATCCTGATCTACGCTGATGATATGAAAATATATAAATCTATCACTAGTCAGAAAGACAGAATTTTTCTTCAATCTGACATTAATAGCTTCGCCAATTGGTGTGATAAAAACGGTTTATCGCTGAACCCTACTAAATGTCAACATATGGCATTCTCTAGAAAGAATATCCCTTCCACCTTTCAATATTCTCTGTCTGAACATATTCTTTGTAATGTTGATAATTTTAATAATAAATCTAATTCTATGCTGGGCTTCGTAAAAAGGTGGGCCAAAGAATTTAATGACCCATACGTTTCTATGTCATTGTACAATCGTTTTGTCCGTCCGATTCTAGAGTATGCCTCTCAAGTTTGGACACCGTTCTACAACATTCATTCAAATCGAATAGAGGCCATTCAACGTAAATTCGATTTGCACTTAGAGGACTTCCATGGGATGATCCATTTAACCTTCCTCCATACAGTCAACGTATCAAGCTTCTTCAAATGTTACCCCTTTCTCAGCGAAGGCTTAATAGCGATATCATTTTTTTTACAGCAGCTTATATCCGGTCAAATAGATGCACCTGACTTGCTGTCGTCTATTGGCTTTAATTTTCGTGGTGGTGCCCATAATTTACGCAAAAAAATATTTTGCGTAATAATGCTTTAATGTCTTAAATTGTTTGCATTATTTTGTGTTTGTGTTAGTATTTTATAGGTACATAATTATTGTATTTTTAATTGTTTTGTCCTTACTAACACCTGCACTAAATGATGAGCCTGTGAGAGCACTTTTAGTGCCGGCAATTTCTGCTCGTGATAGTTGCTTGCTTTAAGCACTCCACGACACAGAGCTGATAGTGTATATAAAAAAACTGTCGTCAAGAAGGGAATTTCCCTCTATCTTGTTTGTTTTTGTGTTTCGTTGGTTTTATCTTTTGTGCAATTTTCATCAGTCAGTTCGGCATTTATTTTATTGTTACCTGAGATTGTATTTTGTTGGTAGTTTTTTTTTTTTGTTTGAACTCTGCGAATTTGTATGTAAGTTCAATAATAAAACAATTGTTAAATTAATACTTGAATATTGTTATTCTTGTAAGAATAATTCAAAGTAAACTTGCATTTTACATATTTGGTAAAATGGATTCCTTTGAGGCGGTAAACGCAAAAAAGCTGTAAATGTGTCTTGTGTTGCTAGAGGTTCTCAAGCAAATGAGTCTGCTGCTGTTACTAAAAATTTAGCACCAAAATTACCTGCTACAAGAGCAAACGATATTGACTTTTCAAACGCTGAAAAAGTTTTTGCTGTTGAAGTTGATACACCGACCAAATCAAAATCGGTAAAGGCAACAAAAGTTCCACCAGCCAATGTCAATTTGTCTTCTGTTGCTGGTACAAAGCCAAATGAGTCTGCTGCTGTTTCTGCAAATTCGGTTCCTGAATCCCCTGCCGAAAGAACCGACGATGTTGAGATTTCTGATGCTATGAAGTTTATACACCTACCACATCTTCCTTAGAAATAGCTGAGTTTTGGTCAGAGATATTTGTCTTAAATAATGCCCTTAATGAAACGCTTTTTCCTCTGACAAGGAATTTTGTAAGTGCTTTGTTCAGTCTTCCGCACAGCAGCACAGCAACTGTTTCTCATTAAAAATAAAAAACGGGACAGATTGGAGGTACTCGTAGATACATTAATTGTAAATCAATGAAGCATTTTTAAATAAAGTTGCAAAAAACATTGTGTACACACTTGTTTTTGAAGATTAGAAATTGTTTGTACTACTATTTTTTCAAAATACTCCCCTTTTTTGGCTGCAGTACTACCTTATAATATATCTCTCCGGCAACACTGATTTGCACGCGTGAATATTAATTTTGTGAACCCATAAAATGTAAATAGTTACACAGCGGGAACAGAAGGAAATTTGGATTAGGGAGAGAGAGGAGACACCGAGGCACGTTGGTTTTTAATGTTTCAAAATGGTAATGCGAAGAAAGAAAGAACGATTTTTGTATTTCACTGTACACCCGAATACAGGCTTAAGGGTGAACTGATGTGCATTCCTAGCATGGTGGGTATTGCGGTTGAAACGTTCTAAGCGAGGAATATAACTGGCTTTTTCGTTTGAGTGTTGGAAACATGGATAGAACAACGAAAGGCAGGAAACATTGCGACGATGACTAAGAGAGTCAAGTGATTTCGCGATGTCTCGATCACTAATTAGTTTTATCGCGCATTTTTGAATTCTGTCGAGTAGCTCGGTGCACCGGACCAGATATGAGCATTTTGCTCAAGCTTTGGGCGGATAACGCCCTATAAGTTGTAGCCAGATCAGGAGAAGTGAAATATTTCTTGCATCGCTTAAAGAAACCTAGACATATCGCAGCGTTCTTGTAAACATCGAATATATGGTCATTCCAACAAAGAATGTAATTAACGCACATACCGAGAATGGAAAGTTTTTTGGTTTCAGCGATGCTAGTACAATTCATGGATAATGGTAGACTATTCTGGCTTCGCTTTTGTGACAGGAAACAGCATTGCGTTTTGGAGACATTGAATTCCTTTCTATTGGTTGTACCTACCCCACTTAAGTATGATATCAAGGTCGGAATTCAATGAGCTTAACATACGTTGCCGTTCCAGTTTCATGCACGAAGATGAGGGACGGCAATCTGGAAACGCATATGAAAAGCTGAGCATACTGTCATCAGCGAAGGAATGAATTGGATTGGAAGGACATCATTTTAAAAAAATGAGAAAGAGTCGGAGACAAAACAGAGCCTTGGGGAACATCAGCATTTATTTGGTGAGTTGCAGATTTAAAGCAGTCCAAAACCGCTTGAATGGAACGGGCCGAAAGGTAGTTTATAATCCATTGAAATAGAGTATCATCGATTCCAAATCTCTTGTTCGCCGCTTATGGGCCAGGAGGAAATGGATACCATATCCATTTCCTCCTGGCGTACGCAACGTTTGCAATCATATGCAGCCATCCGGATTTGTCTGAAAACATTAAAAGATGAAAGAGAGGGATTTCGGATAATTCCGTCAGGTCTTGGAAAAAATAATTTCCTAAAATTCTTTTTCTTAATTAACTGAGGCTTGGTCAGTGGCACAGAAAGTGGAGGCTGTCCTCGTGCGTTTTCTCATCACCGCAACCTCTGTATAGGTCATCATCAGGAAGATGCATTTTCACTTTGTGGTTCTTTAGTAAATTGTGTCCAGTAAGTACTCCCCACCAACAGCGAAACAGATTTTCTGTTCCTTTGAAGGTGTTTGTGACATGTTACTTAATTGCATTCGTACAAAGATGTATAACTTGGCTAAATTCTTCCGTTGAACGCCAGCATCAAATTAAAAACCATTAAGGCCCAACTATAATAGTACAGCGCCATCCTTAACTAAGCGCATACAAAGAATTTGTATGGTGTGTTCCTGTTTTCGTCCGTGTATTATAGTTGGGCCTTTAGCTTACCGAATGTTTGATAAACTCCAACTGCAAAATTGTACCAGTCCTTCGGTGCAGGTGGAACTTGACAGTGTATAGCTGTTATTTGGGAATGGTCTGAGCTTCCCAAAAGCGCCCAAATATCAATTCTATAAACGTTCTAAACAAAAAAATCCGCACATCCACAAACTGAATAACATAACAGCGAATAGAAACATTTTCCGACTGTCGACCTGCCTCGTCAGTTCTATTGAAGTGTCGTAGTGCCGTCTGGAGGATCCTAAAGCCCAGCGTAGACATTTTATTGTTGCTTGCAGAATTAGCTCTAAACAAAAAAGATCATCAGGCTCCGTTAAGTTCCCCTATTGAAGCGCCGAATCCGCTCGAGCTATGTACAAAGGCCCTGTTGATGAGCTTGAAACTATAGTTTTGTTGAATTTATTTGCATTCAAAGCTCGGATATTAGGTTTCTTGTCCTGCAAATCCTGGTGAACAGTATTCAAATTAACGTTGTTAAATCCTAGTCCCCTTTTATTATTTATATCTTATTATCAAACTATTTAAAAGGATCAAATACTGCCATATATTGCAACAATTTATAAGTAATTTGAAATATTTGTGTCCTCGGAACGTGTTTGTTTTTTTTTATCTCAACTCATCGAAGTTCGAGAGTGTCTTGAAGTTATCCTATGTTCGTCTTTCTGATAAGTGATTACTTTTGAATTAATTGAACTGTTGCCATAATAGGATTCTATCGATTATATAATAGCTGCCACTCCAAAGCCATTAAAATCTATTGATGCATAGTTCGTTGTGATTTAACAAACGTGACTTCAGAAATATTTTCCTGATGAAGATGGAGATTTATTAAAATGACTAAGACGCTCGATTTTCATTGCTAGGAGTCTGATGCTTAGGCTCACTAAACGTAAAATCTCAGTTGGACATAAGACGCGTGATGTGTCAGAAGATTTTGTTCGGCCTTTTAGTTGATATGGCCTTTAGAAAATTGCACATTAATTGGAATGTTGAAATATTTATTCCACGAAACGATGAAAGTATGCGTGTGGTTTTTTAAATACTAACATTACTCATAGATTTTGCTTTAATCTTTGGGCTTATTGTCATTTGTAGATTGTGTTTATTTTAAGAATTAATAAGGCATCTGGTATATTTTTTGCTATATTTAAAGCAGCTGTGATTACTTTTGAAAATTAATGTGACTGACGCCATTAGATCAGGGAACCCCTGATACTATTGGGGAGGTCTTATGACTTTTTTTTGTTAAATGAATGTTCATTTCACATGTTACTACATATATAAAGTTTGTGATAAAGATAAAATCCAAGAAAAGATTATCCACTCAGAACCTTAGCCAACTCTTTGCGGTTTTTGCCCATTTAGTACTTTCAACGAATCCTTTTGCCTCGTCTTTAAGACGCCAACCCAGCAACAGTGCTTACCTCGCTTGGCAGTATTTTAGCGTAGGCAGCTCGGCTAGTATTTTCTAATAAAGGAACTAAGGTGTATCTAAGTAAATCTTTAACATGTCAACGCCGTCTCAGCAGTCCTCAGCCATCGATTAAACAAGAACACAAAGATGTTGCCTTTATCCAAAAGCCATGTGAAGGAAAGCTTTCCAAGAGTTCTTTCAAATATACAATAGCCTTTCCTTATGTTAACAGAATAAGGGCAGGTATTCTGCATCTCATCCTAAGAATGTCATTTATAAAAAAACTATCAGATAGTGGCATATTTCGTCTGAAACTTCTGTGTCGAAATATCGTGTAAGGTATCATTCTCTTTTTAAAATATAAACAACTAAAATCCACAGATTGTGACGTATATGATCAAGAACTCATGGATAACTTCGACAGAAGCAGATATTGATAACATTGAGGCTAAGTGTGGAAACGTCAATACAGGCTCTAATGTCATACGACTCAAGCCAGGTAAGGAATCGATCCAATAGCAAAAGCCCGAAGGACGGAGAGAAAGACAACTTCGCATAGTTTAGCTGGGATGGGACTGAGGCTACAGCGACCTGGAAGGTTTCTAACTCAAGCAGCGCAACAATGAAGTCGTATTCCAAAGCCTTTAAGTAATTTTCGGGTATTGCATTGCTATCAATAATTGTAGAGATATGGATGAAAGCAACACAGAAAGGGAATAGAACAGTTCCGATGCTTTTTGTTTATTTTTTTCTCTCTCAAAATGTGAACCTTTAACGCTGTGCTAGAACGTTAGTGGCTCTAAGCGACTAATAGTTACCTTTTTTCTGTTTTGCGACTAAGCTTTTAAATAAAAGCGGTCTTTTTTCAAACGTAGGCGCAGAGGTAAGTGTGTTGCACTAGTAATCTAAAAATCTTAGGTCCAAATACCGCCGGAATCAAGTAACATTTAAAAAAAATCTTCCAAACGTCTGACAAACATCCAAGAGTATCAATTGTCATGAGAAGCTTCTCAAATTTGCTTGTTTAATTTGGCATAAAGTCGTAGTTTGATGAGAATTGTTTCGGTTGAAATAGTTTCTGACACGAGTAATAATACTGGCTATAGAACTTTGGTTAAGTGACAAAGGATATCAATTTGAAAAAAATATTCTATCTGTAGTCGCGCTACTTTACCGTTTTGCTATCGAGTCTGCGGATTAAATAATAACACGCCCGGTTTCTGTGAATCTAGAGAATTCATAAAATGCGCTTTATAAATGGTAAAGCTTTCATTCTATTTTTCGTTCAGAAAACAAAAAGTTTCGTTACAATATTTACACACAAAATATCTAAACAAATGGGGTGAAATCACTTCTAGGCAATTTCAAGATTCAGGTTGGTTAGTTTAAAAATGAGTATGAAAGATCAAACAACAGTGGACACCCAAATGGGCCATCGTGATCCCTGGAGAAACAAATGATCTTAAAATCAAACGGAAGAATCTTAATATTTCTCTCGAGAAATACCTATATTCCCGGCAGAATTCCAGTAGTCCCTTTTAGTTGTGTAACTTATTTCGTCTAGCTGCTCAAAGAAGCTTTTTTCTATGAATCTCCTATGAATTTTCTCTGGTTTTGCGATGCTCACTCATGTTCACTTCACACAACATATGTTTCATATTATCATCAGCATAATGGTCGTAGCGGTATCTACGTGGCCGTATCTGTCAGTCTGAGTCTTATGTTTCTTTGCGGGTGGCAATGGTGCGATGGTTGTGTATTCACTAAGTTTTTATACCCTATTCTAAGGGTATATTAATTTTGACGCACAGTTTGTAACATACCTTAATATTGCCCGTAGACCCTTAAAAGTTACTATATTTATGATCAGCATCGATAGTAATGTCGATCTAGCCATGTCCGTCCGTCCGTCCGTCTGTCGGCAAAAATTAGGCCTTCAAACTGGGCCTAGAGAGCTGAAATTTTAACCATATACTCTCTAGGGTCCCGAAATAATCAAGCTTACGAATTTTTGAAATCCGCCTACAGACACGCCCACAAACTCAAAAAAACAAATTTTTCGAAAAAATCGAATTTTGAGCTAGAAAGCTGAATTTTTTTATATATGATCTATGACTCCTAAAACTGCTCGGAGATAAAATTTTCAAAATCCGCCAACTGACACGCCCACAATTAAATAAAACCATTTTATTGAAAAACCAAAGTTTGAGCTAGGGAGCGTTTTTTTTTACAAAAGCTGTGTAGAGTGTTCTTAACAATTCAACCATACTTAGACTTTTGTCACGCCCACTTATGAGGGATAGGAATAAGAATAGGGTATCCAACAGTTCGCCCAAGCGGACTGTAGCCCGTCCCTATGTTTTTTTTTTTTATATAATTTGCGTGCGCTAAAGGGATTTCTTTTTTCTGTAGTGGCACATTACCCTTATAGTGGAAACCATAGCACAGGCATTTTTGTTTTGTTGCTGTAAGTAGCTCCCAGCAAATGATTCATTGCCTATTTTTGGGTGCTACTTACTGTATGAAAGAATAGAAGGATAGGGAAGAAGTTTGGTGCGATGGGATTTTTTCTCCACAGGTGTCGCCTAAATTGCTTTAGGGAGATCTGTTTTTGTTGTGTGTATTCAATTTATAAAAATCATGGCACTGGTCGGGATTCGGACGCACGACCTGGCAATCACTTAGTGAAAACACTACCATCACACCATTGCCACCTGCTAAGTGAATGGCAGGTCGTGCTTTCGAATCCCGACCAGGGCCATGATTTTTAAATTAAATACACAACAAAACAGATCTCCCTAAAGCAGTTTAGGCACCACCTGTGGAGAAAAAACCCCATCGCACCAAACATCTTTCCTATCCTTCTATTCTCTCATGTAGTAAGTAGTACCTAAAAACATGCAATGAATCTTTGCTGAGTGCTGATTGCAGCAACAAACAAAAAAATGCCTGCGCCGTGGTTTTATTAAGGGTACTGTATCAATTACAAAAAAAAAGAAATCCCTTTAGCGCACGCCAATTATAAAAAAAAAGAAAAAACAGGCAGGATACCGAACAGTGTCCTTAGCTGCCCTTTTTTATTTGAAGGATTTCCCTCGTCAAAATGCGGCCATAAGGCCTTGGATACTCTATTCCCACGTAGGCACACCGATATCAGGCCCCCAATGTTTTTTTTTTTTAATAAAGCCCTTTAATACGCACAGAGGTGATAATGACAGTCAACCCACTGCATTGCCTCACTGCTATCTCAATCTCCTCCAATTCGTGCCATCTCATCAGCCAGCTCGTTACCTTATGTAATAGTCCCTGAAAATGTAAGCAATTCCAATAATACACATTGACCAATATTGTTAATATATTATAGATATTTATTAATCCGAATTGAAACAGTGAGAGGTAAATGCAATAACAGGGTTAGTGAACTATGTGAGGACAATGAATGTCAGATATATTATACGTTTAGTGAGGAACAGATCCTACACGTTTTATACCGCAGGGTCCTGGTACCCAACACAGTGTCACTTGAATGCCGTTTGAATGTCGCATTGTGCGATAGCTCCTGTTTCAGAATTGATGCTATTTAATATCCATGTCCGGTAAGCGTAAGCCCAGGGACATATTAAACATCTAGAAACTCTCCTACACCGGGGTCGTAAAAGGACGATCATACAATATCGAAGATTAAAATAATGGTGTCTGTATTTATTCAAAAGTAAGGCTTTTCCTAATTCCTCGGTAAAGAATGTAAACATGGGTATATCTCCATGTCGATTTTTTATAGAACATGTTTAAAAATCATTTCCCAATACGGACGTCATATACAACGTTTGAAGGGCTAACTGAAACAGGCAGATGTTTAATTTGCCCTGCTCGGAATACGATTATAAAGTTCTTTGTCTTAATCAGAACAATAATCGTTGTGGACTTGTAGTATTGCAAAATGGAATTCGTAACAAATCTTTGATCATTTCACTTTATATATTGGTTTATTTTTGACATTTCGTCAGTTGAGAATAACATGGTCACGTGTCCAAAACTTCCTTTTTGAGATATTACGCAATTCGTATATTGACATTAGGTATGTACGGTCAATCAATTTCATATTCGTACCCCTGCTTTTAAAAGTTCAAATCATCTCTTAATCGCAAACGAATTGAAGAAAAAATCTAAAAATGGCATGCTACTAAAGGATATTACGGTAAATATTATTTATTGAATTTTGAGAGTTGGTAACAGTCGTTGTACTAAAAAAATTCGAAAAGAGACAAATATACTGTAAAAACTAGGTCAATCTTGTATTCGTACGCTTCTTGCTAAGTAGCCAAAGAGATTAAATTACCGGTGCATTCCCAGTCAAATGTGTTTTGTGAATTCATTTGTTATTATTTTACGTATTCCTAAATCCATTATTAATTTTAAAGAGCGTTTCGGATAACTTCCGAAGTTATTAAGGACAATGGGAAGAAAACAAAGTGAAACCTCTAAAGAACTTCGAAATCTTATTATTACGAGTAAATATCATCAAGAAGGTAAATCATATAGAGAAATTTCTTTAGTAAATCGAGCAAAATCAACAATTCAAACTATTGTCAATCGCTTTGTGAATGAAAAAAGAATTGAAAACTTGCCTCGTAATACGACGAGAAGTATTTTCAACACGCAAGACAAGAGGGTAATTATGCGAGAAATAAAAAAAAATCCAAAAATAAGTGCACCTAAACTGGCCCAGAGTCTTCGTCAATCCCTCGAAAAAGAATTTTGCACTGAAACCTTGCGAAAATGTATACGAGAACATGGATTCAACGGCAGAGTAATGCGCAAAAAACCCTTTATTAGCCAAGTCAACAGACTTAAACGGCTCGAATTCGCTAAAGAATTCCAATCAAAAGACTTTGACTTCTGGAAAACCATTATTTTCACCGACGAGTCAAAGTTTAATATTCATGGCTCTGATGGCAGGCAAATGGTTTGGCGTAAGCCGAATACAGAATACCTTCCAAAGCACACTCAAGGAACAGTAAAACATGGTGGTGGGTCGGTGATGGTATGGGGGTGTTTTTCAGCAGCTGGAGTTGGAAGACTGCACATAATTGAAGGAATTATGGATCATAAGGTCTACATTGATATCCTGAAGACTAATTTAAAAGATAGCGCTGCACAAATGGGCCTAGAAAACAACTTTACCTTTTATCAGGATAACGACCCCAAGCATAAAGCTAACGCAACTCGTATGTGGTTTCTTTTTAATTGTCGAAAAGTTTTGGAAACACCCACACAATCATCTGATATTAATCCTATATAGAATTTATGGGACGAACTGGACCGCAGAATCAGAAAATATACCATTAAGAACAGAAACGACCTCAAAGAAAAAATTCTCACTGGATGGACACAAATAACATCAGAGATAACTGAGAAATTGGTAAGGTCAATGCCAAGACGATTGCAAGCCGTAATAGCGTCTAGAGGTTATGCTACAAAATATTGAACTCTTATTTAAATTAAGTTTTTTTATTGATTAAAACGGGGTACGAACATGAAATTGACCCAGTATTACTTTAGTTTTTTTCTTTTTTTTGCATTTTCTAAGTAAAATGATTGTTACCAACTACCAAAATTTCAAAAAATATATTAACCATATATGTAGTTAAATTGCATTTCGTATTTATTTCTTATTTCAATTCATTTAGGATTAGGATAGCATTTAAACTTTTAATAGAAGGGGTACGAATATCAAATTGATATACGTACATGTTTCAAAACACGTCTCCTTTATTTTTGTCAAAGAGTACGTATTTTCGAGATTCATAAGGTCAAATTAAACATAAACAAGTAGGAAAACGATTACATATAACATTGCTGCTTGGCCTAAATAAATGCTAGTGTGACTGTCCGCCTTAAAACAACCTTTCAGTGGTCCGAGAATGAAATCGGCCACTTCTCAATTCTAAAATATTTTAGAATCCTCCCCAGTAATATAGACTACACCACTCCTCAGCTCCGTTTTGACAAAACCTTCAAAGTCAACATCCTTCACCTGTGCTGGGTGCCGGGACACAGAGATATTCCAGGGAACTGTAGGGCTGATGAACTCGCTGTAAAAATAATCATACTGCCCCTTCTACCTGATAAAGGTACCTTAGGCATTCCAATTGCTACATGCAACTTATATTTATGAGGGAGGTCATCGAGAGAACTAACCTTAGGTGGACAAGTGGCACCACTTGTTTAGCAACAAAACTAATTTGACCCAACCTGGATCTGAAACGCTCTAAGTGTTTGATCTCTCTGAATAGACTGCACATTGGTGCTACAATTGGTGTAATCACCGGACACTGTCTCATAGGTAAGCATGCAACAAGGCTTGGCGTCTATACAAATGACTTCTGCAGTAGCTGCTTGGACGAGGAGGAGGAGACTATTCCCCGCCTTCTCTGCACAAGCCCTGCTCTGTCTCAAAGACGAAAACTACATTTGGGATCTTTCTTTTATAATGATCTCAATGATCCCAAGATCAGCTTCGACTGATTTAACTAGTAGAAAGAAGATAGATCCAAGTGGTATCACAATGGACCTTTTATTGGTCTTAGTGTGTCGGCTTTTGCCTTACCTAACCTAACCTAACCTACGAATGAAATGTAAGAGCTTGGCATCAAAATGTCAATTTCGAATTTTTTGGATATACGACCATGTTATTCTCAACTGACGATTTGTCTTTTTTAGCGTGAAGCCGGATGCGGCTCAAAATGGTGAGAAACTGTGCTTATTTGCTGCTTCCCTACTGAATTGTGGGTTAGACTTCAAAAACATCGACAGACCTTCCGGTTTCAGATCACTTGGTCACTGAGGAACCACATTTCAATTATAATAAATTAATATTAATATATTATAATAATAATAATATATGAGTGCTATAAGAGTATGCCAGGACCAATATCAAGTCAATTGGTTAATAAACTCCTAGCTGACGTCTTGAAATTTATGGCATAAGAACCAGTAAGGACGAATATACTAGTCACCTACCAGTCTCTAACAAACGAGGCGAGCAGGATATATACAAAATAAAAAAAGACCATTACATTTAACAGTTTAATGATTATCCTTATATTTCTCAAATTTTAACTCTCCCCGACATCATACAATATTTTAATTTCTTTGATTTCGTTACCAACTAATATTTACAAATAAATTGTTTAAATGTTTTTCATATTATTTTGTGCAAAATTATAAACTGTTTTTTTTTTTTAAATGGTATTCAAATGTTTGAACCCTAAAACATCCCATGCTTTAAGATAAAACTATTATTGATAATTTTTTTTTATTTACCCTAAATAACAATTAAACTAAATTTTAACATTTGCAGTGCGAATTAAAAATCTTAAAAATAAAAACTATGAAAAAGAAAATTAAATAAATACTGACTTCATAAATTTA
The DNA here is from genome assembly GCA_949715645.1 of Portevinia maculata. NCBI lineage: Eukaryota > Metazoa > Arthropoda > Insecta > Diptera > Syrphidae > Portevinia > Portevinia maculata. Next base: position 104,987,728 of record OX454525.1, read on the forward strand.
AATTACAAAAGAAGAACTAAAACAACTTGCTACATAGAATTGAATATGGTACACAAAATATAAATATATATTTTTTTTATTTTAAAAGTATCCATCATTTGAACTTTGACTTAAAAATTATTCATATTCTATTATTTAGGAAAACTATTTGTTGGCTTTGCCTAGCAAACACATTTTGTTGCTCATTATTTTTGTTTGTTTTCTTTTTTTCTAAATTATTTTGTGGAAAGGTACTCTTATATGTTTTTGTTAATTTTTTGATTTTAATAGTTTCGAAAATATATTGATCTTTATGTAAATAATTAAATAACAATTTAGGGTTCCAAAAAGATTTGTATAAATATGGACTTTCTGTAGGTACATTCAATTCTCAAAACTACTCAATACACATAATTCTTTATATATATTTTTTAAAGATTTCGTTCCTTTTATGCTAAATAATTTTCTATTTTACACTTTTATTTATTTATTCATTTTAAGTTTTGAGGCACATTTTTTAAGGTTGTTTGTTACATTATTGTTTTTTTTTGTTTTCTTTTATATTGGTTAATTTTAACTTAAAACAAAAAGATATATTTTAGAAGACGTTAATAGAATGGAAAAGATATCGCGTTAACAAACAATTTTTTGTTTACAATTGAACAGCAACAACCTACACATACCCGTATCTGTAAAGCATGAATGTCAAAAGACGTCTATAAAATTTTGAAAAGCTTAACGAATCAGACTGAAAAATATAGGTCATATTTGTTTCCAACAAGATTGACCACTTGGCCAGTAGCTCTAGCCGTTTATTCGAAAAAAAGACCAAATATATAACTTGATAATGTGATGACTAATTCGAGTATTAAACATAGGGACGGGCTACAGTCCGCTTGGGCGAACTGTTGGATACCCTATTCTTATTCCTATCCCTCATAAATGGGCGTGACAAAAGTCTAAGTATGGTTGAATTGTTAAGAACGCTCTACATATTTTTTTATATAACAGTTAAAGGATTTTATCGAAAAAAACGATCCCTAGCTCAAACTTGGGTGTTTCAATAAAATTGTTTTATTTAATTGTGGACGTGTCAGTAGGCGGATTTAAAAAAAATTAACACATGAGCATAGAGGGCCCCTAGAGAGTATATATTATAGATTTCCGCTCCCTAGCTCAAACTTTGGATTTTCAAAAAGTTTTTTTTTAAATTGTGGGCGTGTCAGTAGGCGGATTTTGAAAATTTTATATCCCGAACAGTTTTAGGAGTCATAGATCATATAAAAAAAATTTCAGCTTTCTAGCTCAAAATTCGATTTTTTCCAAAATTTTGTTTTTTTGAGTTTGTGGGCGTGTGTGGGCGGATTTCAAAAATTCGTAAACTTGATTATTTCGGGACCCTAGAGAGTATATGGTTAAAATTTCAGCTCTCTAGGCCCAGTTTAAAGGCCTAATTTTTGCCGACGGACGGACGGACGGACATGGCTAGATCGACATTACTATCGATGCTGATCATACATATAGTAATTTTTAGGGGTCTACGGGCAATATTAAGGTATGTTACAAACTATGCGTCAAAATTAATATACCCTTAGAATAGGGTATAATTAGCTGTCCTTTGACTTATTTCTCGTAGACTGGATAGGATGTTCTGTAATTCATCAGAGGAAAACGTAACTTAAGACGTAGTATATAATATAGACTTAGTTGATGAAGCTTTTATTCTCAGGTACATCCCAGTATGTAGTGCCCTTAAAAGTAAGTAAAGGATGTGATGTCCGGAGATGGGTTCGCCCTAAGGGCAAAGCGTGTACAATCAATACTTTCAACAAGACAACCGGATTGACCTTAAGTGATAACGACAAGATTCCGAAATCTACTCTTTCATCATTGGATACCCTGATATGCCATATGAGGGCGTAATCCTATAGACATAGAGCATCACAGAGTAAATGTAAGTACCCAAATAGGAAGATACTTCCAAGCTTAACTACGATAAGTTTGTCTAAATTACAGAGTCAGGTTCATGAATACGTACGTAATTAAAGTGGAATTATATTTGCATATTCGGTCAGCTTTGCTGGAAAACAACGATGCAAACGCTTTCGTAATTTCCGTTGGCGTTCATATAACAATCGATTCGCAAGACGAATAGTCGTCTGCATCTCCACGATTTCGACATTCCGTATATTTTGTTTAGTGAACATTTAATCGCGATGCTAGTCAAAAGTTTAGACTTGGCTAACTTGCGTTAATGCGACACACATGAGCGAAGATGATGCGACACACTGTGTTCGAACTGTCCATTTTGTGTGTATTTTAACATTGACAACGCAATACGATATTGCGATCGCGACTCTATTCTAGTTTGTAATTTAGGGTCAGCTCTCAGCTGTATTGTAATATGTACTGGACCTGGGAACTTGCTTGTAAGTGGAAAAATTGTACCTACAGTTTGACTGTCATATCAACCTTTCGCACCTGCCACTGATTCCATAATATGAATGATATGAAATCGAAAGTGACATAGAGTCTCCTTAGTTACAGAAGTTTAAAGTCAGCGGTTCAATGACAAAAATGTAACCCAGTTATCCCGAAAGAGAGTTTATTTAACTGTTATTTCAGCGAGTTGCTGTACTTTGTCGGCTGTAAATAGTAAGTCATCTGTATACAATTGTTCTAATATAAAGTGCCGATGCGTGTACGGTACGTGTACCGCTACTAGTTTAAATCACATTTACAAACGTAAATATTTGGTCAAGCGCGCTTAGAAATTGTTTTTCAGAGTATCGAGAGCGAAATAATTACAAGATGAACCAATAAAATAATGCAGCTCGGTATATCAGCTGAAGCGAAATACTTTCGGTGCATTTCACAACACATTTTTTCCAAAATCATCACCTAAGCATTCGACAGACGAACTATGTGATCAACTTATTACAATCGAAAAGGCGCATTAATATGGACGGAATAAGCAATTTAAAAAGAAATCATTACCTCTTGGGATTGATGGTATTCCCTCAAAGCTTTTGCGTGCATAGCCAACAACAGCAGCAGAAAGTTTGCTTCAACTCGTTGAGAATGGACTGACTACCAGAGCAAAGTTGCCGATGTGGCACTTAGTCATACTGTTGCGTCAACAAATTGTATATGGCACTTTGACCAAAGTAATAACATATTTTTTCAATCGGCTCACTCTTTCGAATGATTTTCATATGCATTGACTTTTTCGTTTCTAAAATTTACTCGGAATCAATTGGTGTTAGATTGGCACATATTCTAGAAATGTGAAAATACTTTTCGTTGTTCGTTGTTCATTGTCTAGGTTCATTTATATGTACCTTGTCGTCCCTAAAAAATTTTATTTAAAAATGTTAATATATACCTAAATTGGTTCTAGCACCCAACTTTTTAAAACAGCGCCAACGCTGTACCAGACTTTCTAAAAGTGCGAAAGCTGTAGAAATATGAGTTAATTAATAAATATAAAAACAAATGGTAAAAAGTCTGTCACTTCTGTAACCGGCATAAGAGTCTCGATCGAAAATAAGCTTCGGTACCTTATTTTAATATGTGCTGCCCAGTGGTGTTATTTAAATATCCACTATTGTGGATTATATTTTTGTGGTTTTGTTAATTGTAAGGTGTTGTAACTTTTAAATCTCGTTCATATAACATTTTTAATACGGGAACCATTGAATTATAAATGGCATTACCACAAACAGTGAACGGGCCTATGGCCCCAAAGTACGGGATAACAGGGATTCATAACCTATCAGTGCGCGCACTACTTCACCCCTTCACATCGAATTCTTCCGACAGTTTTCATCTATCTGCGCATAGCTATGTATGTACCTTTGCAGAAGTGGTGAAAAAAATTCTTCCGTCACAAAACAAGTAAACGAAAATAGAAGTAGGAAACAAGCACAAAATAGTTACACTACTCGTTACTTTAAGTTGCCACATTCCTAATCATCTCTACCTACATACCTGCACTAGCCTCTTAAAAATTCTTGCTTTACAGATAACAGTTTGCTAAATGTTAACTAAACGTTTGACATTGGAACCATTTACGTGACTAGAACTAACAAATTTCCAAAGAATCCCATTTGCAAATGTTTGCTTCGGTTTATAATGTTTTTGCGCTATAGCAAAAAACAAAAATATTATAAAAAAATATATTTGAGTGGGTACCTACAAAAGGCAGTGAAAGGATTAAAAAATAAAACTATAGTCAGTCTACGGTCCTATTTCATCTTTAGCGAGTTGAGCTAAAATGTATCGAGTGTTATCTAAAGAGAGTAACAAATAAAAGAAAGAAACTTGCACAAACTTTATTTTGGCGTACTTAAACATTTTCTGGAAGTAACAGCTTGACAAGATTGGTTTCTAGCTCAGAAAAATAAAATCTATAAATAAAAATAAACATTTGAACATAACTCTCCCTGCTCGATACTTTATCGTGATGACAAATCAATCGAGTAACTGTTTTTTGTACATACAATAGGTCCTTTCGCGTAATCTATGTGTAGAAAAATGAAAACTGTCAAATTTCCAATCGAGAGAGAATCCTCTCCTATCCAGGAAAAGTACGCGACCACTTTTGCGTACAAATATGAAAAAAGTCAAAGTTTGGCTTGAAAAGAGGCAACCGCTATTTTTTTGCTCGCAAACTCATAGGATTTCATCAATTGACAGTTTTTATTTGTTTACCAGCTGAAATTCGATGTGATGAAAAGTGAACGAAAGTACATTTTTCTTTCGTTCATCTTTTTACCACTTTCTCAGTACGCCAACGCGTTTGTGTAGTTTCGCAAGAAAGTTTATATAAATTTACGTTTGCATATTACGAGTAGTACGCGAACGGACCTAATAATTCACAAGACGTAGAGTGACATTCGTGATCAGGAACAGAACAGTCGAATGAAGAGCAATATCAATGGATTTTGACATAAATGATTCTTTAACTAACGATTCACCTCATTTATGACTATAGGACCCAAAACTTTAACTAAAAATATAAACAATTGTAAAACAAACTATAGCGTGTAGGCTTTCCGTAAATATTAACGTCAGCATAATAACTTTTCTATTTGTTAGTTTGGTATTTTCACAAAATATGTATTTTTTTTTCTTAAATATTCACATTAGTTTAAGTAGACGTTTTTGATTTAGTAGCATAAATTTAATTATAAAATGTAAGTACCTACAATAACACTATAGCAACTGAAATATTATTCACAATACATTTAACATTGACGCAAGTAGTAATAAATTGATTTATTACTCGAAATGTTATAGCATTTTTCGAATCAATGGTAATTTTAAATTGTTTTCTTTTTCTATTACATAGGATAAATAGAAAATTAAAAATTACCATTAAAATAAATTTAAAAAATATGTTCAAACAATTTTAAAACAATAAACAATCGTTTTAATTAAATTGAAAATAACTGAATCGTTATTTTTAGTTATACGCTTTGGTCTCTAAGTTATATAATAATTGAATTATGAAAAATAAAAATACGCATCGCTTTTTAAATATAAAACAAAATAGTAAAGAAATTAATTTAATATTTTGTGTATGTTGGAAAGTTGATACAATATTTGGAGTTTATATTTTTATCGTTTTTGTGCAACATTTCTTTTTATTAGCTATTGAGACAATTGTTGTTTTTTTTGTGATTTTTAATTTTTTTTGTTGTTGTTATATTTGCAATTTGATTGTTTATAAGGTAATATACATAAATAGTCAATAGTATACGTAATATTATTTAAATTTCAATTCGGTTTTATAAATTCATAACAAATGGCAGAAAACGTTTGCATACGGTTAAGAGGCTAATGCATATAACAAATGATGGCACTAGCGTCAATCGATTGGAACTGGAACGTTCATCGGGTTTGGAAACAATATTAGAACCGATACCAGCGGCCAGCACCATATCTTGCGGAATGCTATTTTCCATTTCGTCTATGGTGAAAGAGAGAGAGAGGGAGAACTTTTTAATTCAGGTTCTAAAATGTGCTATCTTTGAGGACCGTTTACCTTCTTGTTCGTAATCGTCGATTTTGAAGTCATGCTGTGGAGAGAATTTAGACCAACCGACAGTATTTCTGGTCTTAACACGTGCATGCCAGAAACCAGGAACCAATTCGATTTCATGTCGTAATTTCCATACGCCTGTGTGTTCCGGGTGCTTACTTGTACTGATAATAGTCTCTGAACTCCATGTGTAGGTCTAAATAAAATGCATAATGAATTGATTAATTTTATATGTGGATTGTGTTTGTGACTTAAGTTGGAATATGTATGAATACACACTTCAAAAAAATAATAACTATGTAAAATGTTAATGTAATACTGGCGAATTTTTGGTGGAAAACATTTTTTTACTGAACTATTCATCTATCTACCTAAAATGATCTGAAATCTAAAATTTGGTCTAGTAAAGGACAATACCTAAAAAGCATTTGGAGCCGATGCAATCTTTAACGTCTCTGAAAATATTATAGATCTGTTCCTTCCCTTTTCTTCTTCTTCATCTTCTTTAACAATGAGCTTCTGATCTGTATTCGAGGGAACATAACCCTCCCAGTTCACCAGTTTGAACTGAAAGTATCTTTACGAATCACTTCGTCACTGACGCCAATCAAAGCAGTCCGAGATCTCACACCAAGAAGGTTGACCTCGTTCCTTAATTGAGGGCAAGATACGGAAAACCGAAAGGTGAATTAAAGATTAGCGTACGCTTTGAATTACAAATACAAATTTAACTTGTTTGATTTGAACCCCCTAATCCAATGCTGTACCATTTGTGTGAACCAGAAGTTTTTAGGTCTGCTTCTCTTATACAATTGTAAAGGACGTCAGATGATATTTCCGTTTTGACGGAATTCGTAGATTCTCTCTTTTGAACATTGGCTGTTCCGACTGCGGCGGTCGCACTCTATTTTCTCAGACATAGATTCATTAACGTGAAGGCTTCCTCAGATATTAGGAGTTCTTATTCGATCAGGCTTTGTTACTGCTGCTGTCGTGCGAAGCATCTTCATCTCAGCTGCAGTTAATTTGCACTCATACTTTTTGAACGGTGTTCAAAATTGTGAGTGCCGGAGTGCGATGAATTATTTTTCATTTAGCGGGAATTTTCGGTCTGTTCCTTCCTTTTTAATCGTAACGTTCCGAAAAACCGCTTAATGCTATTCCTGTCAACAAACATTTTTAAGACAGAGAGCCAACGAGAGAGAACACTTCCCTTCATATGAGTTACGAATTTTTCCATAAGAAAATAGTCCGGGTAAAGTTGCTGTGGTGGCGAAGTCAAAGTTTAACATTATGGAAAGATTGCAGAACGCGTGGGCGCACTCTTGGATACGCTATCCATGTTCTTATTCCGCTAAGTGGGTATGGCATTGGGTGTAGAGTCTTTGTCCATTTTGGAACTTTTCGATTTCCGTTTTCTAGTGAGGTTGTTTTCCAAAAGTGGGCGTTGCCGTTTGGATGAGTTGCTAAGCCAACGACCTTGCCACGTCGAATCAATCGGTTCTCGTTCGATGACCGCAGTTAAATGACGTTGGGCGCGGTTAGTACTTAGATGGGGGACCACTTGGGAATACCGTGAGTATTAAATTGTCATGAGAAGCTTCTCAAATTTGCCGTTCGGCGTAAAACTGTAGGTCCCCTCCACTTCACATGAAAGTGGTTGGAGAAGCTAGGTTTTAGGACCTGTATGTGCCGTTAAGGCTTAATATGTATATATGTATGTATGCTAAGAAGAACATTGTCTTTATATTTCATAAATACTGTTTTTACGATCGAAAAAACAAGATTTTGTCAAAAACGACCTACAAATTGGTTTAGCAAAAAACTTTGTAAGGGCGAATTATCTACATTCGATAACACGACCTTCGGCTCTAAAATTCTTAAATTGTTAACACTCGATTGGAGAGTTTATGCTTTGCAAATTGCAGCTTTCTAGCTCGAATTTTAAGACCTCAAAATTGGTGTCAGTCTGACGGATGAAAATGGCTATATCGACATAACTTTCAATGCTGATCACAAAAATGCGGTACCTTTTAGGGGTCCACTACAATTTAGGCATTTTACAAACAATTAGTCAAAATTTATACACCTACCCTAAGGGCGTACAAATGGTACGGCAGTTCACATTACCACTTTACTGCAAAAGATTTGCCTTAGTTTTGCGTAGTTTCAGCATTCTGTGAAAAATTTTGTACTCATTCCTGGAAATTTGATAAATTATGAACTTTTCTGTTGTTGTCGAAATAACTCAGGTACTGTTAGTCCAAGGCCACCATATTTAAAGGCATTGAATTACACTGTGGACGTGAGCAGCGCAGCTTTTGTGTCAACGTACAGCTTTAAAGATGACCTTAAGCATTTCTTTCTTTCTTAGCCGGCTAGGCGAATTTAAATATTTATTGGTCTATTGTGCAAGAAGGTATGATACCAAAGTTTACAGGTTAAGACGAGACATTTTGTTCACTGTATTTGTAGACACAATCAACTCCGGCCTTGAGATCATTAGCGCGAGCTAATCTCTGTCATTCAGGCAATATCTTTCTGTTGTTAACTGTGTAGTTCGTGGAGGAGGATGGTATGTTCATACGAGTAGAGAAGGTAGGTTTTAGGCGTTTCCTTGTTCTAGGTACTGCAGTAGACAATAGTTTCTTTAAGGCTCTTGGAACGGAAAGCTACAATTACAATTTCCAAGGGTTTTTGCTATAGGTTTTTCCCAAGTATTCATCAACTAAGCCTCGCGTGCAAGGATGGACCTACAATATCTTGATTGGCCTCACTGAAGAAGTGATCCGGAACCGGGAAGCTTGCTGATTTCGGACTAGTAAAGATGCCATAAACTAGACGGGTTACGATCCCTTTTATTCCGATTGTAACACTCTAACCGTAAAGGAGCAGAAGAAGATTCATCAACTAAGCATCAGCGTTGTTTTGTTGAATACTTACGAAACAAACTTTTCCAAAGAGAGGGCGCTCACACTAAGTCCCCAAGGTTAGGTTAGGTTAGGTTTATGTAACTGTCGGCAAAAGCCGACACACTTAGATCAATTTAGGTCCATTGTGATACCACGTATATTATCTACCTCAACTCAGTAGATGGGACTGGCCAACGACACGCGGTTGTTCTCAAACGGTCCACCATCTACGTACTAACCGCGCCCAACGTCGTTTAATTACGGTGATCTGACGAGAACCGATTAACTCGACGTCGTATGGTCGTTGGTTACACTAAGTCCCCTAAGAATCTCTTAAGTTTGACTATCACCAGAAGTTCCATGGAGAAAGGAGCATATCTACTTACCCCATCGATTTTATAGTCCATAACAGCTTCAGATAAAGGTTGAAGACTCCTGACCAGCCAATAAAGTGTCACTTTCTTTCCATTGATTGTCATATTCTCAAATTGCGGGTTTTCGGGTTCGTAGATCAAATGTATTTTAGCTTCGTTCGAACCAATTGCGTTCTGTCAATAAAAAAACGAAGACATTTTTTTTTAAATTTGCACTTTAAATTATAAAAATGTAACCTTTCCTACCTTAACTTCGCATTCGTATTCGCCCAAATCGGGTACGCCAACATCCTTAACCATCAAAATTGTGCGATTCTTTCCCTTATGTACAGCGCTCTTTACCGAATACTTTTCGGAAAACATTTCCAGGTACTGTCCCTTTCTCTTCCACTGCGCCACAGCAATAGGTACAGCCTTGTAGTCACAATATAATTCGCCTTTGCCTCCAGCTTCGGTATTCACATGATGACGATGAGTCGAGACTTTAGGGGCATAATGCACATCGATTGTCACCGAACCATGCAGAGGATCCTTGGATCCATCATCTCCTAGACACTGGTAAATACCAGCATGATCGGCGTCAAAGTATTCAATGATTAACTTTCCATTTTCCAGCTTGACGTCAAAATTGTCAGCCCGTTCGCCCTAAAAACAATACAAAGACAATTTAGACCATTTGAAAAAAAGTTCGCCTTGGTTGCACATACATTAAGCGACCACTTGATTGTCGAGCTCTCATTGACAAAAGTCTTGCACTCTAACGTATGACTTTCTCCCTGACGAACAGTCACGGTCTTCTCTGTAACATCACGGCCGTCAGAGTAAATCGCCAGCTTGCCGCCAATGGACAGGTTTATGTGCAACCTTATCTGCTGGGGCAACACGCTGCAATAGTAATCATCGGCATCGGATTCTTGAACGTTCAAGATTCGGATGGAGTTATTCTTTAAGGCTTCAATATGCTTATCCAGAGATATTTGACCGTTCACTATGAGGTTTTGCTGTTTATACCACATGACCACGTTCTTCACTGCAATAGGCAAAATAATGGATTAGAACAATTCTATAAGCAGGCGCATGTACTTACATTGGAAATTTCGGACGTCGCAATTAAGGATTACACTCTCTCCGAAATTAGCTTTAACACTTAGCTCGGAAGATTCAAAATATGGCGGATCACTGCTGATGGAATTACTTTCAATCGGCGTTCCGCTATCTGTTCCTTCTGAATTATTTTCATCATAGCTCTCGTAGTTGTAATCATCGTCGTCCGCATAGTCAAGGTTTGTATCTGCCGCATCTGTCGTCGCGGGCTTACAATGACCTGAAAGAAAGGTAAACAAAATTTAATGATGTTCAAATCTGATGGGAAATATTTTTCTTTCTCAAAGTGTTGAGATCGATCTCAAATTGAAAACTAGACATCAGACATCTCGTTTTGGTTTGCAAAAAGGTGACAAAACGATTTATTGCATGAAAAAATGATTTATTTCACTCAGTTCATATTTAAACCGTCAAGATGGCAGAATTTTGGCTGAAATTTTGTAAAAACCGAATTTATAAAAATAGAACGTGTCTAGTAGGTAAAGATTTTTGCTGGCCTTATCGACTTAGTGAACCTGTGTTCCAGATTATTTTACCAAGATGTCCTTGGAACACCAAAAATGTAAAACCCGAAAAAATAATATTTTCCCAACATGACTTTATAAACTATGCAGCATTTTCGTGTTCAAGATTATTTTACCAAGAGGTCCTTGGAACCCTGGAAAAGGATTTTGTTCAAAAATGTCCTTAGAAACCGTGCAGTAGTTTTCTGTTAAAGATTTTTTTTACCAAAAGGTCCCTAAAAACCGAAAAAGAATATTTTCCTGTAAATTTTAAGAAACCGCGCAGCATTTCTGTGGGCAATGTAATTAAGCTAGGAGATCCTTGGAACCCCAAAAAAGAATATTTTTCAAAAACGGTCAACCGCGCATATTTCTGTGTTCAATGTTTTTTCCACTAAATAGTAAATTACGGATAATGTTTTTCACCTCCCCACACATCCTTTATATAAAAATCTACAGTATTAGGCTTAAATGCCCTAAGACATCAACAATTTGATAGTGCGAAGTGGACGGGACCTCAAATTTTAAGCCGACTAAGATCGGTAAATTTGAGGAACTTCTCAATACAATTGATGCTCCTTTAATGTATATCAGACTTTCGAAAGTGATGGGGCAGGGGCAGTGGAAAAAATTGTAGGTGTTACTGGGCCACGGCGTGATTTGAACGTGAGACCCCTCGATTAGTAGTCAAACGCAATAGCCACTGGGCCCACACCTCATACCGCTTCCACACATTATGTGACTTTTGGAAAAATGTTATTTTCCTCAAGTTCCAAAATTGACTAAGGTCATCCAATTCACTGTCCAAAACTGCACTCTCATTTTCGCTATCAGAAGACATCTTTACGTCTTTTGGGTGGAAATCGCTTTGTGAGCTGAATCAGAATCTTATTGGAACGTTCACGGCTTTTTGTTGAACATTGTTTGCTTCGGCGGGCTCACAATGTCTTTTAAAACAAATGTTGGTATAAAAAAAGATTTATAATTCGACAAAGTTTTGACTCATTTCTCGCAAAATGAAGGTCGGTAATGCCAATGAGGCCTGGATCTTCTCTTGAACAGCAAACAAATCGCTCATGCTGTTTGTTGAAACATTCTTCAACTGTGAAGATTTTCTCAACAGAATTGGTCGGTCAGCGTTTTTCTCTTACCATTTGTGAAGGCCAACTACAACAATACGATTTTCGATGTCGCCCCACTCCATGATTGTAACCAACTGAAGCCAAAAAACGTTTACGAGGCCATGTTGCATAAATGTCAAATTTCGAACAAAGTAAACATGGATTGGATGCTTTCTGTTATTTGTCTACAATCAATGCGTTAAGTCGCACACCGGTATTTATGACAAGACTTGGTTCAATGTTTAAAGAAACCTTTCCAAAGAATATCGACATAATAATCAATAAAAAAATGCATTAAACTTAAGCCAAGATTAAGGCAAATGACCTGTTGCAAGGTTCTCGTATTGTTAAATTCAAAACTACAATTTAAAGAAAGAAAATGTCCAATGACCCAACCTTGAAAGTCAAACGAATCATAAATATCGTCGCTCAACTATCTGGCAGTAAAAAGTGAATCTTTTATGTGCATCTGGTAGGCGTTTGATTGCCGCAGTTAAAAAAGGTAAACAATCTGAACAATAAGACCTGATTGAGCTAATTTAAAGTCTGTTTCCAAAATATTTTCATTTTATTTCAAATTAACAATCAATATAGTTTGTTTAAATCAACGTGATCCTTTTGTGTGTGTATCGTGTGTGTAGTCATCAGGGTGATAGGTACACAAGTTGTTCTTGAAGATCACATTCTTCCTTTAATTTCTGGAATGAAAATAAATTTTCGATAAAGCTTATAGTTGTGGTTGGCATGGTGTTATGCGTATTCGATGAACTCCAATTGGAGTTAACATTGCAATGAATGATCAGCATTACCCGATGACCGATGGCACATCAATTGGTTCCACCATTCTAGTGACTTGGTGGAACCAAGAGGCCAACACTTATACTCTGCCTCTGCTGAATTATGCTCATCAAAAACACCTTTTAGAAGGACGACGCATGGTATTGTAGTCTGTGAACAAGTCAAACGATTTAACAACAGTCAAGCTGAAGTTTTAAATTAGCCAAATAACTTGAACTTGACATCTTTTATCGTAAACGCTACCAACCAAATACATGGAAGTAAGACGCGAATACACTAGGCGCAGACGAAGGCAAGTAACGGGTGGGCCGTAATGTATGACCCTATTTTCCCAGGCCATACCTTTGAAATAGAAAAAACTAAATTAATTCGTTCATGTTTATTTGGGTATTCAAATTAACTTCCATCATGTTTTGAAAATGATATCGCTTAAGTGGCCTCCCCCATTGTTTATTACCGTTTGGACTCTTTTTATGGCATTTTCCCTGGTACTCTCCAGAAGTTTGCGATATTCGGCAATTATTTCGCGTTCTTATAACGCTACATCGCTTTTACGCCAATTCTAATTCTGTTTGCTCCACAAATTTCAAATCCGGATAGACATTCAATGCCATTTGTAGAATCTATGGCCCGGCAGTAACGACACCAAAAGCAACTGCTTAAGCTTATGGATATCTCGTCATTAAACTGACTGCCTCTTTGACTCATTTGGGTCTAATTTTATTATCGGTGGGGACTTTAATGCAAAACACACTTTTTGGGGTTCAAGATGCAACTCGATGAAAGGCAGACTACTGTACAAAGCCAGTATGAATCGTGGGGTGGACTTTTTCTCGACGGGAAAGCCAACGTATTTGCCAACTGACAACGATAAAATCCCTTACCTCGTCGACTTCTTTATTGCAAAAGGGCTAAACAAAAATCTGACGTCGAAGATTGCTATGATCTATGCTCAGACCACTCAGCAGTCATTCTGAAAATGTGTGGAAGAGAAGTAAAAATTGAAGGACCGCCCAGGTTAACTAGTAACAAAACCAACTGGGACATTTTCCGAAAAGACTGCAAAGAAAATGTTGCTTTGAATGTACCACTAAAGACACCGCTCGAAATAGAAGCCGATGTTGACAAATCTGCATGGAAAAACACTCCCTTTCAGAAGACAACTACGCGAAACAATAAATTTAAATACATGTCTGAAATAGAAGACCTCATACGAGAAAAGAGGAGAGCGCGTAAGAGATGGCAATAATAATGATTAAACTTATCTGAACCATCTTTGCAACAAACTTAAAAATGAGCTACAGGATCTAAAAAATCTCGAAACAAGTCGAGGGCTTGACTGCTGAAAAGAGCTCAAACTACTCACTTTGGAAAGCCTTGGAGTCCATAAGGGAACCCAAAATGCACTCTCCACCAATAAGAAAAGCTAATGGCGAATGGGCATAAGAAGACAAAGAGAAAGCGGATTTATTTGCCGACTATCTAGAAGAAACATTCAGGCCGTTCGATGGACGACCTTTAAACGAAGAACCGAATTCAAATACGACATCCGATAACTATAAAGTAAAAGCCGTATCCTTGTCCGAGCTTCGAATGACAATAAGAAAGCTGAAAAATAACAAAGCTCCAGGATACGATCTAATCACTGGCGACATTTTGAAGGACCTACCGAAAGAAGCATTAGTTAAGCTGCTCTACATTATAAATGCTTCTTTGACACTTTCATATGTTCCAAGACAATGAAAAGTAGCCGAAGTCATTATGGTTCCCAAACAGAGGAAATGATAAGAAATCATATAGACCTATTTCACTACTGCCGATAATATCCAAGGTCTTCGAGAAACTTCTGCTAGAAGATAGACGCTTGATACCAGATCATCAATTCTGCTTCCGGGTCAAACTTCCACAATCGATCAGGTGTATCGAATAGCGAATGAAATTGAAAAAGTTCTAGAATGGAAAAAAATTTGCTCTAGCGCTTTTCTTGACGTATCGCAAGCCTTTGACAAGGTATGGCACGAAGGCCTAAGGTATAAGCTAAGGACAATTCTATCGAAAAAAAATATACGAAATACTGGAATCCTACCTTGGAAACAGACTCTTTCGTGCTAGACAGGGGACTGAATTCTCGGAATTCAAAGAAATTCACGCCGGTGTTCCGCAAGGAAGCGTTCTCGGCCCAATCTTATTCCTGCTCTGCACAAGAGATATAAGTTATGGAAACATCCTATATAACATGGAATAAATAATGATTCGGCGTACGGAAAGGCACACGGTTTCATAGCTGTCAATTTGCAAACGGTAGAAGCTGCGCTATCAAAACAGTTAGTGCGGCCGCAGCATCACCAAGCCTAGCATAGCAAACACCAAACGCTTTCCAAGGTGCACACGACCCGCTAAGCTACAGCATATGAAATTCTAGCCAAGCAGCAGATTAACGGATCAACGTTGTCTCCATGTTAGTGGTAATGCTGCAAACGGTAGAAGCTGCACTATCAAAACAGTTGGTGCGGCCGCAGCATCACCAAGCCTAGCATAGCAAACACCAAACGCTTTCCAAGGTGCACACGACCCGCTAAGCTGCAGCATATGAAATTCTAGCCAAGCAGCAGATTAACGGATCAACGTTGTCTCCATGTTAGTGGTAATGCTGCAAACGGTAGAAGCTGCACTATCAAAACAGTTGGTGCGGCCGCAGCATCACCAAGCCTAGCATAGCAAACACCAAACGCTTTCCAAGGTGCACACGACCCGCTAAGCTACAGCCTGTGGAATTCCAGCCAAGCAGCAGATTAACGGATCGGCGTTATCTTCATGTTACTGGTAATGCTAGTGGTAATAATATATAATGCATCTTTTTGTACTATGTTAGTTAGTTATTAAGTGGAGCTGCCAGTGGACGGTTGTAAATATTCCTAAGCTTCCTCATAGAGGAATTTAATAAGAATAAAATAAGAAATATATTTGAACAAATTGTGTGTTGTGTTTTATATTGAAAAATAAATATAAATTATTTTATACCACAAGATGAACGGACCATCGTAGCAACGTTCGCAGACAATACGGCTATCCCCGCAATGGATGAGTCAGTCGAATCATCAACGGGAAAACTCCAACGAGCTCTCAACAAAGTATGTAAGACCAAGTCAACGCATGCCAATTTCACGTACAAAAAGATAAACAACTTACCTGTTTTCATTAACTCTGTACAAATACCAAACGCAAACGAGGCAAAATATCTGGGATTGACCCTAGAAGCAAAACTTAAGTGGAAGCCATACGCTAATAGCAATAGTGAATGCTCCATGGTATATAAGGAATAGTGATATTCACTGAGATCTAGGAATTGCTACCGTGAGTAACGAAGTAACAAACTTTGCTCGCAAACTTCGTACTCGTATTCATGGTCATTGCAATAATGAAATAATTCGTACTCTAAACGTGACAAACCTTGAGCGCCGACTACAAATAACAAGACCGTTCGACCTAGCACCATAACATTAACACTACAGAAGCAAGATCGAACTACCATCGCTACCCACGAAAGTTATCATGAGAATGCAATCTTGTCGAGACAACAGATTGATATCCCAAACATTCTTAAAATACTATATATGTATATATATTTATGTATATATATAGTGTGAAGAAGGATACGGTCGCCAGGAATCTTGCTTCTTGGACAACATACGACTGGTATTCGGTTTACTACACCAAAAAAAAAAGAAATTAACGATGCCGCTTCTGTCGTGTCAGGTTATTTTTGGACGCCACGATCTACTCGGACGAAGAAATCTATAGTTCGACATTTATAATGTCGGAAGCTTGACGCAACAAATCATAATACATCATACATAACGGATATGACCGGAAATTAAAAGTTGCTGCAACGAGCACTTGATGTATGGGTGGATGTTTTGGAGGGTATCGTGTTAGTCTAAAAAAGACAGCAATCTTGGGCTGTCCGTTCTCTGATCCACTCCGGCCTATTCCAGACCATTATACTAATGGAAAAGTGATTCACAAGAGCGAACAGTTCAAATATCTTGGATTCATGATCAATAGCTGTGATGACGAAATCAATCATCGCGTGAACGTAGGGTGGATGAAGTGCCGGGATAACTCCATCAACACACCACTCCAAAACACCCATCTTCTTTGACCGACAAATTTCCCTTATGCAGTTGTGCGTACGGCGCTCACATACGCCTCACAATGTTTGACAGCGTACAAAAATGAGTGCATATTTCCAGCAGCTGAGATGAAGATGCTTCGCATGACAGCAGGAGTAACAAAGCTTGATCGATCAAAAAGTTCAAAGATCCGAGGAAGCCTTTACGTCAAAGAACTTATGTCTGAGAAAATGGAATGCGACCGGCTCAGTTCGAACAACCATCTTCAAAAGAAAGATTCTACGAAACTCAACCAAAAAGCAATATCAGCCTGAAAACGTCAAAATGTCACAATCAAGGGCGGAATCAGCTAAATTGATAGACTATCTTTGCTCTGTGTAAAGCGATAGAGAACAAATGTTTAATCAATGGTAGCACCTCTCATTGTGAAATGCCATTTGGTTCTCTACGCCGCAGTCAAATCGAACAGATTTTATTTTAAATTCCAGCAAATTGTTTACTAACGCAAGTTAGTTTGCTATATTTTAATACTTGTATATGAAATTTGTGCGTTTTAATTATTTTTTACAAACTGAAACTGGAAAATAGCTATGAACATTTTTTCTTATAACGAACGCTTTTTAGGGAAATGTATATGAAATGCATAACGAGTATGCGTATAATGTACGTATACAAATAATTAACAACATCGCTAAATAAATATGCATTCACGTAGGTCAAATGTCACTTTTGCCGACTCCACCCCAGGTTTTTCTATGGGAAAACGCTGATAGTCGCTTCCGTGCACGTTCTCCTAAAAACGGCAAGTTTAACACTTTCGGCCAATATGGTCAAGTGCTATAATGTGTTCTCAAGATCTTTAATGAACCAAACGAATGTGGAATGCTCTACCAAGCTCTGTTTTTCTTTCGCATTATACGAGTATCATTTACAAACATTCAAAACCAACCTGCGTCGGCATCCCACCGTGTTATCTAATTCCTCACTTGCTTAATGTCCGCGCTGTGTTACTTCATTATAAGCGTGCCTAAAAAACCCTTTAAGGCACGGTGATTATAAAAAACATATGTAGCCACTAGCCAGAGAGAACAAGCTTGAGCTAAGATAGGCCATCAAATAATCGCTCGAACGTATCTGCAGATTAACTAACTATGGCTGGCTTAGAATTCGCATTCTTAGGTCCAGAAACTTATTGCAGAAGCAACAGGGCTATTGCTTAAGTACTGAGTAAAGTTTGGGAGCACCAACGTTGCCTGGCACACTGGGAAAAGACAATCTAAAAGAATAATCAAGCCTACAAAAAAATCCTTTTACAGGACCATCCAACAAGAGGTGTCTTTTTAAATCAATAAAAAACGTAATATTTTTGTAACCACCAGTAATATTTTTATTTTAAACAAAAGAACAAACTCTGAAGTTCGTAATGGAATACAATGTATCTCTGCCTACAAACAGTTATTCTTTTGATGAAATTTGTCATCACGTTTTTGCATAATTGCAAATGTATTTCACGAACAACAGCTCAGCGGTCAGACCACGTATGAAAACGATCGAACGACAACGTTTCGACCATACCAGTCTCTGTTTATCTCTGTAGATACTCGTATGATAGACATCTAGAGTCAAAACTATGTCGTCAAACGATCATCGTCTTACGTGATGTGGCCGCTAGTATCTTCTTTTTGTGTTTGATTGATCTTTTACATAGCCCAAAAGAAAAAAGTCTAATAGTGTTAAATCGCACGATCTCGGTGGCCAATTGAAGTCTACATTCCCAGAAATCACACGTCCAGAAAATTTGTCACGCAATAGAGCTATTGTTTCATCACCTGTGTGGTATGTTGCGTCGCCGTCCTACTAAAAGTAAACTTCGTCTATGTCCAAAGCGAAATAAAATCAGTCAACACCGTTCGGTAACGCAATCCATTCACTGAAACGGTCGCACCAGCATCACTTTCGAAGAAAATACGGCCCAATGGCGCCGAGCCGAGATGCGACGATAAGCTTTATCACTTAAAATAATTGTGTAAAAAAATCATGATGTTGTTCATTAATTTCCAGATTCCAGCAACAAATCAGCAAAAGTACGGCGTTGTGCGTGGTCTGCTGGCTTCAAATTTTGTGTCAACTGGACCTTATAAGCATGAATGCGAAGATCTTTTCGCAAAATACGGTGCAAAGTAGTTGCGGATAGGCCCGATTACTGTGATCCTCTCGAAATTGACACATCTGGGTTTTAAGGCACACTCCCAACGACGGCCAGTGGCGACATTTTCATCTGACCTTACCGAACGAACACGATTTGGGGCCCTTACCCATCCGAGAAGTTCAAATTAAATGCACCATAACTGTGCGAGAAGACGTTTCATGATGGCCAAAAGCAGTACGAACTTAACGAAACGTTTCCGAGATATTTTCACTTGTTTTTTAGTGAATTTTTAATAGTATCTATCCACATTTTATAACCTTTTAGTTTTTACTTATCAAAACTCCTAGCAATAACAGTTGTATATTGACAGTTCAACAACGGCCCGAAATTTTAAATGACACCTCTTGTTGGATGACCCTATATTACGCAAGCAAGTATCAGAAAGCTGTTGAGCTTGAGACTGTGACCTAGTCTTTAGTATGTCCATATAAAAAAATGGTTTCTTATGGGGCTTTGTGTCAACTGATTTTGGACGGACTTTACCATTTTTATTAATTTAATCTGTATCTTTGTCTAAAGGAGAATGAATCCATCGAACACATTCTTAAAGAATGCTCGACATCTTATTGGTCAACAGTATGTATTTTTCACAAAGAAATAACTGCTACTTATGATTCTTGATCAAAGAGGTGGTATGACAAACATCCAAGATTATAGATTTTATGAGCTTCTCAAATGTGCCGTTCGGAGTCGATATAATATTGTATTGTATCGCACATGCAAAAGGTTAGAGGTTAAGGCATTGTTTAGGACGTTAATCCCTTTCTTGACAAAATAGTAAAAAAGGCCTTAGAATACGCTAATGACGCGTAGGTTTTGTGTGGATAAGGCCAAGCTTAATTTAATAACAGTAAAGAAAAAATCCTCGGCTGTTAAGATAATTTTAGTGCTTGCCCCCGACGCGAAGTATAGAACTGGTTTCACAGATTGCTTCCGCAATGTATTATTTATCACGGACCAACTAAAAAAAAACTTAACTAATTTAATAAAATATTTAATTGTTGATTGTTCATTACGTGCGTCGGCGCGCAAGGAGAAAGCGAAAATCAATAAGACATGAAACCATGACAACCATACAAAAAAAAGCTAAACTGAAAAGCGACCGACTGCCGAGTCACATGTAACTGATTACAAGCGATTTACGAGTACCACCAAGATTATTACCAGTAGCGCCGTGTGCGGTGTCCCAATTAACTATACGTTGGCATATGACTGGTTAGTAATTCGGTTAACTAATCACTTTCTTTTGTATAGGTTACTGTGTAGGTAGACAAAGGCTAAACTACTATTTTTTCGGTTTTACAATGCACAAGGGACCTACTGGTATATCGGTAATAGATACACGGCTTAAAGAACTCTACCCATTTACATTTATGTAAACAACATGAAATCCCCATGGACTACAATCGTGTTCGTCATTGTTGTTTGGTTCAGCTTCTTCATAACATGCCACCTCGCGACACATGTTGCATTCTTAAGCACATGGGGCCCAAAGTGAATCCAGACTTTTCTCTTTTAAAATTCGTCACGTTTTTTTTTGTATTCTCAGCGTTCGAGTACGAGTATATTGGGCTTGTCATTTCTGCTGCTTTCCTGGTAATGAACGCTTTATTTAGGATCATGAACATGTCATGTAAGGGAGAGTGAAATTATTGTAGTCCTCATGTTGAGAAAATTTTAAATTTTTCGTCCGGATTCCCTCACTATTGCGGGAAACATTTTCAAGATAAAATCTTGTAGACACCAAAGAAGCGAAATAAAAACATCCGAGAAATACTCAATTATAAGAAAACGAGGTCAGCATTCTAATTTCTGAATATTATGGAATAACATGCATATGAATGTATTTATGGTAACGTGAGACATGAGAGTTTATTGCCAATTAATGTCTGAACAGATGCTATACTCGTACACATTTGTGATGATATATTTGGCAGATTTCTGATATAGGCAATTGCATTAACAAAAGTATGCAACGCTTTTGTTTAAAGACATAATAAAGCCGACTTTCGACATTCAAGTACATAATACCTTCAACATATTTTTAAGGCATTGAAATTCACATCGCTGGAGGATATGTAGACGAAAATGACAATAATGAAATATTTGCAGACTTCTGCAACCTTCTCGTAATGGGAGAAACTTAGTTCGGTTCATGGACATTATGTCTTGCTAACAAACAGACATAATATCCAATCTAGAAGTCTAAATGGAATTAATGTCCGTTTGAAGAAAACATAATGGCCACTTTGCTTAAAACGGCAGAATGAATTTAGACAGCAAAAAATGGTGTACTATTTCATACCTTATAGTCCAAGAGCTAGTGGACCATCCGAGTAACGGTATGTCTGTAAGGCTAGAAATTCTTATGGTGATGAGTCATAGCTTGCTAAGTACAAAAACCATCACCTGGCACGCCTCAGCCCTGCACTTCATCAATCTATATATTTTTGAAAGTGTAGGGAATATTTGAAAACAAAACTTGTTCCTGTAAGCTTGAAATTTTTATAACATATTGTTTATTCATTATAAAGTTTGAAAAAAAATTGACAGGCGTTTTCAATAAGCACAAGTACCCCACAGGCGAACCTAAAGGTGTATTATGTATACATTAAAATAAACTTTATTCTGTAAGGTTGAAATTTATAGACGTGTTTCTTTAAGCGATTTAAAGTTAATTGGTACAATGACAGGCGGTTCTGGCTAGCATAAGTCCTTGACAGGCGAGGGGAAAGATGCTATGGGAGTGAGGGTAAGAAAAGATGTAACTCTCGAATGCTTTCTAGCTCCTAGCTTTGGAATGACTCATCCAAATGAAATAGAATTTTTTTTAATATAAAGTTCAATTTAATTTCCGAGGTGAAAATAATGAATTTTGCTTCAGAGAAAAAAAAGAAAGCAATTAAAGTTGGTAATAAAGTTCATGAAATTCGTGTCCAGCGTGATTTATTTGGTCGCCTATTAGCTCTATCAATGGAATTTAATATCGATGTGGAAAAAACATTATCATACCCTATTACAATCGTTCCGATGTCACTTTGTCACGAAGATGGAACTATTCATAAAACTGCAAAATCAGCAATGATTGAAGCTTTACAAGCAAATACTCCTAATGACGAAATACCAGAACGGTTCGATGCTGTTATTTTCGATGAGTTTTATTTACTCCATACAATGAAAAACATTCCAAAAACATTTGGTAATATTTCTAAAAGATCATGTCCGTTTTAACGGCAACACATGCTCCACGAGTAGATATAATTTTCGATCAGTATTTTTCACATTCTATTAAAGATTATGAACGAAGCCACTAAGTACGTAACATCCAATATTTGATTACTGGTCCAGAACAAGTCAGACCAATTGATTTTATTAAAGAACTCAGTAACATAGAATTCAAAAAAGCGTTTGTAGATTTTTTGATTACGCACTGGAGGACAAGTGTAATAGCTGAATTTATTGGAAATACCATGATCAATTTAAATTATAGAGAATGTCATATTTATAGTGTCCATAACAACTGTGTGATCTCCAATATTAATGATAACTTATCGTGCCAGCAGCATGAAGAAGCTGATACGAAGATAGTATATCACATATGCCAAATGGACAACGATATATCCAATGTTTTAATAAAAGCATCCGACACAGACATTTTAATAATAATGCTTGGAAACATAGACCACCTCTGCAACAATAATTTAAAAATCTTTATGGAATATGGCAAGATCAATTTAAAAAAAATGGATTAATATTTCACAATTATACATAAAATTAGGATTCCTTTTATGCCAAAGTTTCAGTGGCGGACTAAGCGCGTCAGAGGCCCGGGGCGGCAAAGCAGAATGAGGCCCCAACTTTAAAAAAAAGTTGTTTTACAGGCTTTTTATTCAGTTAACCTTTGAGGGGAGGAAAATAAAATACGTACCGATCGACAAAAAAAAAATAGATAAAACACATCAAAAATAGTTTTTTTTATTTTTTGTGTGTTATTTACTTCAATTTACTGAACTCCTCAATAACTTCTTTGGAAATTTCTCTTTCTATTGAAAGCACGGCTAGATTAACCAGTCGCTCTTGATCCATTGTAGGTCAAAGATAATTTTTAATTAGTTTAAGTTTCGAAAAACTCCTCTCGCATGATGCAACCGAGATGCAAATAGTCAAGAAGTATTGAAGTATGAGCGATATACAGGGTAACGATTCACTAAAGTCCCATTTTATTATAAAGTAGCTGACCATGCTCGCCTTGCCTCGCCAGTCTTACACTTCTAAATTTAAAACAAAATACTTGCTGATAAGAACTGATAAAGAAAAGGTGGAGAGTGTCCCTTCTCATTATATGGATATACTCTCACTGTGACTCCCTCTCAATCTTAATAACATTTCATACCCTATCTTTCTCAATCCCATGCGCTACCAAACACAAACTACATAAGATGCATAAAAAAAGAAAGAAAAAGCGCACAGCACAAAAGGTACAGAGAGAGAAACAGATTTGTGCCGCACACACACACACATTTTCCTTCACTCAACGCTGCGAAAATCCAACGATCAGCTTCAATCGAACATTTTACTTTTTTTGAATTGTATAAAATTTATAGTTTAATGCTTATTGTTCAACTTCAGGATAACCTACAAAGATGATTTATATTTTAAAATGTTTGTACATACCTAATTGAACTTTATATTAAAAAAATTTTATTTCATTTGGATGAGTCATTCCAAAGCTAGGAGCTAGAAAGCATTCGAGAGTTAAAACTTTTCTTAGATATCAACTTAGATCTCCGCCTCCGGACAGCGGATGAAGCATTTTCCCGCGGTGAAAAGTAGCCTACGTTCATCAGGGATAATGTCGGCTTCTAATGATACTCGTAAAACAATTTTTCAAATCGGTCCAGTAGTTTTGGAGCCTATTCAAAACAAGCAAACAACCAAATCTTTCCTCTTTATAATGTTACTCGTATAATAGATTGAAGGATATTGGGGCCCCCCAAGATCGGAGGCCCGGGGCGGGCCGCCCCTTCCGCCCCCTGGTTAGTCCGCCAGTGCAAAGTTTGCCTGGTTTTCACGCATTAACCGGATGTGATTTTAATCCATGTTTTGTGAGAAGAGCCAAAAAGAAACCTTATCGATTATTACAAAAAAATATTCGATTTCAGGAGGCATTTGCAGCATTAGGAAATGCCGACATAATAGAGAAAATAGATGAGGTTTTTCCAATACTCGAAAAGTTCGTCTGTGAACTGTACGGGATGAGATCTGCTAATTTAAATGAAGCGCGATATGAAAAGTTTATTGCCACATATAAAACAAGTGGTACTCGTACTGAGGTGTTGAAGAAAAAACTGATCAGTTATGATTCCTCAAATTTACCTCCATGCCAACGGGAACTGCAACAACAATTATTGCGGTCTGTATATATTACAAATATCTGGAGAAATAGTCACTTCAAAGTGCCAACGGTTCTTAAACCTGAAGATAATGGTTGGAATTTGATAGACGGAAGCTAGGTTAGGTTAGGTTAGGTTTATGTGGCTGTCGGCAGAAGCCGACACACTTAGACCAATTTAGGTCCATTGTGATACCACGTAAATTATCTACCTCAACTCTGTAGATGGGACTGGCCAACGACACGCGGTTGTTCTCAAACGGTCCCCCATCTACGTACTAACCGCGCCCAACGTTGTTTAATTACGGTGATCTGACGAGAACCGATTAACTCGACGTGGTATGGTCGTTGGTTGACGGAAGCTATGTTTTTAATTGGTTTGAGGGGAATACAGTTCCTTCTTCTATCTACGATATACTATTACAACAGCCTACTGATACTGCTGAGAATGAGTCGAGCGAATCTGAAGAAAACATTAAGGGTAATACACAAATTCTTAAGATCCGAGATTTAATGTTATTATTAATGTATTAAAACTTTGTTTCTTTTTAGATGATGAAATCTGCAATGATGAATCTTATGATGACGAAGAAAGTAATGATGACATATCAGCTGATGATGAAGATTAATTTAAAAGCCTTATGTACTCGAACATTATGTTAATAAAATACATTTTACCCATAATTTCTATTTTTGCTTGATGTAATTTGCATCAACGATATGAGTTTTCATGCTTCGCCTCTTACTCGCACTCCCATAGCATCTTTCCCCTCGCCTGTCAAGGACTTATGCTAGCCAGAACCGCCTGTCATTGTACCAATTAACTTTAAATCGCTTAAAGAAACACGTCTATAAATTTCAACCTTACAGAATAAAGTTTATTTTAATGTATACATAATACACCTTTAGGTTCGCCTGTGGGGTACTTGTGCTTATTGAAAACGCCTGTCAATTTTTTTTCAAACTTTATAATGAATAAACAATATGTTATAAAAATTTCAAGCTTACAGGAACAAGTTTTGTTTTCAAATATTCCCTACACTTTCAAAAATATATAGATTGATGAAGTGCAGGGCTGAGGCGTGCCAGGTGATGGTTTTTGTACTTAGCAAGCTATGACTCATCACCATAAGAATTTCTAGCCTTACAGACATACCGTTACTCGGATGGTCCACTCATGCTTGAAAAATGACTTACAATTGTACTTTTTTCGATACAATCGATTTCAGAAAATACGCAAGTACAATTCTCCCAAATTTAGTACACTCAGACGAATGAAAAATTGCAACTCGATGTTATTAATAATGAGTTTTGGGCATTAGCCGACTTCGAACATATCAAACAATTTAAAAATAAATTTATATCCGCTTTTTGGACTGAGTATATATTTACAGACTAAAAACTTAATACGAAACGTATCCTGTCATAACTTTACAATATGCAAGGGCCTTATTGAACAAAATTTACAAAATGCTGATCTTCTTGAAGATGAACTTTTGGACTAAAAAAACAAACTTTATTTATTGCAATATTTGTGTTCCCATTTAGATATAATTAAGTATTTATGAATTACCAATGTGATTACTTTGTGATTTTTGTTAAAAAAATAAAGTCTTTAATTCTTATTAAAAAAAATACGCAGTATAAATCATAAAGAAAATCATTGCACTTAACGTATGTCGCTATATTAACTAGCCAAAAGAAAAAAGTACAATTGAACCCATTTTAGTACAATTTGCATTTAGTTTTCAGTACAATTCGAAAAGCTCATTTTTCATCACTGGGTCCACTCCTACTATTACGAGCTTTGAAGCAGCGCCCTTAGCACCTGCATGTGAGGACGAAGGGGGCGGTGTATGAGTCGAAGAGGTTTGCGGAGTTTTAAACCCATTCACCCGCGATGCGGTCCACCCGGGTACAGTTATAGTGCTACTTCTTATTAATTACGAATAGTGGACGTATAACGAACTATATAATACACAGGTTTTTTTTTTAAATACACTAGAATATAAAAAACAAGTGATTTTTACAGTGAAATTTATGTACATATTTATTTATTTTTTATTTTAAATCACTTTCTGAAAGCGCTTGCCGCTGGCACGTTCTACACAAGCAAGTTTTTTTGCTTGTGTGCGAACGAGCTTATATTTTCCGATTGAGCAACTTGTGTGTGTCTTCATTCCCTTCTTGTCGGCTAAATGTGTAAATCTGCAAGGTCCACTTTTGGTTACGCTGCCATTCTACAAAAGTCCGTTTAATCACGTATGTAAGTTTTGCAAAAGTTTCAGGCCTTTTTTTTAGATTTTTGCAAAACGATTTTCGACTTGTAAATTAAAAATTATGTCATAAGTTCTTTGTGGATTGTGACTTATAGATGATTTAATGCCTGCGAATTATTGAAAAAGTTGTGAATGTCACGACTTATATGTATAGGCAGGGAGATGGAAATATAATTAATAAAATTTCAATACGAAAAGGACATTAAGAAAAAATATGTTTTGTTTTGGGTTTCCTCAGCGAACCGTCTATTTTTGATGAAATAACAAAAGAAATTAAACCGAAAATCGCAAATACCACAACCCTATGGTCACAAATCACTCGCAGAGAGTACTTGCGGCAAGCGCTTTCGCTTGCATGGTGTGACGACCCGAAAAGAGTGAAGCAAGTTTGTTGCTAGCAAGTAAAAAGTCGCTTCCAGAAAGTATTTTCCTCGCATGGTGTGACTGTGAGCACTTGCGCGAATGTCTGAATACAGATATTCCAGCAACGCTTTCAAAAATTACCTGAATCGCATGGTGTGACGGCACCTTAAGGCCCTATATGGGCTGTTTACACCAAAATAATGTATATATGCAGTAAAATCTATCAATATGAAATTTTAAAAACCAACTGGCAAACTTTTAGTGCTGCAGGTCTTGAGGTTATTGAAACTTGGGATCCACCCAAACAAGACATTCATTCAAGTCCTTCGTTTTTCTATCAACGAAATTGGATAAAACTGCCCAGACTGAACTAGAAATTTGAAATTCGGCATTGTGGTTCCTTATATGCTTCAAACGCGAGGGAACGAAGTTTTTTGATCAACTCGTTATTAGCAGCAAAGAACTCTAGGTAACATCCTCTTAGTTTATAAGTTAGACGTAGTTAGCTATGGAGTTTCTGGGAGAGGTCGGGCGGGGAGAGTACAATAACTTAGGCGACAAAGTTTAACGGCAGATTTGTATACAACAGTTATTTATAAGCATTTTTAACTATGGTGTCCAAACTTGGGCGGGAGGGGCGATTTTCTAAAAAAAAAACACTTTAAATGGAAAAGAACATTTTAAAAATAACGGTAATACCTACAATTAAGTGTTGTACATTTTTTAAAGATAAATGTCGGTTCTATAATCTTGTTTTTAAATCGAGTGATTTCCATGAAAAGTTTAAAAAAAAAAGTAATTTCAAACTTAAGATTTCTTTATATCCAGACTTCTTAAAAGCAAAAGAAACTTTGCTTAAATCCAACCTTTTACCTACCCCAAATTATATAGTGTGGCCAAGCAGGGTGGTTGCAGGGGGGCAGCATGCCCCTCCATACATGACCTCACTGTTACGCCGTACCGTAATACTTACATTTTAGGTAACGCCAAATAACTTACTGTTCTCTTCTTATTAGGAGGATATCATTATTTATTCATTGACGTCAAGGAAAAAAAAGTCCATAAATAAAAATTTAATAAAAAGTAGGTTTGGTTATTTCAATTTTCTCGAAAACTAGTACACTTAAAAAATCTAGTTTTCAGTATTCGATTAAACACTAATAGCTAACAACGAAAAAATAGTAAAAAAAATTAGTATAGTCTCACAATTTGGAATAAAGATAATATAAACTTGTTTTTTCTTTTTTTTTCAAAATTTTGAATTTGAAATTAGTTTTTTCAAAAACTATTAATGGAAATCACTTGATTTAAAAACAGGATGATAGAACCGACTTTTAGCTTTAAAAAAATGTGCATATTACCGTTATTTTTAAATATATTTTTTCCATTTGAAGTTGTTTTTTTTTAGAAAATCGCGCCTCCCGCCCAAATAGGGCGAGATAGCCCCCCCCCCCCTTCCAAAGTAAAAAATGCGTGTAAATAACTGTTTTACAAAAAAGCTTTTTTTTTTTGTCGCCTGAGCCATCGTACACTTGCCGACCGGGATCTTTAACTTGTGGTGGTGCTTCCGGGAGGTGACAGAAGCTGTAAGCCATCAGTCGGCTCACGTCGGCGCGTTAAGTTAAGTAGTTTAAGTAAGTAGAGTAGGCAGTTTGTAATTTGTTTTTATATAAAGATAAAGATGCAGGGTTTTTAAAAATTTTCTCGATGAAAACATAAATGTAAGATTACTTCGTTATAGTTTTTAAGGCGAAAGGCAATAATTATAAGGTTATACAGGGTGTCGCACGAATCGTGCTACAAAAACAAAAGGTAATAACTTTTTTTCTGTGTGAGTAATCGGCTTATTATTTTTTGATTGGCAGGTTACTATGTATTTAGATTTATTAAAATGAATGCTAGGGATACCGAAAAGAGGATTTGGATAGTGCAGCGGTACCATACTTGCAGTCCTTCATTTCCGTCCAAAGTTAATTTAGGCGGGAGTTTGGCGGCACTCCCCCGAGTAGATGGATCATTATGAGGCTGGTAAAAATGGTTGTCGAATCTGGAGCCATCGCACGAAGTAGATCGTACCATCGAGATCCATATGTTCGGGTTCAAGACACAATCACGGCTTTAGCATCGTCAATTCAGACAAATACAAGTGTTTCGACTCGAAAGTTATCGGCGCAAATTGGAGTTAGCAGACGGTCATTACAACGGATAATTCATGATGACTTAAACTTGTTTCCGTACAAAGTCCAAATTGCAAGCAAGTTAAACCCTCCGGATTTGATTATTGAAATGACCGAAGAAGACAAAAGCTTGATAAATTGCTTGTTTATGTCTGATGAGGCCCATATTGATCTAAACGGCAATGTAAATAAGCAAAATTGCCGCATATTTAGTGAATCTAATCCCGAAATACATCGTGAGACGGTACTGCACAAAGAACGAGTCACTGTGTGGTGCGCAGTTTCATCAAGGTGCATTGTTTAGATATACTTCTTTGAAGAAAATGGTGTAACAGTAACTGCCAATCTGATGGGTGGCGACGGTGTAGAGGTTAGTGTGTTGGCTTGTGATCCGTGCGGTGCAGGTTCAATCCCCATGGGGAACAACAACATACGCCACCCAATCACATGCCTCTACACCAAAAGGAGGATTTCTGCCTGGTAGTACAATGGACCGTTACCGAGTCTGAGTGCTCTGGGATTTGGATTTCCTTTTTAAATAGAAAAAAAAAAAATGCCAATCTGACCGTTACTTAAAGATGTTGAAGGAGTTTTTTTTTACCCAGAACTGCGCCGAAGAAGTATCCGTTTCAACAGCATTTGGTCCCAGCAAGATGGAGCAACTGCACACATAGCCAGCCTGGTTATGGCTGAGCTCCAACGAAAATTCCAAAACAAATTAATATCCAGAAACTTCACTCTCCGCTGGACCCCAACGTCACCTGACCTAACTGCACCAGATTTTGTTTATGGGGTTATGTCAAGGAGGAGGTGTACCAAACGAAACCAAGGAATTTGACTGAATTGAATCAGTCCATTAAAACAATAATTGAGCGGTGCCGTGACATAACCCCAAGCGTCATAAGCCCAAATCTCGAAATTTGGCCTTATGTCGCATTGTGAAAGTGACATAAGGCCAAATTCTAGCATTTGGTATTATGACACTTTCGGTTGGTGCTGTTTTCAACAATTTGCCTTACACCTACTCTAAATCAAACAGTGACCCAAAGCAGGGGGTTGCATGCACGCAGCATGCCCTCGCGTATGCATTGCACTCTTTATGTGATTAGTTACGAAATCGCAAGTTGATTCCATAAACAGTGTAATGCCTATGGGGGGCATGCCCCCCCGCAACCCCCCAGCTTGGGGTCGCTGTTTGATTAGGAGTAGGCGCTAGGTACGGTTTCGAAAATTTGGTTTTATGTCACTTTCCGGATTTGGCCTTATGATAATACCAAATGCTAGAATTTGGCCTTATGTCACTTTCACAAAGCGACATAAGGCCAAATTTCGAGATTTGGGCTTATGACGCTTTGGGTTATGTCACGGCACCAATTGAGGCGATCCTGACTTAAACACTTCAGGCCGCAATGAATAATTTTCTGATCAGATGTCGCATATGCGTGGATGAGCATGGAGGTCATTTACGGTCTATCATCTTCAAAAACTATTAGTTACATAAAATAAAATTGAATTTTCTATACAGTAAATAAATAAATAAACGAAACACATTGATTAAAAAAAACTTATTTGAATTTCTGATTGTAGCACAATTGGTGCGCCACCTTGTAGTTAAGTTCAGAGCGTCAGCATAAGGACTATTAATTTAGAATAAGTATCCTGTTCATTTTAAGTTAGATTTATTTAATTAAATTAAAAAAGGCCGTATTAATCACTGGATATACAGTGGATAGAGCTCAAGTTTTTTTTTTTTTTTTTTTTATAATTTGCGTGCGCTAAAGGGATTTCTTTTTTCTGTAGTGACACAGTACCCTTATAATGGTAAAACCACAGCGCAGGCATTTAGTTTGTTCCGCAAGTAGCTCCCAGCAATTCATTGCCTATTTTTGGGTGCTACTTACTGAAAGAATAGAAGGATAGGAAAGAAGTTTGGTGCGATGGGATTTTTTATTTCTCAACAGGTGGCGCCTAAATTGTTTTAGGGAGATCAGTTTTTGTTGTGTGTATTCAATTTATAAAAATCATGGCCCTGGTCGGGATTCGAACGCATGACCTGCCAATCACTTTAGTGAATACACTACCATCGCACCATTGCCACCTGCAATTTGACAGGCAGTCTTCGTTATTGGAGGCTATTTCTGTGAAGTTTGGTCAAAATGGGTACATCAATTTGCTTTGTTTGTAACAAAAAAAAAAAACATATATTCCTTTTTGTTAGGAGCAGTAACACACGCCGAAAACCAACTATGATTCACACAGTGACGTATACAGTCAAAATAACTGCTATTAATGTCGTTTTAAAAGATGAATACTACATTCGTACAAATAAATAAATGTTCGTTCGGAACTAAAATGTTGGAAGTGCGAGTTGTTGCAAGACTTGTTACATCGCAATGTCACTCAAGCGGTTACAGAATTTAGGCAAAGGAAAAAGAATAACTGAGTATGTAAATCGTTGTTCTATTTTACATATAAATGGGTTTGATTTATTTTTCAACGCCGCTGTCACGCAAGAAGTATTTATTTCCTAATTTGGGGCAGCTACAGAGGGCGTCCTAAATAAGTTTGTGCTAGAAATTTCAAACGCGGTGGGATTGTCAATCCCGGAAGCCACCAACGCATAATGCTGACTGAATACCCTTCAACCCATTCCACTTTGTGCTTTCCCTAACAATTTAACCTTCACTGATTCTTCTTTAACTGAATCTTTCACAATTATAATTGGCCCACTCTCTTTCTGTACGCATACGTAAAAAGTAAATTCATTTGACTACCGCTTAAGAAATCCATTAGCCACTTTATTTAGCTATTCATCGACCTTCACTTAGTTACGTGCAATGTGGGTTTCCTCATCTTATGCATCAGCAGTCAGCACGCCTCGAAGTTGTTCAACTTTTAGCAAAGCAACAAATCTTGTACACAATAAACCAATAATTGTTTAACACTAAACGCAAGCAACACTTCAAAAGTCATTTATGGAATGCACAGTCATTAGCTCCATAATTAGAATTTAATCAAGTTGTTAAATCCGAAGTAAGCCCCATTTATAGATTCATTAATGAAAAATGTCTAACTAAGGATTAGAGCTGAATTTGGAAAATGTTCTCACGTTCAAAACAGAAAATGTTAATTATTTTCGAATGACGGAGCCATTAAGTGTACCCCGACTGCACGGTGGTACGTACCCTGTGTGCCAGTGGCAGTGGCAAAGGAATTTAATTCTCATTTTGCTGAGATACATTAATCGTGTACATTGATTTGCGCGCGGCGCAAACGCTCCATTCAACCGCTGCGGAGATAATATTGCTTGCCTACTGCCAAAGATGGTCCAGGCAGGACAACTTTGTCTTCCGCATTATGTGTCGGTCGGCTGGCAATGGCATGATTGTTGCCTTTTTTGGAAGCAGCTTCCCTAGTTTTTTCTTTGTTTTTGTTCCTCCTTACAAAGCTGAAATCCTTGTGAAACAGTGAAAGAACATGAATTCATTCGTTTGTGTCCAGCAAGACGAAGACGAAGGTGAAGGCTTCGATCGGTGACGATACAACGGCGACGTTCCTATTTAACTGAAACAAATTCCGCAGCACTTTTTTAAGATGTCGTATATATATATATATTAGTTGATTAAAATTGAAAAAATTGGCTTTTTGTATGCAATACTTTATAGGGTAGAGTAGCAGTGAGTTATGCCATAAATGTCGATTCCATCAATTGTGTCAGTTTTGGAACAGGCGTAGAACAATGTGCACTTGGGAAATTAATGCATACCTGGGGCAGAATTTGTAGATATAATTCAGAGCGAGATCGATAGATCTGCTGTTTGGTTATCAGTCATTCAACAGATAGCTTTTTGAAGCAGCCAAGCTCTAGGCCCATATGGGCTCATTACGCCAAATTATTATTATTATTATTGAATTTGTAAAGGGGGTTCTTTTAGGACTTGACAACTTCCTTTTTAAATAAAATGCCAAATAGTACTTGAGAAATCTGAAAAAAATATTGGCTTGAATTACTATCAAAACATTTATGAATGGGATTCGACTTCGTTCATATATCCACCACGGGAAAGTATGCAGCGGTCGATACGTTGAACCCAATTTTCGCTGACTCGGACGCACATTTCGACCGATTAGATTGTGGCACCGTCTTGTTCTAACCACATATCACTGATCTCCAATTCATGCAATTGCTCAAAGAAATAACGTTCCAACATGTCTCTGTAGCGAATACCATTTACCGTAACGTGGCGGCCATTTTCATTGACGAAAAAAAAAAACACCCACAGTGATTTCTTGCGTATGAAGTGCAGCGACGCATATTTTGTTTATTGAAGAAGCCGTTTAACCAAAAACGCGCTTCATCGCTGAAGATGGTTTTGCGATGAAATTCTTCATTTTCTTCCATTGTGCCCAGAGAGGACGTTGTTCCTTCGTGTACTTCACCATGATGAAAATATAAATATTTTGACATTGACAGTGCGGTAATCGGTTTAAGCGTGCGTTCACAGTGGAAGTTTGAAGTTGTCAAGTCGCTTATGAAAGAGCATTTATATTTTCGAATAAGGTCCTACTACCTCCTAAAATCCATGAATGCAATAAAAGGGAGATGAGCGCTCTTGTAACTTTATGCTCGATTTTTGTCCAAGCAATACTAGTATCAGTCATCAGTTTGCTTCACGCAACTCTATCACCATCGTGTAGTCTATCGTCAATCGCTTATTGATCCAATTAAGAAATCTGGTACAAATCGAATTGGATACGTACATGAACTGAACTATCAACGGCGTTGTTTCCACGCTTTTGCGAAACAACTGATCTTCGGTGAAACTAAAATCATGTCTCAATTTTATTATTGCCCAACACTTTCTCTAATTTTAACTTTCCAAATCAATTTTCCTATTTATCGCTTATAAAAACCAAATAAGTATTAATGGTTGCGTGGTTCTTAATTTGTTCAATGTCCGAACCTTTTTTAATGTCTTCGCTAACCCACTGACGACACCAGCGGATACAATTATGTTTGACATTTCTATATTGCGATATATCCACGTGGAGAGGCTCCAGATCATCGAAGATAAGGTATAACAAGAAGTAAGAAACGAACATGAGCTTTGAATATGAAGGCTAGGTTAGGTTAAGTTAAGGTGGCTGTTAGCTAATAGACAACACACTTAGCCCAGTGAGGCCAGTTGTGATGCCACGTGGATCGTGAGTTTTGACCTCTACTCGCTAAACCATTTGGAGAATAGACTTCTACCATCTGTGTTAGCTACGTCACTGAGTCACTACATTAAGGAAGAAGGCTCCCAGATAGATTCCTTTTATGGGAGAGTGCAGGACATGTACAGAGGAGATGAAGTGTAGTCTCCTCCTAGTCTCTGTAGCTGACGCCAAGCCTTTGTGCGTGCTTGCCTATTAGACAGTCACAGTATCCTGTAATGACTATATAGCAGAGCCAATGTGCAGTCGGTTAAGTGAAATCAAACTCAAAGAGCGTCGCAGATCCAGCCTTGGTTAGATGTGATTGGTCGCTAGACACGCATTACTACCTGTCCACCTAAGGTTTGTACTCTCGACTGCGGATAGCTTAAACATAAGTTTAGAAGTAGTGATGGGCATACCTAGAAAACCTTTATATCATTTTTGTCGAGTTCATCAGCCCTACAATTCCCTGGGATGTCCCTATGCCCCGGCATCCAATAGAGGCGAATATTGAACTGCTCTGCCATCTACTTAATAAATGAAGGGAATTAAGCGCGGCTTCACTATCCGAGAATATACGGATGTACTTAGCGTATATCACATTCCCCTTCAGCCACGACAAGACTTCCTTAATCGCACTGATTTCTGCCTGGAACACGCTACAATGATCAGGAAGGCGGAAAGAGAGATTGATATTTAATCTTCTTGAGAAAAAAACCTCCACCTACCCCATCACTAGAAGTGATGTAGAGGTGGATCGATTTATCCTCCGTGAATGCATCATCCT
This sequence comes from Portevinia maculata, assembly GCA_949715645.1. NCBI lineage: Eukaryota > Metazoa > Arthropoda > Insecta > Diptera > Syrphidae > Portevinia > Portevinia maculata. The sequence goes on from OX454525.1 coordinate 105,023,104, forward strand.
CCCAGAATGATTTGGTGGGGATAGTGATTTGGAATTCTTCTCGAACTGTAATTGGGGTATGGTATAGTCGATGTTTCTTGGTAGAGACCCAAATGAATCCGGAATGATAGAGTGGCCAATATTCGTATTGATCTACTGTGAGGTAGCTTTTAAGCGGACAACGGAACAGGCAGCTATTTGCCTGCGAAAAATGTTGAGGGGTGTCAGATGAAGAAAAATGTCCAGTGCAGCGGAGGGAGTTGTTCGGGGGGCTCCGCTGATGCACAGACGTTGAACCTTGCTCAGCTTATCACGGTTTACCAGACAACCACCCCAGAATCGGTCTCACTACCGATACATATAGCCAGTGAGATATGCGGGCTGTGGGCCCCACTTATTGCCGATGGCTTTTTTGCGAGAGAAAAAAGTGCTACTGTAGCTTTTTTGACTCTTTCTTGTAAATTTAGTTTCCAGCTTAACTTCCTATCGAAGATTAGAAGAATTTAGCTTCATCAGAAAAGGTTAAGCTTGTACCGTTAATACAGGGGGGGTCAATATGAGGGCCTGCCAATACTATTGAAGTCTGGGGAACCCAGCGACGGACCAGCACGGATACAGTGAAGTGAGAGGTCCGTCGTTAAAGAAAGTGAAGAAGAAGTTTTTGGGCAACACTCATGGCATACGATTTTCCAGAAACATTTGCAGCCGGATTGTCTTGTTCTTGTTCATTACTTGCTAAACCTTATTGATTGGACAATGTCTGCGACCCGAATATCTCCAGATTAGATTAGGAAAGCATTCAGCTGTATCTACAGGTATCATCGAGTACTATTGCAAACATTAGCTGTTATTATATGTCGGAAATAAGAGATGTAGTCTTCTCAATGTTAAAAAAAGGATGCAAAGATGAAAGATTAAATTTTTGAAAAAAAAACCATTCGGCAATCTGTCCTTAGGGTAAGTACTCCCAACGCAACTCAAGTCAAAACTCCCAGTATGCTTTCTTTCTCCGGTTACTGTGTTTTTTTTCCTTTAATTGTTGTTCACCGAACTCAAAGATAGATGGATAAGGGTTCATCTCACCGAACGATGTTGTCAATCTTGTGGTCGCATCTGTCCCGATAAAGCCACACTACGTTCTATATGTATTCCTCTGTCGTGGAACCAATGACTTACTTCTAGCTAGTTCGTGGTGGCAATGTCAATAACATTGAAGTTATACATCTGGCTGTTGGTCTCGATACTGGTATTCGTTCAGAAGGTGCCTTTAATGCGATCTCCACTTAAGAGGACTTTTTCCCAAGTCATACCAAGAGCAGTGTTCAAGTTCAACGGACGGTGAAACTTTAGCGGAATCCTGTTTTTTGGTTTTTCTGTCGTTCGTTTTGTCGCCACGTTCATTTACGACCAGCAGAGAATTGCATTTTAAATAGAATGGGATCGATAGTACTTGTTTCAATTGCGCGCAGATCTCCACTTCACTCACTGGTCCCGTATCGGCTTTTAACCAAGCCGTTTGTGCTTTAACGTTTCGTTCTTTGCTTCTTGCGAAATCTTGGGGGAATTCAGAAATAATCTTTGGATGAACATAATTTTGAGAGTTTATTGCTTGAGTTCAATCGATTATGAATGAGATGATTTCATTAGGATATCGATGCCATAAGTTAAAGGAAAAATGTGCACTTTGAAATAGAAGTCAAGTGGCGGAAAGTCATGAGCGGGGTATCATATTATATGCAGCAGATGTAGAGTCGATAATGGTGCTTGTAATGCCAAAAGAATATCTATATATAACAATGAAGGGTTTTAGTCATAATAATGATGAAAGCATAACAATCAAATTAATTGGTAGTACAGTAGAGCGTCGATTATCCGAACGTCAATTAACCGAAACGTCCGTTATTAGAACGCAACATCGATAGCAAATAGACATCAGCTACCCAAACGCCAATCAACGCACGTAAAGTTAATTATCCGAACTAAGCGTTAGAAGGAGAAAACAAAGAAGAACACGAGTGTTCCCTGATTTGAAGGTTAACTTTGAAGCAATAGCACTTAAAACGGCTGCTCAGAAGGTCCACTGGTAATTTGATGACTTATACAACCAAAAAGTGGAACCAATCTCTTCACCAAGGTGATGAAAGTAAGATCGTTGCGCTTGATATTTTAAATGCATTTTACAGAGTTTGGCATCAAGCTGTATTATCGAAAACGCGTGCGATTCGAATCTATGATACTCTTTTTCAATGGACTAGAAACTACCTTTTGGACCGATTAATTCAAGTTATGTTGGACGGTTACACGTGTATAATTCACGAAATGAATGCTGGTGTTCCCCAAGGCTCCATTTTTCTCCGCCACTTTTTCTTATTTTTATACCCTATTCTAGGGGTATATTAATTTTGACGCATAGTTTGTAACATACCTTAATATTGCCCGTAGACCCCTAAAAGTTACTATATTTATGATCAGCATCGATAGTAATGTCGATCTAGCCATGTCCGTCCGTCCGTCCGTCCGTCGGCAAAAATTAGGCCTTTAAACTGGACCTAGAGAGCTGAAATTTTAACCATATACTCTCTAGGGTCCCGAAATAATCAAGTTTACGAATTTTTGAAATCCGCCAACAGACACGCCCACAAACTCAAAAAAACAAAATTTTGGAAAAAATCGAATTTTGAGCTAGGAAGCTGAAATTTTTATATATGATCTATGACTCCTAAAACTGCTCGGGATAAAAAATTTTCAAAATCCGCCCACTGCCACGCCCACAAAAAAATAAAACAATTTTATTGAAAAACCAAAATTTGAGCTAGGGAGCTGAAATTTTTAATATATACTCTCTAGGGGCGCTTTAAGCTCATGTATAAATATTTTCCAAAGTTTGAGCTAGGGAGCTGAAATTTATAATATATGCTCTCTATGGGCCCTTTATGCTCATGTGTAAATATTTTCAAAATCCGCCCACTGGCACGCCCACAATTATTATTATTATTTTTTTTTTTTGAAAATTCAAAGTGAGCTAGGGAGCTGAAATTTATAATATATACCCTCTAGGGGCCCTTTATGCTCATGTGTTAATTTTTTTTAAATCCGCCTACCGACACGCCCACAATTAAATAAAACAATTTTATTGAAACACCCAAGTTTGAGCTAGGGAGCGTTTTTTTTGATAAAATCCTTTAAATGTTGTATAACAAAATATGTAGAGCGTTCTTAACAATTCAACCATACTTAGACTTTTGTCACGCCCACTTATGAGGGATAGGAATAAGAATAGGGTATCCAACAGTTCGCCTAAGCGGACTGTAGCCCGTCCCTATGATTATAAATGATTTCCTGCCTGTAACCTCTAATCCAATTTATTCCTTTACTGTAACAGTACTAGTGACGGGCATAATCGAATGATTCCAATAATCGAGATATTAGTACTCGAGTGATCTAAATAATCGAATGATCACTGGAGATATAAAAACAAACAACAGCACAAGTTTCGCAAAAGGAAACAGCAACAGGAAGCAATGACTAATACTAACACGAAGCCAACGAAATTCAATCAGTTGAGCAAACGGCTAATGCACTTATCGCAAACCATTGTGTGAGTGAAGTAGCAATCCATATAAAAGTTCTCGAATGTCGATTCTTTCGAAGAGTAGTAACTAATTATAAATTAAATAGGGGATCATGGCGTAATCTCGAATGACAAAAATCTCGAAAAAACAAATTTTTAATCTAGAATGCAAAAATCTCGAATGCACAAAAATCTCGAATGGACAAAATCTCGAAAGACGATATATCGAAAAAAATCTCGAAAAAAAAGTTAATTCGAGATTTTTTTCTTACCTATTTACAAAGTTTAAACTTAAAGAAAATGCATTACATATTTAGTTTATTCAGCAATTTATTTTTTTCGGTAAATTAAGAACAACAAATCAATATTTAACAAAAAAAAAAACATTATAAAAATTGCAAAAATTCCAATAGTAAATAAGGTTCCGCGAAATAACGCCGAGTAAAATAACGTCGAATTATGAAAGCGAAATAACGCCGAATTTCCATGTTCGGTCTTATTTCACTTCGGCAAAGTAAAATAAAGCCTAATCGGCCTTGTTTCGCTTTTAATTTATAATCAGATAAATATTCCTAACCGTTTTCAGATTTGCACCGCTGAAAACCTCGCACCTACTCCAAATCAAACAGTGACCCTAAGCAGAGGGGTTTATGGCCTAGGCATTGCACTGTTTATGGGATGAGTTGCGAAATCTCAATAAGTAGAATAAAGTCGATCTCCGAAATCTTATTCGATATTATTACTCTTTTGTTCTACTACATAATTGGAAATAAAGTCAAGAATAGAAAATGGTGAATTTCGACTTCCGATTTCTTATGGAAATAAAGTCGATCGACATTATTTCCATCTACTTTATTTCACGGCACCGGTAAATAAATCCATCGATTCCGATTTGGAATGATTTCATTTACTTTCATTTTAATTGTCTTTATTTGCACTCACGTTGTGATAACACACGATCCCAAACAACACTAATTTCAGGTACCTTTTTTACAGTTGCATGGGCAGTTTGCTAGCCAATCGTGGATGTTAAGGAGTAGTAAATAATCTCGAATGAATATATTCATTCGAGATTTTTCTTCTAGATTTTTGTATTTCGAGATTATGCTTTCGAGATTTTTTTTTCGACATTTTTTCAATTCTAGATTGCTGTTTTCGAGATTTTTGTTTTCTGGATTATTGCTTTCTAGATTTCGTGGTAAACCCATTAAAAAGTAATGCTACTGTTTTTTCATTCGAGAGCTCTTACATTCGAGATCGAGTACTGGGAATACGAAAAAGGCATGCTTATCATTCGAATGGACAAAATCAAAAACACAGAGCAAGCCATGTGAATATGAGCTTTTATCTTTTCATACTTAAATAATATAGAAACAGGTATTCTTCTCGCACAAACTCACCGTCACCAGTCACGAGCTTTGCGATTGTGGGTAGTGTATTCGGTGTTTAAGTATGTAGTTGTGATGAGACATTTTGTTCTAAAATTAAAGCAAAAGTAAGTTCTTGATTTTTTTCCCGAATGTTACTATTTTTTTTTCATTCGAGTTATGGGACTTGGGGTAGTTGCGCATCATTTCATTCGAATGAAAACACACACTCACATTTGCTTTGCGACGAATGGGTTGACTTGATATGTGCGTGCAGGAAAGTGCGTTCTCTGTGTGTTATTTAGTAGTTGTGTGCGAGACATTTTGCTCTAGTGTCGAGTCGAGCGCATGCGAGAGATCATTCGAATGATTTGAAATGAAGAATCGTGATATCTCGAGATATTGCAAGAATCGATTATAATCGATTAAATCATTCGAATGCACCCATCATTAAACAGTACCCTCAGTACATCATATCCATTTCCTGGATCACGCCTCTCACGAAAAAGCCTTTCCACTGCCAGAACATTTTAACCACAATTCCTGCCATGTCATGAATGGCATCAGTTCAACCTGAAGCCTTTCTTCGGACGGAAGTGAAAAATTATAATTAACAAACATTAAAAAACCAACATACATCGGTTTCTCCTATGGCATCCCCATTTCCTTAATGCCCGCACTACGTGACTAAAAGAGTCATTGCGACGATGCGATGGCTAGGAGTCGGTCGCTCCAAATAAATTATATTGGTGCACCAGACCAGACATACGCGATGTACTTAACTTTCGGGCGGCTAAACGCCTCATAACTTGTAATCAGATCACAAGAAGTGAACTATTTTTTGCATCCTGCATTGCCTAGACATTTAGCAGCGTTCTTGGCGACATCAATGTGTTCATTCCAACAAAGGTTGTCATTAACATACATACCGAGATGCCAGTGCAATGCATGAATAATGGAAGATTATTTCGGGTTTGCTTTAATGACAGAAGACAGCAATGCGTTTTGGAGCATTAAATTCCACTCTATTGGTTGTACCCCACTGAGTTATGCTGTAGAGATTGAAATTTAATTAGTTCCAGTTCCTCACCCGAAGATGAGAGTGTGATCCAAGAAACGGATTTGAGAACATGAGTTTGAAAGTAGGAAAATGTGAAAAACGCGTTGCACAAACTCGCCGCAGTTTACGAAGGAAAAAAAATAAAAAAAACAAGTATGCTGCTCAAAATGTGGACCGCAACGCAATTGAAAGCAAGAAAGCAGTTTGACAGAACCTTCTATAAGCTTGAGAGCCAGAGCGTGGTTCCTCATAAAATATCAAAAACCCGTTTTTCGGTACGACCACTTAAAATTTTTCGCTTAACCTTGTTTATTTATTTTCCATCATCCATCAAATTTTAAATGAGTTTCCGTGTAGTTTTTTCGCCGTCAATAATATTTTTTGCATCCTCTGTCAATGCCCAGCATAAAAAATCAAAAATTCAAAACACCTTTACAAATTTATTCATCTCCTACTTTGGGTTCAAGACGTTTTCAAGACTCGCTCTACACCAATTAATGTGAAATGTCATTAGGCTTTCGCTTAAAAGCATACTTATTAAATGTCGGACTTCCTTCATTTAAAAAAGTAATCACGCTCCTAATAAATTGTTGTTGACATACTTTCATCGCAAATTGCCTTCACAGCATAATAACATGATGCTACTGCTGTAAGTACCAAGCTCTAGTGGAATTGATGATTTCCCATTTCACCCAAATCCACCCACCAACGACCGAAAATTATACTCTCATTACATAATCCACGTATCTTTTCTCCTTGAAAGCTCCAAGATATATTTATGTAAATATTTCTTAGTGTCATTTCATTACTATGCAAGGTCGGTATTCTTTATTCCAAACCAAGGCACCTTCGTATTATTTTTACGGTTGATATACGTAGAAGGGTACCTACGAGTACTAAGTGTGTATCCCTGATCGGTGTAACCATCAAATAAAGTGTTACCGCAAAAAGGGTTGATGCTAAAATCCACTTCATCCAATTACCATTCGCCCCCACCCGGCGCAGCGTGATACCTGAATTTATGTCACACAACAGATTGTCGTACATCAAAATGCGCCTCGCATTACATTTGCTTTGCAAGATGAAACAAAATACCATCCAGATTCCAGACTGCTATAATCACCCAGAAGTGTATTCTCACTCTCGCCTATACTTTGCTCGGCATCCCCCTCCTTAAATGATAGAAACAATCCATAACTACACAGCACACACATGTGGATCTGTGTTTTGTGTCCTTCCATACCCACATTTGGAGGACGACATAAGTTTTGTTATGTAAATCGGCGCCCAATTGGCGGCTGCATAGTTCCACAATAACTCATGCTGGCAAGGCGACCGAACTAAGCTGGATTTTGGTAACCATGAAGTGAATAGATACGAGTGTGGATATATTTGGCGCTGGAATTTAACATCCTCTTGCTCTGCATCCTTGTTCGATGGCGACATGAAGGCCAAATGTCTATCCGGAGCGTGGAGTTTCTGTAATTGTTGGGGGCTGTGCGGGTTGTTTTTATAACTTATTTTGATTCGATTTATTCCATGAGATATTTTCAGGAATTCACCATTCAGCTGTGTAGATACATTGTGTCTGAAAAATGTTAATGTTGCAGATGTTGCTCTATTCTGTATTGGCGCATAGGATTGTTTATACCCTATTCTAGGGATATATTAATTTTGACGCATAGTTTGTAACATACCTTAATATTGCCCGTAGACCCCTAAAAGTTACTATATTTATGATCAGCATCGATAGTAATGTCGATCTAGCCATGTCCGTCCGTCCGTCCGTCCGTCCGTCCGTCGGCAAAAATTAGGCCTTTAAACTGGACCTAGAGAGCTGAAATTTTAACCATATACTCTCTAGGGTCCCGAAATAATCAAGTTTACGAATTTTTGAAATCCGCCAACAGACACGCCCACAAACTCAAAAAAACAAAATTTTGGAAAAAATCGAATTTTGAGCTAGGAAGCTGAAATTTTTATATATGATCTATGACTCCTAAAACTGCTCGGGATAAAAAATTTTCAAAATCCGCCCACTGCCACGCCCACAAAAAAATAAAACAATTTTATTGAAAAACCAAAATTTGAGCTAGGGAGCTGAAATTTTTAATATATACTCTCTATGGGCCCTTTAAGCTCATGTATAAATATTTTCAAAATCCGCCCACTGACACGCCCACAAATAAATAAAACAATTTTTTTGAAAATCCAAAGTTTGAGCTAGGGATCTGAAATTTATAATATATACTCTCTAGGGGCCCTTTAAGCTCATGTATAAATATTTTCAAAATCCGCCCACTGACACGCCCACAAATAAATAAAACAATTTTTTTGAAAATCCAAAGTTTGAGCTAGGGAGCTGAAATTTATAATATATACTCTCTAGGGGCCCTTTATGCTCATGTGTTAATTTTTTTTTAAATCCGCCTACTGACACGCCCACAATTAAATAAAACAATTTTATTGAAACACCCAAGTTTGAGCTAGGGAGCGTTTTTTTTGATAAAATCCTTTAAATGTTATATAACAAAATATGTAGAGCGTTCTTAACAATTTAACCATACTTAGACTTTTGTCACGCCCACTTATGAGGGATAGGAATAAGAATAGGGTATCCAACAGTTCGCCCAAGCGGACTGTAGCCCGTCCCTATGTTTTGAAAATGGAAACCACATGCATTTTTTTTATGTGGTTGGGAGTACCATTACAACATGCAGGTGTTAAGTGTTATTCTTGAATATGCAAAATGCAACTGGGCCGATCGGCGAGTAAGTGAGGTTAGCCTTTAGCACATTGCCGCATGAATTGGTCTTCTGCGGTAGCTGGACTTGTTTGGTTAGTGAACTTTAAGAGTTGTAACTGACTGCTGGTATTTAAAATGGGCAGTACGCCACGGGGAATTTGATCTCTTGTTGGTTTTATAAGTGGTCGCTTATCGCTGGCTTGATAACTGGGTGAATAGAATTGAGATAATTTAATATTGTTATTAGCATTTTGTGGGTGCAGTAGCTAAGTGTTTCGTTCCGTAAGAATATCAGGATCAAAAAACTTTTGTCACTGTTCCACATTATGCGAACATTGGGGTAGGTAACTAAAATATCATGAGAAATGAGCCTTGCCTGGCCAGTTCGTCGGCACGTTCGCTTGCACGTAACAATGCCCTGGAACCCAGATCAGTGTAATAGGGAGGAGACATTGCGACGATGGCTTAAAGAATCAAGCGATTTGGTGATATCTCGTTAGCAAATTAGTTTTATCGCGCGTTGTCGTATTCTGCCAAGCAGCTCGAAATATGTAATTGGAGCAAAAGTCCAAATATGAGCGTTGTACTCCAGTTTGAGGCTAATAAACGCCTTATAAATTGTAGCCAGTTCAGAAGATGTTAGGTTAGGTTGACGTGACGTCAGCAAAAGGCCAACACACTTAGATCAATATAAGGTCCATTGTGGTACCAACCAGATCTGGGGATTTCCCTCACTGCTCGTTGAACCAACAGGAGCTTCTTAAGAAGCGCGATAGACTTCTAACGCCAGTGTTGGCTAAGTCACTTATATCATTAAACAAGAAGTCCCCTAGAAAGAGATTTATTTTATGGGAGAGCCCAGGACAAGTGCAGAGAAGGTGAAGTTTAGTCTCCTCCTCCTCCTCGTCCATGCAACTTCTGCAGAAGTCGTTTGAGTACACGCCAAGTCTAGTTGCGTGCCAGTGCCCTGTAATGACACCTATAATGGAGCTAATATGCAGTCGGTTTAATGAGATTAGACACTTAGAGCGTTGCAGCTCCAGCTTTGGCCAGATCCACTTAGTCGCTAGACATTTATTGCTACTTGTCCACCAAAGGTTTGTTCTCTCGATTGCGGATAGCTTGAACAAGAGTTTGCATTTAGCGATTGGTATGCCTAGGGAACCTTTATCAGGTAAAAGAGGTAATGTGGTTCCTTTTTCGGCGAGATCGTCTGCCCTACAGTTAACTGGAATGTCTCTATATCCCGGCACCCAACAGAGGTGAATGTGGAACAGCTCTGCCATATCCGAAAGAGATGAGCGGCAATTTTGGGCTATGATGGAATTTGAAGAGACTGAGTTAAGGGACTTGATCGCGGCCTGACTGTCTGAGAAGATACGGATATCCTTTGAGGATATCACATTCCTCTTTAGCCACGTCAGGTCTTCTTTTATCGCCAAAATTTCCGCCTGGGACACGCTACAGTAATCAGGAAGACGGAAAGAGAGGCTAAGATTTAGCTTTTCTGAGAAAACGCCACCACCTACCCCATCGCTAGTTTTTGATCCATCGGTGTAGAAGTGGATTGATTGGTGCAGGAAAATAACTTCACGGGCAATAACTTCACTTCGAGTGGGCAATTACACTAACTGATGGTGAGCAATAACTTCACCGTAAATTTTTTGAAGTTATTCCCCACCTATAATTTGAGAATTTGTCTATTATAACTTAAGACCATAGGTAGTAGTCTAGAGTAGGTGCAAGGTACGGTTCTTGAATTATCATAAAAAGTTAAGAGAATTTATTTCCCACAAAAAAGTGTAGTTATTGCTCACCTATGGGGGGCCCTTTATGCTCATGTGTAAATATTTTCAAAATCCGCCCACTGGCACGCCCACAATTTTTTTTTTTTTGAAAATTCAAAGTGAGCTAGGGAGCTGAAATCTATAATATATACTCTCTAGGGGCCCTTTATGCTCATGTGTTATTTTTTTTTAAATCCGCCTACTGACACGCCCACAATTAAATAAATCAATTTTATTGAAACACTCACGTTTGAGCTAGGGAGCGTTTTTTTGATAAAATCCTTTAAATGTTATATAACAAACTATGTAGAGCTTTCTTAACAATTCAACCATACTTAGACTTTTGTCACGCCCACTTATGAGGGATAGGAATAAGAATAGGGTATCCAACAGTTCGCCCAAGCGGACTGTAGCCCGTCCCTATGTTTTTTCCCTGATTCCCTCGCAAAGCATTCAATATGGAAAAATGCAGTTTTATTTGCGTCAACTGAATAGACACAAATATTGAAATTGGAAATAAAAGTTATTGAGATTAAATGAAACAAGTTTTTCTTAAAATATTTTTTTATTGGTTAATTTTAGTAGTGGGTACTGCCGCCTTTATTCGGCAGGGAATCGTACAGCCTCTTTATGTAGTCCAGCGAAATTTCCCTCCAGGCTAATTTAATGGCTGCAATAAGGGATTCTCTGTCCTCAAACTGACGGTCAGACTCATAAACTTTTCGTACTAACCATCCCCAAACGTTTTCTATAAGGTTCAGGTCCGGTGAGGACGGCGGCCATTGAAGCAATTCCTCATTCCGCTCCTCTATCCAATTTTTTACTATGCACGCCGTGTGGATGGGGGCGTTGTCCTGCTTGAAAAGTTCAGTTTATTGTTCCGAAAATGCCTGAAAATTTAGGGAAATTTCTTTTTAAATTGCCTTTATAACTTAATGCAGTCGTTTTTGAGGTGTGGAAATCAAGATCAACAGTGCAATAGTAGCTAACAGCTCCCCATACCATAACAAGACCTTCTCGACTATGATGCCGCAAAAATCGTTCGTCTTTCCTCACATCGTGGAAGTAATAATTAAGCCCATCAGGGCCATCAGAATTAAACTTCTTCCCAATCAATAACACTACGTGACCGTGACGCCATTCATTTTTCCAACTCATATGGAGTCTAGAGAATTCTAAGCGCAAGTGGTGGTTTCTTTTGAATTTTAAACCGTTTTAGATGTTTGGCACTATCGATAACCCTTCGCACTGTTGAAACGCTTATAGTAACACCGGCTTTCTGCTTTCTTTTTGCCGCAGAGTCGCAGGAATTGGAAGCAAATCTTAAAATTGCTCTTCGATCAACTGCTATTGTTGCCGTTTTTTGACCTCCTTTCATGTTTTTTTCCTTACGAATCCTTGCTTCTTAAATAAGAATAGACCACACTAAAACTTCGTCCAATTTTGTCAGCTATAGAACGCCCAGTTAGTCCTTGCTATTTTAGTAAATCGATTTGAGCTCTTTCAACACTATTTAGAGATTTTAATCTACCCATGTTTCTTTGAAATACAATTAATCAAATAAAATTCACTTAAAGCACTTCAACTGTTGATCTAATGTGTCAATCTCGACAGAATACTCATAAGCAGTGAAAATAATGACCTTGTGTCTATTCAGTTGACGCAAAATAAAACTTAATTTTTCCATATTGAATGCTTTGCAAGGGAACCAGGGAAAAAATAGCGGTACTTTTTTAATTATTCCATCCGATTTATTTTCTCAACATCATAAGCAAACAGTTAGCATCATCAAATGATATATTACGGCACAAGGTTTTGAAAAAATGGACAACGTAGCTTAGAAAATGTTTGTGTTTATTCAGTTGAAGCGAAGTGTATAAGCATTTAAGTGTTTGTGGATCCTAAAAGTCCTTGAAATATCTTGTTATAAATGTGAGCATAGAACTGCTACTATATAGTCTACATGACATGAGAAATTGAGTTTCGAATTAAAAATTACCCCTGGATTTTGTTTGTCATTTATTTTAGCGAGAGTTATGTCATTAATCCTGTATTCGAAATAAATGGGCGAAAGACGTCGACAAAACGGGAGACCTTGACACTTGAGACGTTAAGTTGTAATTTGTTGTTCACGCACCAAACAAATAGATTAATTAGGTATTTTTGAAGATTTAAGAAATCAGACACATTTTCAAAGGACAATACATTATATTTAATCATCGGCGTACATGAGGCATTGAGAATAAACAAGAAACTTTACTTCTTGATTAGTAGCAGTAATAAAAGAAGTGACTGTTTACTCGCTTAAGTAAGCCTAGGCATTTCGTAACGTTCTTGGCGACATGTGCGGTTATTCCAACGAAGGTTGTCATCAACACACATAACGAGAATGGAAAGTCTTTCAGTTTCAGCGATGCAAGGATAATGGCAGACTGTCTTGTCTAGGTTTCGCTTTATTGACGGAAGACACGATTGTGTTTTGGAAGCAGTTAATTCCACCTATTTGTATCCTACTGAACTATGATGTCAAGATCGGAATTTAATGAACTTAAAATGTTGCTACCGTTTCAATTCTGCACCCAAAGATGAGGGCCGCGAACCAGGAGACGAATATGAGAAGCTGAGGATACTATCATCTGCGAAGTAATGAATCGAGTTAGAAGTAGCAGATAGTAGATCATTTATAAAAATGAGAGAGTCGGAGACAAAACAGTGCCTTGGGGAACACCAGCATTTATTTGATGAGTTGCAGACTTGTAATCATCCAAAACAACTTGAATAGAACGCTCCGAAAGGTAGTTTAACCCAATGAAAAAGAGCGTCATCGGTTCGAAATGCACGCATTTTCGACAAGAAAGCTTGATGCCAAACTTTCTCAAACGCATTTGAAATTCACCACCCTGGGTGAAGAGATTAGTTCTATTTTCGGCGCAAGTGGTGGTTTCTTCTGAATTTTAAACCGTTTTAGATGTTTGGCACTATCGATAACCCTTCGCACTGTTGAAACGCTTATAGTAACACCGGCTTTCTGCTTTCTTTTTGCCGCAGAGTCGCAGGAATTGGAAGCAAATCTTAAAATTGCTCTTCGATCAACTGCTATTGTTGCCGTTTTTTGACCTCCTTTCATGTTTTTTTCCTTACGAATCCTTGCTTCTTAAATAAGAATAGACCACACTAAAACTTCGTCCAATTTTGTCAGCTATAGAACGCCCAGTTAGTCCTTGCTATTTTAGTAAATCGATTTGAGCTCTTTCAACACTATTTAGAGATTTTAATCTACCCATGTTTCTTTGAAATACAATTAATCAAATAAAATTCACTTAAAGCACTTCAACTGTTGATCTAATGTGTCAATCTCGACAGAATACTCATAAGCAGTGAAAATAATGACCTTGTGTCTATTCAGTTGACGCAAAATAAAACTTAATTTTTCCATATTGAATGCTTTGCAAGGGAACCAGGGAAAAAATAGCGGTACTTTTTTAATTATTCCATCCGATTTATTTTCTCAACATCATAAGCAAACAGTTAGCATCATCAAATGATATATTACGGCACAAGGTTTTGAAAAAATGGACAACGTAGCTTAGAAAATGTTTGTGTTTATTCAGTTGAAGCGAAGTGTATAAGCATTTAAGTGTTTGTGGATCCTAAAAGTCCTTGAAATTTCTTGTTATAAATTTGAGCATAGAACTGCTACTATATAGTCTACATGACATGAGAAATTGAGTTTCGAATTAAAAATTACCCCTGGATTTTGTTTGTCATTTATTTTAGCGAGAGTTATGTCATTAATCCTGTATTCGAAATAAATGGGCGAAAGACGTCGACAAAACGGGAGACCTTGACACTTGAGACGTTAAGTTGTAATTTGTTGTTCACGCACCAAACAAATAGATTAATTAGGTATTTTTGAAGATTTAAGAAATCAGACACATTTTCAAAGGACAATACATTATTTAATCATCGGCGTACATGAGGCATTGAGAATAAACAAGAAACTTTACTTCTTGATTAGTAGCAGTAATAAAAGAAGTGACTGTTTACTCGCTTAAGTAAGCCTAGGCATTTCGTAACGTTCTTGGCGACATGTGCGGTTATTCCAACGAAGGTTGTCATCAACACACATAACGAGAATGGAAAGTCTTTCAGTTTCAGCGATGCAAGGATAATGGCAGACTGTCTTGTCTAGGTTTCGCTTTATTGACGGAAGACACGATTGCGTTTTGGAAGCAGTTAATTCCACCTATTTGTATCCTACTGAACTATGATGTCAAGATCGGAATTTAATGAACTTAAAATGTTGCTACCGTTTCAATTCTGCACCCAAAGATGAGGGCCGCGAACCAGGAGACGAATATGAGAAGCTGAGGATACTATCATCTGCGAAGTAATGAATCGAGTTAGAAGTAGCAGATAGTAGATCATTTATAAAAATGAGAGAGTCGGAGACAAAACAGTGCCTTGGGGAACACCAGCATTTATTTGATGAGTTGCAGACTTGTAATCATCCAAAACAACTTGAATAGAACGCTCCGAAAGGTAGTTTAACCCAATGAAAAAGAGCGTCATCGGTTCGAAATGCACGCATTTTCGACAAGAAAGCTTGATGCCAAACTTTCTCAAACGCATTTGAAATTCACCACCCTGGGTGAAGAGATTAGTTCTATTTTTCGGTTAGATAAATCATCAAATCACCAGTGGACATGTTGCCGTTCTGCCGGTCATTAAGGAGTTTTTGGGATTCAAGTTATTGACGGTTAATCATCGTTTTCATGACTTTCGAAAGAAGGACGTAAGTGCAATTGGTCGGTAGGAGAAGGGAGAAGAAGATCCGCTTTTTTCGAGACAGACTGGACATTTCTGTTTTCCATCTTCTTGGAAAGAGTCCTGAAGAATGGGACAGATCGAAAAGTTGAAGAACACCACTTCAGAGCGATAAGCGAAATACCATCAGGACCAGCGGATTGATGTAGGTCCAGATCTCCTCTTGCCACTGTACGAGTGCGAAGGTGGATTGGTCTCATGGAGTATTCTACGCGCTCGATCAGGGAGAGATAAAGAACAATCAGGTAGTGTTCAGCTAGCTGCAAAGAGAACAGCAGGCAGATTGGTTTTATCTAGAGAGCTAACAGCTGGAATTAAATGAGTGTCGGGATCGATGAAGATGACGACTATTGATGTTTTTAACAAACGACCAAAAGTTGTTACTACCCGTGGGACTTTGTAGTATTTTTTGCCTAAACTTTTGGTCGTAGGAGAATTTGACAAGATTGGGCATTGCATTCGTTTCTGGTTCGTTAAGACTTTCTTTTTCAATCCAATCAGTTGGCCTTATATGACCGCAAGCCTACCTGTTTTAGCCTGAAAGTCTCTTTGCGGCCCGAGTCATACCACACGTTTACCTTGGGTTTGATACTTTTTATCCGGTTAGGGATAAAACATTATTGTAAAATTGTGTTTGCTTTCACATCAGCAGCATCTACGTCGCTATCGAGGAAGCACAACGATCAGTGAAAACTCTTGAAAAAAAAAACAGATTTTCCCAATCGGCTCTCTCGTTTTGCCGTACGTTTTCTCGAGAGTTTATTCTTTAACTAAGTGGTTGGAGTACGAGAATTTCGCTCATATGACACAATGGTCTGACGAACCCACAGGCGATAATATACGTTTATAGCGTATTTTTCAGGGTGAGAGGTAAGAAACAATTCCAGTGTGTTGGCGGTTCGACCGCTATTCGTGTTGGCTCATTTATAAGCTGAGTTAGACTATTTACCTCTTGAACAACAACAAAAAAAGGGCGAAGAATTCAACGTACCTTCCTTCGGGTGTTGTCTGACCAGAATAACGAAGCTAACTTGATTTTTGTATATTGAAATCACCTGCAATGACGATTTCAGTGCGAGGGTGAAGGGTATCAATTCTTGTGATGGCATCTGGCCTTCTATAAACGAAACAGTAATGGATTAATTGCCTACGAGCATGGAATTTAAATTTAAAGTTGGTAAACTGCATCACTATGAACATAAACGTGGAAAGAATAATGTCACTAGCTTTTACCCAAGTAGACTAAATTCTGTTATATCAGAATCAACGCTAACATGGGTTTCGCTAAGTGCCAGAACAGCAGATTTATTTTGACAGACGTGGACATACAACGAAAAAAGATTCACCCTCAAACCAAGGATGTTTTTCACATCTACTCTGAATTTTCTACGCATTATGATAGACAAACATAAAAAAAAAAACTTCGACGCGACCTAGGCAACTCCCAACGGGTGGGGAGGCCGTTAAATAAAAGGTAAGTAAGTAAAAAGTTAAGCTGCCTTGTCACCCACAATCTTAGTTCGGAAAAAAATCTGTCAAAGTTAGTCAAGGTGACATACGAAAATTCTCATTTCAAGCAATTCTCCCATAGCCATGGTTGTTTTCGCGCCAAATAAAAATTGTTAGATAACGCTTATATACATCAATCAGGACAAATCATTCCGCATTTAAATTATTCGCTGATTGATGATGATTGATTGATACAAGACATACACATTGTACTCTTTCGGCTTCAATAAAAAAGCATCCAGATTTTTTGACATCAATTTTGAAAGCAACGCCCACCATCTGAACTTGACTAAATGAATTTTTTAAATCTCCCAAAAAAATACCAAATAAACATCTTCCTAATTGAACCGTGTACACAAATAAGCAGAGCAATTCTTTCTTAAAACGATGACGACCAGCACAACGTCCAAAGATACGAGCACCTTCATGTTTATATCTAATTTTAAACTCTTCGACCTGTGGACAAAAGTAAATATATACTCGCCATCCCCAGATACGGCACTAACAAGGGTTCAAATCCAAATACAAATTACAAACGCTACTGGGCGCATCCAGCCCTGATATTTTTCAATGATTGATTAACTTTGATCTGTCTGCAGCGATAAAAGCCCAATAAAAGGTAAACAATTCCACATAGCACGTCTAATCATCTACAAGTTTGAGAAACTCTTTCGTTGCCCTTTTGCCCTACAATTAGCTATACGAGTAAGATCCGTGAAGGCAATGGAAAACGAATTGAATTTGTGGTCACCTTATGCGGGTTTTGGGATAAGAAACGAAGCCCAAACAAATTCGAATCATGACCAAGAGTAAGGAGGTGTATCTGACTGGCACCATGTGTATCTGTGGGGCATTCAAGTAAAGGGTCAATGCCTCCATGCGTGCAGTAATTATTATCATGTTGAGAGCATACAAAAAAAACAAGAAAAAGCCCTTCGATTGGAGTTGCAAGAGTTTCCGCCAGACTATTCACTTTTTCGGAATTAATTTTTTTTTTAGATGCCCATAACTAGAATTATGTTGTCTCTTGAGCAAGGGGAAAACTCCCCAATTCGTTGAAGACTTTCATAGTCTTGAAATTCTGCAACGGTTTTTGATTTAAAAGTACGCGTTGTATTTGCTTTTGCTTGTTTTTTTTTTAAATATTTACGTTGAATGTTCAATTTTATTCTATTCTTGAACTTGGTGGCCCTGAGTGCACCAGCATAAGAAACAGCTGCGTTCAATATTGTTTGTCGGAATTAGCTATTGCATGGGCAACATTATTTTGGTCGATTTAATTGCTTGCTGCTGGGAGTTTGGTATTTCCGGGTGTAGAACAAGCACCATTTCAGGGGTAATTTTTGTTGGATTTGTGGCATTCTACGTTGGAATCTCGCGTTACAGTCCCACATTTTATAAAAAAAAATCTCAAAAGCATAACATTTGTAACAGCAATCGACTGCAACAGGTATTTTCCACTGAGTTGGAGATAAAACTCTCAAGTGCTGGTGCATTCGTTTCGATATACCTCGGTAGAAAAATATGTTTCGATATTCTAAATAATCTACAGCGACATCGACTTAGCCAGAAGAGTGAAGGTCCAACGACTGAGGTGGCTGGGTCATGTAGAGCGAATGGACGTGAATGATCCGGCCCGGAAGATCTTCCATCCACAAGAAGAAGACCGCGACTGTAGCGCCACCCTCAGTAAGAAAGTATTCTAAATAAGGATCAAAGTTGTAGAGCGACGCTTAATTGAAGAATTTACTTTAATTTTGACTTTCACCTAAAATTCCCAGAAACTGTTCGCAAAGTGAATGGTCTTTACGGTGGGTAGGAGGAGCTCGAGGTTGGAATCTCACACAGGAACACATAGCATTTTTTCCACCACCTACCTCATGCGAAAGTAAACACTGTCATGAGAACCTTCTCAAAATTAGCCGTTCGCAATCCGTGTTAAATTGCAGGTCCCTTCCATTCGTGTTAAAAAAATATAGCTTCGCACACACATGTGGTTGGAGAAGACAGGTTTTAGGCCCTATATAGGTCGCTTATGCCATGTATTTTTTTTTTTTTTTTTTTTGAGTTTCAGTGTTGACAGCAATTTTATTATTAAGAATTCGGGCGAAGAACCTGTCTTAGAAAAAATAGAGCGCTGCCGGTTTCAAAGGAGTCAACCCGGTCAAAAAGGCATTATCGATGAGCGCTTGTTTTCAATCGCAAAAGGGAGGCAGGCCTAAAAACTTCTGGATCACAAAAATTAAGAACACCATCATTTATTTTTCCTCAGTGACGAAATTATTCGAAACTAGGAGGCCTGACGATACTTTTTGAAGTCAAAGTCAAAGGCGGACCAGTGCGAATGCCGGAAAGTGGGGGAGGTTGTGATGACCTTAGTTCTGATTATAACTTCGCCACCAAGTAAGAAAAAGAAGAAGCGGATCAAACCAAATATATCAGCTGTGTGCATCTGTTGGGTCATCCAACAAGAGGTGTCATTCTACATCACATGCCATTGTTGAACGGTCAACCCTCATCTGTCATTGCCATGATTTTCTGGGAGGATATTGAAATACTGACATAAATACTCGAACAATGTATTGAAATAGAGAAAATTCCAGGGTTCGTAAAATATCGCTCGCGAACGATAAAATAAAGATCTTTATCGTTCTTTATCGATCTTCTCACGAACCATACAAAATAAAGTTCGCGAACGATAAAATGTTCGATCTTTTAAAATTTATAGTTCTCTCACGAACGAACTGTATCCTTTTTTTTCTGTATCTCTCATTCGTGAGAGATCGGAAAAAAGAAATACAGGTATAATATGGTTCGCTCGCGATAGGGATCCGTAAAGATCCATAAAACAAAATCATTCTCGATTCGCGATTTATATTTTAAATAGTTATTATTTTGGTTGAAATGGGGAAAATAAAGACATTTGAGTTAAATTAATATGTTTCTTATAATGAAGAAGCTGACGAATCAATTGAGCATTGGAAAACAGCGAAGAGGTTCTTCTAGGCAAGCTTGCACTAGTGCTGGCAGTGCCATCAACAGAAGTCTCTGTTGAACGGGCTTTTAGCGCTGTACCAGACAAAAAACAGAAAAAAATTATCCAAAGAAACAATAAATAATGTTTTGTTAGTTAAACTGAATGCAAATTTATTCCAAAATCTTAAAATGTAGATAATAAAAATACTTTTCACTTATGTTCTTTCAATATTAAAATATGTAATATAATTTTCATGTAAGAACCATTCGCGAACGGATCTCCAATAGTTCGCACGTGATAAATTCGCGAACGAACTATATTTTACAGATCGCAACAGATTTGATTCGATCGCGAAAACGAATTTTATTTTTAAACGAACCGAAAAATAAGGTTAGCGATCGAATCATAAATTAAATTCCTTTGCCAACTTTTCATTACAGAACGAATCATATTTTATCGTCTGCGAACCTTCGAAAATTCCCTTCAAAAACAGTGAAAACAACGCGAAAACGTTTCGTGAAGTTCGAACTGCTTTTGGACATCATCAAGCCCCTTCTCGCACAGCTAAAGTAAATGTAATCAATCGATTTGGACGTCTCGAACAGATTAGTGGCGTGAAGGCTCGTCCGTCAAGATCAGCTGAAAATATCGGCGACGTAGCTGTGAAGACTCCAACTCGTGTTAGTCCGGCAAGGTCAGCTAAAAATATCACCGCCGTAGCTGCTTTCATGCTTTTAAGGTTCAGTTAACAAACGAATTACTTTCGCTGATTGAATGCTGGAAATGAATGAACAAACATGATTATACACAAAATTAATCTGAGTGATGAGGCTCATTTCCAATTATCTGGGTACGTAAACAAACAAAACTGTTCCCATCTGGGGTTCCGAAACCCAAAAGAGAAGTAGTGGAACAACCTCTCCATCCACAGCGAGTGACAGTTTGGGCCATATTTTTTCGAAAATTATGCTGGTGCGACCAGTGAATGGATTGCGTTACCAAATGATGTTGTCTGACTTTGTGTTGCCTGAAATTGATGCTATGACTGTGGACGACATTAACTTTCAGGAGAACGGCCGGTGCCACATGTCACACAGCTGGTGAAACAATAACTATATTGCGTGACTAATTTCCTGCACGTGCGATTTCTTGAAATTGAAAACTCAATTTGCTGCCGAGATCGTGCGATTTAACACCATTAGAACTTTTCCTTTTGGTGATACGTTAAAAATAAAGTCTATGCCACTGCTCGCTCCACCAACGATTCATGCACTAAAAGAGCAATCACCGCAGTTATGCGAATTGACACCTTTTGTTGGATGACCCTATTATTTTCACTTTTATTAATGATGATGATTTTCTAGAATTGGTGTTGTTGCGATGAAAAAACAAATTAATAAAGAGATTTAACGATGAATTATTCCTTGCATGTTAAAAATAATTAATTTCCATACCTGCAATCTGATCGCTTAAAAATAGTATATTTGTACTGACACCTTTCGGCAGTAAACGATTCAAGCACGCAATTGAATACGGGATGTCGTCAAATAGTTTATGAATTAAGACTGATTTTTTGAGACGAAATTCGAATATTACTGCAGGGAAATGCTATGCCACATGCATATCGTCACGTGAGTTCTTATTTGTCATACAGACCATTTTGATTCAAAATGAGTTTTTAATGGCATCTTATATTTTAAGTCACGCTCTTTCGATTGCTGCAATCCGATTTGTCCTATCTCTTTTAGTTCCCGAGATACAAACATGTCGAAATGTTCTACAGACTACTTTTGTTCAATGAAATTTTTGCTTATTTGTTTTATTTGAAATGTTAGTATGCAGTAGGACAATTTTCATAGCAAAGTTTACGTTATTTGCATTTTGTTTCTAAATGTCCTAAGTATAATGAATTTGGATATATTAGACAAAATGACGACGCAAATTTTGTGAGTTGCAAGTTTGTGCTTGTTTGTTGTATATCAAATGCGAAATACAAAATTTCATACAAAATTATATTGCGTAAGTTGAGTTGCGTATGGCATTTGACCGAAAAAGGGCGTGTAAGCAGGTTAGGTGAAGTTGCGGTGGCTGTCAGCTAAGGCCAATACACTAGGCCAATGTTAGGTGTGATTGTGATCTATTAACATTTTTCCCTCTACTCATCAAATCATTCAGAGCTTCTGATGAAACATGAAAGACTTATTACATAAGTGTTAACCAAGTAGCTTAGATCAGATTTTATTTCTATAAATGTAAAATGTGTCGCCATGTATATCCACATGTTAACTGTGCACTCTTAAAGAATGTTGTTCTTATTGCACAGCAAATTATTAAGATAAATAAATACAAAATACAAATATCAACTAATAAGAAGGCTACTAGATAGAGAATTATTTTATGGGAAAGTGAATGGCATGTACAAAGAAGGTGAAGTGTTGTCTCCTCCTCCTTGAGCATTCAGCTTCTGCAGAAATTGTTTGAATACACGCTAAGCATTTTAACCATCTGCTGGTTACCTGGCCCCGTTGGCATTATAGCGGAACCATTTATAGACCTGAACAATTATTCGGGATAAGAGAACACACTCTACACGAAGAGTTCAGGAAATTTGAGAAAGAAACATGGTCCAGAACTTTTCTTAACCTCAGCGTAAGCAAGAATAACATACAAATCCTGATAGGTCTCCTTACGGTGCACTGCAGACTCAAAGCGCACCTGAGGAAAATGGGTATGCAGTGGGACCGCCAAAACTCCACACCGCATACTGGAATCCTGTTGGGCATTGACCAACAAAAGGATAAGATATTTGGGCATACAGCAAATGTTAGACAAGGATATACAAACCATGGATTACACCTCATTCTCAGATTCGTCAAAGAAACTGGACTGGAGGCTGTGCTCTAAGGTGCGTGACTTGCCAAGGCTAAGTCAGAGCAAGATTCAAATACATTTCATAGAAGAAGTGTATTTCGAGAAGCTCTGGAAGAGGTTAAAAACCCCCCCAACAAGGTATAACCAGGTGACCATTAGGTCGCAGTGTACTATACCCTCACTATTATATTAATTGTTAGACGACGAAGGAAGCCAAATATCCTTCAACTGATGACAAGTAAATCAGACACTCTTAATTTAGATACACTTTGGTCGAGTAATTGGCTTGGCCATCCGATATTAACAATGTTAACCGGCAATTTTAGATTAACTTAGTAACTGACTGACTTCTTAAATCTTATCATAAATATTTCCTTTCGGGAATTCCAAGACAATCCGCCAAAAAAGTCAACAAATCATGAGATCGAGCGCTAAAAAAACGATCTCCTGAAAAGTTAAGTCATTGGCGTATAAAACAAATAAGAATAGTTGTGTTTAATGAACCTGAGCTGCACAGAAAATTACGGAAAAGATCAGAAAAGTACAGGATTTTGTGTTCCATGAGCAAAAATCTTGACCCAAAATGTTTTACGTTCTGTCACTTTGTGTTCCATGACGCTGTCCAGCTCAGTTAAGTACAGGATTTTCTGCACCTTCTTTTGAGGAAGGGCAACTGCGTGAAATTAGTCAAATTGAAGACGTCAAATGTCAGCTGATTTGTTGGTTTGGCATGAAATTTTGCATTAGCTATTTTTTCCTAAAAATATTCGCATAATTTCACAAAAGTTAAAATGGAAAACGTACAAATTGAAATTTAATTAGCATCGGGTCAAACATTGACGATGCAATGCTCACCCAAAACTAGTAGTATACCTGACAAAAAGTGGAGAAGAGTGCTACATGTATTTCTGGAGAAAATGTTTTGGCCGCTTCCATTGCGATGTACTCATTCGATAATGCAAATTGTTGCACTATACATTGATACAAATCGCGACTCACTCGAAAGTGGGTTATAAATTCTGTTTCAGTATAAGAATTAACTTCTTCTTCTAAATACCTAGAACTCGTATTTCTGTCGTCCTTTCCAACGAAAAACAGTGGAAAATCTTCTTGATCATCGCTATTGCTGGTATCCGATGTTGTAATATCCGACGAACTTAACATGATGCTACTGCCAGAATCTTCCAACATCTCGAGTATAAAAAAGTCTGAAGTATTCATTTCATTTTATTTATCAAAAGCAACTTTGAATCTCACTTTTCATTTGGATTTATTTATTTTGGAATTCAACAGCTGATATGAGAGCTGTCACATGAAGCTGTACTTTTTTGTTCTAACTTGATCTGACAGTTTTCGCTCATGTGTGCTGATCTGATCTGTTCTGTTCTGATCTTTTGTTCATTAAACACAGCTAATATACACGTTACGATATTATGAAAATGCGTAAGTACATATGTATCTACATACGTTCACGTTTGGAAAAAAAGTGATGAAACTTGTAAGTCAGCTGCGAGGTTATCCATCTGTAAAGGTTTCTGCTTAATGAAGCAAATGTGTATAGGAATTAAGAACTATTTGCTTATTGCATAGCTACTTGTGAGAGGAACTTGGCTACTGTGATCATTTCCAAAAAATGTTGACCTAGGTTTCTCAATACAAAGGTAAAGTAGAGTATTGAAAGAGCGGACGTTATGGACTAGTATAATGAAAGAACGGCCGTTTTAACGGCCAGCTGTACTGAGATAAAAAGGACCATAAAGCAAGTGCTAACTACCTTTTACTTAACAGACTCCCCACAAAGTTGTTGATATCAAAAGTGACGTTTTGTCCTAGGCGGTGGACAGATATTTGTTTCCACCCATTTCTTCTGTTCTTCAATCGCCATAACGGCCGAGGATGTCGCATGCCGATATCTTCCACATACACCAGTAGCTGGACGGATATATTGAAGATAGTGTTGACATTTGCCGCTCGCACTAATTTTCCCAGAGCAAGATTGAGGAAGTCGCATGATAGCATATCTCTTTTTTGAAATCCGATGCAACTTTGGAATAATTCTATAGAGCTGCTTCCAAACTGAAAATTACAGCGCGTGTTTTTGAATATTACGGGGCACATATAGATCAATTTTGCCGGGATCCCATATTCGGTAATCGCCATGTAGAGCTCCTGACGATGAATGCCATTTTATGCCTCTTTAAAGTCAATAAAAAGATAGCGAGTCTAGACTTGCAATTCGTTGGTCTTTTCCAGGATTTGCATCAGCGTGAAAATTTGGTCTATTTTCATCTACCAGGACAAAAGCCACACTGTTACGTGCCAATTAGTGTGTTGCTGAACTTCTTCAGTCGTTCACACAGTACGTTGGATAGGATCTTATATGCGACATTTAGCAGGGGTATGCCTCGATAGTTCGTGCAAGGATTGCCATTCTTGTAGATTAGGAATATGGAGTTGATAGTCCAGTCATCGGGCATGCTTTCTTCCACCCATACTTGGTTGATGATTTAGTGCATTCGTAAAACCAAATAATCACCTCCGTATTTGAAAAGCTCCGCTAGTAAGCCATCAGAGCCATCGGCCTTATTGTTCTTAAGCTTACTTATAGCTACGCCAACCTCTTCTATACCTGGTGATGAAATCTGTTCTTCATTGACAGGACGTTGGTTCTCTTCTTGCCCTAGCTATCACTGTCTCTACATGCAGCCCATTTAGCAGCTGTTGGAAATGCTGCTTAGAAACATCTTATATTCCCTGAGCATCGGTGACTAGGGTTCCGTCGCTGTTTCGAAGAGCCTGCATCCCGGTCTTAAAGCCAGCAGCCAGTTGCTTCGTTTTCTTGTAAAATCTCCGAATGCTATCCGGATGCTCCAGAGCGGTCGAATGCCTGCTGTTTCTGATGTCACTAATTCAAATAAATACAATACCATACAAAGTACTTATGTGCCACTTAAATCCCCATTAAATAATTAGGGAAACCCCTCAATATCAAAATAAAAGGGAATTTAATCATACAGTTCGTTTGGTTTTGTTTATTTTGGGGATTACCCAATTCTTTTGATGGTCAAAAGTATGACGAAAACTCAGTTTTCTCCCTACGTTGCGAATTCGTGATATATGATGCCGACAAGTAAGAAACTTAGCAATATAGCCGAAATGCTTGCCTCTTGAAAACCGCAAGAATGTTCACGTGTTCAAAAACGAGGTGTCGGCAAAGATTAAATGTGTACATACGTGTTTCATTAACTATTTTCCAGTTTTAAGTGCAACATTTTTTTAAAATCGATTTGTTATTTGCCCATTTGAAATTGTCTTCTATAAAACGTGTGGAATAATTGCTTTGTTATCTCATTAAATGCAACTAAGTATTATCGACGTACTCTCACGTTGTATATTCCTGCATTGGACATCATTTTCCAGTTTCCAATTCTTTTTTTAGCAAAGCTGTACAAATATGCGTCAAATGCAAAAAGAGATCCGAACTTGTAAAAACCTTCATCTTTTGAAAAACAAAATCCTACAACTTACCAACACTCAAGGGCGTAAA
The DNA here is from genome assembly GCA_949715645.1 of Portevinia maculata. Classification (NCBI taxonomy): domain Eukaryota; kingdom Metazoa; phylum Arthropoda; class Insecta; order Diptera; family Syrphidae; genus Portevinia; species Portevinia maculata. The sequence goes on from OX454525.1 coordinate 105,049,345, forward strand.
ACCGAGGTTTCGTATTTTCGTTTTAAATACTAACGACACCTATAAGTTCATACTGTCACCATAGGTGGCTTATTGACTTAATGCAGCGATCAACAACCTCATTAACAATATAATCCCTTATTTTCCGCTTACCAATAGCATTAGAACAATATTCTACTAAAAGCATTGTCGACGAACTCAAATTGCCATGTCTCCACTTCGACTACATCAGCAACTCATCACGATATCATAATAAAACTAATTTTTATGTCCCAAGATCACAGCCAACATACATATTTATTTATGTCCCTCTTGCATCGGTTGAAGATGCACTCTAGCGCCCTCCTCGGCATATAATTTCTATTGACGTTATATAACATGTTCTCAAGATGGAAACAAAAATCCAACTTGACACATCCAATAAACTACAGCATGCGGCTGTGAACGGGAATGTCTTGTGCCTGTGGCATGATATGTCACATTCTCAATGCGCTTGGGTGGCATATATTTAACCACTGCCCACGCAAACATTCACACCTACGTGCGAAGGTCGATTATCATGCTCCGATGGTAAGATAGTGCGACCGAGGAACATCAAGCTTTGATCAATAAAATATCTATACATATTTGAACTTTTTACGGGACCATAACGGATATGGATGAGAACAACACGACACTGTCAATGTCATTGTTATGCAACGCATACTGTCTAAACAGAAATGCGCATTATTCGAAAGATACTAATTTTATAGCGGCTTACGTGTGAGGAAATTCGTCTGTTGCAGTACCGTTTGAAGCAATTATAAAAACGTGACGAAAATTGACCAGCAATTAGGGATGCATGTTTGTTTAGTTTATATTTGAACTTCGTGTGTGGAGGTACAGAGATACATAGACAGAGAGGTCCGGCGGAAGACGTTCCATTTTGGTTCCCATTTCTAAGTATCTACTCGTAGTTATGCTTGTAGTCAATTTACCATTTCAAAACCACTTGACTGATCTAAATGCACATCATACTGATGTACGAGTACATAGAACGAAGATCTGGATATCTATTTGGCGTTTAAGTGGTTAGCATCACTGCCACATGCCAACCTAAAGTGGATTGAGGAGGCAAATTATTTATTATAATTGTTGTGCGTACACATCATGTGGATGTTGGATAAATGGATGCTTCCTTTCTAGAGTGTTCTCATTATGATCTTTTACGGCAAAGATATAAATTGGAATCTATGTACTTGGGCACGTATGTAGTTAAGAGACCAGTTAAATATGAATAACGATTTGTATTTTGTAAATGCACAACGATAAAATATGGACAATAAAATAACTGACTAGAGCAATGCAGATTATGATGAATCAGAATTAATAAAACTAGACTAATACAAAGGTGGCAAACCTGCTGATATTGAGTCTCGTCCTTTGAATGAAATACCAAAATGCCTGTATCTCAAGAAGGCGTGTGGAGTGAATATGAATGTCTCTTAAGCGGCCCTTACACGGTCAATCGAATGACATCAATCAATGACATCAACATGTGTTTGTGAAAATGTATCTGTAACGCACATTTGGTGAAGTCTGATTGAGGAAAATCAAAGCAAGTTTGATTTTGCATGATGAACATCATGCTGATTGATATGTGTAAGGGTTGGATTGACGTAATTACTTCATTGTGTTTTGTGTCACGGAAGCGAAAACATATCTGGCGCCAGCGGAAAATTAAAGGACGCTGAAGACCGAGCATTTGTATCGGAATTAATTGAAACGTATCGGTCATTACCGAGTTTATGGGTTGTCAAAAGGAAAGATTATAGCGACCGAAACAAAAAAAATGCAACAATATGAAGTTTTACTGCGAAGGTATAAAGAAAATCCATTCTCATGAAATTTGTTTAATCGTTCTGTGCAGATATTTTCAATTCATTCAAAAGATTTTCATGTACTGATTCCTTTTTTTAACCACTCCTTCATCCAAATTCTCTTTTTTCTCGAAATTTGTTTCTTTTTCCTCTTTATGCAATGTGCAAGAGCAATATATGCAATACAATCGTCCGTTTCACTCATCGCACATCCGTACACCACGAAAACTCACAAAAACTAAAAATTTGACGTCAATCGATTGAACTGTGTAAGGGGTAGCGTCAATCCACACATACACGATGCATGATGTCAACCGATTGACCGTGTAAGGGCCGCTTTACTCCGACCAAACATTAAACCAACATTGAAACCAAACAACCTTCTCCAAGTCTCCAAATTAACCGTATAAAATGCAAATCTTCAAAGCATAGGTTTCAAAACAAAACTGGGGAGTCTACTTGCAAATAAGTGAAATCAATCACAAGGGCTAGCAAAGTAAGACGTTATAAATACGAACACATCTTTGACACAAATTCACAGCAGCTCAAGATGTCGAAAATGGAAATAAAAATAATTATCGACTGTTCATAATATGTGTTTGGCAACCAGCTTTTGGAAACTATAGCTACAAATTAAAGGCCCAGAGATCAGTTTTCTTCTATGGAAAGACTTAAGTAAATCTTATTTATTTATACAGAGCGTGAAGCCGTTACGAGGGCGCTGTCAGGGTGCTGTTACTTTAACGAGACTTAGAGACAACTTCCAAAGCAAAGAACGTCCTTAAAGTAATCAGCGATTACTTTAAAATCAAGCAAATTCCAGGGACAAATATGTCTGTCTTCTGCAGTGATGAAAATCTAATAATAATAATAATCGAACGCAATACCCGCCGGGGCCAAGTAACATCTAGAGTTTTTTTCCACTGCCCCACCTCTTGCGAACGTCTGACGAGCATCCAAGAGTATCAATTGTCATGAAAAGCTTCTCAAATTTGCCGTTTGGATTCGGCCTAAAGTTGTAGGTCCCTACCACTTCCCATAAGAAAGTGGTTGGAGAGGCTAGGTTTTAGGCCCTGCATGGGCCTTAATGTTAATGCCTTATATTTATTTTTTTCTGTAGAGATGGAGACAGCCACCTCTATGATTAGCTGTCGAACTGATGCATTGCGAAGCAAAAAAAAAACAAAATTTGTGACAACTCATTGTGTTATTCACCGACAAGCACTAGCATCCAATACTCGACCAGCTGTTTTGTATTCAACCATGAAACTTGCAATTAACTTGGTCAATACTCTAAAAAAGGCAACACAACACGTTTAAGACCCTCCTCGAACCCAATTTGTATCTATATATTACCAAAATGTTAGGGGACTGCTCACCAAAAGTTCGAACGTTTACTTAAGCTCCCAAAAACTTCCTTTTGATGTATTTGCCCTCACTGAAACAAACCTTACACCAGATTTTCATAATAGCGAGTTCTTTAATTCCGATTTTAATGTATTTCGAAAGGATGTTTTAGTTTCTAATGATAGTCCTAACATAGATCCGCTTAGAAGATTTTCACCCGTACGCGGCGTTTTGTTGGCACTTCATTCTTACCTCAATTCTTCCCTGGTTATTATTCCCAACACAGTTGACCTTGAACTTATTTGTGTTAAAGTCTGTTTATCTAAACGTTGCCTCTACATTTTGTGCTGTTACATACCACCCGCCCAACCAACAACCGTATATCTGCTTCTAGTTAATGCAATTGACTATGTGGTTGATCTCTCTAATCTCGAAGATGACATAATAATCGTTGGCGACTTCAATCTCCCACGTTTAAATTGGGTAGTATCTGACGATGAGACTTATTTCATTTCTTCCAACGCCAGCTCGAAAAAAGAAACCCTCTTTACTGACTGCCTCCTCTCTTCTAATCTCGCCCAAATGAGCGGTGTAAAAAACTGTTTGCAAAGACAATTAGATCTGATTTTCTCATCTGATGCTCATAATACTGAAGTCATCCAAACTCACCATATCCTTTGAAAGATAGACAACTATCACCCCCCCATTTGATTTACCTTTGCTTTCAAATGTGATTATATTAAACCGTACCCCCTAACGTCGCATTGTTTTAACTTTCGTAAAGCAAACTTTGATAAACTTAACGACCTTATTGAGAACATAAACTTTGATTTCATCTCCAACGACTCTAACATTGATGTTATAATAGCCACCTTTTATGAACAGATCCAAACGTGTTTTTGTCAGTCTATCCCCCTACTACCGCAGAAGAACTTTACTTCTTCACCTTCGTGGTATACCAAGGAACTCCGCTCACTTAGGAATAGGAGGAATAAACTCTGGAAAAAATACCTCTGTTCGAAGTCGAATCATGACTTCTACAACTATATCTCAGCTTATAACAACTTCTCCTACCTAAGCGAGTCCGTATACGATAATTATCTTATCCAAACCCAATCGGATTTAATTTCGAATCCAAAACTCTTTTTTAAATTTATAAACTCAAAGAGAAAATCTGATGGTTATCCGTCAACACTAAAATATAACAACTCCTCATCATCCGATCCAAACTATATTTCTAACCTTTTTGCTGATTTCTTTGGTCAAGCTTTTTCTCCAAACGATAGAGAGGTTGACACAAACAACTTTAATCATATGCACAACTGTACCCAAACCAACCTTAGTTCCATTAACATATCCCTATCCTCGGTAATTAATAAAATCCGCTTGTTGAAGAATGACTTTTCTTCGGGTCCTGATGGGATTCCTGCTGTTGTCCTTAGAAGCTGCGTATCCAATTTAGCTCAACCACTCACTGATCTCTTCCAACTTTCCATTTCTCAAGGTGTGTTCCCAAAAACATGGAAAGACTCGCTCATTATCCCAATTCATAAAAAAGGGTGCAAAGGAGATATCTTTAATTATAGACCCATTGCCAAACTTTCCTGCATGCCCAAAATGTTTGAGAGTATAATTTATGATATTTTGGTTCCTCATTGTAAACCACTTGTCTCCCCTAAACAACATGGCATTCTTAGTGGTATTATTTGCTCCTTGGAAGCTGGAAATGAAGTTGATGCTATCGCTACTGATTTTAGTAAAGCATCTGACAAAGTATCTCATAACATTATTATCTTCAAACTTAAATCCTATGGCTTCCCGCCCTTTCTTATATCTAGGATTCAATCGTATTTAAATGACCGTCGTTACAGAGTAGTTTTTAGATCTTGCAGCTCCAACCCTATCTGCCCTACATCTGGGGTCCCTCAAGGAAGTCATTTAGGTCCTTTGATTTTTCTATTGACCATTAACGATGTGGATCTCATCCTTAATGGATCCGAGCTTCAGATTTACGCTGACGACATGCGTATTTCTAAACATATTAAATGCATGGCCGATTTTCGACTACTTCAAGCTGACCTAAACAATTTCTTTACTTGGTGCCAAAACAACTTTCTCGAACTTAATGTGAATAAATGCCAAGCCATTACCTACTCACGAAAACGCCCTCTCTTACCACAACGTCAATATTTTTTTGAGAATGAGCCAGTTGCAATTGTCACTTCCATTCGTGATTTAGGTGTTTTATGCGATAGCGAACTCAATTTTCGATCTCAGTATGATAATATCATTAACAGAGCTAACTCAACTCTAGGTTTCGTTAAACGATGGTCGAAAGAATTCTCCAATCCCTATGTCACTAAGTTTCTGTATGTCACTTTTGTTAGACCTCTTCTTGAGTACGCCTCCGTAGTATGGTCTCCCTACCACCATGTTCATAGTCATCGTATTGAAGCCGTTCAACGAAGATTCATTCGCTTTTCCTTGCGATGCCTTTGTTGGAATGACCCATATAATCTTCCACCTTACGAAATCCGTCTAAAATTAATAAATTTACAAACTCTTAGTAGACATCATGATAATGCCGACATACTCTTTTTTATTTTATTATTTTATTGTTATTTAGTTTTTAAAATATTGTGTGCTTGTACTAAGCGAATGAATAAATTAAAAAAAAATGTTGCGATATGTTGTTACAGCATATAAAACAGGCTGAATTACTTCTCCAAAAGTTAAACTGGCATACCTCGATGATGTTTCTAAACATTTAAATCAACTTGGAATAACAAGGATCCAGGAGTACAAAAGTTCAAAGACTCGGCATATATTTAAAATTTTCAAAACAACTGCGTGCATGGTTGATGGTTGGAAACGGCCCCCCGATGAGGATGAACTTAAATCAGAAATAGGTCCATGGTGTTGCTCATGTGTACGGTGGTTGGGTCACGCTCTTACTCAGGGAACCATTTGCTCCTCTTGGAAGGAGCTTACCTTTGCCGTGCATGCGTTGTTGAAATCATTTAGATCATTGAAAACTGATTCACCTAGTGTAACCTTTCTAATGGTGCCGATGGGATGACTGATAGTCTCTTCTGCCTCTTCGTCCCTACAGCTTCCAGAGAAGGCATTGTAGTTAAAGCCCAGCGTTTGAACATGTCTTCCTATAGCACAGTGCCCGGTGAGGGTGTTTATTAATTTGGAGAGGGTTCCTCTCGTATGCCTCAGAAGTCTGATGGACCTGGATTTATTCAATGTCGGCTAGAGCAGCCTTGCGGTGTTGCATTGGTCGAGTTGGTGCTAACGACGGTTGGCGTTACTCACCGCATTGGTGTTAATTAGGTATTTAACATAAGACGTTGTCGCCTCGATGTCGGTGACGCTTATGCTGTTTGAACCAGAAGAGCCTCGTTGAGCCAGTTTGTCAGCTTCACAATTCAATGGTATATCACAGTGACCCGGCACCCAGCAAAGGCTGAGGCTATACTGACTACCTATCTCATTAACTGTCTTATATCTCGTTGTGCTGGACACAAGGGATTTGATGGCCGCCTGGCTGTCGATGTATATTACAATATCTGATTTCGATACTGTATTAACCGACAGCAAGTCAGTGGCTTGGCAGATGGCAGTGGCTTCGGTCTAAAAAACGCTGCAGTGGTCTCGAAGCTTAAAGGAGTGGTGGATGTCCACGTCTTCGAAGAAGACCCCCGCACCGACTGCGTCCTCGGTTTTGGACCCATCCGTAAAAATTGACAGCAATTCGTGGTACGTTGTTTCCACTCGGAATTAAATGTTGGTATCCCAACCTGAAATTGTGTTCAGTGGGCAGGTGGTCGGTGTTTGCGTGCATTCATCTGCAAAATTCAATAATTAGTGAGAATGGTTGAAATAGAAAACACCAAATGTTTTCCAACGTTCGAAAAACCGTTTGCTTTAAAACAACAATTAAATTATAAAATTATTACATTATTGTTCACCTTAAAGTACGAGTACTTCAAGCCGAATTGAAGTATAACTTTCCGCAACTAGCCAAGCAGAATCTTATCATATTCGCCAAATGATTTAAAACCCTTTCATTGTGAAGTTGATTGAAATTTTTAAAAAATTCAAAAATAATGTTTTGAGTACGGAATCAGAATGTGAAGGCATATCCCAAACTTTATTAAATTTATTACAAAAAGATATCTATAGCCGCGTTTCTTTAAGAAATGTATCCACACATAACAACGATTACAAAAATTATGGCAAATCCAAATCCATCTTAGCTCATGAGTCGAGATTTCAACGCTACTCTTCGAACGAAGCATTAAATGTCTGAATTGTATCAATGCAGTACTTGTAAAATACTACTTCACTACGGATAGATTTTCGAACAAAATGTGCATCATATTGTAACATATAATTATATACACTATCCGTTCACTTGGGGAGCGTTGGATGTACAGAGTTGGGAGCCTCGTTGAATGCCTTGAATACGAAATGTATGTCTTGGCCACGCAATGGACGACCAACATAAGTCTAATAGAAGGAGGCAGACTATAAGGATCTTTCCAACTTAAATATCTGAGGGCAAATTTTAGACATTTTTTTGCACTTGTCAACATTTAAAAGAAGACCCTCTTGGCCGAAGCATTATTATTCATTCGCTCAATGTAACCGAGGCAGTATAGTCGACGTGATTAAACTTTTTTGACAACATCCACACCTTGGTGGCCAAACCGAAATAGCAGCGGTTTCCTAAGGTTTTTCTCCGTCGGATCTCCACTTAGGTGTCATTCGTGAAGTTTATGTTAACTCCAAGGAAAATGAGCGCTTTAATTTCCTCGAAGTTATTGCTATCAACAATGACGTTTTGTCCTAGGCGGTGGACAGATGTTTATTTGTTGGTCGATCCTTTTTCTCGCCCTCATTTACTTCAATACCAACCAATTTCGCCTTTTCTTGGATCCTCTAACACGGCACCTGGACACTTAAGAAAGCGAAATTCGATGCGACACCTTATCAAAGGCTTTACTGAAATCTGCTGGACTCAATATTTTTATTTTTAAATGAATCGATTCGAAATTGATTTAGTTCCATTAATCATGTAACCATGGAACGACCATGGAACGACTCTTGAAAAAACAAATGTTAGTATATACTATTACTCGCAATATTTACAATCGAAGCCAACGCCGACACAATACCATTTAACCGACTCGATAATTACCTGAAAAGAAAAAAAAATCTTATAAGTCTTTCGTTTAATTCAAAAAAAATCTAAGGTAGCATATTATTACTTTAACTATAAGATAGATAGATAGACAGATAGATTGATTTATAAGATTGACACACAATTATTGACAGAGTGATTAAATCGAGTGATCGATGGCCACAAGGGCAGTGAGCCAGATGAAAGCATATATGCTATAGTAATATTGTATTTTTGCAATTCATATTCAAAATTTGTCTCTTGTTATTAACTTTCCACTGGAAGTTCTTGTAATGGGGCTGATTTTGTGAATCGCGGATTTTGACATATCTCCACGTTTCAAGGTCACCAGAATCCAAATCCAACGTTTTTATAGAGATGTCTGGCTGTGTGTATGTACGTATGTGCGTATGTACGTATGTGCGTTCGGTATTATTTTTCGCAAATCGTAAAAGAAGTGAATAAACAAATAAAACATTTAAACATACATCTCCATATATATTTTTAAGAATAAATACCAAATTTAAAAACAAAATCAATCAGGGAACTCCAAATAAAAGGACTTGAGTTTAGTCCGAAACTGCCCAGTGCCGCCTAGCCTTCGCACATGTCGAGGCAAGAAATTCCACAAGCGGACAGAGTTGATGAAGAACTGTCGTTCCGATGTGAGACACGTGACTCGAGGGTGAATAAGTTGTTGGGATCTGTTTGAGGAGCCATAGCACAATTTATGAAAAAGATAGCATGGCTGATGTGTCTGAACCACGTTTGATAATAAAATAAGTGAACGAAAGAGAAGTAAATTGTCAAGTGACATATTGAAAAGTGATTTAGAATAATTTGAAATACTGTCAAAACGATTCGAGTTGTAAACATAACGCACAGTGTTATTGAATGCGACGTTGAGCGTTCTCTAGCTGGCAGTATCACAGTTACAGAAAATATCGCAACCATAGCTAAGAATTGGAGCAATACGTGTTTTTGCTAACATTATACGTGTTTTTAGAGGAATAAAATGTTGTCAGATCCACAACCGTAACACACCGTACACTTTGCCAACGGCTGTAAGTGTCCTATTAAATATCATACCCAAATTTCTGACCGAATCGACATACTCCATTCTGGAGCCATTCAGCGTTAGGTCTGGAAAATAATAAGTGTCCATTGACTTTTTACTAATGACAATACATTTAGTTTTTCGAGGATTTAGAAATAGCCCATTTCTCTCGGACCAATCAGATATCCTCTGTAAATAAATATTGATCATATTAGCACAGTCTTCAATCATGCCAAGGGAACAACTTCGATACAGCTGTACATCATCAGCATACATGTGGATGGATGTCGATGTGGATATTAGAGTTGGAATCTCGTTAACATAAAGGAAAAAGAGGAGAAGGCATAAAATCGAACCCCACGATTGGTGAAAAGGCAGTCGGATGAATTATGTCCTACCGACACAGCTTGTTTCCTGAGCCTAAGGTATGCCGACATAAGTGAAACCGCTGAAGGTAAAAACCCGAACAACATAGAGAGCTTTTTACATAAATTAAGGTGATCAACAGTATCGAATGCCTTAGAGAAGTCTAAAAGTATTAAAAATGTCACCTTGCCCTCATCCAGACGCTGTCTAATCTCTTCAACTACGTTAATGACCGCAGTTATGCAGCTATGATTTTTTCTAAAACCAGATTGCATCGAGTGAATGTGGCAGTATTCTTTTCTATAACTGCTTCCTTCTAGGCTATTTTCCCAAAAGATGGAAAATTGCAAAGGTCGTTCCCATTCCAAAGCCTAACAAACCACTTACAGAAATCTCCTCTTACCGCCCCATAAGTTTACTACTGCTTAGGCAAGCTGTTCGAAAAAATAATCTGTCTTAAAATGACAGAAATCGTTGAAACTAAAAATATCCTTTCACCAGAACAGTTCGGTTTTAGGAAAGAACAATCCTCGACTCATCAGGTATTAAGACTTACCAAAGATTTAAAAAAAGCACTAAGACATAAAAAATCCATTGGAATGGTTTCCTTTGATATTGAGAAAGCTTTTGACAGCGTCTGGCATGACGGTCTTGTCCATAAGCTTCTAATAAACGGTTTCCCAATGTACGAGTATATTATAAAGATTATTAAAAGTTTCTTAAAGGAAAGAAAGTTCTTCGTTGAAATTTCACAACATAAATCTCCGTTGTATGCTATTAAAGCGGGTGTCCCCCAGGGCTCAACCCTCTCCCCCCTTCTTTACAATATTTGTGTCAGACTTCCCTGCTTTAAATCACTGCAAGAGATCATTTTTTGCTGATGATACATTTATTTACAGTATATCCGATAGTTGCCACCAAATTTTACTCAACCTTCAAAATGCTCTTGATGCCGTTCAAATCTATTTTTATAGCTGGAAAATCAAAATAAATCTTTTAAAGACACAAGCTTGTTTTTTTTTACAAAGAAACGAAAGCAAAGCAACCTTCCACAAATAAATCTTTCAGTGTGTAATGCTCCAGTCCAATGGGAACAAAGTATTAAATATTTGGGTGTTATTCTTGACAAAAGCTTAACTTACTCACATCAAACTTCCGAAAATGTTAAGAAAGGTCAATTTTTAATCAAAGTCTTGTTTCCACTTTTAAACAGAAACTCCCACCTAAGCCTTGAAAATAAATTATTAATTTACAAAGTTATTTTCCTACCTGCTATGTTATATGCATCTCCATGTTGGTACTATTGTGCTGAGTGCCACCACAAAAAAATTCAGATTTGTCAAAATAAGATTTTGAAAACAATTTCAAACCTTCCTTGGCATTTCTCAACTATTGGGTTGCATGAAATCGCAAAAAATCCTACTATAAAAGAAAATTGCTCAAAAATTTACGAGCAGCTTATGTATAAATGTTCAATAAATGAAAATTCAATATTAAAAAATATTGCCGCTTAGTTTGCATCTTTTTTATCTTAGTTTTAAGTATTTATATTAGTTTAAGTAAAATTGCCAGTGAGTTTTTGTAAAATTTTTCTCAAAACGAATACCTACCAATAAATTAAATATCCTTCCCTATTATAAAATTTATAGTTGCTAAGAATGTATATATTATTCTCATCTCTATGTACTAATTATCTAAATGTATTATAAATAGGTTGACACTAAATGAATAAATAAAGACAAAGACAAAAAGATGTGGCAGTTTATTTGCTTTTGCATTATCTATTTGTATTTTGTATTTTTATTAGATATTGTTCATAATTTTTTACAAAAACATTTGATTTGCCCGCAAAACCATTAGGTTTGTTTTCTCAAAGACCTTCGGAAAATAAGGAAGAATGGAAATAGGACGGTAATCATTACTATTTGGACTTTTGGGGATAGGAAAAATCTTCGCATTTTTCCATTGAAAAGGATAAATATACCAGTAGTTAAAATAAGATTGAAGACATGGACTAGTGCAGGTAGAATTAAAGGAAGAATAATTTTGACAAATTTCGGATGTATTCCATCCAGACCAACTGCATTTGACTTAATTGACAACAAGCTAGCAACAACGTTTGTACTCGCAACGAAAGAAAATTCAAAATTGTCAACTAATGAAGTGGGAGAGACTGATAGACTTGAAGGAACTATATTAAGTTCGGGGAAAGGAAGTGCAACGAAGTTTTTGTTGAGGAGGTTTAAATCTAAACTATCATCCAAACTAGGTCTATTTTTGCCAATTCCAAGTGCATGTAGATTTTTCCAAAGCTGTCGACCTTTTATTGATCGATTTAGTTTGATTTTGTAGAATTTACTTTTACTTTTAGCAGCCCTTATTTTACTAACTACTTGATTGCGCAGGGTACGATATAGGGAGAGATGAAAGTCTAATCTGTGCCGCTTGCATTCGGTATAAGCCTGATTGCGTAAGTCCATAAGATGCCGAATTTCGTTTGTAAACCAAGGACACTGGCCATGTTTAATCGGTTTTACTTTTAATGGAACATGCTTATTAAATAATGTAGAGATGTTGTGATTAAGGAACTGGATTTGATCAAATGGGGAGGATAGAAAGAAAACATGATCCCATTCAACAAGACTGGCCTCTACTTCCAGCAGAGGATAGTTAATATTGTTAACATCTCTGTATTCATACCTAGAGACCGAGCACTTTTTGACGAAGTCAAACGTTAAAAAGAGAAGATCATGTTTCGAAAAAATTCGAAGCGTAATTACGTAACTCAGAACTGATTAAGTTTCCAGCGAAATCGGTCCAGCCGTTTTTGGTTACTAAATAAATAACTAAAATAATTTGCTTTTATTTGTATTTTTTTTACTATTTATTCTGATTTGTCCTTGAGCAAATCATTATTACATTGTGCTCCGTTATTTCGTATACATGTAAATTTACAGGTCTCCGTCTTCATAACAAATGGTTGCATTAATATATATCACACTTAGCTGTTATTAACAACATTTAATATCCATGAACATTGAACAATATTAAAGACCATTTTTTAATATTAAATAATTCTTAACCATATCTTATGGTGAACTACATTTCAAAATTTCCCACTAATTGCATACCCACTGGGCAGTTAGTCATGTGGACCTTGCGGGTCGCACCCATACCACTTTTTTTTTGTCTTAAGTGATATTTTTATAAACTGAAACAGGATATCGACAGTCAAAATATCCCAGAAAAATGTCCCCCCACAAAAAATTTCTCTGGAAAAAATCTCCACTGATTCCATAATCGCATAATAGAATCTAGGTGGCCCACTTCGCGGGTAAAAGGGTTTAAGACTCTTAACACCTCTTCGACTCACAAAAATTAAAACTATAGACACCTCTTTGACTCACAAAATAATGATATTTTTTGACCGTGGATATCTTCCTGCGATATTTGACCGTGGATATTATGAAAAAGGGATAATTAGAGACGTCTCCCTGGAACAGTTTTTGTCAGTATTTTCGTATTAATACAGTCAGATGTTTTCTTTGATTCAGATAGTTTTGCCATATTTGCCGCCTTATCCCCAGTAGAATAGGACATTTTCGGATGAAACGCCCGACATTCTCTCCTTGCGATATTCTCACTGCGAATTGCTACAAAATTAAGCCGTAGAAGTTCGCCACTTACTCAAAAATTAAATAAACTGGGCATTAACGTTCCCTTCAGGCCCTAAAAGCTAGCTTCTCGAACCATTTGTGTGCGCGAAGTAGAAAGGGACCTACAATTTTACGCCGCCTCCACCCTCCGAATTTGAGTAGCTTCTCATGACTATTCATACTCCTACATTATACTTGATGTTTGTCAGACTTTCGCAAGAGGGGGACAGTGAATTCCTTATATTTATTTATTTTAATTAAAACAATAATAAATATCACAAGAGTGTTAAAAAATTAATCCAAATGTCTTCCATGACAAGTGGTTTTTGCTGTTTTTTTTTTTATCTCAAACTCCTTTAACATTTCGAATGTTTTAATTGACCAACAACATTGACGTCAGACGTCACCCAATAACAGAAAAAAAACGTATAGATAGATACTCGTTTTACAACCATTTGAATGAACGAGCAATAACTGGATGTTTAACATTGAAGCTGTTCAGATTTAATTGCTTATTTTTCACAAAAGTGACAAATGTCAGTTTTGCCTGGCGCCAATATTGAACATTTGCATTTTAAAATCTTAATTTTTATATCATTTACGTAACGACAGACAATGGAATTGAGTGTGGAGCGAAGAGTAAAGAGGTTGTCCAAACTGCCTTTTGAATATTAATAAGATTCTGCTGATAGTTGATTTATTAATATTTTTTTTTGGAATTTCTCTTGTATTTATTTGGTTGTTTATTTTGAATTTTATTATATTTTCATGTTTCTTAATTTATGCATTTTTCTGCACGGTGGGTGTAAGATACGGTCAAGGACAGATGAATGGCATTTTATTTGGGCTGGAGAGCCAAAATATAATTCGCTGATTACATACATACATCACATATGACTCATGGCGAAGATTTTGGGTACTGCTTACTAAGAGAGAGAAAGTTTAGGTTAATGGGTCATCGAAAGTATAAAATACAAAAGCTATGAAATTGTTTGTTTTGCTCCTTTTGGCGAAAAACTGATTTTATTTAAACATTGAAAGTAGAGCACGCATTAAATGAGCAGTGAAGCATTTAGGGATTGAAAGAACCAATTTATTGCATTTCGAAATACTTAATACAATTAAATTTCCTAACAGCCATCTTAACTTGACCTAACCTTAAAAATCGAAATTGTATTTAGGTTAGGTTAGGTTATAGTGACAGACACACTTAGACCAATAAAAAAGGTCCACTGTTATACCACACGGATATTTCTTCTTCCTACTCGTTGAACCAGTTGGAGCTTTTGATAAAGCTTAGTCTAAGAAGTCTTATGTAGTCGACGAGCGATACGATTTTGTAAATTTTGATATTAAAAGCAGCCATCGTCTTAAAACTACTTGACTCTACTTGAAAAGGTAGGCATGTTTACATATTTAAAAGCTAATGTGGGAGACAGATTGGAAAAGCTACGAAGAACGATTAGATGGCGCTGTAAAGAATGAAGTCGTAGTGTACAGTTTGCTGACAATTAGCTCCCTTAACGGAATCATGGGTGAGCAAAGACAATCAATACGGCGTAAATGGTGTATTGCTTCGTCCGTGGCTACTCATAGGGCTATCAAATATGCCATGGCATCTTTTAATGGCTTTAATCGCCAGGTACCGAAGGAATTTGCCGAGCTATGTTGCAGCATTATATAAGACAGCTGCTGCATGCTTTTAAGACAATGAGCACGTTCAATTTGCAACTTTGAGTTCCCTAGAAGTTAACCCTCCATCACTTGCCAGATGATGGTCACGTGAGTTATTCACTCAATCACAGAGGGTAGAATAGTAGTTGCTTCGAGGCTAGATTTGCATTGGCTTAGATAACATTTCGATGGCGGATGGAAAGAGTGGTATTTATATCATGATGGATGGATGGGGATTGTGGCCGATAAATTATCACAGGGGTGAACAGAAGTTGCCCTAAAGTCAAGGCTCTGCCTCCACTGTTAAGGGGTATGGTGGTGCGTAGGTCCAGCTGATGATGTCGCTATTCTGTCTGTCATTTTATGCCGAGCGAGCGTTTGTGCGAAAGCGAAAATGGCACTGGACGTAATCGACGATTGGTCTTCTTGTAGTAGGCTTCCGGCAAATCATATTAAAATTGAGGTGGTTTTCTCTGCAAGGAGGCAGAAGCTGAATGGTCTGTCTCAGCTGGTACTAAAAAGCTTCACGTTACACCTATCAAAGGAAGCCATCCTGGATAGCTAGCATGATTGACACTGCTCTAGGTGCTGTGATAAACGTCCCACCGCCTAATATTGATATTTAAAAATTTTCAATTCTTGAGTATTAGTTGTGAACTTAAAGTGTTCAGGAAAAGTGCTTAAGTGCCTAAATAAACGTCCAATACGATTATTAGATATTAATATAAAAATAGCTGTACCTACCAGACTTTGCCCGTGCCCAAAAACTGCACTACCCGATTATTGTCTATCGCAGACCCGCCCGGCTTCACTCGAAGATCAAAAACAGCATTTGCTTGATTTTTTGAGTTGAATAATTTTAATTCGAAAAAGCAGGCACCGATGTATTTAGTCGCATTATTTTGTATTACATGCATAATTCTACGCGTCGTAACCTGGGATAAATTAGTAATTTTCTTCCCCGTGTGGTCTCTCTGTCGTATAAAGTCTTTTTGTTAGTAGGCTGATGAAAACATATACTCCTTTTTGATTAAAGCTGGACCTATGGAGAAATTTGCTTTATCTTTTTTAACAACCAGTGAAAACTGTAGCCTTAATTAAACTTTTGTAGAGCATCTCCAACTTGGTTTCATTACATACATTCAAGGTCACTCAATTTCAGTGAAATAACTTTTGAACCCACCAGTAGGAAAATCATTACATATATACATATATATAACTATGAACTACCCATACCCCCCCCCCCCCCCCCCCCCCCAAATTTTGTGAATTGCAATGGCAATCGATTCCCAAACCAAATAACCATCATTCATCTTCAATCGCACTGGTCGGCAAATATTTTTGCAGCTAAGCCTTTTCGCACCACAACGGTTTTTTTTAATCCTCGCACCCTTATAATTACCAATAGAAAATAATAACATATGCAACATAATGTATTTATGTAAATGCACCAGCGAGAAATAAACAACAACATTTTCCACTTGAAAGAACAAAGCAAAAAAATTCATTCCTGACATCTCATTTTGGCAAAAAAAAGAATGTCGGATACAAATATCTATGTACAACATTTAACCAAACCAACAACTACTCGTAATTTCTGCATTTATATTGTATTGCTTTTCTCTTTCGACCCCTTATTAAACAAAATTTCACTTACACTGTACAAATGAATCAGCTAAATTCCACGGCTTAAATACTCTCCCAATAAAACAAATTTAATGAACACGATACCTGATACGTACATACTCTTTTTCAACAAAACTTTTTTACAAATCCGACTACATACATTCTTCGGGTTTGTAATCTTTCTCTATCTCTATCTATCAACGTAAAATATCGATATAAAATATTATTGTTATTTATTCAAAAGTTAATCATCACACACACAGTCAATATTTTGTTGATTGAATCAACAAAACTTTTACAAAATCAAAAAACTTATTTTAAAAGTATCTCAGCTCCCAAATTGAGCAGACACCTGAGTGATAGCTTATATAAGGTGTCCCATAATTAAAACAAAATTAAAATTTGCTCCCATTTGTGTTCTAACAGTTAAGAGTGAAAGTTTGGCGGCCAAAATCATCCAAAATCATCCTAAGCGATGGAAGCACATTTTCACCTTGATTGCTTTGTTAATCGACAAAATTGCCGCATTTGTGGCTCATAGCACCCACATGTTATTGCCGAAAAATAAATAAATCGAATACAAATTGTCACATATTTTTTTCGAAATCGAGGCTGGGCAAGCAGTGACTGTTACTGGTGCTCGAAATCGCGACATAATAACAGAGCTCTTTCTGCCAAAATTGGATAATATTGATGCGGACGATATGTGGTTTCAACAAGACGGTGCCATATGCCATGCAGGCCGTGTTACAATTCAGTTACTGCATAAGACATTTCCTTCCAAATATTCGGCGATCAGAATTGGCCTTCTAGATCGTGTGATTTTACATCATTGAATTTCTTTTTATTTGGCTATTTGCAATCAAAGGTCTCTGCCAACAAGCCGACAACCACAGGTGCATTGAAGGGGCAATTTCAACGCTGTGTACTTTATGATTCAATAAAAAAAAATTATCTAAACTGTGTTTTCTATTTAATTTAAATATCGAGTACATTTTGGGACACCCCTTATATACTCGCGGAAGTGTTGGCTTTTGGTAAATTTAATTTTTATTTTACATCGTTTAAAATTTTCAAAAGAAATTGCAAGTTGAAGACAGTAGAGTCATAAAAATACACTTTGCACACCCTTTCCCACCCCTTTTTGTGGAAAAATATTAAATTTTGGATCTGTAGAAAAAAACCGCATTCAAATCTGTTGGGCAGATTCGGAGTTTTGTTTCTCCATACATAAATATATACTCGAAATTCCATTTGCCTTTTATTAAAGTAAGTGACAACAAGACCTACATTTCTTTATCGGAATATCAATCTAAAAAAAATCCCTCGTTTGCACAAAAGATTCAATATCTTGCTGTACTTAAACCAAGGCACGTGTAAAAATCATTGCGTAAAGAAACGATTTTATCAACAAACCAACACATCTTAACAATTCAAACACCAGCCACGTAGAACTAATTTGCCGTATCTTAATTTCCAGAGAAAGTTTGTAATTACATAAATTGTGTCGTATCTGTTCTTGAGATTTATTTATCTTAGCCAATTTTAATGAAGAATTCAACATTGGAGGGTGTCATACCGATATGACTCATTAAATTCAAAAAAAAATTGCTTTTTTTACATACAGATCCTAATAAATCTAACAATTTCTCACTTATCACACTCAAATAAAACTTAACGAGTAAACAAAGCAGGGAAGACAATCTTTGCTGCATAAAAACCATATAAACAAGTAATTTTAACGCTGTAGCGGCTATGTTAGAAAAATTAAATATTATTCTAAGGTACTTCCATACTATGCTAATTTGTGTTGCATAACACTTCTCAGATCGATGGTTAAGCATCTAGTTTATTTCAACTCATTAAAGATGCGAGTTTTTAGTATGTATCCGAAGTGTCTGAGTGAATGAATAGCTTTTTTCTTTATTAAGTGCATACATATATGTATACGTTTACTCACAGAATATATTTTCTACTATGAAATTTACAATTGTGATTGAAATAAATCAACAAACAGATACAAATTTGTTGAGTTGTTTCTTCGAAGTATAGGCATGGTAAAGTCGTCGCGCAACTTATGCCCTTGTATTAAAATGTGGCTTCGCTATTCGCTTACATCATTTTATGTTTCCCGCCTAATTCTTCCGTCATAACTCATCGAAAAATGTACAAATTTTTTCCCTTGGTGGTTCACATATAGCGACTAAAATGTTCATATAATATGCAGCGCAAAAGAAATCATATTCAAAAAAATTGCTAAATTTAATTTTCCTATGCTTAGTTAGTAGTTCTGGAGATCAGTAATTGTCTTCTCCCACTTCAGATTGTACATAGTCCGACCAAAAGCAGTTGAGAGATCTTTACATTTTAAAAAAAAAGTGGTCTGGGTGTAACCCGCAAGGTCCACACGACTAAATTCCCAGTGGGATCAATATGATTTATGCGATTAGTGGGAAATTTTGAAATGTGGTTAACCATAAGATATGGTTAAGAATTATTTAATATTAAAAAATGCTCTTTAATATGGAAATTAAAGGTTGTTAATAACAGCGAAGTTTGATATATATTAATGCAACAAATGTTATGAACACGGAGTCCTGTAAATTTACATGTATACGAAATAACGGAGCACAATGTAATAATGATTTGCTCAATGACAAATGACAATAAACAGTACAAATAAAGGCAAATTATTTTAGTTATTTATTTGCTAACAAAAAACGCCTGGACCGATTTCGCTGAAAACTTAATCAGTACTGAGTTACGTAATTACGCTTCGAATAAACGCGGTCCCATGTCAATATCATTGGTTCTCCAGATAATCGTGGCAAAAGATAATTCCGAACGCACATACGTACATACGCACATACGTACATACACACGGACAGACATCTCTATAAAAACGTTGAATTTGGATTCTGGTGACCTTGTAACGTGGAGATATGTCAAAATCCGCGATTCACAAAATCGACGCCATTACAAGAACTTCCACTGGGAAGTTAATAAATAAATTAACAAAAGGAAAGGCAGTCCGTTTGGATAGCCTATTCCTATCGCCCAAAAAGTGGGCATGGCAAAAACTTAAGTATGGGTGAATTGTTGGGAAAAAAATTGTCTACATATTTTCTTATATACATAACTGTTTTTTTAACTTTTTCAAAGTGCGTGTGATAAAAACGTTATATGAAGGAATTGTTAAGAACGACTTTATCTACAAATTATGTACTTTGTGAAATAACGTTTTTTATTTAAATAGGTAGCGTGTCAGTAGGCGTATTTTAAAAATATGTTCACTTGAGGGCGCAGTGGTTAGTAAGTTGTATTACTAAGGTCCGGTTCGAATCCCGTCGGCGACAACGAACAGATTTTTTCCACTGCCCCACCTCTTGCGAACGTTTGACAAACATCTAAGAGTATCAATTGTCATGAGAAGCTTCTCTCTTTTACCTTTCGGATTCGGCTTAAAATTGTAGGTTCTTTCGATTTCGCACAAGCAATGGTTGGAGAAGCTAGGTTTAAGGCACTGTATGGGCCGTTAATAATAATAGTTATTTATTTCTATTTTTATTTTTTACCGTGGAATCTTTCGGGCTTCTTACTTACTTACTTAGGGCTCCCGACCCGTGAAGAGTATCTGCCTGAGACACTGCAGCCTTCCATCCTCTGCGATCCGGGCACGCTGCTTCCAATTCTCGAGACCAAGCGCTCTGCATCCGCAATAGGTTGATCTTTAAAACGGAGGTTCGGGTATCCTTGCCTTCTCGGGCCAGGGGGCTGGGAGTCGAAGATCCTCTTGGCTGGAGCATTATTTTCCAATCGCTCAATCTGGCCGAGCCAATGTAATGTAGTCGGCGTAATTTAGCTTTTTGGACTACATCCACATCTTGGTACAGCTCATAGAGTTCGCGGTTGTATCTTCTCCTCCATTCGCCCTCCTCGCACACAGGAACAAATATCCGACGGAGTATTTTTCTTTCACAAGAGCAAAATATTAGCTCCCCTTTTCTATTTATCGTCCAACACTCGGCGCCATAAAGCAGGACTGATAGAATTAAGGTTCGATAGAGCATGCATTTTGTCCTTCGAGTGAGGAGTTTTGAACCTATTTATTTCCCTAAACCTAAGTAGCAACGGTTTCTCCCCACCAAGGTGTCATTCGTGAAGTTGATGTTTACTCCTAGGCAGATGAACTCCTTAATTACCTCGAAGTCATTGCTATCAACAGTGACGTTTTGTTCTAGGCGGTGGACAGATGTTTGTTTGTTTGTTGATAGCATGTGCTTGGTCTTGTCCTCATTTACATCAAGACCAACCAATTTCGGGCTTCTAGAGAGTATATATTCGAAAAATCAGTTTTCTAGTTCGAATTTTGATTTCTTCGATAAACCCTTATTCAAATAGTGGGTGTGTCACTGTGGGATTCCAAAAAAAAAATGCAGTTGATCGTTTTGAACCCCTATAGCAGCGGTTCTTCTATTGGAACATTCAGGAAAAGTCGACTTAAGTTGCGAAATAGCTAAAGAAGGTGGTGTGGGGCGCTAATTTACGGCTTGTCACAACCAATCGGTGCCGTTTAACAAGGCCAAATTCAAAAATGTGATAAAATAGAAAAAAAACACGAACTCTATGAGCTGTACCAAGATGCGGAAGCAGTCCAAAAATCTAAAATACGTCGATTACATTGGCTGGGTCACATCGAACCCCAAAAAAATACAAGGAAAGGTTTTCAGCTGTTGTTTACTTATAGCTATAAATGGGGAATTGACAAAAATCTAGATAAAAACGCATGTTGGAAGACGAAATCTGGTTGCATTCAATGCGGTATCTCTGCATTGAATGCAACCAGATTTCGTAGTTAACTTCATGCTTTCTCGATTGCAAAATACAAGCATACAGATGAAATGGATGATCAGCCTTTTAATACAAATGACACCCCATGCATCTTCTTGGCTTCAAGATGGCCTTTGTATATTCTCTTTGAAAGATACTACCATGGGAAATGCTCTGAGGAATAAAAAGAAATAATTCTTTGAAATGCATAATTTCCTGGTGCAACTAATCAGGTATTACTACTGCTCACCATCTAATGGTCCACTTGCCAACTGCTAGAACATCTATGCACCAAAAAAAAATGTAAATACGAGATCGAGCCAACTTTGAAATTCGCTTTCGAAAGACATCTTTTGGAAAGATACACAAATTTTAGAGTAGAAGCAACACTTAGCTTAAAGCATCTTGGGGCGTTATAGGTTCTCCTTTGCTGAGAAAACAAAAAATTGGTATTTATATATCAGTGAATATGAAAGGCCTTATCGCCCATGCAGCTAGCAATATATGAGCCATTGGGTGCATTTGCATTTATATGCATGTGCCTGTAGGACTTGCACACGCATATTCTGGCACATGTTCTCACAGACCAATTTATTTGTGTATCATAAAATCGTTTTTGCGCCGTTTTGTGGCAGTTTTTCTGGCAATTAACCAAAATGGACTTTCTATTTCTTCCACGGACGACGACGCTATAACAACAAGAAGCAGATCTTGGCGGTTGCGCTCGTTTTAGATAGATTTACTGTCCACTGGCATCGCAAACCCATACGCGAATCTTAGAATAGTAATATGTATGTGCATGTAAAAATGAATGCTTCTTAGTAAACAACACACTACTACTCTCAGATTATTGTAATTGTAAAACGTTTTGTTTGCATTAAAAATATAATAAGAGTTGTTGGACGCAATTTTCCACTTAACACGGAAATTTGCAATTCGACCTAAATTCCTTCGACTATGTCTGCAGCGAATAACGCATGCTTCGTACAATTAGTCATCGATGTTACACATAATATTCATTTTGTAGGTATATACCGAAGTATTGTTGTGTATGTAGTGCTGGTAGTGCCGAACAAAACATTAGCCAGTGGAACTCGCCTTCAGAGCTTGTTTGTTGCAGAAAATCGCTGCTAATGCGCGCAAGCAAACTTGACATTTTAATTAATTTTTGTGTGGTTATTTCTTGGCTTTATTTTTACCAACCAACAGGAAATTTCCATTCTGTCATCCATCGGATCTTTTTACTAGTATTGAAAAACTTTATGGGCACACGATAGCTGCCTTGTGCTTGTTCTTGTTGCCTGAGGTTATAAGATACACAAGTATTTTGTATCTTTAGCAATTTGCAACGCGTGTGGTCATTGTAGCTTTATGATGGGCGTGGAAGATGCATCCCTGAACTTTGGGTATGAATTAAACGAAAGGTTGAGGGTTACAACTTTTTATTTATGAAGAAATTCAATTTGTCGTTAAAAAATCGATTTAGGTATTAAGAAGCATGGTTTCTTTTTCAAGGTTTGACTACTTTGCAATTTATGCCATCCCTTGTGGAATTTATTTAAATATATTTAAGAAAATAAAATAGAAGTGATGGCACTTAAGTTTATACAGTTTTGACTTATTTATTGCTAATTAAATGCACATTGTTTCGACTGCAGTTTTCACAATCAGATTTTATACAAGGCAGCAAAATTTGAGAACCAAAGCCCGGTTAAGGCGCCAGCAACGACTTAATACCAAAGTTCTAACATAAAAAATGTCTCAATAAATATTTCGCTGCACAGGCGCATTTAGAGTCCCTTCATAAAAACATATAACGATCCCCAGTTATTCAACACCCACCCCACGGGACGACAAGATATAAAAACCAATAGTCCCATCCAAGGCGAATTTTCCGAAAACCACAATCTGAACTGTACAACAACTGAAACTATTTTTCCCCGCCAAACTAAGGGAAACGTTCACCCCAAAGCCGCAACATAAATGTATGGCACAGCTTCAATTAAATCCATCAGCATAAGAGTCAACCAATAAAACAGCTTATACAGTCGGATGAACGCACAAAGATACAAACGATGCCATCAATACAATTTAAGATCTCTCGGTACCAAATAAATAAAACCATCGAATCTCTATGGACAAACGGCGGGCGCGTCGACGTCAAGGAAAATCCTCCTCAAATCGAATCCCAATTGTTTGCGATAAAATAAAACGCGCGTCATCATAAAAATAGAAGCCGTCCACTGTAGGGTAGCCAAAGTACCGCGCAAGAAAGATCGATATTATTCACTCGGTATTAGGGCGGTACGAAGAGACAATAGGATTATTTATCTCAAATAAATTTAAATTGACACAGCACTCTATGAAGGAATCCCTCTTATATTTCCTAGGTATAACTTGTCGGAGAAAACTTCGAGAATGATAAGTATTCGAAAAATCTTGCATTTAATCCACCTGGGCTTGGATGGAGCGAAATTTTGGAAAACGGAGAGATGTGACCTAAATTTAAGCTGATGGGGAGGGGGCAGAAACGATTTAAGAGTGTTTTTGGGATTAATGTTTACGTTGTATTGGAGTTTGGTAAATGTCAATTATTTTGATGTGAAATTATTGGTTCATGATATATTACGAAAACGTTTTGTAAATTAGAAGATAAACAGTAATAAGATGCTGACCGAAAGATTTTGATACTTTTCACAGCTGGAAAACGCTGAGATTAACAATAAAGTGTTGAATTAATTACCATAAACGTCTTGGCGCGAAAAGCTTCTTTACACTTGTAAAATGATGTTTGGCATTTTCCACAAATTCAAGTTATAAACAAAAAATATTTTGGTTTTTTTCTATAGTAATCAAATCAGTAAACAACCGGTAGCAGTAGCGATGGCGATGTGACCCATCAAGCAAAAACACGTCCACTATACGTTGGCTTACCCACTTCTTGCGAATGGATTATTGTTCATTCGCTCCAGCCAAAAGCATCTTCAAAACCCGTTCCGCGCCCTAAGATTGGGACGGCAAGCAAGACCGAAGCGCTTGATCTGGACAGCTTGCCCGGGATCACAGACGATAGAATGCAAAGGCGACCCTTCATGGGTTGAGAGCCCGTTAAGTAAGTAAATGAAGCAAGCGTATCACCATACGCTTTGATTTTTGTTCGTGCTGGATGGAGAATCTTCGTTAAATTTCTAAGTTAAAGCTGGTATGCATCTTAATGCAAACCCATCTGTATAAAATATCCGGTTCCCAATAAAAAATACGTATCCGGCAACATATCCCGTGCGTGGACGGGTTAAGAATATCACTGCACCGCTCCCCAATAAACAGCGCTTGTCGAAAGAGGCAACTGAGGGAAGAAATAACTTCAGGCCAATTTTCGCATTCAGGTTAGCCTATTATTAAGCATTTTAAGGCTCTTCGCAAGTGTGAATGCAAATCCATAGAGACTGCAATCAATAACAGAAGCGTGCACGTGTCGAAATCGTCAACCACGAGGAAGGCCGAAACACTCCTGCAATAATATTAGCGACAATGACGAAGGTATCCAAAACCAGTATTGTATTGTATTTGAATTGGAGTCATCCAAAGACAACAAGCACTTTCCTAGCCAAAACGGCTTATTGTCAACGGGATTAGTAGGGATGCAGTGGGATGGTTATGATCCGGAATTGATGCAGATTATGTATAGCCTCCCTGCAAACGTAGGAGGAAAAGACATCTCTTGTTCAATCTTGGCATTGAACCTATGTGAAGGTGAAGTGAAATAAAACCAAAAGAAATAAGGCCAAATTCCAAATTTGGCATCATTTCGCTTTCGAAAGCGAAATAGAGCCAATTTGGCTTTATTTCGTCATGCAAAACGAAATAATACCAAAAAACAAATGGAAATAAGACCAAACCACTTTGTTGTGCGCAAATGTGCAACTATTATCGATTTGTTTGCTTACAATTATGTTATGAGACTTAACGGTAAAACGGTGCCGTGACATAACCCCAAGCGTCATAAGCCCAAATTTTGAAATTTGGCCTTATGTCGCATTGTGAAAGTGACATAAGGTCAAATTCTAGGATTTGGTATTATGACACATTGGAAAAGCGTCACAAGGCCAATTTGGCTAGATGACACTTTCGCTTGGTGCTGCTTTCAACAATTTGCCCTCGCACCTACCCCAAATCAAACAGTGACCCCAAGCAGGGGGGTTGTAGGGGGGCAGCATGCCCCCCCATATACATTGCACTGTTTATGGGATTAGTTGCGAAATCGAAAGTAGATTGCATAAACAGTACAATGTCTATGGGGGGAGGGGGGGGGGGGGGGGTTCATGCTGCCCCCCTGCAACCCCCCTGCTTGGGGTCACTGTTTGATTTGGAGTAGGTGCGAGGTACGGTTTCGAAAATTTGGCTTTATGTCACTTTCCGGATTTGGCCTTATGACGCTTTGTGAAAGTGACATAATACAGTGACAGTGAAAGTGACAAAATTCTCAGCATAGCTTTTCATGAACAATACAACTTCGTAAAGAAAATGTTCAATACTTTCCGAATTTGGGGTCACAGTTTTGTTAAATAATGTAAACGAAATAATGCCAAATTGGTGTTGTTTCGTTTTCAGTAACGAAATAAAGCCAAACTAAAAATTTGGTTTAATTTCACTTTGGAAAACGAAATAAAGCCAAATTTTGGGAATTCGGCCTTATTTCGTTTGGTTTTATTTCACGTCACCCTATGTGAAACAACTCTGATGAGCACAAGAATCAGTAAATATGCAACTATTTTGTATCTGAAGGTTCACCCATGCAGGAACGGGCCAAGAATATCACTGCAGCGCTTGTATTAAAGGCGACTAAAGGGAGGCATCACGTGTAGGCAATATTACCATTCATGTGAGCCTATCAGAACGTTATCCTCAAACTATCCCGGAAGTGTGCTTGCAAATCCGTGGGTTGACCACGGCTTGAGAAAATCGATGTCGTAGAAGGTCGATCAAAGAATAATCAATAACAGAAGCTGGACTTAAAACCCTGGATCACACAAATACAACAACGCCAGCATTTGATTGGCCTGGCATTATTTTATTGACAAAATTGGAACTGCTAATGCTTTCTATAAATACTTTTCAACGATATCCTTTGATTCCCTAAATCTGTAATCGATTTGTTTCTATCCCTTCTCCACACTTTGTAGTCCTCTTCGTAATTCCTCTCAGAGACACATCGTTTTATTTTAGCCCATGACTCGTTTTGAGCTTCCAAAAATAATTGGAACTTTGAAAAATTCAAGTTCTTCTGGAACTGATGGCATATCTTATTTAGTAGGTACTGAAACATATTGCATGTTTCATCGTTGACGTTTGGGCAGATATCATCAACAAAAATATTTTTTATGGAGGGGTCCCTGATGCACTCAAATGTGCTAATATTTAACCTCTTCTTTAGAAAGGAGCCGCTAGTGAATTGAGTAATTATAGACCGATCTCATTTTTGCCATCTATAAGCAAAGTTCTTGAATAAGTCATAATTAGTTTCTTAAAGAATATTAAATTTTTCAGCGATGTTCAGTTTGGTTTTCAAAAGAAAAATCTACAGAAGACGCCCTTTAACATTTTTGTTCTCAGCTTTATTTAAAAAAAAATTACTATTTGTTGATAAAACAAAAGACTTTGATATGGTCGAGCATTAAATTTTGCTCCGTAAGAATGAGAATGCCGGGTTTCGAAATGACTGGTTTAGATCTTACCTGATTAACAGAAAACAGAGAGTGAATTTTGGTCATCTAAGTAGTAATTTAAAGTTAATAAACCTGAGAGTTCCTCAAGGGTCATTTGTCAACTTAGGGAGTTCATCAAGGGTCATTTTTGGGGCCGGCACTATTCTTGATTTACATCAATTCCCTATTAAGCTTGCTTTTTAAATGGTCGTTGACAGTCTTTGTGAATGATATAGACTTTAAGTGTGGCTCTGATAGTTGTTTGGATCTTATTTCTCAAATCAATTAGGATCTTAAGTTATTGAGAATCTGGTTTGCTGGGCATATATAAATCATGAGTTCTAAAACCAGCGTAGTAGCACAGAGATTAGTCCGCCGGACCCAAGAAACATCTAAAAGTTGTTTCCACGGCCCCACCTCTTGCGAACGTTTGACAAACATTTAAGAATATCAATTGTCATGAGAAGCTTCTCAAATTTGCCATTCTGATTCGACTTCAAATTGTAGGTCGATTCTACTTCCCACAGCAAATGGTTGGAGAAGCTAGGTTTAAGGCACTGTATGTTAATGCTTAATATTTGTTCAAAAACCAAAGAAATGATTTTTTATATCTCTCAGCACAAAAAAGTTTTGAAACTGATTTTTGCTTTTCATGCGGCTGGATGTCAAAGATTTAAACTATCTCACTGTTCTTTTATCAACAATTCTTTGTCTTACACTTTAAGCAGTGATAAATGCTTCCAAATACGCGTTAATGAATTTAAATAATAAGGACTTCTCATTAATTCAAGAATGAGATTTAAGACTTATACCGAAAATCTCAGACTATATTTTCACAGTATTCTTTAACTAGGGAACGTGTTATTTAATTGCTGAAAAACATATATAATGGTATTTTTTATGTGAGATTAAAATACGCGATTACTTGCTGGGCAGGAATTTATTTCAATAAAATTCAGCCTCTCTTAAAACTCCAAAAAAAATGTTGGAAAAAAAATTTGCCATTAACCTCGACTGTATCTAAGCTTTTCACTTTTTAATGATTTATAAATTCTTCCAGTTCGACACTTTTAATACCAAAAGGTTTTTCATATAATATTCTTCACAAGATAAGGAAATCTTAATTTGTTTTATTAATCTAACTTCTAAACCCGTTTTTCGTACAACAGCACATCTTAACTTAAGTATAAATTATTAAATCGTGTCGGTTATTTAATTCCTTATACATTTTTAACTTGAATAATTGCATCGTTGTAATATATTAATGTCTGATATTTTGGTGAATTGGTTTGCGAAATATATACGAGTAGTTAGTTAACAGTTTTGGCATTTTATGGTTTACTTCTTTCGTTTTCATTTGATATAATCCGTTTGTCAATTATATGTGTTTTAATTTTAAATCTTTATTTTTTAATATTTATATAGGCCTATCTAGACTTATATATAAAGATACTTATGTCGCCTTATTAATTTATTGATACTTTCAGTAGACTGCAACTTTTTGTACATGAATATAAAAAATAGTAAAAATATCATCTAAAAAAGTTGTAAAGCAGCGAACCGCACAGGCGGATCAGTGAAAATATTTTGTAAATTCTAAAGTTGCCGCGATCAGTGTGTCGGAAACTTGGTTCTCTCGAGATATAACGGATGTTGTTTATACTTTAAGTGGCTAAAAACTTTATCGATCAGATAGGAGCAAACGCACTGGTGGAGGTGTAGCTATTTATGTAAGAGAAGGTCTGAATTGTAAACCGAAATGTTATTCGCCCGATGGATGTCCTATCGAGTACGAGTATCTCTTTATATACATATTTTGTGGAGAAAATGCTGTTTGACTAGGTAGCCTTTATAGACCAAACAGGAATGTTGATTTGGGACCTGTGTATTCTATAATGGAAGAATTCTCAACAACAGCAAGTAATGTTATTGTATGCGGTGACTTTAATATATATTAATAGTAATATTTTGGTTGAGGGTGATCTTACTGAAAACATGAGGGCGTTTCACCTACATTGCGTAAGTACACAGATACCTACTCATTTCACTAATACCTCGAATACCCTACTAGATTTGTTTCTGTTAATAATAAAGACAGGGTACTTCTTTAGGACCAAATCTCTGCACCTGATTTTTCAAAACATGACCTGATATTTCTTACTTTTGATTTTGGCCCATGAGTCCACCAGCCCATAAAACACACCAATCAGGGAGTGTTAACGGATGTAAGGGCGTCTCGATAAAGGCTTCGGGGTATTCTCCACTCCAAATTGGGCAATTTTGTTTGTTTACATTTCCATTTAAGCGCAAATGGGCCTAATCGGAAAACAAAATTTTGCGTTAAACGACCGAAGCATGGTTTTCAAAACAAGTTTCCACAATTCGCGCGCGTGGCTTTGGCGTTAATCTAATCATTGCAAACTGATACAATGTACTAACCACAAATCAACTTTCAATTGTCAAATTGGCAATCTGTAGAAATAGTGTTGCCAGTTTAAAAAACAAACCTCTGAAAAAAAAACACCTTTACTAATAAAGATGACTGAAAAGTGTGGAATAACCTCCGGGAATTAGAGATAGGTAAACAGAAGATAAACTGCACAGAAGATATTGATTGCAACGAACTAAATCGCAATTTTTCAACGACCCCAGGCACTTGAATTTCTGCTGGCAATAGAGTATCCTGTAGTTCTGTGGTGTGGTGTGGAAACATCTTTTTCTTTTTCAAGAACAGAATGCAGGGATGTAGTGGAAAGCCTGATAACAATAAGGTCTAATACTATAGGAGTAGATGGATTTAATCCGGTTTTTATAAAATCTTTGTTGCCATTACTGCTTTCTTATATCACGCATATTACCAATACCATTATTTTGACCGGCTTTTTTTTCTTGCCAGTGGAAAGTAGCAAAAATAATACCAACCCCTAAGAATTCGGCAGGTGAAGAATTTAGACCCATTTCGATTCTACCACATCTATCCAAAATTTGCGCATGCATTATGGATAAGCAGATAAATGAGTATTTTATACGTAATAATCTTTAAGTTTCCGTTCAATCTGGCTTTCGTCATAAACATAGTTGTACTACCGCAATTTCGAACGTGGTAGAAGACATAAGAGAGATTCGATAAAGGCTATGTTACTTTTCTTACCCTTCTGGACTTTTCAAAGGCATTTGGTATGGTTGATCACTTTATCCTTATTGATGAATTCGTCAGTTCTTCGTCTTATCGAAAATTGAGCCGATGATTTGAACGAAGACCTGCCACTTAATCCAAAAAAAATGTAAATATTTGGTTGTTTCAAAGAAGGAGATAGAGTTTTCTTATTTTCCGACGATTAAGTTCAATTGTTCACCAATCGAATTCGAAGATAGTTCAAAAAACTTGGGAATGGTTTTCAATAGAACACTCACATGGAATAACAACATTATTGTGATTGTGGGTAGGGCATACGGAATTCTTTGAACTTTATGGACTGCTCAAACGTTTAGACCACCAAAAACAAGATTAATTCTTGTTGGTTATTCCTATATTCGTATATGGCTCTGAAATATTTTATAAATGCGATGCGTCAAGTAGCATTAAACAGTACAATTCGCTATTTATGAGCATCAGAAGATTTGACCATATCTAACATTTGATAAAAAAAATTATTGGATATATCTTTTCCGAATTATATAAAGTTCCGTACACTTCTTTTATTGTTTTTAATTATCAAAACAAGACAACCGATACCTATATCTTTACGATAAAATCCGGTTTTCGGCATCCAACAGATCTGCCTGTTTGATTTTACCACAATTTTTTTGCCTAACATCTGAGAGACAATTTTTTTATTTCTGCTATCCGCCTTTGGAATACACTTCAGCGCTGAATTACACACATCGATTTAAGAATGAGTTGAAACTCTTCTTCACAAACCAAAGCAACTAATTTTGACTTAACACCCTCGCCCGTCACCTTCTTATCAAGCAAACTCAATTAATTCACGTTTTTTGTACCTTATTTAAAACTTTACTTTTACAAAGATTTAAATATAAAGATTGATATATTTATTACTAGCTGACCCATGCTCGCCTTGCTTCGCCAGTCTGCCACTTCTCAAATTTAAAACAAAATACTTGCTGATAAGAACTGATAAAGGAAACGTCGAGAGTGTCCCTACTCATTATATGGATATAGTCTGAGTGTGACTCCCTCTCAATCTCATTTACATTTCATACCCTATCTTTCTCAATCCCATGGCCATGCGCCATAAAAAAACAACACAAACTGCAAAAGGTGCATAAAAAAGAAAGAAAAAGCACATTGCACAAAAGGCACAGGTAGAGAAAGAGCGCACACACACACACATTTTCCTCCACTGAACGCTGGGAAAATCCAACGATCTAGCTTCAATCGAACATTTTACTTTTTTGAATTGTATAAAATTTATAGTTTAATGCTTATTGTCCCATTTCAGGATAACCTACAAAGATAATTTATATCTTAAAATCTTTGTACATAATTGAACTATATATTAAAAAAAAATCCTATTTCATTTGGATGAGTCATTCCAAAGCTAGGAGGTAGAAAGCATTCGAGAGTTACAACTTTTCTCCGCTTCTGGAAAGCGGATGAAGCATTTTCCCGCGGTACCCTATGTCCATTCTCAGGCTCTAGACTATCTGTGTACCAAATTTTATTTAAATCGGTTCAGTAGTTTTGGCGTTAAAGTGAGACAGACAGACAGAGTTACTTTCGCATTTATAATATTAGTATGGATTAAGTTTTTCTTTGACTGTTAACTTCATGGACTTTTTCCTTAACTCATCTCATTTCTATACAAATTGTTTACATTTCACAAACTTAAAAGTGAACTCTTTCTGTGAATTGAATTAATATACAATAAATTGAAATTGAAAATATTTAATATACAAAATAAAATATTATTTAAAATGAACACCTTTTTCCAATCTTTAAAACATTTTTGTGAAGGAAGAAGTGATGGTCTGTATTCTGGAAATAAGATAGCCGTTCCCAAAGAAAACGCCTATTTGTCCTACCTTGCGCTATTTTTAATCATCTTCTAACAAAATCATGGTGATCACTCATACCATTTCCATTTTTGTAAACAAAAATTACTGTTAGCGATAGGTATATATTTACTATCGAGTATAAAGGTTTGTTTGAAACGTGCGTCGTTTTCCAGTTTGTGTGCTACCAACTATGACGATACGATGGAGGACAATCGATTAAACGAAAAACTGCCGATGCTCAATTGTATCGATTGTATCAAGTTATGTGCTGGCACCCCTGGATATTCAGGTAAAAAATTGAATCGACATTAGGTGTGTTTCTTTGGGAAATGTTTCCCCAGCAGTGCTCGAATTTACACGTTAAACAACAACAACATTGTATAGCCAACACCACTGGGGATAACATCCACAGCAGTGATACATGCTGCAAATATAATGATTCCGAAACTTCGTATATAAACATTTTTCATCACAATCAGGGATGGGACTTTTTGAAAAAATGTCCGCAGTAGATTTGAAAAAAAAACGGAGTAGATTCAACTGTTTCGCAGTAAATTGTTATATTTTCAAAAAAATAAACATTTTTATTTCAAAATTATTACAAAAGTACAAATTGAGAAAACGAGAAATAAATTGTTGCTCCAGGCTCTCTATCGCTTCTAAAAACTCTTGAGAAGAGTTTCTTTAAAATCTGTGAATATGGAGGAAACACTAGGTTTCTGACTTAATTTCAGCTCACACTTGTGTTTTTGACGTTTTTTTTTTAAATGTAGCCTGCAAAATAATAAAACGCATTTTCGCTACCGAAATCAACAGTTTTATTGTCAGATTCGGGATTGAAAATGTTTTTCACATTGTCCTTCTTTTTGAGTGATTGTTACTGCATTTCAATGTCGGCAAGCTCTAAATTCACAGTTGGCTCGCAGTTTCCATGAGTTTCCTCCGTGCACTTTGCTGAAAAGGATCTTTAAAACGAACAAATGAATTGAAATGGAGTCAGTTACTTCTTATTTCCTCCTCAGTTGCGTAAATCTCGAAGGTATTTTCCAGACAATTTATTTTTCCTCTCGACAGCAGGCCAAATACTTTAAAGTATGTTTCATATTTGTTCTTACAATTTTTTTAAATTAAAAAAACAGTTGAACTTTATCTTTTAAAAAACACGTACACTCTTATTTGTTTGCTCTGAGAACTAACAGTATTGCGTTTTCTTCACTTGTTTCGCACGACTGACAAGAATTTAAGTCAATACGCCTTTAAAAATACATTATGAAAAAACGAACCGCCCTTCCAATTGCCAATTGCAAACCAGTGTGACCAACAACCATAAAAACTAGCAAATAATGATTCAAATCATTTTTATTGTTACTAGGCTGAACACCGGATTGCATTATTTTTAGCGAAATCAAAGCAAAGAAGAAGCATTTATTTTCATATTTTTGACAAGTATAATTGTAGAGGTTCATAATTAGGTGTAAACAGTAAAAAAATAATCAGAAAAACCAGCCATAAACCATTTTAAAAAAAGCAAAGCAGGTAGCACTGCACGAAGTGAAAAAATACACACACAGGATCAAGTCGATACGCCCTTAAAAAAGCATTATGAAAAAACCCACAATCATTCGTCGTACGAAGCATGCCGCATGTAGTGAAACAGCAAAATATACTGTGTACCATAAGCGTTAAAACACATCCTTTTGACCTGCTTCCACATATTGTAGGTTTTTTTTCAGCATTTTGCTTTGAAGTAGTAGGAAATGCATATGCAGAGAGAGTGTCCCTACTCATTATATGGATATACTCTGGTCACTTGCCATCAAAATATAGCCAATTGCCGAAAGACGTATGAACATTATAATTAGGTAATAGTTGGATTTCATCAGGAAGAATGGGACTGACTGCATTCAGTGATAGAATTAAAAAAAATATTTTGTGGATTACAATTACATATTGCATGATTTTTTTTCGTAAGACCAACAGTGCAGTAGATTTTATTTAAAAGCAGTAGATTCACTGTAATTGCAGTAAAGTCACAACCCTGATCACAATCTGTTCAATGTTTTTTTTGACAGCTTATGTCAGCATCACGGTTGGAAAAAGGTGTATAGTTGCCCTAAATTTCCAGGTACGAAAGTACCACTTCTCAATATTCAGTGCTATTTTCTCAACGTTTTAAAAGTTGAATTTTATTTTTACTTTTAAATAAGGCAACATATATATTAACAGTTGAGTTTTTACAATACGTGATTTTTTATGGCAAAAAGTACGGAGCCCAATGTGAACTATTTTACGGTTCTAAGAATTTAAGTGCAAATTTGACTTTTCTGACATTAATTTGTCAGAGAGTTTATTAAGAAATTTATATTGAAAATCCTTAAATTCAAAAATATTAATTTTAGTCAGTTGAAAGTGATACCAAACAAATTCTATACTATACATGTTCTTAACCTCATAGGTTCATAGGTTCTTAAAAACAATCCGTAAGAACTGAACTACTCAAGTCATAGAGCAGGATAAAGCAGTACATACTGAAGTCCAATCTTTCTCCCCTAAGGAAAACGAAAAATATTTAGGTGAACTTGCGTTCTAAAGTTTTTTTTCACAATAATACTTGGTTTGCTTTTTATCTTATTAATAAGTTTTTAATTATTTTTTTTTTGGTTTTAATAAAATATTTACGTACTTTTTTATCTGTGTCAGTACTATTTATTCAATCAATGGTTCAGCATGGTTGACATATTAGTGCCAGCATTTGAAAACAAAAACGCTGCTGCCTATGTTGCTGGGGATCGATCTTTTGGGCAACCGCGGATACATTTCCCAAAGAAACACACCTATTGACGTTATTTGATCTATTAACAACACAAAACTACAAACGTCAGAAAAATTCATAAGCTTGTAGCATTCTTCAAAGATCGTCGCAAACAACATGAGCGCCATTAACATACAACGCTGTAAGCTACAAGAAAAAAAAAACAAAGAATAAAGAAACGTAATAAAAATAAATTCAGTTCTGAAACATGTTACTCAGGACCGCATGCGTGAAGGAATTTTATTATACCTTTAATTAGTTTCAGACAAGCCAACAGTTTTACTCATGGGCACACTCATGTAACTAAACCAGAAGGAGTGCGAGTACATGGCACGAATGACACGACTTGAGCAACAAACCAGAGGACTTTGGACATTGCACAACTACCACAGAACAAGAAAGGCACTACATTTATCCATGTACCCGCGAGTACACGAGTCGAGTACATACACTTTATGAACTCGGCCTAATCGCGGAGCAAATCTTCACAGTTTTACGCTTGAAGTTGATTTATTTGCATAGAGAGACGACACAAATTTTACTTTCACGCAGCGTTCTAATGCGCGGGTGTCAATAAACTCCACAAGCACAAAGAACGTCTAAATAAGAACTTGACATACCATGCACGTACGCATTTTTCTTACACATTGCCGTTTTTACTAACACGAAGCGGTCGGTTCGGATTCGGACAGCGAAACGAAGATGCGCGAGTGTTTTCAGAAAGTCCCTTGAAATTGATTCACGCTGATGTAGTTGCAATTTGAGACGTGCCTGCGATTTTATAGTACAGAGCAGTGCAATTTCGTTTACTTTGACTGCAGAATATTTTTGGATCTATTAACCGAGTTATAACGACGGCACATCCTTATAGAATGTGTGTAGGTGTGCAGTTGGATGTCCCAATGCAAAGACAGGTACCGTATGGAGGGAGAATGACAGCTGTCAAGCAATTAAATGCATCCAGGAAGCACAGTAGGCATGTAGACGTCTACTTAAAGAAGTAGGAACTCGTCAATAATTTCCTCCTTTAATGTGTTTCGCTGGCGATATTAATCTTTTGTTGCGTTTGTAATTATAATTTCTTAAACTCAACTTTAACTCAAAATTAAGAGCAATCTAAAAATAAGATAAAAAAAAACGGGCAAAGACTTTCAAATCAATACGACGCCCATTTTCACAGATAAGCCAGCGCCCTCCAAACGGATTGTAGCCATTTTATTTGGTTTACAAAATGGTAATTTTTGATCGTTTCATATTGACAGGATTATAGATTTGGACTACTCTACTGAAAAATTTAAAGGTCGTTCCTAAGTAATTAATGGTATATTTTCTCTGAGTGTGTTTGGTTTAAAAGGATTCCCCCTTTTTTCTGAAGCGTCAAGCGACTCATGCAAGTTCATGCGCCGCTTATGGTCGATTTTAGGCAGAGCTGGCTCCTATGTTAACAGTTAACAATTTGGCTAATTCAAGTTCCTTAAACTTCAATATCACTTCTTCAAGATCTCCGGCGGCGTCAAGGCAATCCCTTTTCTCGTTATTATTTATTTTCTAATGCACGTGGGAAATAATTTCACACATCTTTATCCCACATATCAGAGCGGCAAACATAGACGCACATACTGGAGCGGTACTGCGGTATTGTAGCGATAGCGATACAATTTTGTACTCTGCACCACTGCTCACGACACTACGCTACGACATTATTTAGATTATTTATAAGATGATTATCTGGAAAATCACTTCGAATCATGAAGGTAGTGGTGAGTTTCCGGATTCTGGCGGAAATCAATTCAATATTAGGTCTATTGCGTAGATCTGAGGTGTAGTGATGGCGCGAAAGATCAACCATCATTATTATCAATTTATTTTGCGATATTTGCATTTTTCTAATATGACATTCAGCACAACTATACCTCAATTGGCAACCATAAAGTAAAATTGATTGGAACACAACTTTAAAAGTAATTAGTTTGTTTTCATTTGACAAAGGTGATTTTCGGTTGTTAAAGGGATATAACATTTTAATGCCATTATTGACTTTCTTTATTGTTTTTACGACATGTTCGTTAAATGTAAGTTTGGAGTCAAGGTGTATGCCCCGAAGCTCCCCTGAAAATTGACGTCCATTAAGCGATAACCTGATGGTTGGAAGAAAGCAAGGATTTCATTTTTCTAGTAAAAAAGATAGCTTGAATCTTAAGCTTTATTTTCCACCTTGTTTTAATATTGCTTTAAAATCTTTGCAGTGTCATCAGCATATACGAGTACAACAGCTTGACGTTCCGGTATACTTGAAAAGTCAGATGATCCCCCGAAAGCGGCCGCCCAGGTAATTTTATCTGCTGAACTATTGTATTACTTATGAGCATTAAAACACGCCGTGTAGCGTCGCCTTAAAACTTTTGGGCGATTGTTCATTTGGGAGTTTTGGACGATTGCTCATACAGCCTTGAACTCATCGCTGCTCCATATTTGAGAAGTTTATAAAGTAATAGTAAGTAATTGTAAATGTTTTGGCTTTATTTCCATTTTGCAAGCGAAATAAAGTCAAAAAACTGATTTGCTAAAATTCGGCCTTATTTCCATAAGTTTTTTTTGGCAATATTTCGTTATAGTAAAGAAATAAATTAAGGTTCGGGTTATTTTGTTTTTAAAATCTAAATAAGACCAAAATTTTAAATTCGGTTTTGTTTTGTTCGGCGTTTTTTCGCGTTGCCGTCTTAGTAGCCTTCAGTGATTCGTACGAATTATAAAAAGACTAAGGAAAATGGTACTTTGCAACACAACCATGAACAGTATAAACGCGACTTTGAGCAGTATTTGTCATTGAAACCCATTTACAACAGGGGGCGATGAATTCTCCGACCCTGTTTAACATTTACACAAGTGATCTGGTAGGTTCATTCACACGTGCTACAGCGTATGCCGACGATTTGGTGTCGTACATACCAGGTCCTAACATCGAGGTCATCAACACACTTTCTTCGATTCTTCGACTTCGATATCGAATTAAGAATTTTGCGAAGTTAAAGATCTACTTTCAGAAGTCGAAAACAATTAGGTAAAGAACCACTTTGTCTGGTTTTTCTTGGGAAATCTACCAGAGAAATTTGAACTAAATTTGCCATTATTGGACAAAATGGTGAGAAATATAGTTAGATACCTAGATATTCGTCGCGCTCAGGATCTGTATTTTAACGGCTTTTGCTAAGACAATTAGTCTGTTTCACAGCAGCTAACTTGCCACTAGGATGAAGATTATATTCTACGTTGCCCTTAAAATGCCAATAATCGCTTATGATTATCCGTTGTGCATCAATAAAGCGCCTTAGTATATGTAAAGTGTTCAGGTCTTCGAACTTGCCTTGGGTTGTTTCGAACTCCTGAGTCCCAGTACATTAAATACTATCCCAAAAAGGTCCTATATGATAGAGCCCAGTTGAGCAGGATTGACAATTTGCTAAGGCGTTTAGCCTTATTGATGGGCAAGGTCTGGTACAAAAGAGGGATGCAGTCCCGGTATAATACCGCCGCCACCCGAGTGCGAGAGATAAACGGCTCATGGTGGTGTGTTGCTAATGCTCCTGAGCTCGTCAGTTTTAGTTTCGCGATCACGCAGATGAAAAAACGGATACTAAAAAACGGTTCACTACGTTTTGGTGGCTGTTCAAAGGGGAAGGGGTCAAAATGTCTTCCCAGTACGGTGTGATACTTACACCGCATCCTCTCAGTTTTAAGTAATTTTAAGTTAGCTGGACTGAGCTAAGGGAGTGGAGGGTTGTGAAAGGCCGGGCTTCCCAATATGAAAAAGTTCCTCTGGCCTTGATTGATGTTTTACTGTCTCGGTCAACCTCCGCAGTGCGAGTACAAGATCTTGGTGACTTCCAGGAGCCCGGTGTACAATTAGGATGGCGCCCACTATGGGTGTTAGGCAACGATGAACATTTTAAGCAGGCTTAGTCGTAAGATAGTTAATAGGTCGAAAGACAACTAAGTTTAATGGCATTGTGAAATTTAGGGGAGAAGTGGCGAGTGAAGTTATATCTAAGTTTCGACATAGGTAAAACATGGCAGTCACAGAATTATCATGAGACTTATAACATTATCATTAACCAATCGCGTCATTCCCTAACAAGCTCATCAGAACGGCTCCTTTAGGTATTCTTTGATGTTCTAGAGGCAATTCTTTGTATCATTGCTAGGCTCATATGCAAGGCATCGTCTCAACCATTAACATACAACAGTGTATAAGCCTAACGACAGGCCATTTGTCGTGCTGAATAATAATGCAATTGGCATCATGGTAGGTGGGTACTAAAAGAAAGAAAAAGACATTACTTTCTTTATGGGTGCAGCAGTCGTCGATACATTGTAATTTATTACCACCGCCTGCCTTGACTGAAGAGACAAACTAGCAAGACTGTCGCCCTACTTTATTAGGTGTTCACGGAAGTGCCAACCCTACCCAAACAGTGGCCTTCGGGGGCTACCACAAACATGCACTTCACTTAATCACTTGGTGCGCTTCCTCTCATTCTACCCGATGCACTGCAACTTTAACGGCAACAGGGCCTTGGGTGGCCGATTCTATCGATGACGCTATTCACTACACACTGACATGGACTTGTTAGAACAATTAAACCCAGCCTGTTATACGGGCCATCAGGTTTTTTTTTTTTTCTTTTTGAAAGCGTTTTGCTTTTCATTTTTACGACTCCTTTAAATGTGTGCACAACATTCTAACCTCATAGCAGACACCATTAGTCAATTCAACGTTTTAAGATTCATCTTGTTGATGGCTAAGGTCACAAAATCTAACAAATGGAATGCAGTGTAAGCAAACAATAAAAAAAAATATCCGACTTCACGAAAAGGTTAAGAGTACATTTGGTCTTAATGTCTCCCAAATATCGGTGAGTCATTACAGAACGGAGGATGTATACAAATGTTGGCGACACTCTGTCGGAAAATATCCTCAAGGACGAAGAGTATTCTTTTTATGTGACGCATTGAATCGGAAATGGGCGGAGGAAGGGTGACTTTTTTGTGCTCCCACAAAATAATCCAGTTCATGGAGAATTTGGGGCAACAATTAGATATGAGCCAGCACGGTTTAGACATGCAGGGTGTTTGAAGCATGTGGCGTCGAATAGGAAACATTTCATGAAGTGTTTATAAAAATGTACACAGTGTTTACACTATACAAGTTGTTGAGCACCACTCACCTTAATCGTGATTGACAAACTTCGATGAAGGGAACGGAGCATGTAGGTTGTGCTATAAATAGGCGGCATTCATTCAGGCCGCAGCACCTGTACGAAAGTGTTTTTGAAACGAAAACATATCAACATATCAAATTGTTGAGTGTGGGTTAACTGGACTATGTCAAACAATTAAAATTTGGTGTGGGGGGGGGGGGGGGGGGGGTAGAGTCGTAACCTTCTTCGTTACAGTATAAAAAGAATCGCCATGCTGAATTTAATTTCTAGTAGTAAAGATGTTGCGGAATTGATTTTATCAGATTTGGAGTCGGAGGTCGAAGATCAAATTATGAAAATTTTAAATTTGGAGAAATCAATTTCAGGTTAGAAAAACAAGAATTTTTTTTAGCAATTTTAAAATATAATTCGTCAGATTATAATCTCGAAGAAAATGGAGTGCGACCGGTTCAAATCTTATTGTTATGATCAGAGTACAGATCCTGCGAAACCCTTCAAAAAAAGAAATATTAATTAGCATTAACATACAATCGCGAAAGAGAGGCAGGCCTAAAAACTCTTGGATCACACAAGAGCACCAACACCAGAATTTATTGGCCTCAGTGACGAGGTGGTTCGAAATCGGGAGGTCGGTCGTTGTTTTTTAGGTCAAACCGGCGAATCTGACAGGCGGTCCAGAAGGGATGCAGTGGAGTGGGAGGCTTTTGATCCATTTAGTCCAGATCATAACCTTGTCGTTAAAGAGAAAAAGAAGAATATAATTTGACACAACTATTCTCGGTGAAAAACTGGCGTCCCTTCATATTGGTTTTTATTTGCATAAACTGGCGAAATATAAGACTCTTGTGATTTCACAACCCTACGTCATCATGACATTTTTAACACTCGAAGCCAGCTACCCAAACACTGATAGATTCAAAAATATGATCCATTTTCTGGGGAGAAGATAAAAAGATTTACTATACAATGTTGTGTATTTGTGCGAATAGTTAAAAACGAAGTAACGCCAAATAAGCCTTAATTTAATTTTTAAATTGACATAAAGACAAACTACAAAATTTGGTATTATTTCGTTTTAAAAATGGCAATAACGCCGAATTTTGAAGATTTGGTCTTGTTTGTTCGGCGTTATTTCACGTCACCCCGCTTCTGGATGAAGTAGAAGTCTGAGTCGAAGCTCTAAGTAACGAAGTATTGTCTAAACAAACGCAAGCCTTTTTGGTATATATACAGGGTGCGCCATCTATTACTTTTTTTTACCTATGAGTTTATCTGTTACCATGTGAGTCAAAAGTCATGTGGTATGCATATATGAACTGTGAAAGGTATGCCATTTATAGTCATGGAACCGGCAGATCATCAACAGCGGCGTGTTTTTGTTGATTGGATGCTTGAAAGAGAAGACGGATTTTCGGCCAAACTGGTCTTTTCTGATGAGGCTCATTTTCACCTTAATGGGTACGTAAATAAGCAAAATTGCAGATTCTGGGGGGCTGAAAATCCACACGAATATCATGAACAACCTCTCCATCCCGAACTGACTGTTTGGTGCGGCTTCTGGGCTGGTGGCATCGTTGGACCATTCTTTTTTGAAGATGCAGAAGAAAAGGCCATTACCGTCAACGGGGAACTGTATCGCAGCATGATAACAGACTTTTTGTGGCCACGATTGGATCGTATTGATGCAAAGGACCTTTGTTTTCAACAAGACGGAGCAACGGCTCACACATCTCGTCAAACAATCGCCTTATTGCACGAGAAATTCCAAGATCGCATAATTTCATTTCCCCCGAGATCGTGCGATTTAACATCTCTTGACTATTTTCTTTGGGGATTTTTGAAAGGAAAAGTGTATGCGAATGCTCCCCGGACAATTCAAGACCTTAAGCGCAATATTCAGACTGAAATTGTGGCTATAGACCCGATGATTCTGGAAAAAGTCATTGAAAAATTTGATGGTCAGATGTTGGATTGTAAACGAAGCCGCGGTGGTCACATTACCGATTTTATTTGTCATACATAAATGGCATAAACTAACCTTCACTTATCAATAAAAAAATTTGATTACATCTCATAAAAAGCGTGTTGTTTTTTCAAATGAAAAAAAAGAAGCGAATGGCGCACCCTTTATTAAAGTTAAGGCAAGTTAAAGCAAGCGGTCAGGAAAAAAAACATCTGCTGAAAAATGCCTCCAAAAATTAAGCGTATCAAACAACTTTGAATGAACGAATGTTGGGAATGTTTTATGTTGTTAAGAACACACCTTTCGTTTGCATCAACTTAAACGACCTTGTTTCGAATGTGTACGTGTCTGGGGCAGATTTGAAAAAAAAAACTTTGGACGCAACCAGTAGCCAGCAACGAATGAAATTCCGATAATTAATTATCTAGTTAAAAAGCAAAAATTCAAATATATATATCTACAAAAAACTTGCAATATACACAAAGTCGAATGTTTTATCGTCAAAGGTGATGAAATGGGGGTTCTAAGTTTTTTGACATGCCTATTTTTTAGGGCAACTTCTCAGCCAAATGTTGAAAAGCAAACCATTTTATTTGAAAACCAAAAAAACTTTGCAAAATGAACAAATATTCAGTCAAATGCGTTAGGTTAGTGTCCTAGCTAGGT
Source organism: Portevinia maculata (assembly GCA_949715645.1). NCBI lineage: Eukaryota > Metazoa > Arthropoda > Insecta > Diptera > Syrphidae > Portevinia > Portevinia maculata. The sequence goes on from OX454525.1 coordinate 105,092,314, forward strand.
ATGGATGGGGTGTCAAAACACTGCAACGAAGCCGGTTGGGTCTGCTAGTCAAGCATATAAATATAAATTACGGGATATGCATTTGCTGCACCTTAAATCAATTTTTTTTTTTTGACCGTAGGTAGGTAGGAGTGCCTGGCCGGTGCTATTTGTACCTGGACGCAATTAGCGAAAAGACGCCGTTTTGATGCCATCACGCAAGTGACCAATGGTGTCAATTTGTGTTTCAAATCCAGCCTGTGAAATTAAGAAATTCGATGATATTGCAGAACTTAATATTTCTCAATTCTGATAGGTCGTCGAAGAATGTTTTGCCGAGTGTGCGATGTCTAGCTCTATCTAGGGAAGGACATTTGCATAGAGGAAGTGGTGAAGGGTCACCTTTTCCACTGGATCCTTGCAGCTGCGGCAGTGTGGGTTGAATGGGATGCCCAACCTTGCAGCGTGAGTACAAACAGGCCAATGTCCAGTGCTGACCGCCACAATTCTGGCCATCTCCTGTCGGGATCTATTTGTTAGATCGTGGGTTCTTTTAGCATCGAAGCAGGGCCACACCTTCCTGGATATGAAACAGCTATTTAGGCCGCTCCATCTGAAGTTCGCTCGTGAAAGAAAGTACTGGGATATTTTGTCCTTTACAACTCCAATAGGAAAAGAGACTGTCTCTGCAAGAGAACTATCAAGGGTGCCTTGCCAGCGCATCGGCCCTTTCATTTCCCTCTATGCCACTACGGCCGGGAACCCAGAGGCGAGTTATGTTGAAGTGGCCGCCTAGACAAGTGGTTGCATCTTTGCATTGTGCGACTAATTTGGATAGTATGGAGTGTGAGTCGAGAGCTTTAATAGCTGTATGGCTATCAATGAAGATGGCAACGTCTCCCTTGGTCATGGGGAAAAGTGTAAGTATCCTACAAGCCTCCCGGATTGCAAGTATTTCTGCCTGGAATACTCTTGTTGACCGTTATCGCACAACATTTTTATAAAATAATTGCTGAATTCATCCCCTCAAATTTCATGTTGTCTTTTCAAAATAAAAAAATTAATACGCTTAGTACGCTTAGCTCTGACAGTAAGAACGGCTCCATGAAATTTGGCCCAATGAAAATATGGCCCCAGTTAATTATATAGGAAGAAATAACAACGAATTGTAGTCTAATTTCCCCCGCATGATTAAGCCCGCTCACGGCCCGTTCCCCTAAGGGTAGGTGCCAGTTGTCTGGGGCACCTATGTCAGCTTACTTTTCCGAATCAAACAGTGTTTTGGTGGCCGGCCCGGATTTAACCCTTTTCTCCGCATGGTTAAGCCCGCTTTTGCAAATTCTTTGTTCCCCTAAGGGTAGGTGCCAGTTGTCTAAGGCGCCTATGCCAGTTTACTTTTCAAAATTAAATAGTGTTAGAGTGGCCGCTTTGGGGGTTAACAAAATGAAAAAAATGTCCCTTAAATTTGCAAGATGACCCTAAAACAATGAAAATAGTCCCAAAATAGTCCCAATTTCATAATTTGAGTGAAGGGCCCTTTAGCTGAGATCATGCACTCATCGTTAAGAAGATTAGAAGCTATGATAAAACGATCTAGCCTGATATATTTTTTCCATTTCATTTTAAGATGGGTGAGGTATTATTTGAAAATTTAGTGGCACCTATATACCCAAGGTCTCCCAAGATCGGGGAAGTAATCATCGCACATCTTAGTCTATCGCATGTGTGACATCTAAGAATACAAATTCACAGTAATCGCATTTATATCTCTACGCTTCAGCTACTTGGTCGATGGTATTTTGTTTTGGCTTAGAATTTCATTGCAATTGTTTTTTCAATGTCCAAATTCTGCACAATTTTGGATTCTCTTGATGAAACAAATTCAACACTCCATTCCGTAAAAATGGAGCAAGGTCTATCCATATGTGTCTCTTGAACAGTCATCAACGTCAGGTATAACAAATTTCGAAAACTGGTTTGCAACCCGGCCAAAAGACCAGTTAGAGTGTCATTGGGTGCGTCAGCAAATTTCGGCGAAGCACTACCTACGTACTGTGCCTGATCTAGAAATATAATTTCTAAGACAGCGACAGCCAATGATGTAATATCCTTTTGGCTTATTTTTATTCGTGATACCATCTAAGTTTCTATATTTAATGCATAAGCGAATCTGACATTTTCTTCGGCGCATTGTTGAAGGAAAAATGTACAAATTTTCCGGAAATGTTGTCAAAAGAAAACTAAAGCAAAAGCATCAAAATGTATGCAAATCTAAATATAAACTTATGCCAACGATTTATCAGAACTACATCGCCACTATAAGCGCAGGCGCAATCTCAATAACTACATTTTCTCACTTCACGAAGGGCCACCTTCACCTTCCGTCGCATCCCTTGAATGGACTTTATCGTCACGATCGATACGGCGGACAGAGCTAAAAATGTAAAAGCAGAAGATCAGCGCCAAATGCGATGCCAAAATTCTTTGTGCATCCGACTTATTTGAGTTCCCGAGGCATATTCAAGTCACGTCAGTTGAAGTGGCTTTCTCTTCGATCCCATTTTAGGTGCAATGAAGGGCACACGAACATTTAATTTTTGCCAAAACATATTTCATATATTTCTGCATCTCAAAGTTAGTTTTTTAATAGTTTTGATGCTACTTGGTAATGGAGACGGAAAAAGATTCCTTTGTGGTTCCACATTTAAACCAGTGGACGCATCCGTCGAATGCGGGTGCCATGGCAGGGAGATAATCCTTTCTTTGTGAAGTCTGGCAAAATGAATGTGGGTAGATACACAACCGAGCAATTGCAGTGATGCATAGGCAGTCAATCGGCTTCTAGGAACTTGTATACATATATTTTACTGCAGTGGCACGCACAGTGAACACTGCTGGGAGAACTAAATTAACGCAAAGAAGAGAACATGCAACGTTTGGGACTATGCAAGGTGCCGGAGAAGGCTATGTCTAGGAAATATCGCATTCTTCAGATGATTTATCGTGATGTCAGCTGGGTCTTGTGCGCGTGGGATGAATTCTTGACGTGCACCTAGAGACTTTGTACCGAAAAGGATGCCTTTGTTCGAAGTGCGGGTGAGAGTGTAATCGAAGGTAGGGCAAATGTGTAAATATGTATAAAAGAGTGTTGGCGGTATATCGAAGCATGGAATAGGTTTATGTTTACTTTTTGCCTGAAGTGTGTTTTTTTGCTAAAGGATTCCGTTCAGGATATGGTTTTCTGCAATAGTAAATAATATGGCTGCAGATGAATTTAATGAGATCAATTAAAATGACGACTTGATAGACTTTACTGATATCCACGATTTGAAATGCAATTTCATACAATCAATTCATTGCAAGTTTCTTTGACTCCAGGTTTCGGTATTTATGCGGCAACTTTTTCTTTGTACATATATGCCCATATTTTTCTCTTATTAAACTTGTAAATCGTATTTTTCCTGAAAGATGTCTCTGAGAAGGGAATTCCAAAGACAGCTTTATATTTATTAAAAAGTTTTTTGATTTACATAATCATTATATATTGTCCTCGGTGTGTATACAAGGTGAGGTTTGGGATTCGATAAGTAAGACACTAACCGTTCTAGTACCAAAAACATAAGATTCTACTACATTTTGTTAAACGGAGGATGAAAGCCAGTTCCTTTTGGCTGATTTTTTTATATATATGTTACTACTTTTTTGTTCGTTTGGAGTTTACACACGTTGATGTTCGCACATTCTCACATTGAAGTTCGCTCATCACAACGTTGAAATAAGGCACTATCATTGGAAAAAAATGAGAGAATGCGAGGAAACTGTTATCGGCCATTTTTAAACAAGCAACCTCTAAGCGCGTTCAAGGGAGTTTTAGTTTAGTGGCCTTTAAACAACGTTGTTTAAATGTGCAAATCGTTTATAAATACCGATTTTGCGAAGTACTACTTAGAGGTGTTTAAAAGTAACGTAAACTTACTTAAACTTAAATCACTGAACGTAAATATGTCCAGGTAGTGGAAAAGTGCAAACCAGCTTTGGTAAATGACACACAACAAATGATTTATCTTCAGTTTTGCATCCAGCCACATAAACAAAACGTTAAGAGACGGTGAAAAAATGCTGAAAGAAATATTTGAGCGGACAGTTTGTTTTCAAAATTATATATTACGTTCGCCAGATCAGTAAGGCAACGGATCGCATTTATGTGCATGTGCAAGACCATTTTGTTTGTCCGATATACGCGGAATTAACCGCCTATTATAAATATATAAACCCTGGAATCGCTTTTTGCGTTATATCAGGGTGAACCCTTCTTCTGTCTGCAACAGATGTGCAGCAACACCCATTCTTAGAGCGTGTCAATCCTTGCTGCATGTTGTCTCTATTTTACTGCACTAATAGTAGTAGAACAGCACAATTTGGTACAAATTTTCGGTTTGACGTTTCTTACTGTGAAATTCTACGTTTTTTCGTTCAGTGATATTTGGGTTATGCAAAAATCATACTGAATGATGGCAATGTCTTGCTGCCGATGTGTTTCGTGGGCGTTGCTGCATGTATTACTGCGCGCGTCCTTGCTGCACATCTGTTTCAGGCATTATGCTCAAAACATAAAGTCGTCTGTGGCCTAAGACGGCTGGCCCTGCAAGCCATATTGAGCTCTGTCTTTCTCTGTTTAAATCTTCTGCCTTCGTTTTTGACACGAGACTGTTATCTACGAAAGAAAAGACTTGACTGTAGTAATGACGTCGATGCTCCTCTCCAGATCCCGTCATAGCGGTTCCCATCTACTGTGGAATAAAAAACTGTATTTTGCATAGTCGTGTGAAGAGGGACTCTGTACTGGCAAGTTGGGCTATCTGTTTTGGCAACCTTGTGAAAGAAGGCGATATAGTATCTATCCGGTGAGAAAGCAGGCGAAGTAGAAGCTTACTTCACCGTTTTTTTTCCGTACGTTCCAGTCGGCCAAATTCCAGATCAGTCTTGTCGTCTATCATCCTCTGCTTTCCGAGTTCCAAAGCTCTTGTCACTGCTGTTTTCTGAGATATTTTGCCTCCTTTGTCGACAATTAAATACAAATTTTTGCATTTTTGTCATGGATGTATGTGCTTCCTCTCTGCCACTGGGAGATTATATCAGAAGTTTGCGTTTGCTAGCCATGGGGACACTTACATTTGCAGAAAGTCAACTCAAAAATGTTGTGAGCTTCAAGTCGCTCAGATACGGACTAGATCTATTGCCAGAAAGTTAGCTTCGCGTAAAGTGTCAGTCAGAAGTACTTCACTGCATCCTTGCCTGGGATGACTTCAGGACCGACATCGACGATGATCGGGGTCCTCTTCACCGTTAGAAGGACTATCTCAGTTTTTTCCATGACCAGGCTGAGCTATTTGCATCAATCCAGGAGTTCACTCATCTCCTGGCCAGGTTCAGCTTCTTTTGTGTGCTGTTGGTGTAAAGCGCAAGGTATATTCCGGCATCTCCAAACGAGGTATACCATCGCAGGAGATGTTCCAGACAACAGGTCCCGGTCCTTGAGGTAGTCTTTCAAATTGGGTTCTAGCGCTCTTAGTATATACGATATTTCCTGAGTAGTTGCTTCCCTGTTTGGCACTTTGGGCAACCATCACAAAATCTTCAAACGCTATGATCGTATAGTGATCCTTTTTCAATCCATGTTGTCTTTCTTTCAAGTCTCCTGCCATTTTTACTGAGGCTGTGAACCTCAATTTCAGCATATTTTCCAAGAGCCTGCCTGCAGTGTCCAGTTTTCTTTGATAAGCAGCTAGTGTTGAGTCTTCCAGGTTTCTAAGAAGGACCCGTTCCCTACTTCAGCTGATGACATATGTTTAGCAATAACTGGGCAATCACTCTCAACACCAATATTCCGCCAGTTACGGTGGCCGTTATATTTTGCAGGTTCAAACAACCCCACAGAAGACAGATTTTGCTGATTTCGATGCCTAGTGATGGAGGACATTGAAGCTTTTTGAAAGAAAAAACCTTCGTTGGTTATTGGCATGCGATTCACTCAAAAAATAAAATCAACGGAGTTATAACGCTAACTGGCGGCCGGCGTTTAAACCATTACCCACATTTATTCAAAATCCGCGCTAGTAACTTTTTCATTTTACATTATTGCATTTTTCAAATACATAATTCAGATACATTCTCGGATCGTTATACCGGTAGAATATTGTTGAATCAATAAAAGTGTGTAATTTGTTTTATCAATTGTATCCACCTAAAGCAAGATGGTTCAACCTTCAGTCAGACAGCGAGACAGACAGTGACATGCTTACATGTCAAATTTACTTTAAAAAAATTATAACTAGTTAGTTCCGTTTATATGAAAGACAGCTGCTGCGTAAACAGCAGAACTAGGCGCAAAAATAACTAGCTTGCTTTGCATAGTATGAAGGTACCTAAATACATCAGCAAGCATTTACTGAAATAATTTCGCTGAATAACGTATAAACTGTCCTACTTTGTACAACCCGTCAAAATAAAGCAAAACAATTGCAACTTCTGCTCATAAATATTACGTAAACATTTAATAACTTTTTTCCCGTAAAATACATAACAAACAGTACGTGCATTAACAACGCACTTTTGTAACAAAATGCGCATAAGTAATTTTTCATTTTTGTTTTGTCTTTCCAATCTCGACTTTTGCATTGTGGATAATGTTTACCTCTCAAGCTTGCTTTTAGGTCTGGCATACATTGTTTTGAAATTCAAGACAGCATGCGTTTATGTGCAGCAAAACGCTGTCAACAAGTCGATTCATATACCGGCATGGTTAAAACGTTTTTGTAAATATGAATGTAAATTTCCTGTTTGTTTTTCGTTCAGGCCAGTCTTAAGATTTATGAGTCGCATTTGTATGCTCATTCAGGTTTCGATTCAGATATGCGAAGGAATTCAAGAGATTGATTAAAATAGTTTAGTCTGGATGGAATATATTAAACAAACGACTAATGAAACATCTGTTGGTATCACTGATTATGCATGAAACTCATGGTGTATGAGCATTATGAGATAAAAGATATATAAATGTATCCACCGTTCCAGATGGATTAGTTGATAACTAAAGCTATGGCCTTATGGAAATCCACCAATTTAATATAGAGAATGATATGAATTCGGTGAATCATATTGACTAACACAGCAGTGGCAAAGTCGAGGCATACACAACAAGGTTATACAAAACATGGATGGGTACCTGGCCACCAAGGTATTGCAGGCAATGAATCTACCGACGAACTAGCCGTACCTGCGTTCTTAGGATCAGAAACATTTTCAGAGTCTATTGGGCTGCTGCTTTTAACCTTATTAAAGATTGGGACAACTTTGTCTTAACCACTGAGTAAATATCCCTGGTTTAAGACAATTCAAACGAGTAATTAAGCCTTACTTCTCCTTCTGCTAAATAAGGAAAATACGAGGAAGCTGGTGGGCTTTTTCACAGGCTTATGCAGCTTGAGATACCATCTCAACAAAATGAATTTGTGTCAGAAAACAGAATGTGGGTTCCGTAGGGAGGTCACTCATCTATTAAGTTAAGACATCGATTTTGATACAAAATATCGTTGAGGTCGAAGCGTCAGAAAGGGCAAGGGTTTAGTTTAAAAAATAAGAGACACAGAAGTGAGATTGCCGTGCAAAAATTTGGAGAATGTATTAATTGATCTCGATATTACCTCACATTTTATTGAAGAGTTTCCGTTATATTATTTTTTGAACAAAACTGTAATACATACTAGCCCACTCTTAGCACCTTAGGTTAGCTCAGGTAAGGGTGACTGTGACTGTCAGCAGAAATGGCCGGCACGCTTAGACCAATATGAGGCCATTTGTGATGGCACGTGAAGTAAGGAGTTATCATCCTACTCACTGAACCAGTTGGAGCATCTGATGAAGCTCGAGAGATCTTTATTTTCCGTGTTAGTTAAGCCATTAAGAGCGTTATAGAAGAAAACTCCTAAGTGGATTTTTTTTTTGAGAGCAGGGCATGTACAGACAAAATGGGGAATATTCTCCTCCTTCTCCTCTTCGTCAATGCAGCTTCTGCAAAAAATACTTCAATATACGCCAAGCCTTGTTGCATACTTGTGTATGAGACAGTGCCCTGTGATGATACCTATTGTGTCGCTAACGTTATGCTGTCTGTTTAAAGAGATCAAGTTCTTAGAGCTTCAAAGGTTCCGATCTGCTTTGTCGCCAGACGCACCTTACCACTTTTCCACTCAATTTTTGTTCTTTCGATTTCATTTAGATTGGGTTTGCATGTAGCGATTGGTATAGGGAACCTTTTCCCGGAATATCATTACACCAGGCACCCAACAGCAGATGACTGGCATAGGGACTGACTCCGAGGATTGTAGCTTTGCTCTAGGAGAAAACTCGTAGCTATATCTTTAAAAAGAAAAGAAAAACAACTTTCTCTATATGCGTTCTTCGCGAGACCTAATAAAATGTAAAGTTTTGTCGAAAAAAGCACTTTGTCATGCGTCTACAGACCTGCCCCATTTGGTTCGGTGATTTCTTTGAAAGCACACCACAATAAATAGGAAGTAGAAAGAGAGAGTGACTGAGTTTTCTTAGTCGCCGAAATAATTTGACGAGGTCTGTATCGCCTTAAAATACATACAGTTCTGCATTACACTATCTCCAACGTCTTCTATTAGATACCGGCAGTAATAAAAGAAAGCCCTGGCACTTTAGAGAAGATTCTTCAACACCAACTACAATATTTTGGTGGAGTTTTGAAAACAAGAACAAAATTGGGTAGGCGACATGAACCGTGTGGATGTGTCCGTGTCGGCGCATTTGTGATAAAACCTGGGGTCTGAGTGTTATTTTAAAAAAATTTCCTATATCGACATGTCGACTCCATATCTTAACTTATCTTTAATCGTATAAAAATCATAACGTATTTTCGAAATGAACAAACAGGTTTGGTAGCTTTGTACTTGCATAAATAAGATTGGCTTATGCGAACGAATCTAATCAAAAGCGATTTACAACTCACCCATGGAAAATTGTTATCACAAAATTTGACGTTTTGTAATTCATACATTGATTCAGCATTCAAGCAAGCAAAATCAATGGCCCTGTTCAGCAACGATGGAACGCTCATAACTACAGCAATAACTATTAGCGATGCGCAAAATATTTTTTTAGTGCACTAATCGCAGCCACTTACGTTCATCATCTTATCGTTGCATATGAACTGAACAGCAAGAGGCCTGCGTTCAGCTTTAGAATTAAGCATAATAACGAAAATGACGAATTAAAGCAATTTTATTTAAATGTTGAGATGAAATTACACATCTTTGCGAAATTCTACAAATCTTAAAAAAATGCTTTAAAACTGACTGAATATCATATTATCCATCTGAAAGACACTTCAATATCTTTAAACAAAAAGAAGAGATCATTAAGACCCTTTTTAAAGGCTACTGCCTCTACAAATTACACATCGGGTCTTACCCTTTAATCTTATTAAATTGAATGTGAACTATAAATTAGTGCTAAATTTCCTTTTTGCAAAGGACTGCTAATGTTAGCTTCATGCCAAGTTGCAATGGTTTTAATTTTAAACACCAGCTTCGTTTTCAAACAAGATATGGAAATTAGATTAGAATAAAAGCTTTATAGCTTTATACACAGGAATAAATAGTGGATAACTGAAGGATGCCGGAGCACTATCGAAACTGCAGAGAATCCCTTCTGCTGACTCGGGAGAAAGGCTGGAGCTGGACATACTTAAAAAATCATACGTAAACCAGACTGACTCTTAAGAGAAGGTATAGTCTCTCCAATATCAACAAACACAGCTTTCCATGTAAAAAAAATGGTTTTCTTATTGAGCTTTGTGTCTCTTGATATTGGACTATACTTCAACTGTTAATGGACACCCACTTTACTGGCGGAAGTTGTTACAAGGGACAAATTGTAGTGGATATACAGTTAAATTTCAACAACATTTATCGAAAATTAATATCTTAATAAAATCAGAAACAAAAGTTATTTTCTAAGGCAATATTACCTACATAAAGCGTTACAAAGGCGAAAAATCTCCTGGACCTGATGGAACTTTCCCTGTACTCTTGCAAAAGGATAAAGAAAGTAAGCTCAGACTGCTTACTAGAATTATTTTTAAAGCTAGCTAGTATTGCTCTAACCCGAAAGAAAGCAAAGATGGTCTTTCTTCTACATATGGTCTTTTCAAAAGCTTTAGGAGTAGGAATCATTATTTCTGTTAAAGAGTATTAAAAAATCTATTAACGTACAGCTTCAGCAAAGTAATACAGCATCGCTGAGTATTCATGATATCCAAGAGGTCAAACGGCCATAATTCGCAAGGCACTCGATCTTAGGATCTAAGCACTCGTTGTGTTCATGGATATTAAGGGTGCATTTAAAACCAACACTTCTTGCAGAATTGACTCTGCCTTGTTATCGAAGTGCATCGAAACCACAATTGTTTAAAGGATCCTGTGGATTTTGATACCCAATGTGAGGTGGCCTTCTTTCCTATGCACTCAACCCACTTTATCACTCGTAGGCCACTTACAATCTCTGACAGTCCCGGAGTATTTTGGACAAAACCTGTGGGCATAGTCCCAGGTTGGTTCCTGGATATACACTTGCATTGATAGACCATGCCTTACTCATGGTGCGCTTTTTGGTGGTCCAGAGCTCGCATCCTCAAGAGACTGAGTTCGATGACCTTGTGTGTTTATGCATTAAATGTGCAATAAGAGGAACTGGCAATACTGCTATGGAAGTGAGCCTGGGCTCTAAGCCTAGGCAGCAACCTCACCTAACCTAACCTAGCTAAACTGTGCAGTCAAAGCTTTAATAATTTATACCCTATTATTCCTACCCATAGCAATTTGTGTAGTAGAAGATCGCAGTATTTGCAATCAATTGGGAAATTGTATTGTTCCTTTCGTGCCTGACTCACTTCAACATGCTGCCTTTTGTCCAGACTTTATATTCTTCAAATATGTTAAACCAATTCCACGCAGTTACTTTAAATATGATTATAATAGCACTTACTTCAGCAAAATAAAATTGTATCTTAAAGGTATTGCATGGTTATCAATATTTAATGGTATGGACTTAAAAAACTCATATAATGTTTTTATTAAGGGAGTTAAGGAAATAATAGATAACAAATACCTAAAGTTAAATTAATGACTAGTTCTGAACTGATATGATTTAATAAAACAGTAATTAATCCCAAAAAGATGTTCGAGTCCTAAATGTTTTTTTTTTATAATATTCTCTCCGTGGAATCAAATCTCACGGTGAATTGTGAACGTTTTTAAAGCTTTATAAATAGTCGGAAGCAATCCCAAATAGTAATCATGAGGTAATCTATCTTCAGACTTTTCAGAAATTTGTTACATGTTTGCAAATCACTTGTTTGCAAATCACTTCCAATCTGTTTACGCGAACAGCGGACACAGTTCACAAACGGATTCGAGACCTTATTGTTCTCGGAGTGTCATTTATGTTAGTAGCTTATATTTGCCACAAAAATGTTCAGGTGAAATCTCTGTGCCACTTCATATCCTTTTTAATAGCTCGTGAGAGTAAGGCATATTTCTTGACATCTGGATTTCTTTTATAACCTAAATCACAAATCCGGGCCCTATTGCATCAACCACTTTTCACTTTGCACTTTGCAACTTTTCACTTTAACTTTGCAAAATTCGTTTCACCAAACGCAAATTTGCAAAGAGGAAATTATTTTTTTGAAAAGTAAAACAAAAAATTCCTTTTTTGCAAATTGTGTTGCACCAACCACAAATCTGCAAAGTGAAAAGTACTTTTCTGAAAAGTGCAAAGTTTTGCCAATTTGCAAAGAATTCTTTGATTTCGTTTCACCAAACAAAAAAACTTTGCACTTTGCATTTCAAATTCCGCAAAGCTTTTCAATAATATGCAAAGAAAAAATTTCATTTGCGGTTGGCCATTTGTCGTGTTAAGTTCGTTAAGTTCGGGTTTATTAAATAATAAATTAAAATGAATCGCTTTGAACGACTTTTTGAAGACGAAGGGTACAGTAATAGTTACGTAAAAGATGTAAAATTAAGAATAAATTTTGAAATTACAAATAATTTTCAAACAGTGGAAAATTTTCGATTGACAAAAACAAATATAGAATTTGTTTTATCAAAAATTGGACATAAGTTGCAATATAACAGTCAAAGGAATATGTGTTTAAGGCCCTTGCAACAATTTTTGTGTACACTGCGTTGGATGGGAAATGGAGCGCAATTCCACGGAGTTGCATCCATGCACGGAATAAACAAAGCAACAGTCTGCAGAGTAGTACACCGAGTTGCAGATGCAATCACTGATGAATTTCTTGCGAACACCATTTGCTGGCCAGAGAATTCTTCGGAAATAGCTACACGGTTTTTTTTCTCAAGGAGGTTTTCCACGTGTAGCTGGATGTATTGACGGGACGATGATAAACATCGATGCACCCAGAGAAAATGAAGAAAATTTCGTCAACAGGCATGGAAAGCATGCTTTAAATGCAATGATGGTTTGTGGCCCAGATCGGTCCTTCTACGCTGTTAACGTAAGTTGGCCAGGAAGTGTACATGATGCAAGGGTGCTGAGAAATTCCCGTTTGGCAGCAAATTTTAACGCAGGTTACCGACCATTTCCAAATGCAGTTCTTTTAGGAGATAGTGCTTATTCTTTAAGTGGATGGTTAATAACACCAATAAGGACAAACCCAGACAATCTTGTGGAACAAAGATTTAACCGGGCACATAAAAGAACTAGGCGAATCGTTGAAAATAGTTTTGGTAAGTATTTACTTACTAGTTCCACTTTGCATTCTCAATCATTAAATTGTTTTAGGCATATTGAAAGAAAAGTTTCTTTGTTTAAATTACCTCCGTATGCAGCCCACAGCTGCTGGGAAAATTACAATAGCCTGTTGCATTTTACATAATCTAGAAGTGAGAAGAGAGGCATCAATAGGGGAGCATGATAACAACGATGATGAAGAAAATGACAACATTGAAGACATTGAAATAGAGAATATTGAACGACCAAATGAAAACGCTTATGCAGTTTTAAATGAGTTGAGACTTTTTTTTCTGATTAAAATAAATTGACAAATTAAAAAATAAGAAACAATTTCCATTTAACAACCTTTTTATTTCAATATTCACTCAAATTTAAAATAGTGTCCGCTCTGGAACATGAATCTTTATGATTGCCCTCTGAATTGTTTAATTCATTTGTAAATTCTGATGCCGGTAAGCGTAATTAACGTTCCAGTTTAAAGGTTTCCAAAGTAGCTTTATATATTTCGATGGATAATAGCTTTTTTTTAAAAGCTATGAGTTCCATCTCCTCAGCTTCAAGTTTGCTCTTCCTTGAGGATACATTTTTCTCCCGTGAAGAGGAAATATGAAGCTGAGGAGTTTGGGAAGTTTGCTCGAAAGGTGGTACTTCAGATCCATCGCCACCTGCTTCTGGCAAATTGATTCATTCTGCAACAGGCGAATCCTTGCCAATAATGTCCAGAATTGCTTCATCCACAGCGTCAAGAACAAAGGCTCTTCCTCCCCCAGTTCCTGTTTTTTTGGAATTGCCCCTTTTGGCCTAAAATATAATATTTATGCTCATTTAACTGCATTTAACCCATAACCTAGCACTAACTTACTAGCATCCGACTCTTCCACAAACCGAAAAGATTATCCCTCGCAAAAGTCCACTTTCGGTTGGCTGTGGCCAATCCAAGTGATTTTGCTTTAAGCAAGACTTCCTCCCAAGCTTCCTCTTTTTGCTTTTTTGACGCAACGTTATTTTGAAACGAAGCAAAGAGAATATCCTTTAATTAAAAAGTAAACGAAACAATGAAGCTTGTTTTTACATAATAAATTTAAAAATTACTTTTTTATTTTTTATCACTTCCAAAACAGCTAGCTTTTTACCGTTCTTGTCAACACGATTCATTTCGAATGTTTATTTACAAAAATGTAACCTTGACAAAAGCACCTTCAACAGAAAATGCATTGACATCATATATGTAAACATTCAGAACGGTATTATACTCATGCTCGTTTCACAATAGAGCTGTAACCGTATAACATACATATAGTACATGGACTGCTCTTTCATCATGGCCACAGGGCCTCATCCAGCGTTGCCAACCGCCGTATTTAAAATTATTATAAGAAAAGTAGATTATGTTAATTGAAAAAATACAAAACAATTGCAATCGCTAGTTAATATAATGAATTCGATTATTTTTTTCTTTAAACAAATATTGTGTACAGCACGAGGTGCAGCATAGCAACATTCCAAAAAACAATTAACAAAAAATAAACAATGATAAAGTAAAGTGCAACAAAATTGGGCGACGCTTTGAAAAGATATCGTTGTTTAAGTAAAAAAACAAGACCTCAACTTTTTTAATTTTGTCATCACAACGCAACGAAAAGAAGTTGAAACCATTTAAATTGTTTCACTTTGCAACTTTTCAAATTACGACTGAAAATGAAAAGTTACATTTTTAGTTGGTGCAACGCCCACACTTTTCACTTTGCAAAAACACATCAAAAATTGCAAAGTGCAAAGTCGAGGACTTTTCATTGTTGGTGAAACGCTTTGCACTTTTACTTTGCAGGAAATTATTATTTTGAAAAGTTGCAAAGTGCAAAGTGCAAAGTGGTTGGTGCAATAGGGCCCTGGTCCCAATCAAGACATTATGAATTATCATCCTATATGCGAAATACCTTCTATCCCAAAAATCTTCGAAAAACTGGTTTGCAATAAACTTGCAGTTGTGCTTAAAGACACGATTTCTGCTTACCAGCATGCTTTCATCCACTCATTCAAGTCTTTTAAACTGGTTTAACTCCTACTTAAGAGGTTGATTGCAATTTGTTGGCAACTTGCAACTTGGCATTTGTTTTTCCTCTGTCATCCTGAATTCCAAATATCTAAATTAAATCCCAACATGATTGTATATCATCACTCCAGTAAGACCTTAATAGACTGTCAAACTGGTGTGCAATCAACTGTTTAGATCTAAACGTGATGAAGTAAAATAGTCTGGTCCGGAAACTGGCTCTTTTACAGTTTACTTACAATATTACCAATTTCTATTATTTGTAATCCCTGTTTTGCAATAAAAGGATTAAATTGGAATATCGCTTTGCCACCTTACAATATAAGATGCCAACTGATATTAATTAAGCCTGTATGTGTATATATTCGGAAGAATCTTTCGATCATGTTTATTCGAGGTATAATAATTAATCACATCGATTGCCCTTTCTTATTACCACAAACAAGATATCGCAGACCTGCAATATCATTGAAGTACCAAACTATATTTGTTGAACCTAGTCATAGTGTCATAGAGTACAGTATGATTTTAATGAAACTTTAACTAGATGCTTGAGAGAAGCTAACTCTGTTAGCAATTTTAGAAACATTCAATCTAATCTTAGACGAGATGCTTTAAAAGAACATCTTCTTTTGTTTTTAAATAATTCCAGTAATAATATTTAATTATTTTAATAAATTGTATATTTTAAGTAATCATTTAGAGTGTAATACGTTATAAATGAAATAAAAAACATAGGGCCGGGCTACAGTCCGCTTGGGCGAACTGTTGGATACCCTATTCTTGTTCCTATCCCTCATAAGTGGGCGTGACAAAAGTCTAAGTATGGTTGAATTGTTAAGAACGCTTTATATATTTTGTTATATAACATTTAAAGGATTTTATCAAAAAAAACGCTCCCTAGCTCAAAATTGGGTGTTTCAATAAAATTGTTTTATTTAATTGTGGGCGTGTCGGTAGGCGGATTTAAAAAAAAAATTAAAACATGAGCATAAAAGGCCCCTCGAGAGTATATATTATTAATTTCAGCTCCCTAGCTCAAACTTTGGATTTTCCAAAAAATTGTTTTATTTATTTGTGGGCGTGTCAGTGGGCGGATTTTGAAATTTTTTTATCCCGAGCAGTTTTAGGAGTCATAGATCATATATAAAAAATGTCAGCTTTCGAGCTCAAAATTCGATTTTTTCCAAATTTTTGTTTTTTTTTTGAGTTTGTGGGCGTGTCTGTGGGCGGATTTCAAAAATTCGTAAACTTGATTATTTTGGGACCATATACTCTGGTTAAAATTTCAGCTCTCTAGGTCCAGTTTAAAGGCCTAATTTTTGCCGACGAACGGACATGACTAGATCAACATTACTATCGATGCTGATCATAAATATAGTAACTTTTAGGGGTCTACGGGCAATATTAAGGTATGTTACAAACTATGCGTCAAAATTAATATACCCTTAGAATAGGGTATAAATATTGGTTTCTCTCTCGATGACACTCTCATTTATTACTTTTTTTGATTAACAAACAGGATTTTGTGAAAAATTTGAACAAATTTATACGATTTTTCAAGTACGCGAATAGATCTTACTTTTCGTTGTGAAAAAATGGATTTCCGCAGTGAAGGTTGCGAAAAAATGGACACAAAAACAATTAATTTCCGGGACAAATATTCCATGGAAAAGGGGCCTTAGGAAACAAAAGACAAAATAAACAAAAATTTGCATATTGGGTAATTTTTCACAACACAACCATACCTACGTGGACCGCTACAGGGGCTGAAAACATAATTATGAATGTCTCTTCAACTCATTCACCAAACAGTATTTGGCCTTACATTTACATTTGGCGATAAGATTTGCTATTGTATTTCGGTCTTTTGTTTTTCCAGTCTGTTACGAAGTGTCGTGATTGAATTTACGGGCATTTGTGATTATGGCCTTTTCGATTAACTTTAATATTAAGGAATGTAAGGCTATTCATTCAAAACAAATAAAGGAATTGACGGAAAACAAAAATTAAAACCAGGAAAAATTGTGTGGTATCACATAAAAAACCATTAATCATTTAATATTAAGTATAAACACTTTTTTCAATGTAGGTACTCGCTTTGTTATGCTTATTCTTAAAAATACATAAGTTGAAACCTTTAACCAATATTCTACCCTTTATCCATCCACAAAGAGCAATTTTTAGATGTTTCAACATGTATTTGCTTTTTATTTGTTAGCGAACCGCGATTAATAGCTACTCGAGCCTTTTGTTATTTCCACGTTTAATAACAAACCAAACATACAACTTGATGTGGTGCACGTCTTCACTTTGAAGTCTCTAAAAAGGAAAAAGAAACAAATCGCTGAAGAAGAAAAGTACATTTTTACAAATAAATCGAATTGGGTCAAGTTGTCCCATAAAACCGGTGCAGAGTCGATGATTCTTCAAATAAGTGCTTCTCACTTAGAAATTACCATGACAGCAGTTGTTGTTAAGATTATATTATTATTACCAACACTAGACTGATGATTTTTTTTTCTTATTTAAAAAAAAAAAACTGTTTCTATTCTTAAGTGTTTTTTTCTCGATCAAATGTGAGAGTATAGTTTATTGTTATGAAATAACTGTCTAGTTATTTCATAAGAATAAACATGACACATTTAAAGAATGGTTACTTCCCTTAAAAATATAAAGTCCGCCGGGATTATAGAGGAGATGTATATGAGTGACACAATGGTAATGTGTTTTAATGCTGCTATTAAAAACGGAGATGATGATAACTATTTTTTGAACAATAAAATCCAGTATTAGGTAAAATCTTCGCTACAAAAGACAAATCTACAAGCTACCGCTTGGCAACAAATGTGGCTAAGAAAATGTATAGTTTTGTCATGTATGGAGGGGAGTTATAGTTTCGTGTAAGCTAGAGAAACCCTAACCATTGTGCGAGTAATTTTTCCAAACAAGTGCCCATGTTAATTTTTTGTTATCTAAATGGCTGTTCCCAAATAGCTGTTTGCAATTAACCATATTTTAAGAACAGTACTCGTATAATTTTGACTCATATTTGTAACATGACTTAATATTGCGGAAAATAATACGGCTATCTGAAGACCAATGCGGGTTTGTCGCAGGTTATTCAACCACAGATGCAATCTAAAGTATCAGGATTATGATGGAAAAACATCGTGATTCCTTAAATGATTTGCATATGGTGTTGGTTGATTTTGAAAAGGTCTTTGATAAGAAAGAGTCTTAAGTCCCTTAATATTTATTGCAGTCCTTGATTATCTGCCTGAAGAAAAAGTGACGGACAAGCAAGTGCATCAGTTATTCTTTGCTGACGATGGAGCCATCATTAGCGAGGAACGCTGCAATGTATGGGTCTAAGTTTTGGGGGGAATGGGTATCGTATTAGTCCGAAAAAAAAACAGAATACTTGTGCTGCCCGTTCTATGATCCACTCCGACTTGTTGCATATATTTCTATGAATGGAAGACTGATTCCATGAACGAAATATCCGGGATCTATGATCAATAGCGAAGCAAGCTGTAGTTACGACATTAACCATCGCGTAAGCGCAGGATCGATGACTTGGCGGGAAAACGCAGCCTTCTCTGTGATCGAAAAATGCCCATTAAGCTGAAATGAAAGCTCTACACCGCAGTTGTATGCCCGCCGCTCACATACGGTTCACAACGGAAGCTAAGATGATGATGCTTTGCATTGCAATGGAGCGCGACCGGCTCAGTTGGTACTGCCATGTTCAAAGAGAGATAATACGAACCCTGTCAAAAAGGCAATATCGATCAACCACACAAACGCGAAAGAGAGGCAGGCCTTAAAACTCTTGGATCTCACAAATGGAGCAACACCCGCATTTAATTGGCCTCAGCCAGCGACGAAGTGATTCAAAATCGGGAGGCCTGCCGTTATTTTCTGAGGTCCAACCGGCGAACCCCACAAGCGGACCAGGATGGATGCAGTTAAGTGTGAAGGTTATGATCCCTTTAATCCCTTTAAGGGAGGAGAAGATATTGCCTTTGTATGTGCATGTTTTACTAAAGCCTGCACAAAATGATGTGTCAACCCACGGATTTGCCTACACACTTGCGGAATAATTTCAAAATGTTTAATGTGTCTCTAGGCTCACCGGCATGATGATTAATATAAATAAATAAATAAATATTAGGCATTAACGGCCCGAAGAGGGCCTAAAACCTAGCTTCTTCAACCACTTTCTTTGCTAAGTGTAAGGGACCTACAATTTTACGCCGAATCCGAACGGCAAATTTGAGAAGCTTCTCATGACAATTGATACTCTTGGATATTTGTCAGACGTTCGCAAGAGGTGGGACAGTGGGATAAAAACTCAAGATGTTACTTGGCCCCGGCGGGAATTGAACCGGCGACCTTTCGATTAGTAGTCCGACATAATAACCATTGAGCTACTGCGCCCGACATGATGATTACAAAGATGTTATTTCATCTTTAGTCCCCTTTAATGAAGCGCTGTATTTCGGGGCGCTGCATTCGTCCTGCACGGGAATTTGTCTGATTTGAAAATGCTGTAAACAAATCGTACATGCGTCCAGAAGAGGATGTCGAAAACCGGTGGCTTCTTTCAGCGCACGAGTCCTAAGACCTAAAGCTGCCATTTATTTCGCTGGCAAAGGGTATGTCCTACCAGTTCTGTTCTGCCTATTGTCTAAGACATACGTTAATTTTCTCGCTCCGTAAAAATGAATTCAACGTGCGCCAAATGTATAAGTTCGATAAACAACCTTGACTTTATATCATGCGGCATATGTGGATTAAACACTCACAGTGAATGTGCTAATATTCCTAATACTGACATTGAATTGATTAATTCTAATTTAAATATTTTCTACAAGTGTAATAAGTGCATAAACAATCCACTATCAATATGTGTGCAGAAAATGAATGATCTTTTCGCATATTTGCAGGCCAATTTAAGTGATATTAATGACTTCGCTTCTTCATTAGATGTTAATGCAAAAAAGAAATTGCCGAATGTATTTAATAATGTTTTGGAGGTCAGCCGTGATATTCGCGTTAGTACCCGCCATCAGAGGAAAGATAAGGTCAACGAACCTTCCAAACAACTATCCACTGTAAAGCATGGAATATCATCGCCCGCTGTAACTCGCCTCTCTCTGAAGAACAGTAAGTCTTCTCCCATGAGTGGCCGCACAATTGATAATGCTGCTGCTTCTGTTACACATCTGCAAAAAAAACATTGCCTTCAAATAATGTTTTGCGCTCGAGTAATGCTGACTCTGATAAGAGTAATACTATTGCTCAGCAAGTTGGGTGTGATGTTGACAACAACATAGTTCATGATGCCGTCTCTCATATTTTTAGTCCCCTACCTGTGTCTACTTGTGTAAATATGAATGATAAGGGGACTCAAAATTTAATTGATTTGTCTACTGCTGTTAATAAAGATTCGTCGATCGATGTTGTGAGTCTAAAGGACCTCAATACTGATGCTGTCTATACCAACGCTGCGCGTGATAATAATGCTGCGGTTGCTGATAATATTGTTGACATTTGTGGAGTTGTTGGTGCTGCGTGTAATGATGATGTTATCACTGCGAAGTCTGATGATGCCACCTGTTCGAACGCTGTCGTCATATCTGAGGGCAGTTATGTCGCCAAGAAATTGAATGCTGCTGCTAAATCTACAAATGTGATTGTTGGAACTAATTCTTGTGGAGAGCTTAAAGTTGCCAGAAAAATTAAATGGTTTCATATTGGAAGTTTTCGGTCGCCTACCACATCCGGTGAAATTATTAACATCATATCAACTGGTCTTGGAATTGATTCCTCATTTATTATGTGCCATAAGTTAATTAACTTGTCGATGTCGGGAATTAAAATTCGTTAATTTTAAGTTTGGTATTCCTGTTGAGTACGCCAAACATATTTTTGATGATACTTTTTGGCTGATTGGTGTTAAAATTCGTCCCTTCGTGAACAAATCAAAAAACTACTTGGCGGAGAGAGCCCAGGAGCTGACTTAAATAACAACGCACTGCCACCTAATTGCAAAGCTAATGCAGTCCATAATTCTGCTCTTAAAATCTATTACCATAATCCCAGTGGGGTTCGAACTAAAGTACTGGATTTATTCAACAAATCTAGTCATCTTGATTATGATATAATCGTTATAGCCGAGTCTTGGCTGACAGTGGCGTGGCGTGGATAATTTTAAAAGGGAAGACGTTGAAAAATTTAGTCACCTATAAAAATAAAAATCTTTAAAACCTGAAATAAAATAATTTTTAATGGGGATATTGTATCTACATAATATGCATTCCACATTGACTTAGCAAAAATATTCTAGCCACATTTTTTATACTTCAAGACATTAATATTTCAATCAACAATGAGCTTAAAGCATAACAAAAGTGGCTTCAAAAGAAGCCGGTCTTGACAGACGCATGTTACAATAACTTAAAAAAATTCAGCATAATGTGGATAGTAATTTTAAAATAAGAAAATTCAGAAGAATTATATGGATAATTCTTTATATTTGTTAAAATATAAAAACGATACAAATAATAATGTCAGCAATAAAAATAAATCAAAATTAAAAACAGCTAAAATGCACACACTTAAAAAAAAAAAAAGTGAAAAGTTTTGTTAAAATATTAGTTCTTTATAATTATTTGTATTCTAATGCTATTCGACGATCTTTTTTGATAAACTCTGCCAATACCCTTTCATAGAAGTTTGGTCTATTTTTAATTTTAAGAAGAAGTCTTCTTTCTATCGATATGAGGGCTAAATCAGAGAGCCTATCCTCGCCCTGTGAGTTTCTTAAATAAGTATGAATTCTTTTTAAAGCAGAAAAAGACCTCTCAACGGAGGCGACGGAAATGGGAAGTGTTAAAAGTAAACTACTTAAGTTTAAGACTTGAGGGAACACTTCTTTCAATGCTTCACTATTCAAATGGTTGTGAAGGTCGAGAACCTCAAACTGCCGAAGTGACGACGAAGAATATAAAACATTAAGTTCATTTTTTAATGCCGTGAAGTCAAAAATTCTAGGAAAAAACTTAATTAGGGAAGATATTTTTACATCTGGACTGGAACGAGAAAAAGTGTCATACTTCAAATTATTTAGTAAATCCAAAAATGTAAGATTACTAAATGATTTATATCTGGCATTTATTTGGCTAACTATATTGTCTTTAATTTCAACAAAAAGGCGCTTATAATTCGTCTTCAAATCGAAGTCAAGCAACCTGCGTTTACGTGGAGGTTCGATGCAATCATTTACGCTGTCATAAATAACTTCAAACATATTTAAAAAGTCAGAGCTTATCCATGACTCAAAACGTTCGATTTCTTGCTTGGCATAACTAACGTCTGTTTGTTTTTTTTGAATTAAATTAAATAATACATCGGTCTTTGCAAATATTTCAGAAAGGGTATGAAGCAAAAAACAGAATTCCTTGCCCTCTAATTTATTTAATAAACTTTCTGCCATCGAAAGTGTGTCAGTATCCCATTCCCTAGAGTCATTAATTATTTTACTAAAAGTTTCAATTATATCTATTCTAAAGTTAAAGATTACGTTTATTATTCTTGAATGATAATGCCATCGAGTTTCCGATACTCCTGGCATGCGTCGATTGGAAATTTGTTTTAAAAGATTGGACCGCTTTGTGGATTTATTAAAAAATCGAACGATGCTATTAGTATAGCCATAACTGCGGACATAACTGCGGCACCATCGTAGGATTGTCCTATTAACTTTTCCTTGCAGTCGTATGTTTCAAGAATTTTAAATATATGATTGGATAACTCATTTGCATTACGACTTGCGCTAACGTCAAAAAATCCAAGAAATCTTTCTTGTATACCATCCTCTGACAAGTACCGAAATATGGCACTCAGTTGTTCCCTATGACTCAAATCTGGTGTTTCGTCGATCATAATCGACACGAACCGAGCATCCTTGATTTCCGTTTTAATTTCGGATTTAATAACCGCCGCGATACTATGTATCAAATCGTTTTGAATATCGTTGGATAAACCTGAAAAAATTGGATTGTGTGTACTTGAACACTGCTCTAAATGGGATTCCAATAAAGTGTCATATTTAGATAAAAAATAAACCGCTTCGACATAATTGCCACGATTATCTGAACTAGACCTTTCATCATGACCGCGAAATGCTAACTCCTGTCTGCCTAATAAAATGACCGTGTCAATAAAACGTTCCATTAGTTTCCGATTTTTATCTACTTTTTTATTATGAACAACGAAAGAATTTCCTAAAGAAGTTTCAATGCGATTCGTGTCGAATTCGTGTAGGGATAAACAACAACGAATATGTTTTTCTGTCTTAATATGTTTTTTCGAAGAATTAACTAAATTATTTATATCAGTGAAACCCGTTCGGCTCCAAACACTGGCGGAGTTTGAAAAAAGAAGACAAGGAAAACAAAACATTTTATTAAGCTTGCAACTCCCAGTTAGCCACTTATATTTTTGGTATAAGGAAACATTAAAATGTGTCACAAAACCATCTCTCCTTTGGTAATTAATATTTATAAAAGGCATAGAGCGCCCTACGTCTATAACTTTTTTTTTATCAAGAAAAGATAGCTTACTAAAACTATTTGAATCCTCCAGGAGGAAATCAGTTAAACAGCAATCTACACTAATCAAAGACATTTCCAAAAAAAAATCTAAAACTGCACTAAAATTAAGAAGCTAAAATGTTTTTATCAGTAAGTTGGTAATAAAAACACTAAAAAATTACACATTAACCTTCACTTTCACTTTCACATCTAACTTTTCACTATTTTAATTTAAGATTTTATCAAATTGGCTTTACAAAACACTAGATTTTTTCAAGTTATTGCACTTGTGCATCGCAGTCTGTCAATAAATTCCAACTGATTCTAAATTAAAATTTGAATTCCTGCTTAAAAAAAAAAACAAGTGTCGGTATTTTATTTGACATGAACTTCTCTTAAGCGATATGCTGAATTTACTCTGCTGACAAATTGCCATAACATTCTACCATATTTTATTTCATAAGACAAAAGTATAACAATAAATTTGTAAAAACATCGAAGCATTAACTATCACAAGAGAGAAAAATGAAAGCTCAACTTCTTACATCAACACGCATATCAATATCAACATCAAATTCAAAATCAAGAATCAACCCACATAACACATTCAGATATTATGTCATAAGAAAAAAGAAATAAGTCAAAGAACACCGTGTTATTAGACACAATGTTGCAAAAAAAACGAGTCAAACCATTGTATATACACTTTATAGTAGTGCCATCATGTCGAATTTTTTGTTTTAGCCGACTAAATGCAGATGGCGTTATGAATTGAGCTAGAATGTTTGTGTCTAAACTTTTGCTGTCATCTTCATTTTAAATACACACTTTGAAAACGAAGAAAGAAAACCAAATAAACTGGTTTATCTCTCTTTATCGAACCTTTCATAATTGCATTCCCATGTATGTTGTATTTTTTTTCTTTATAAGAAGCAGCACAGGCATTTTTGTTGTTTAGCAGCACAGGTAGCATGTAGGATTTCCAAGTAAGTTAATTTGTATGGATAATGGATCTCGCATTATCGATTCTGTGGTCATGCCATATGATTTTCATTTGTATGGAAATGTAAGTATGTATTTATTTTTCTGTGTAATTGATGATTTGCAATGTTGCCTTCGCTTAGGCAAGTAGTATGTTTGATGAGAGGAAGATGATGGAAATATAATAAATCTGACTTCTTCGTCTGCGGGTAGAAATGATGAAAGAGGCGATTCGTTTGAAGGGAAAAATTGAATAAAATTTGATTTCGGTATTTTTCAGCAAATGAGGTATTATGAGTTTGTCGCATTTTGGACTCTGACTGTTTCGGCTATATCTTGTCGCAAAAGGTACCGATTTCTATAATTTTTTTTGTAATCGATTTAGAAATATTCGATCTAATTTATAAAGCAATGACATAATTTATTTTTTGTCAGTATTGTGCCATGCAGCACCACCACTTTTTGGTCAATAGGTACCTATACGATGAATATATGGATAATAAGAATTTTCGTTGTTTTGCGTAGAGCTAGATTGCTAAATTGGAGTATTGCGCAAGTTTATTTATCTTTAATCAACATGTGAAATTGTTGGTATATATTTTAAAGTCCATGTACCTTTTCAATGAAGCATTGAGGAAGGTCACTTGTTGGTATTTTTTGCTTAATGGAGGTTGCTTGATTGTTTCTCTTTTGCATTAAACGTGTTCTAACATTAGATGTACTTCGAGGCATTAAGAACGTCACTACAAAGATTATACTGGCTAATTTTAGAGCTTTTAGCTAAGCTCCAGCAATT
This sequence comes from Portevinia maculata, assembly GCA_949715645.1. Taxonomy (NCBI): domain Eukaryota; kingdom Metazoa; phylum Arthropoda; class Insecta; order Diptera; family Syrphidae; genus Portevinia; species Portevinia maculata. The sequence continues at coordinate 105,117,572 of OX454525.1, forward strand.
GTAGAGTGTTCTATTGTGTCTCTTTCAAGTTGAGTATGACTTTCATTACTATAGTCCCAATATATTCATAGTTTTAATTGTAATCCGCGTTGCGACTATTGGATATCAGAAGGAGTTGAACTGCTTTTTGTATTCATATTGGTCTAATTTTATTCGTGAAAGGATAAGTTGTGCATATGAATATTTTTATAATATATAAATCCTAATTCTTTTATAGTATAGCCCATTGTCTGGTTGTTATAACAGTGAACTATGTTGCTACTATATTACCTGTAGTTGCCAATTATATACAGTGTTGTTCGTAGTGTGTGCATTGATTTGCACAGTCCGTCTGTTTACCATAGATATCTTGCTCTTAAGCATATAGTATCTAATCTTATCAAATTTAATATTGAATTTAGCGCTGACCGCGCTGACACCAAATTATGCATGTAGGTATTAATTTTTTTTAATACAGATTTATTAAAACATATTGAAAGTTAAAAGTTTTTGAAGTTGTATTTAAAATCCGAAATTTCCTATTATGGATAATAGAGTTCCACATTCACGTTCTAGAGGAAGACCGAGTAATTTGAGAAATTCGTCCACTTTTCGAAATATAACTCCCCGTTCAGAAGCAATGGAATCCAGGCCAATAGTTAGTCGTACTCCACCTGGGGGTAGTGTAGGCTTAAGCCAGGATAAGATTTTACCACAGCTGGTACTAACCCTCCTGCAGCAATGCAATCCGGTCAGGCAAGTAACCACAATAGCGAAGACAATAATGAGCGACGAGATATTAATGGACATCCTCCACCTGTTCAAGAAGAGGCCACTGACATTAGAGCTATTACGTCAGAATTTCAACGAATACTCGAGGCAAACCAACGAGTTTTCATTCGTGAAATGCAGTCTATTAGAGATACCTTAGTTAGATTGGACAATTTGAATTTAAATACTCCCAATGTGAATCCTACGAGACCTTCGAACGCTCGTTCTGACTTCGAAAATTTTTTAAATAACGTTTCGTTTTCGACCCAACGCACAGTGTGACGAATCGCTGATTTAGCGGCATTAAATTAAAATTATTTTTTTTGTTTTTATTTTAATTGCAATTGTTCACAGAATAGAATATAACAAATTTTATTTAACATTATGACTACAAATTTCAAGACAAAACAATACATAAACACCAGCTTATTTTAATTATACCCTATTCTAGGGGTATATTAATTTTGACGCATAGTTTGTAACATACCTTAATATTGCCCGTAGACCCCTAAAAGTTACTATATTTATGATCAGCATCGATAGTAATGTCGATCTAGCCATGTCCGTCCGTCCGTCCGTGCGTCCGTCCGTCGGCAAAAATTAGGCCTTTAAACTGGACCTAGAGAGCTGAAATTTTAACCATATACTCTCTAGGGTCCCGAAATAATCAAGTTTAAGAATTTTTGAAATCCGCCCACAGACACGCCACAAACTCAAAAAAACAAAATTTTGGAAAAAATCAAATTTTGAGCTAGAGAGCTGAAATTTTTTATATATGATCTATGGCCCATAAAACTGATTGGGACATAAAATTTTCAAAATCCGCCCACTGACACGCCCACAATTAAATAAAACAAATTTTGGGAAAAATTGAATTTTGAGCTAGAAAGCTGAAATTTTTTATATATGATCTTTGGCCCATAAAACTGCTTGGGACATAAAATTTTCAAAATCCGCCCACTGACACGCCCACAATTAAATAAAATATTTTTTTTGAAAAACCAAAATTTGAGCTAGGGAGCTGAAATTTTTAATATATACTCTCTAGGGGCCCTTTATGCTCATGTGTAAATATTTTCAAAATCCGCCTACTGACACGCCCACAATTATTTTTTTTTTATTTTTGAAAGTCCAAAGTTTGAGCTAGGGAGCTGAAATTTATAGTATATACTCTCTAGGTGCCCTTTATGCTCATACTTAAATTTTTTTTAAATCCGCCTACTGACACGCCCCTAATTAAATAAAACAATTTTATTGAAAAACCAAAGTTTGAGCTAGGGAGCGTTTTTATTTACAAAAGCTTAGTTTTTTCGATAAAATCCTTTAAATTTTCGTCACGCCCACTTATGAGATATAGGAATAAGAATAGGGTATCCAACAGTTCGCCCAAGCGGACTGTAGCCCGCCCCTATGTTTTTTTTAATTATTTGGTACATCTAAAAGTTGCAAGACTTCATGTTCCATGACACTTTTCATTCTTCTCGAAAAGTATCTTAGACTTGCTAAGAATAGATCTGAGGTTATAAGCAATCGATTTAAGGGGTCAGTATTTGTATCTACACGTGATATTTTTCTGGTAAGAAGTTCCCTTCTATTTTGCTTGTTTCTTGCCTCTTGCGCCTCTTCTGAAAGTTGTCCGATTGGAAGTATACAAGTAGAAATTATTTGTTTTCCATGAAAGAAGACCTTATGCACACTTACTAGCTTAAAATACCAGGCATAATTTTTAAAATATAGTTCCCTTGTCTCCCTTGCATACTTTTCAAAAGCATCTACATCTATTGGGAACCCAGACCCAAGAGCTTCTAAGATGATATGAAACTTTTTGATAATTTCTTTATCTATCACTGTAATTTGGGCAGTCTTTTCATCATCTCTAAAAAATCGTCTAGCCTTGTTCCCGTCATTAGGATTGCCAGACTGTTGAGTTGGCATATCTACCAATAACCCTATTTCTCTTGTAAATTTTTCTTGGATTAGTTATTTTCTGGCTTTGACTTTTTCTTTACTGCCTTGGTCTTTTACCTGCCGCAACTTGACATCTAATCTATAAGCTTTTTTCGGTCTTCCTACTATAGATGAAGAAGGTATTTCATCTAAGATATGTTGTGGTAATGTTAGACTTTCATTTAGCTACAGAGAATTTGAATTTTCGAAGCGCTCTCTATGCCGACCACTTTTGGCCCATGTCTCGTCAAATCTTAAACATAAAGTTTTAAAGGTTAATTTGATTGACTTTGTTGCAGCCTCAGAAAATATTACATGGCTAAAGTAACCCACAACAAAAGCAGAAACAGCATCTAAGCGATTAATTTTAAATTAAGAAATCCAAACATAAAAAATTTGCTTTTTCGTGATTTCCATGGGCATCCTAAAAAACGAAAAATTTTGTTGAAACACATTTTAGCAGTGCATATGCAAGGCTTTAGAATAAACACGGTCTCCAACTTGGTAAACACTGAACAACTAGGTATACTTTTCGGTTAATGAATACAAAAAACACATATTTTATCTATAAATTTTACTTTCATTTACCCCTTATACCTATTAAACAAAATCTTTAATTATTTAAGAAAAACTTACTTTTATATCAATTGACTCTTTACTTATTGAGAAAAGATAACAAAAAGCTATAACATGTACGCGAACCAATTATAAACGATATAAACACTTTCTTTTCAAATTGACGTTCTTATAAAAAAAATTATACACAATTTGGAGTTTGAGATGATTGCTTAGTGCAACAACAAAAAAAAATTCCACAGTCATTACGTAGGAGGCTTAACCGGTTTTTGTTTAATTTTGTGCATGTCATTTTCCTTATTAAATCAAGCTAAATCAGCGATTCGTCACACTGTGCAACGCAGACAAGCACCACCAATAAGTCAAAAAAACTTCTTTAGTAAGTTCAGTTTGTAAAATTGAAAAGTGGCAAATTGCATTCGACGGGTCCGAAAATATCCACGATTTTCTTTTTAAAGTGGAAACCCTTAAGGATCGTTCGCAATGTAGCTGGGAATACACTATAACTTGTCTTATCTTTTTTTATCTCTGCCTCAATTAATATTTTTTCACATGCAAATATGGTTTATAAACCATTTGGGAATCCTCAGTGCTGAAATGCGAATCTCCTTCACCGATGTGAACATACACACCAATTGTATTAAAAACAAAGAAAACAAGTTACAGGTGACTGTGATGGTCTAATTGCAATATGCCATAACCTACCCCAAACATTCATCAAAGCCAACAAATAATATACCATCAACTACTCGACGACAATTCTCCCACCTTCCTTTATCCACCATCGCCCCTACCGTTAAATATGCATATCCATTTTTCACTTGCAAATATGAATTACAAAGAAAATCATTTGAGAATCCTCACAGTAGCTGAAATGCGACTCTCCTTCAACGATCATACACACACATACCAATTGTGTTAAAATCCAGAAAACATAACATACCCCTTCCATCAAAGCAAACAAAAAATATACCATAAATCTACACGAAACCTGCTTTGCCAACCACCACCACTACCTGCATCATCCTCCTACTCATATTCCCAGCACGAGAATGGTGTAGAACTAGACTATCATGATTTGTTGCGGGCGAATGCGCACTGAGGGCGTATCGTCGTTTACGCACGGTTGCACTACTATAAGGTTTATATACAATGGTCAAACGTAGCACCTGCATTCCTGCAACATGTTGATATCTTCCGATTGAAACGCAATGCTAATCGCAAAAGGGAGAATGAAATGAAACAATTCCAAGTATTCAGCGTGAGATTTGGTTTATAAGACGAAATGTAGCGTCTTTTTCTTTGAATATAAAAGCGGGTGTTGAACAAAGAGGATCGGAACCGCAATGCTTGTAGAAGAAAGGGATATAAAACAAGTAAATAAGACGGAAAAATATTTTTTATTCTATTATAGAGAGCAGCGGTAGTTGAAAACTTTTTACTAAGAGTATTTTTGTGACTCTTCGTTGGTTTGTTGTTTGTGATTTGTGGATTGTGGAATGTGGTTGAATCTTGATTCTTGAATGAAGTATGAAGATACAGACGAGAGGTAGAATGAAAATATTAAACTTATTCGATAGCTTATGTGTGAGTGTGTGTGTAGATTTTATTTTATAATTAAAATACGGGACGGGTTTCATTTTTCATATATTTATTTGGCAGATAGTGCTTACTTTTGGTGGATTTTTAAAAGGGAAGACGGTAGGAATCGTGTTATATGGACGCCACGCCACTGTGGCAGAGTCTTGGCTATTAAAATATATTCGACTGAATTATTTGACCGCCGCTTATATAAAATATCGTGTGGATCGCTGTAAGCCAATGAACGTGGTGGTGGAATAATTGTTGCTGTTCGTTCATCATTCAGCTCAGATGAAACTCCCCTGCCCGTCACCGATGTCGAACAGCTGTGTGTTCCAGTTAAATGCAACAACGTTAATCAGGACCGTCTTTTCATTATCGATAGTTATGTACGCCCAAGTAGTAGCTTAGATGTTTATGAAAAGCATTTCAGTAATATTGATTTTATTTCAAATGCATGCTCGAGTTCAGATAACATTTGTGTGTTAGGAGATTTTAATCTCACTGATTTAGTTTGGAAGAGAGCGACAAATTGTTGACTCCCCATAATATGAAAAAAGACTATGAATTTTTCTTTATTGACTCTCTTTACTCGCTCAATTTAAATCAAGTAAATCATATTGTGAATTCACTACATAAAATCTTAGATCTTGTTTTTATCTGCTGTGAAGAGTTTAAGGTTAATGTAACAAATGTTCGCTTTTCACTTTTAAATGACTCTATTTATCATAAAGAACTTTTTATTGAAATTGATCTATATACATACTCTATAATAACAAAGAGCACTGAGGAAAAATGTTTTAACTTCTCGAAAGCTAATTTACTCGAACTTAATATTCTGTTCAGTAGTATTGACTGGAATTATGAATTTTCGAATCTTAAGCTGGATTGCATGTATAAACGCTTCATTGAAATTTTAGATGACGGTTTTGCTAAATTCGTTCCTTGTTTTTCAAAAGAAAATTGTCCAAACCTCCTTGGTATAATAGGCAGCTTTCAAAATTATTAAATGTAAAGCGAAAAGCTTTTAATAAATTTAAGAAATCAAATAGTTCATTCGATTATGCCGTTTTTAGTAAACTACGCAAAGAATTCTCTACTTTGAGTAAATTTCTTTACAAGGCTATCTTGGCTATCGTCCTATCATGAATATTGAGAATAACGTCAAATATAACAGTTAATCTTTCTGGTCATTTATAAATTCTAAAAGGAAGTCGGTGGGAATTCCAGATGCGATGTTTCTCAAGGACAATAAGTCCTCTAATTTGGGTTCCAATCTTGATTTGTTCTCTAACTTCTTTGAATCAGTTTACTCTAAATCAGTTTTAAATAGTAACTCGTTAGCCAATATAGCAAGTAAGGTTGATATTGGCTCATTCCAGTTATGCTGTGATGAAGTCCCTTTGGCGCTTAAGTCGCTTAAACGCAATCCTATTGCTGGGGCTGATGGGATCCCAACTATAATTCTTAGTTACTGTTCTGACTCTCTCTGCTTCACTTTGCTTAATATCTTTAACCGTTCACTTTCTGAGGGTATCTTCCTTCAAGAATGGAAAATTTCATTCCTTGTTCCTATCCATGAGTCTGGACCTAAAAATAATGTCGAATACTATAGGGAATTTGCAAATTATCCTCAATTCCCAAGGTTTTCGAAAGCATTGTCAAAAACAAACTTGAATTCCTCACCAAAGAGTTCTTATCTGTTGCTTAACACGGTTTCGTTTCTAGTAGGTCTACTACCACTAACTTGGCACTTTTCTCATCGTATGTTATCAACGCTATTGAAAATAAATATCAAGTCGATACGATTTATACCGACTTTAGTAAAGCCTTTGATTCAGTAAATCATACAACTTTATTGATTATTTATTACTTTGGCTATTAAGCACTGCCAATGTCTATTATACGCCGATGATCTGAAACTGTATCTAAAAATTAAAAGCATAGAGGACTGCCGCCTAGTTCAGCTAGATCCAAACTCTATTTCAGAATGGTGTAACTCCAATGATTCAAAACTTAACATAAAGAAGTGTTATGTGATAACCTTCTCAAAATTGAGTTCGATCTCGCAATTTGATTACGTTATTGACTATAATCTACTTTGTAGGGTTGATAAAATCAAAAATTTAGGCGTTGTTCTCGATTCCAAATTTTGTTTTAAAAGTCATATTGACTATATTGTTTTAAAAGCGAATTCTGCCATCGGTTTTGTTCACAGGAACTGTAAAGACTTTAAGGATCCATATGCCCTTTTATCTCTAAATTTTTATCCTTGGTAAGATCGCTTCTTGAGTATGCTGACGTAATTTGGAATCCCGCGTTTATTACTCTCTCCGATCGCATTGAAAGAATACAAAGACGTTTTACGAGACTAATATATTTCAAAATGCGCTGGAATTTCCGCCCAGAATATTCAGCCAGATGCCGATTACTTGGAATTAAGCCATTAAAATCGCGGCGAACCATTCATGATATAATGTTTGTAAGAGATATACTAAGTTATAATATCAAATGTCAACCCCTTCTCTTAATGGTACTTATCTACGTACCTGCTAGATTACTAAGATCTAGAGATTTTCTTTTTCAAAACGTGCACAGAACTAAATACGGATGTAATGAACCTTTAACTAGAACACTTATATCTTTCAATGAAGCTTGAAGTAATATTGATTTATGTTTATCTAGAGATAAATTTAAGGCGATGCTTTTGTGTATTTTCTTTTTTTAATTAATTTGTGTATCTCTAATATCTGTTAGCTTTAAGCGGCTTGTAGATTAATTTAATAAAATAAAAATAAATAAATAAAAAGAGTAAAACACATAGCGCAAAGCGTGTGAAGGAATTTCAGCTACCGTCTTGTTGACTGACGATACAGAAGCGTGCACAAAATCAAGTCAAAACCGCAAGTCTAAAACACATTCTTCGCACATGAATAGCTAATTCATATAACATACTGGTTCGAGAATCGGAATAATATTTGGTAGTACTCCGTTGGATGAAATCTACGAAGTTTTATACAGAACTGTGTTTTTACATTTGTCTGATCCAGGAGTTTAAAGGCCTGCTGTCGTCCTTTTGAACCTACTTTTGACGCGCAGGTCTACTTTTTAAATAGCATGTTTTCTTCTCTTTACCATACACAAGAAAGTTTCGCAGCAAAGATGTAACTTTCGGTTGCAAGAAATCTTTGAATAATGTGTTGTGGGGACGGAAAATGAATCAGTCCTTCCTTCGCAACCACTTGCCAAGATCCACTAACAATTATCGAAGAAAAAACATCCGGCAACAATTCCCCGCATGTTCATTTGTTTGCTTAGATGATACAGTACAGGTGCAGATACCCCGACGTTATCAGACACTGACGTCAACTATGATTCTCATAATGAACTTTTATCTGTTTGGAAAAAAAAGACAACTAATTAGTACCACATACCATGTTAGCATGTAACATTCCACGATAAGAATATATTTTTTTAGTCACGCTTTTCAAACATATTGCGCAAGTAGATTCTGAAAACTTTTCCATGCTGAAGAAAAAAACTCGTTCATTCACTATCAATGGGCGCGCTTAGACTCACAAATTCCAATAATGTTCGATCATAGCTCAGCAGATCTGATAATGAAAAACCAAAAAAAATGCTCATTTTCATTGCAAAATAAAAAAAACATCCGGTGATGTAATCCGTTATAGGTTAAATTACCAATTTGATTATGCATAAGTGTGTGGGAGAATTCGTCATACAAAACTATATAAGACATCAAAACGGCCGAATTTATGGCAGCCTATAACCGAGGACAGATACCTACTTTACAGCTCAGAACGACCTACTAATGGTGACGGACTACGAGCATAATCACCAGTATACGGAGTCATGATTTTATGAAATTCTGAGGAGATAACGAGTTTTGCAATCGACTTTGTCGAAATACAATGAAATGGGAAATATGAAATTTTTTGAAACACTTTTCGCAAGGAAATAGGTTTTTGATTCGTTCTTCTGTTTTATGCCTATAAAACTAAAAATAAAATCGCAACGCAAGCTGCTAGTTTTTGAAGTTGTTGGGCAAGAAATCTCGATAACCATGGACATATTGTCTGTGTCTACTAGCAAATGTTCATTTTTTACTCATCCTTTTTTATTTTCGAGAACATCACGCGATCGTTTCTCGTACTAACCATCATTGTCGAAATGAATTTAATTTTATAACGAGCACACAAACTGCATTCGTGAATGTTAAGTGTCTCTTAACACAGTACTAGCCATTGCATAATTGTTCGCATAGATTTACTTCATTGCAGCTCCCCTATCGCATTACAGATGCATACGATCTGAAATATATCCGATTCACTCTCTTTATCCACTTTGTTGGCCTAATGAAGGTCACGATCTTCCAATGCGTTGAAATCCAAAGTCAAAACAAAACGAAGAAAAAATCTTGTTTGCACCCCGAAGGTGTAACACGATAAAGTTGCGAACAATCGCACTTGAACAATGTGCATTGTGCATGCTCACTTCAAAGGGCCCTGTGAAACTACATTATCGCCGACCTTAAGCAAAGTGTCTTTCACGCTCAGTAACATGATCTAAAGCAACGAAAGCCTAGTGGACCGTACCGCAACCCACTATTGCCAAAGCTGATGTAATCTTGTGTTATTTACTGGATACCTATAAGTCAGCGATAACATACAACAGCCTTTGGCTACCAAGGATAAACACTGTCTGTGAGTGCGCTCTGATTATCGAGCATTGGACTTTTCTTGAGTAGATACGTATGCGCTGCTCATCGCTTGCACAGATTAACCAAATGGGATCCGTTCATTATCCAATTATATGCCAACATGCATAGCCATTGGAGAGATGAAGAAATATTGACTGAAGCAGCATTTGACAATAGATCATGAAGAGTCATTAGATCGTCACAGATACGAGTACGTGCACGACGAAGAGAAAGATTTCATTTTATCGCCTGTTAGGACCATGAAACCAGTTCCGAATTAGCTCTCTCGTAATTCTCATAAGTTACTTTCTGCAAAACACAAATCACTGTGGCAATAAATCTTTCTAATTGCATCCATTTGTGCTGGCAACTGTTGCGATCCGCGATCGAGCACCACCACGGCGCTAGATACACGTATTGAACGATTTGTGGTACCCAACTAGAGGGGCAATTTGAATTGCTTATGTTAGATTCCAATTACGATGCCAGCAATGTCCCCGCATCTGGTCGAGCTAGGTGATTGAATACGTGTAGATGACTAAGTGTGGCGGCTTAAGGAGCGGATAGATGTGTCTATAGGATTAGATGCGATTTTATGTACATTACGGATTATTGGATCATGAAGTGCTGCCGAACCGGTTCCTAAGAAATGTTGAACCATTGAACTGGATTTCGTTTTAACTGTTTTTTTTTCGTTTATAAGCTCGGCATTAAAAAAAACCCTGTGAGGAATTTAGTTTCGACCGGATTAGCAACATAATCCTGGTACCAAACGATTAAGGTTAAGAGCTAAGCACATACATGTTTATAAAGAAAAGTCATTCGTAGCAAGAAGACAGCGGTTTTAACAATGCCGTGAAGTATTGGAACCTTTGACTTGTAAATGAGAGTTCCTTTTCTGATCTTTAGCTAAATCCCAGGACTTAAACGGAGGCTATGTCCGCTTATAGTCCAATCAACTCCTATTTCATTGCCTATTTCTGTCCAACTGTTCTGTCGGCTAAGAATATCACCGCAGCGAGCCCAACAAACAGCGCTTTTCGAAGAGGCGACTTAGGAGACAAATCACATCTAGGCAATTTTAACAAGCAGGCGAGCCTAGCGGAGCATTTAACATCTTGAAACTCATCCACAAGTGTGCATGTCAATCCATGCGTTGACACGACTGGAAATCGCCGGTGTCGTAAAAGGACGATCAAATAAGAACAAATAACAGGAGCACGCATGCGTCAAAATCATAAAAAAGAGACAGACGGGGATAATACAGATGCAATAACACCAGCATTTGGTTGGCCTCAGTAAAGAAGTGATTCGAAACCGAGAAGCCTGTCGATTTTTATTGCGCTTGAACCGGCGACCCCACAGGCGGACCAGTAAGGATGCCATAACGTGGTAATATGATATCTTTAATTCTGATTAGGTATAACCAGGCCTTCTTCTTACGTAAAGGAAAAGAGTAAGAAGAAGTTTTCTGCCTTAAGTGCATGCTGTTTGCGGCATCAAGGTGTTCATTTCTTCCATATTATGAGGTCATTCACACATTCACACATTGAAGTTCACATATGGAAGTTCACGATTTCCAAAATTAAGAGAGGCGAACAATTTAAAAATGAGAGAAAATTGTCATTGCCGAAAGAGCACTTCGTGAAGCTTTCTATTTCTGAAGTGCCTTATCTCTTTGTTAAACGTCAAAAAAAATTTAACAATACAATTTCAGTGAATTGCAGTAATCGTATGGAAAATCTTTGTGATCGTTAATAAAGTGTATATTTAAGTAAAATCAAAAGCTATTTAAGAGTAGGGGAAAGGTGCGAACAGTGAGACACTTTTCTTTTAAATTGGTATATATCTGAATGTTTTCAAGCAATCTTAACCAAACTTGGAGTATATTTTAAGGCATATTTTACCATGATGTTCCAATACAAATTTTAGTGGAAGGGCCTATGAGAGCTACACAACAAACTGAATCTTAGGAAAAATCAAACTGTCTCACAGCATGCGATTGGTGCGATCAATGAGACAGTGTAAGGCGAACAGTGAGACGAACGAAAAAACACAGAAATTCAGATATGGTTTCGAATAAAAAAAATATATCACTTTGAGCCAGTCAGTGCTCGCTCTGTTGTTTTTTATCCAAAATTCTGGCATTTTTCTGGAATTAGCAACTGCGGTCTGGTAAGCCAACCGCCCTACATCCAGCAACGTCAATCCATAGAACTTCTTACTAATCACGGCATTCAGTGCATAGTTCGGGTACAACCTTGCAGACGGAGATAATTGCATACCGTGAAAGAGCTTGGTATGCCACAACATTATTTTTAGCTGCTTTTCGCAATGAAATTCCCTCATTTACCACCATACACACCGCTTTTTTCATTGCATTGGGTGGAGTTTTCCCAAAGGAAAAACGTTCCACCGACATATTTAAATTATTATGTAGGAACAACAAAGCCTGTTAAGGAGAAAAAAGCAACAAAAATCAGTCGTTGTATAATAAAAACCGGTTTACAATAAAAGTGCAAACAGTGAAACATGTCTCACTATTTGCTTTTTGGAAATGTCTCACTGTTCGCTTTTTGTCATTTCACAGAAAAAAAAAATAACACAAAAATGACAAAGAATTCTAAGATTTTGTTGTTTTATTATAGCAGAACACATACAAATGTTATATACGAGTATAAAAAAAATTCTGAAAAATACTTTGAGCGATTTTTTTTTATGTTTACCCGGTGGAGGTTAACGCGCAACTGAAACTCGTGTGCAACAGAATCAAAACACGTGGAGGGGGAAATAAGCGTTTATACCAATACCGTAATGCCTGTGCATGCTTTAACAAAAGAGAAAAATTAGTTGTCTTACTGTTTGCACTGTCTCACTGTTAGCACTTTTCCCCTAAAGAATAGGGTTGCCGGAGAGAAATATTATAAGGTAGTACTGCAGAAAAAAAGGGGAGTATTTTGAAAAAATAGTAGTACAGACAATTTTCGTCTTCAAAAAGGAGTGTGTACATAATTTTTTTTAAACTTTATTTAAAAATGCTTCATTGATTTGCATTCAATGTATCTACCTCCAATCTGTAACGTTTTTTTATTTTTAATGAGAAACAATTGCGGAAAAACTCGTTCTACCGCTAGCACTTACAAAATCCCTTGTCAGAGGGAAAAGTGTTTCATTAAGGGCATTTTTTAAGACAAATATCTCTGACCAAAACTCAGCTATTTCTAAGGAAGATGTGTCAAGTTCATAGCATCAGAAATCTCAACATCGTCGGTTCTTTCGGCAGGGAATTCAGGAACCGAATTTGCAGGAACAGCAGCAGACTCATTTGGCTTTGTACCAGCAACAGAAGACAAATTGACATTGGCTGGTGGAACTTCTGTTGCCTTTACCGATTTTGATTTGGTCGGTGTATCAACTTCAACAGCAAATACTTTTTCAGCATTTGAAAATTCAATATCGTTGGCTCTTGTAGCAGGTGATTTTGGTGCTACATTTTTAAGAACAGCAGTACATTTGTTTTAGACCCTCGAGAAACACTGTACTGTACTACTATTGGCAGGTGGCAATGGTGCGATGGTAGTGTATTCACAAGTGATTGGCAGGTCGTGCGTTCGAATCCCGAGCAAGGCCATGATTTTTATAAATTGAATACACACAACAAAAACAGATCTCCCAAAAGCAATTTAGGCGCAGCCTGTGGAGAAAGAATCACATCGCACCAAACTTCTTTCCTATCCTTCTATTCTTTCATACAGTAAGTAGCACCCAAAAATAGGCAATGAATCATGGGGAGCTACTTACCTACAGGAACAAAACATAAATGCCTGCGCTGTGGTTTCCACTATGTCACTGCAGAAAAAAAAAATCCTTTAGCACATGCAAATTATAAAAAAAAAAAAAAAAAACGCAAAACACATTTACAGCTTTTTTGCCTGTACCGTCTCAAAGGAATCGAATTTACTAAATATGTATAATACAAATTTAATTTGAATTCTTCTAGCAAGAATTACAATATTTCAAGTATTAATTTAACAAACCTTTTCATTTTATTTATCTATACATAAAAATTCACGGAGTTCAAACAAAAAAACGGCCAACAAACCACAATCTCAGGTACCTAAAGCCTGAACTACATCAAAACAAAAGTGAAGAAAAGTACAACAAAGTGTAAATATCGGAACTCATCGAAAACACACGCATATTTATACGACATCTATCATTAAAATCTGAACTAAAAAAGATCAGAAGCTTTTCGTTGGACATTTTAAAATTTCCATTTTGAATCGTATTCTCCGTCGTTTATTAATTATTGTCGCTTGCTTGTAAGAAGCGCTTTTCCTTGCGAAACTGACAGGAATTATGTTATGGAAGCGTCATCTATTGGAAAGTCTGGTAAGGTGTTCTTTGATTGTGTTTGTTTCTACAGTTTTGCGAAAAGTGAAAGCTGGAACATGTTCGAGCTTTGAACCACAGTAAAATTTTAAAATGAGAAGAAATATACAGAGGGCACTATGCGATGAAGCAGTATATCCGATTTTTTCCACTTTTTTGTACTTTTTCCCACTTTTGTTTCGATGTAGTTCAGGCTTAACAATAAAGTAAATACCGAACTGACAGATGAAAATTGCATGAAAGATGAAACCAACGAAACACAAAAACAAACAAGAAAGAGGGAAATTCCCTTTTCGACGGCAGTTTGGAAGATAAAAGTGCTGAAAATTTGCATTAAATTTTAAGTGAATTAAATTTATTTAGGTTGACATCACATTTGGCTGCAAGTGTAAGGTACTCGTATTTTAGGTCTTTAAAAAAATAGGAGTACGAATGCGAAAGGAGGAGTACGGGAGTACGGAATCGTTGAAAGTAGTACAATACTCCTATGAAAGTACTTTCGGCAACACTGGTAAACACTAGCAATTTATAGAAAAAACAATAAAAACAGTTATCATGTTGATCAAAAGAGCTTGTGCAGCTCTTGATGCAGCAATTTAGCTCTTTTTTTGTATGATTTTGTTAATATAATTAATTGTTTCTGTACGAATTTGTTCTTTCAATTAATTCAGCTGATGTTTTTCTTTTTTAATTTGACAGACAGTTCAGTACAGCACAGTTTAACTGCAGCTCTGCCGCTGATTGGTTGAAATTGTAGATCTGTTTTTTTTTTATTAAATTTCGGTTAGGAAATTTAGGTAAGAAATATCAAAAATTGTACTGAACTAACGTTTCCTATGATCTAAAGCGCCCAACCCATACAATCCGTTGATCCGTTGATGCGTCGTTTCGAACGGAGAGCAATATATAATAAACGCATTCTCTATTAAGGTGGACCAACGAACGGATCCGTGGGCGTCGACGGATAAATTAGGTTTAATCTCTACTTTTCTGTTATTTTTTAAACAGAGAGTTAGGTCACAACAGAAACAATTGTACTGTGTAGACATTTTAGATAGTTGGATCATTCAGTGGTATTCATATAATTATAGGTTAGGCAAAAGGCATATTAAATGCGGCCAATGTGTGTTTTCGGCTATGGGACGGTTTGCTCCGATACTGACGGATGCGTCGAAACAAAGGATGCGACGGATTCGATGGGCCCTTAAGGCAGTTGGGTCCTTCAGTGGTACTAAGGTAATTATAGGTTAAGGGCATACTAAAGTAGTGCGACGTTATCACGTTAATAAATGAGAGCAGATTGAATAGGGCGGAGTAACTTAAGAGTGGAGTTACCATTTGATCGCTAAAAATAGCCGTATTGGATTCGGCAATAGCTGAACTAAAGGTGTCTCATTATGTGATAGAATAAAGAAAGAAATTCCAAGATGAAAAAAAAGACTTTTTTGTCAAATTCTTGGTGAATTAGGATTTATGAAGATATTAAACAAGAGTCCGAATATTTTGTTTTAGTCAGTTAAAAGCGTAAAATGTTTGATCGATGTTGAAGGCCGCACGAGCTTCGCGGTAGCATTCAACCATAAATTTATAATTTTAATTTTTTTTTATGTGATAGGTACCACACAATTTTTCCTGGTTTGGATTTTTGTTTTCCGTCAATTTCCTTTATGTTGTTTTGAATGAATAACCTTACATTCGTTACCACGTGAAGTGGACGGCTGGAGTTACAGCGCTGTTTCACGGTTCGCCACAACCGATCATCAGGCTCCTTCTGTGGTGCTGATCTGTCTTTTTCCTTCATTTTATCACAAAAATCCATTTCTTTCACTGGGATACGAACCTAGACCAGCGTCTTCTCAGGCAAGCACTCATGCACTGTGCCATTGAAGCCACGAGTTTTCAGTTCATCCAGAAGTAAATCAAATTAAAAACTGGATGAACTGAAAACTCGTGGCTTCGATGGAACAGTGCATGAGTGCTTGCCTGAGAACACGCTAAATTTATATCCATGTTTTTTTTTTAAATTATTAAGTCGAACCTATTATGCTAAGCCAGCGCCGCAGGATGACTTCCTGTAAGTGTTGCTTCTGCTCTTGAATTGTTCTAAATTGTATTCCTCCGGAAGTTGGATATTAAAAAGTTGTTTGGTATACATGCGTACGGCAGCTGTTAAGTACGTTTAATTCCTCAGAAGATCCCCGATGATAATTTATATAGAAAACACGAAGGTCACCGACAGGTCTTCGTTGAGCGAGCGCTTTAACATTGGAAGCCTATTCTTTATCATCAATATGATGACTGCACGTATTTGAATAGTAGGTGGTTTCAACAAACTGAACGTCATAAATCAATGCACCAAATATGTAGTCCTATCATATTGCGAATATTCCTAAAATGTAAGACTAAGCAATTCTTACCTCATTTAATTAGAAATAAGACTGAATTCCATTCAAAATTTACCTGAAATTGAAGAGATCAACAGATTAGTATGACATTAAAAAAGTTACACGAAATAATTTATTTTTATAAGAACATTTTTTACTTTCAAATATACAAGTCCGTAAGTCAATGAAGATCCTTTCAAGACACCTAATAATCTGCCAATTAAAATTTATATTTCATACTTATAATAGGAATTTGAAAAGGTAACGCTTGGCGAAAGGTTCCGCCTCAGTCAAAGATGCCTGCGAGCCGGGAGACAACCTTCAGGCTCGAATTCGAGTAGGCATTTATGTAATTAGCAAGTCCTACACGTCTCACGGCTATAGCTTTTGTACTTTTCCTTTCAAGTTTGTGTCGTTGTCATCAAAATCACTTAATCTGAGTCAAATATGTATTAGGAGCCTAGCTATATAATGAATCCTACTTTTCCTGAATTTCTTTACCCCTATTCCTTCTGCGCCATATGCTATATTCTAATTTTTTTGACCTGCACACACGCCCTAAAAACACATAAAATTCAATGAACTCATTGAATATGTTTTCAATAAAACACCCTCTTCATGGCACACGTTCGTTTGTATCTTTTCAATTGAATTGCAAAAGCATCGAAGCGTAATAAACTACATAGATACAATCCTTCGGAAAGGTCATGGTTGTTTGTTTTTGAATCAGGTAAATCGAAATATCCTACCATTTCATTCGTTAAAAGGGATATGAATGCAATTGTTTGAGTATTGTTATGTTTTGTCAAAAGCATTCGGAACACCTGGCCTGCAAAATTTGCCCAAATGCATAGGGGCATTGTGCGTACAATAAATTTAACAAAAATAACCATTTATTAGGCACGCCTTACAAAGGATGTTCACATAAAATTATTGACAATTTATAGATCTTACATCTACCAATTAGACGGAAATATTATCTTGTCTTGGGTAACATTAATTGTGGACGCTTGTCAAGCAAATAGGTGTATGTTCACAGCTGATGTCGAAGGAATTTAATGAAAAATATCTGAGGCACAGTCTTAGTTACCCAGTCAAAAGGTGGCATTGAAGAATCCACTTCAGTGAAAAATGCACAACTGCATACACAAATAAACCAAGGTAGAGTTTTTTTCTTTTATTATGCTCAACCACCTCGCTATTCCGCACGACCGCAAAAGGTCAAAAGCAATTACTATCACAAAATCGTTGCAAGTCCCTTGCACATGTAACTTAATCTTGCGCACACCAACTTATTGGGAATTCGCATACTTTATAGCCTGGTGGATTTTCATCGCATTGCTGGTGGAGAATAAAAAACTGCTGCCATACTTTGATGTTGGTCGTTGATGAAATCATAGGAAAACAGATACTAACAGGCTACAATCACTTAGGGTAACGTATTGGTGTACCCTACCTATGCAAACAGTAGCGAGCTAGTGAGCAAAGAGCCTATGCAGTGAGAAAATCGATGTTCAAATTGCAAAAATACCATTTTCTTTCCGCTTTCCCACAGAACGTGAATGGAGGTAAGGCTTGGAATATATTTACAATATCCAACGGTCCAACATATATAGGACCTCCACTTATAGCCTCTCGTTATTTATTTGCTATCAAGCCAAAACTTTACCATCAAAGTTCATTTGCGATAGAATTCGACCTGAAGTAGGTAAGACGAATTGTTAGGAACCATATCAAACGCTCTAAAAATGGGCTCTGACAAATAAGGCCCAACAAAAATAAGAAAGCATAGAATTGTTTTTGAGTTGTCACTAAGATTGGACAAATTTAGTTCATGAAGATAGCAGATACCTTGACTTTCCGAGAAGAAATGTCGTATGATTATACCCTAATCTAAGGGTATATTAATTTTGACGCATAGTGTGTAACATACCTTAATATTGCCCGTAGAGTCCTAAAAGTTACTATATTTATGATCAGCATCGATAGTAATGTCGATCTAGCCATGTACGTCCGTCCGTCCGTCCGTCGGCAAAAATTAGGCCTTTAAACTGGGCCTAGAGAGCTAAAATTGTAACCATATACTCTCTAGGGTCCCGAAATAATCAAGTTTACGAATTTTTGAAATCCGCCCACAGACACGCCCACAAACTCAAAAAAACAAAATTTTGCAAAAAATCGAATTTTGAGCTAGAAAGCTGAAATTTTTTTTATATGATCTATGACTCCTAAAACAGTTCGGGATATAAAATTTCCAAAATCCGCCTACTGACACGCCCACAATTTAAAAAAAAAAACTTTTTTGAAAATCCAAAGTTTAAGCTAGGGAGCGGAAATCTATAATATATACTCTCTAGGGGCCCTTTATACTCATGTGTTAATTTTTTTTAAATCCGCCTACTGACACGTCCACAATTAAATAAAAAAAATTTATTGAAACACCCAAGTTTGAGCTAGGGATCGTTTTTTTTCGATAAAATCCTTTAAATGTTAAATAAAAAAATTTGTAGAGCGTTCTTAACAATTCAACCATACTTAGACTTTTGTCACGCACATTTATGAGGGATAGGAATAAGAATAGGGTATCCAACAGTTCGCACAAGCGGACTGTAGCCCGTCCCTATGTTTATACCCTATTCTAAGGGTATATTAATTTTGACGCATAGTTTGTAACATACCTTAATATTGCCCGTAGACCCCTAAAAGTTACTATATTTATGATCAGCATCGATAGTAATGTCGATCTAGCCATGTCCGTCCGTCCGTCCGTCCGTCCGTCCGTCCGTCTGTAGCCAAAAATTAGGCCTTTAAACTGGACCTAGAGAGCTGAAATTTTAACCATATACTCTCTAGGGTCCCGAAATAATCAAGTTTACGAATTTTTGAAATCCGCCCACAGACACGCCCACAAACTCAAAAAAACCAAATTTTGGAAAAAATCGAATTTGGAGCTAGAAAGCTGAAATTTTTTATATATGATCTATGGCTCCTAAAACTGCTCGGGATAAAAAATTTTCAAAATCCGCCCACTGACACGCCCACAAATAAATAAAATAATTTTTTTATACCCTATTCTAAGGGTATATTAATTTTTGAAAATCCAAAGTTTCAGCTAGGGAGCTGAAATTTATAGTATATACTCTCTATGGGCCCTTTATGCTCATGTGTAAATATTTTCAAAATCCGCCCACTGACACGCCCACAATTAATTTTTTTTTTTTTTTTAAATTCAAAGTTTGAGCTAGGGAGCTGAAATTTATAATATATACTCTCAAGGGGCCCTTTATTCCCATGTGTTAATTTTTTTTAAATCCGCCTACTGACACGCCCACAATTAAATAAAACAATTTTATTGAAACACCCAAGTTTGAGCTAGGGAGCGTTGTTTTTTTGATAAAATCCTTTAAATGTTATATAACAAAATATGTAGAGCGTTCTTAACAATTCAACCATACTTAGACTTTTGTCACGCCCACTTATGAGGGATAGGAATAAGAATAGGGTATCCAACAGTTCGCCCAAGCGGACTGTAGCCCGTCCCTATGTTTTTTTCATTTTTTTGGACATATTCAAAGAAAATGTAAGCCATCTTCCATTTCTTCTGCGTTAAAAACTCCACTTATAATTGGTAATCCTTCTCTATAAGGTACGAGTATGTAGTTAGGAGTTCAAGTTTAACCATCATCGACACATCCTCAGTGCTATTAGTTCCGGAAATAGTCGTGTTCTAGAAAATTGTGGCATAAGCGACTGTAGCCGCACTCAGACGCCTGTTTGTTTGGCCGAAGCCGTCCGGTGTATGAGTCGAGGAGATGTCGCATTGTTTGCAACCTCTTAAGACCCGCGAAGCGTGCCATTTAAGCACTGTTATTAGTTCAACTATATTTTTATTTCGTTTTTATTTTATTTTTCTCACTTATTTACCACATTGTCCAAATAAATATTTGGTTTGGATATATGGTCCATTTTACTTTATGACAATTTACCATTACTTTATACCGAATACATGAAATCGTAATCTCCCTAAGTAACTTAGACACCACCCGTGGAGAAAAACCCTACAACTGCACCCAAACACTTCTTTTCTATCTCTCTATTCTTTCCAATACCAAGTAGCTTACACTGTGTTCTTAGCATTATAAGGGTACTGTAACAACAGAAAAAAAATCCCTTTAGCGTAAGCAAATTATAAAAAAAAAAAAAAAAAAAAATTACTATTCTGATCTTCTGATGGTTTTCTAAATGGCCATAATGTCCGTGGAACTCATGTCCATTTGAAGCAATCATAATGTCCATAGACATCGAGTGAGTTCCAAAATGCAGCAGATGCGTTTTCAATGCAAATTCATAAGTTCCGGAACTTGAGCGAGACAATTATGACAAAGTCACATGTTTCTAAGCGCATACAAAATGTTATTGATGCGCATCAACTGAGCAAACACTGAATGGATAGTTTGTTTGATGCTTTCATTTGATACTTGCATCTAGGCATTGCAGATGCGTATCAAAAAACGGAAGAAGTGATTTCAAAGAAATTGTATACACATTTAGTCAATATGTATTTAGATTTAGAACAAAACTACGTAGGTACTCAATTTTCGGAATATTGTTATTTCTTATAGTTTTTTCTTATAACAGTTTCTAAATTTTAAAAAATAAAACTTTTCTTAAACATATGTTTTTTAGCTAATGATAGAATATGGTATGGTTAGATTATGTTAGGTTTAAGTGGCTGTCGGCAGAAGCTGACACACTTAGACCAATTTAGGTCCATTATCATACCACGTATGTATTATCTACCTCAACTCTGTAGATGGGACTCGCTAACAACACGCGGTTGTTCTCAAACGGTCCCCCATCTACGTACTAACCGCGCCCAACGTCGTTTAATTGCGGTGATCTGATGAGAACCGATTAACTAACGATTATGGTATGCATATTAAGATTTTTGCAATAATCCATTTTTTTTTTTTTTTTTTTTAATTCTGGCTCGCCAAGGCGATTTATAAGGGGGGGCACTTCGACCTAAAAAGATCTTTTGTACCGTATGGGCCAGAAAAATTTAAACTAGTAGAATTTCCACTTTCCGTGTAAAGCGGACAATTTTACCAGTAGAAGAATTCTTTATGTCCTCGGGGCTCATTTGTTCCCTGAAAAAGATCTTCTTTTTAATTCCATTAAGGGCTGGACATTCACATAAAATGTGTTCAGCTGACTCGTCCTCTTCAAGACAGAGTCGGCACTCAGGAGAGTCTGCTATTCTCATTTTGTGTAGATGATATCTTAAACTATGGTGACCAGTAAGGTAACGTACTAAGTTTTTGATATCGTGCCTGCTTAGGTTTAGACATTTGCTGGCATTTTGATTGAAGGGTCGAATGGCTCGTTTAGCCTGTCTTAGACTTGGGATGCTTTCCCAAAGATAGATACATTTTCTATGTTCCCAGCTTTTTATTGCTGCCGTTGCTGCTGATCTAGGAGTGCAGCAGAAAGGTTCGGGACCTATGAAAGGTGTTTCTGAACCTTTTCTCGCCAGTTCGTCGGCCTTTTCGTTACCTTCTACCCCGACATGACCCGGAACCCACCATAATTTGATCTTGTTTCTAATTCCGAGTGTTTGTAGGGTATTGAAGCAGTACATGACTGATTTGGAGTCAATGGTATACGAGCTAAGGGCGTTTATAGCTGCTTGACTATCCGTGAATATATGGATGGTTGCACCTTTTATGCCAGATAAATTAATGTGGCTGGCGCATTCTTGAATGGCGTGGAGCTCAGCTTGAATCCAATAACGGCACATTAGAGAAACGGCAATATCTTTAAAAAAACGGTTTCAGTGATATTTGAATTTGGTTTCCTTCTGCATCTATATTTAGCTTTCGTCCAAATTCTTCGGCCAACTCTGCTTTTTTGCCACCTGTATTTAAGTAAGTATTTAGGAAAAACAAACTTTATGCGGAATACCAACTGACAGTGGTTCTGCCTACAAAACAAATGCCAATGATTTTCTTAAAAAAAACTTTACCTTAAAGACTATGTTTTTGCAGCGCTTGCATTTCTTGCTGCATTTATGTGTTCCCAAGATGACCGAGGTTCCGTTGCCTCAAGTTGCCAAGTTGTTTTGTTGTGCGCAATTTGTTGAAACGTTTCTGCTCCAAACGCGTTGTTAGCTCTCAGGTGCGCGTGTCGTCAGTAATGTAGATAATGAATAATAGATATTTGCTTACATATGAATGAATGGGTTTTCGCATAATTTATAGTCATTAGAAATTGCTTTATAGGTAAAAACCTACAGCACTAGTTACATACTTGGACTGGCGCTTTAATCTAATCACCTGCATGTGAGGTTGTCTAGTGTATGAGTCAAAAATATGTAGGTACCTACCTATATAGTTTTTTTTTTATTTGAAATTTAGTAAAAACAAAATCGATTATTATTCATTACCTTGAAATGTACAGCACTACTTAGGTGGCTATGCCGCCTGCGATAAATAAAACTATGGCCATCTCCTAAAGCAAGGGGGAGAGGGGTGTTGCCACAGCCGAAGGGGGGTTCCACCTCAAGTTAGCTTAACCATTTGGATTTTGTGATTAATTTGCTTATGCAGCAAACATCTGTCTCGTTAAGATCGCTTAGAAATAGCTGCCAAGTATTTGTTTCCTTGTATTGCCTAGTGCGGGGCAGTTACACGGGAGGTGTGTGATAAAAATCTTCCTCAGTCCCTTCAGCTTCTGCAGAAATCGTTGGAGGGTACTCCTATTCTGGTGGCGTGTCTGCCGTATTCTTTTTGCATCGTAATTTGTCTATATCTGTTTTCAGGACGAACATGTGATGATGCTAGATCCATCTATTGTTCGCTTCTGACAGTGCATTTTCTGATAGTTTGACCTTTAACGATTTAATAAGAACGGCCGGTGAATCTCTGTTGACAGGGGGGTCTTGTGCGGTTCCTTTCCTATCCACGATTATTATTAATAAAAAAAACGCTGCCAGTTCTTTTAATCCTTCCAAATTCGTAGATAGTACTTTTACCCTCTCTTATAAATTTTAGTGATAGGATTATCTCCATATTAATATTTTAATAAGAACAAGCCCCTTGGTATTAATTTATCATTTTAATCACACAAGAAAATGAAATGACCTTGCCAAACAAAATGTCAACTTCAACTCAATTGTTTCCAGAAGTTGACCTGCAACAACACCTATATCAACCGAACGATTATGACAGTAAAGTTGTAAAACGCTTGCAAATAGCGAACACTCTCACTGAATTATGAACGCCGCCACTGCATCCTGTGGACTTAATCCGTCAGGCTATTTTCATAAGCAGGGCACTGAATGACACTTGATACCGATTTCACGTATATATTTATTTCGTCAATTCGTTTATAAAGTAGGTAATCCATTTTTAATTACATCAAGCTTCAGTTCACAAGCGCTAAGGCCCAGTTACATCATTCTCCTACGACTATAGATAGACACACACATGTGTTTCATTAACATTATGTAAGTAAAGTTACCTAAATTGCCAATGACACATGTGCGTTAATAGACCCCCATAGCTCATGTTTCAGCTCCGTAAACAAGCTTTAATTATTTAACCCAGCCATGGTACATTAGCGCCATGTAGCCGGCGATTGCAATGAAGCTATTAATTAAATTCATATTCCATCGGCGTTCTATTTTTGCTATTTTACGATTCTCTCACAGCACTGACACAAATTCACGCATTATCGCGCGGAAATGCATAATTTACACCAAAGACGGCTTAACTAGCTGAGCGGATCGAATTGGCGTTTCAGTCCTCACACTTAATCGATTTGGCAATGACTCTAAAACCCTAATCTATTCGCATTGTTATTGTTATTCGGGAAAAATATTGCAGTAAACTCAATTCAGCAGCATGACCTATCTGCTCCGATCTTAGGGCCAAATGTTACGCGAATAACGACGCACGTCTAGTCGAGTCAGTGATTTGCGATTATATTTCATATTTTCATCCTGACAACGAACGACTGTAGTTTTTTTACAAATCTAACCGCAAACAGCTCCGGCGATCATCTTTCACTTGCGATTCAATTTTCTATTATTTCCGACGGAAACCATGGGGAAAATTTGCGATTTTCATGCATCTTCGCATTTCGCCATCAGATCAAAGGAAATGGCTTTTACGCATGCAATACATAGAGCCAGTGTGCCGGTAGACCTTTGTGGTTTGGCCGAGACCTAGACAGAAGAGCAAGTTGCAGTATGCAATGCACGCAACAAGCATGCTTTTTTATTAAGAATCTGATATCCGAGGGAAGATGAACTTAACGTCATACCCTGACAATAAACACAAACACAATTGGGTTTTTTGTGTTAAACGCAAAAGGATAAAGAAAGAAGCAGGAGCAATAAAAAAGTTAAAAGCGACAAAAGAAAAAATCAGTGTTCTAAGAGGACAAAGGAGACCACAAATGTAATAAGAACTTTCAGTTACTTTGAGTTGAAGTATTGTACGGTAAATTCGCAAAGTTTGTCTCTTTTGATTGTTTATAGTTTTAAATTACTATTTGTATCTACTCCTTACAGGTGGAGTAGGCGCAGTGGTTAAGAGTGCGTTGGACAACTAACCGAGGGATTTCACGTTCAACGACCACCAGTAACACATAAAGGTTTTTACACTTCCCACCTCTTGCGGAAGCCTGGGATCTCATCACGTAAGACGTTGGTCATCTGACAATATCGTTTTGACTATGGTTTTGCTTCGTGTTACCTTAAAAATGGTTCTCGTCTCAACGTCATCGTTTCGACGATTCATTTTCTGCTCCACATAACTCACGAAACGTCAAAACACTATCGGCGATAGCTAATGAGCTATAGCATCGATTTACATATTTTGAAGACCATTAAAGCAGTTTTCATGATTTTTTAAAGCGAACGATTGACTTTAGATCTATTCTTTAAATGCTTCAGAATAAAACAATGTATTGAATACAATTTATTATAAATAAGATACTCTTGTGATTTTAAAATGTCGAACAAATATACATCCCGTTCCACTTGTTTACGAACCGGTAGTTTCTTGATTTAATTTTAAGAACATTTTTTAAATCCTTGGAAATTATGAGAAAACCCAAATGAAATATGACGGAAAGCTATATTATGTTTGTTGTTAAACAAATGGGATTAGGTTCCTTTTTTGTTTTTTTGTTCCACCTATTTACGAACAGTAACTTAATATACCTGTTATCATATTCAAATCAAATATAAAGGCATTAAGAGTACCGGGGCCTTAGTTCAAAACATAGTTTCATAGAAACAACAACCATGGGAAAAAGAAATACATTAACCAAGATGGAAATAGGCCAAATTCAGGCTTACAAGGAGCAAGGCCGGTAAGATTGGAAGAGGACCAACTGTTGTTCACAGCTATCTTAAGGACCCTAGGAACTATGGAAAAAAAACAGGAAAGGAGGAATAATAAGAGCAACAACAAATCAGGATCTGCTTCAAATTCAAGACTTTCATTAAGTAAAATTAAGGCAGAAACGGAGTTGAAGCTAGTAGATCAACTGTTTATCGCGTCATACAGCAGTCCAACAGTATTAGACACAAAAAAAATGAAAAGAAACCACCGTTGACTGCAGCACACAAGTCTTGATTTTGCAAAAAGTTACATCAGGTGCAGTCGAGAGTTTCATACCGTTGTCTTTTCAGATGAAAACAAGTTTAATTTTGATGGACCTGATGAATATAATTATTATTTCCATGATTTGAGGAAGGATGAAATAACCTTGGATTGAAGGTCCAGCGAGGGAGGTGGAGTAATGGTATGGGGAGCAGTAACTTTTGCGGAACTGCAAACCTTAATTTTCAAAGCTCAAGATTGACCTCGATGGATTTTCCAGAAGGACAATCCACCGATACATTCCTACTGGCATGTCCGCCATATTCACTGGACCCGAACACCATGGACAACGTGTGGGGATGGTTTTCAAAAAACATCTACGAAGGAGGAAAGCAATACTCCAACCCGGTAGAAATAATTGAAACCATAAAAATAGCCTGGTCCGAAAATTCATTAAATTACTTGGAAGAACCGTATAAATCTCTTCACAGCAGGCTTCTTGAAGTGATACAGCGATCGGGAGGTAGTCTCATTATTAAAAACTATTGTTATAATCTTAATAAAATCCAAATTTATTTATTCTAATAAAAAGTGTGTTGTTTTATTACCTTTTAAGCATCTATCAAGTAGATTTAGTTACTGTTCGAAATCTGGTGGGACGAAAAAAATTACTTATTTTATGACCTTATTGGGAAAAGCATCATAAAAATTGAATTTATCTACCTCATCCCAATTTTTTTCCGGCAACATAAACATATCATTGCCTTCATTCATTCAACACAAGTATTGAACATAATAAAACTGATCAAAATAGTTAGTGTCGTTTTTGAGCAAAGTAAAGTTTTCGAAAATTCCTAAAAACTGTTGATGAATAAAAAAAAAATTAAACAAAAATCTGTCGAAAATCTGAGTATGCAAATTTGTTGAAAAAGGTAATATGAGCAGGGACGTCACATTAAGAAGTAAATTGGCCAGTTTTTGTAGAGACTCATTATTCGACTATTTTGGAAAAAAAAACTATGTAGGGTAGACTAGGGCACTTTTGAGGATAGGGCGCTTTTGACCTTGACGATTACAGCAAGGCGGTGGATATTTAAATAAAGTCTTCAATACCAAATCATGCCGACCTCTTCTTGTAGTACGTACACGAACTTCCACAGCTCTCCTAAAACAGTTGTAGTGGTGAGACCGGGTTTTCAATTTCTCCTTGATTTTTTTGTAATTTCGCATTTTTACGAAGTAAGTGATATTCGGCGGTTTCTGGTTGGAATTGTTTTGTTGTCAGTGTCAAACATTTGTGTTTATAATTTATTCAAGTTATATATAATATTTAATCGAATCGTCTTTATAAGTATGTGAAAACAATTTATTGTCGACGGAATCACAGTTTTGACACAAGTCAAAAGTGCCCCGTTTTGAATTTTAGTATCTGACTAGCTGCACCCGCACGGCTTTGCCCGTGCCCGAGAATTCTATTGGCCAATATGTTCGAGTAGACTTCCTTATTATTGTCTATAGTGGGTATCTGGCGTACCTATGTTGCTGCCCCTAAAAAAAGAAGACCGATTTTGACCAAACTTCACAGAACACTCTCAGGCCAATACCGAAGATTGCCTGATTTGAGCTCAACCTGTTCCGCTTAGGGTAGGTGCTTTTTGTCTGGCAGGCGCCTATGTCAGCTTACTTGTGCGAATCAAACAACAAAGCGAAAGTAAAAAACTTCGATAGAATCACTTTTCATTCACTTTCACACCGATTGTTATCAATGTGGGAAAAGCAACTTTCCGATGTCCGATTCACAAAAAAATAATGCAAAAAAATTCAATAAGAGTTATTTGAATAAAACATTGAACACACGATATCTCAATAATGAAAGTGCGCACAAACACCACAATAGGCTTGAAACGTTCGTGTGGTCTCCCTCTTTCATATGGTTTTTTATATGTGCGGTCTCTGTATCTGCATCGGAATTTACACGCATATGCACATATGCATGGGTACTCACTCAAATGCCCATAATTCACAAACCGATGCAGAAACAGATACCGCACATACCAAACATCCTTTGTACAGACGTCACCTTTCATGGAAAAAAAATCATTGGAATCGGTTAACGCGTTTGGTCAAACACCGGCAACAAACTCAAATATGGATTGATTTTTATATATATAGATAATTCAAAGCTGAAAGAAGAAATTCGAAAACATAATGGTTCGTCGGTAAAAAATCAAAAGTTAAAAAACTTTTAACAGGTACGATATCAACGAAACAATACTTTAAAAGCTCTTAAGGACATTTTAAGCAATTTATAAACTCCCATGTCGTCATGTACTTAGTCGTGTCCTCATTAACTTCAAGACCAACCAATTTCGCATGTTCTTGAATCGGCGTAAAAGCTTCTACCACGATTACGGCACTATGGGAACGCCTGACGATGTCGATATCTTCCGCATACCCCAGTAGATGTTATTCGTCCGAGCCTAGTTCTGGTTCCAAGTCACGTGCTTTCAACCAGGATAGGTAAGTCTCAGCTTGCTGAGAGTTACGTTTATATTAATATGGCTTGGGAGTAATAATAAAAATTACACAGCAGAAAAAGTCATGTCCTAAGTGCCCCAACTCTGTCTTTTTCATTCAGATTTTTAAATAACGTTTTAGACTTCTAGGCTACTGTGAACTATTCAGAAACTATGAATTTTTGCAGTACAAATACCAAAGTTTCAAATAAAAAGAATTTTTTTTTTCAATATTCTATGCAAACAAGTTATTCCGAATCTACAGAAAAGGGTCAAATGTGCTCCAACCTACCCTGTGCCCTTTACTTAAGCTTACCTCTTCTATCTCTTTAACGGCGAGGTTATGACCTGTACTAAAGGCGTCATAATCCTCCCACTTTGCTGCATCCCTACTGGTCCGCTTGTGGGATTAGCCGCCGTACCATCAACCAACTGTGCCAGGGCACAAACTGAAATGCGGGACACACTTTTTTGGACTTCTCTATCGTCATATTATCAGTTAAAGTTCAAAGTTTCAGAACAATAGCAATATCTTTCTCCTTAGGGTCTGTCACAATATGAAAGTAACGTTCTGAGTAGTTGCACAACACCTAAATGTCTCCCCAGTTAAATCCTTTCTTAGGTAACTATTCATCAGTTATTCCAGTTGTCTAATAGTAATGAATAGCAATTTAAAACAAAAAAAACACGTTTATCTCTTTCTAATTCTGATCAAACCGTTGATTATTTCATTTTTGTTAACTGTTTGAACATTTTTTGAAAGAGGATTTAAATAACAATTTCACAAAGAAGAGAGACAAGTGTGATTTTTTCTAGAACCGATACCGATCTCTATAAGTAGATCTTTTTTTTTTTGTTTTGCCCAAATACGTAGTCTATGTGCCATAAGGCGTAGAATACATATGTGTATCAACTTAATTTTGCTAAACATGTTCGTTGGACGCTGCCGAACGAACGTCTTGGCCTATATTCAAATTTGTATGTCTTTCTAAAACAGAAATCGATTAATTGCGCTTTTTAGAGAATTGACAAAAATGATCCAGCGAGAAGGATCTTCAACTCTCAGCCCTAGGTTTCAGAAGACTTTAACTGCCACGCTGTCGCGGTTGCCAGAGTGCTGGGTCTGGACAACTGAAAGTCAGTATGTCCGAGATCGCATAGGATGAAATTCAGCAGTGTGTCAAGCAGAGAATCTCCACGGGTCGGGAGCCCATTAAGTAAGTAGGAAAGGAGATCAATGCACATTATCTGTTACAAAGCATTCCTACAGAAGAAATATCCAATTCAATTTGTTTGAGAAGAACAAACCGGTATCTGAGACATTAAGGAGTCCATAGCATACATAGATATTATGTAAAAAACCGTCACAAAAACAAGCTGTACACAAGCCATCCACTCAACTACACTCAAAATCAAATAAACAAAAATATAAATGCATTTCCTTAACCGAACCACTATTAAACGCAAATTGTGATTATTTTCATTTGACGTACAAGTCTCAGCCGAAAATAAGTTTTGCAATCGAATCGAATACAAAAAATTGCACCATCTGCCAAAAAGGTACAAATATAATAATTACATTGGTGTTAAGTGTATTTTGAATGCAAAATTCGACAACACAATGAAAATGTGTTCATTTTCCAATTAATTAAAATCTACACACTAATAAATTATTTAAATCAGATTCAGAATTGGAATGATGGAACTCTAGGCTCTGAGCTCTCTGGTTTCAATTCTAAATATAAAATCCAGAAAAATAGAACAAACAATTAAAACTTTAAGATATTTTGCAAAACGATTTCTCTGGAGTTTCAATTATTCGGCATACACCTGCTCTTTGGGAGAACACAGAAAGAAAACTTTTTTTGAAATACTGCCAATATGTACGTTATACCTGCCGAACCATAAACAACTGGCAAATTTCATAAGATATATTCTTATTCTAAATGGAAATAAATGAAAAGCAATTTTTCATAATTTCCTGGTGTGCGAAATTTAAAAAAGGAAGCATGATTCACGGTTGCAGGGGAAACGCCTTAATTGATTAAATCAGTTTCAATTGATAAGGTTAAATGTAATTGATATTATGCTATCGAATAAAATTTATAAAATCAAACAATTTGATTTGGCGCCTCATCGGGAATTTTGTTTACCCTGACTTGAAGATAAAGTGACTATATAACAATAAATTTTTTATTCGATTATTACTCATTAAATTGAAAATGCAATTTCATTAGACTTACGTCTGACTTCTTCACCAAGTATAAAAAAAATCTTTAATCCGAGAACTACGAAGTACTCTGATCAAAATTGATACTCGGTTCTAGTACTCGGTGATTTCTCCACTTATTTGATATTCAGATATTATACCAGTTTATCTATATACGCGTATATAACAGTATGTACCTATGTACCTAAAAATGTACATATATTTGTATCTAAGCTATGGTCTCCGAAACCACCGAACCGATTGAGCTCAAATTTTCAGGCAATCTGAAAGTATTTCTGTTATATAAGTCCACAACTGCACTTGTTTGTTTTTCGCTCTATTTAATCGTATATATAAAAATTAATGTTTGTGTGTTTGTCTTCGTTCAGGCATCATTCATCCGATTGAATTAAACTGTGTACAGTTGTTGTTGATCCTGTTTGCGAGGAGGGTGCAAGGAGAAAATACAACCGCGAAATCTATGAGCTGTACCAAGACCCAACAGGATCTTTGGCTATAGCACCATTAATATACAAATTGATTGAAGTGAATCTTTTCACAGTTGTTGTTGGCACTTTCCCGAAAGTTTTGGACATGGTACCATTGCGAAGACACGGGTAAGATCCCTTTTACCTGCGAATCGGAAACTTTTGGATTCAAACAAGAAATCTGCCGTTGGCGTCTCCCAAACAACTAGCAAGTAAACCTAGCGGGCGGATTTACCACCTAACCGATTGAGAATTAAATGGTGGTTGGGTGTGTGTGAATCGGGTAGACGCTGATTAGCATCAACCTGGCTGTGCCCAGCTGTTGTAACTTTGCATATACATCAATTGTGCTTATTTTACCTCCTAGTGGTAACCACCGGGTACTGGTCTGCCCATCCGGGCGCGACTTGCTGAACTTATAAGAATCCCTTTAGTCCAAGGGATCCAACAAAGGGCCTGGCCCTCCAGGTGGGGGTTGTACGCCGGGGTAACTGCCTGACTGCGTAAAACATATATAGTTACGAAGCAACAACAAGCCTCGGATATTTAACAGACCGCGTGCAGCCGAACAGCTAGCGGAGGCCCTGAACTGCTATAAAGCAGACCTTACAGCCATCCAAGAAGTGCGATGGGATGGACCGGGCAAAAAGGGGATGAAAAACTGCGATATTTATTATGGCGACTGCTATCGGCAACAAAAACAGCGCTTATTTGGATGTGGATTCGTCGTTAGCGGCAGACTTAGGCAAGAAGTCTTAAGTTTCAGCTGTGTGAACGAGCGCCTCACGACAATCCGTATCAAGGCTAAATTCGCCAACATAAGCCTAATATGCGCGCATGCCCCCACGGAGGAGAAGGACGACGGCACCAAAGAGAGGTTCTATGAGCTCTTGGACCAGACATATGAGCAGTGCCCTAACTACGACATTAAAATTGTCCTAGGTAATTTTAATGCAAAGATAGGAAGAGAGGGCATCTTTGGTAGTACTGTCGGAAGGTACAGCCTACACGACACCACTTCCGATAACGGATTTAGGCTGATCAACTTCGCGGCGGAGGCGAAATGTTGTCATAGCAAGTACGCGGTTCCCGCATCTCGATATTCATAAAGGCACATGGAGATCTCCCGATCAATCAACCGTCAACCAGATCAACATTGCGATCGACACAAGGCACTCCTCCAGTATTATGGATGTCCGAACGTTCCGAAGGGCCAATATTGACACGGACCACTACCTTGTTTTAGCCAAGGTACGCCTTCGGATATCCCGAACAGCGCCAAGACAAACAAATACTGTGAGGAAGTTTGACGTCGGACGGCTAAAATCGCAAGAGGTCACCAGATCCTTCTTCGATCGAGTCTCTCTCAATCTCTCAAGAGGTTCCATGCAGCAAGCATCAAGTATCCAAGACCAGTGGCAACATTGCCAAAAAGCCATCAGAGACGCCGCCTCTGATGAGCTTGGTTTCACACGGCCACCATAACGAAACCCCTGGTTTGACGAAGAGTGCAGGCAAGCACATGCAGAGAAACAAGATGCATACAAAGCGGCGCTGCAGAAAAGGACAAGGGCTGCTCGTGAACTCTACGCGCAGAAAAGAAGAGACAACCACCGGCTTCTCAGGAGAAAAAAGAAAGAGCACGAGAAGCGCGCGATCGAGGAAATAGAGAGATGTTAGAGCAGGAATGAGGTTCGGAAGTTTTACCAAAGGGTAAAAATAACCTGCCAAGGCCACAGATCCCGAACCGAAGCCTGCAAGGACGAACAAGGGAACATCATAGTAGAATCGCAGTCGATGCTGAGGATATGGAAGAACTACTTCTGCAGACTGTTTAACGGCGATGACGAACTAAATCCCGCTGTCAGGCAGAATGCACCACTCGACCTGGACGATGAAGACCACCAATTCCGTCCACCCGACCTGGACGAAGTGAAGATAGCCATATCTAAGCTTAAGTCCAACAAAGCCGCTGGAGCAGATGGCCTAACCGCCGAGCTATTCAAGGCGGCAGGTGATGACTTGGTTAGGAGCATGCACCAACTCATCTGTAAAATATGGTCGGAGGAAAGTATGCCCGATGAGTGGAACCTCAGCATTGTTGCCCAATCCTCAAGAAAGTCCGTCCATCTACTCGCTACGCCGACGACATCGACATAATCGGCAGAACACAGCGGGATTTCACTGGCGCGTTCGTGAGTATTGAGACAGAGGCGGCGAAGATGGGTTTGGCGATCAATGATGGCAAGACAAAGTATATGCCGTCATCAAGAAAGGACACCCAACACCGACGTCTCGGACAGAATGTCACTATAGACAGATATAACTTTGAGGTGCTTCAGGACTTTGTCTACCTAGGCTCCGCAATGAACTCAGGCAATGACAACAGCGTGCGATTAAACGAAAGCAATTGAGTAACAAAGCCCTCTCTCGTACAACTAAAGTGACCCTTTATAAGACCTTAATAATCCCAGTTCTTCTCTATAGTGCAGAGGCATTGACTCTAACAAAAGCGGATGAGGTCACTCTTGGTCGTTTTGAGAGGAAAATTCTTCGGGTAATTTTTGGTCCCGTCTGCATAGATGGTGAATGGAGGAGGAGATTCAACGACGAACTGTACGGGCTGTACAGCGACATCGACTTAGCCAGAAGAGTGAAGGTCCAACGACTGAGGTGGCTGGGTCATGTAGAGTGAATGGACGTAAATGCTCCGGCCCGGAAGATCTTCGAATCCACACCCGAGGGACGGCGCAGTAGAGGACGACCGCGAATCAGGTGGCGCACGCAAGTGGAAGGGGACCTTAACCAACTTAGCGTGCGAAACTGGAGACAGCTGGCCAAAGATCGTGCTGGCTGGAGACGCTTGTTGGTTGAGGCCCAGGTCCACCCCGGACTGTAGCGCCACCCTAAGATTGAGAATTAATGCAATCTTCGGTATTGTTCCGAGAGTATTTCTGTGAGGTTTGTTAAAAATCGGTCAAGTTTGTCTTGCAATTTTGTTTGTCAACAAAAAAAAACATGTATTTTGACAGGGCTCTTAGGATCTCTCCTTTGAACATGGCAGTACGAACTGAGCCGGTCACGCTTCATTTTCTTCGAGATAGGTGCTTTGACGTAAAGGCTTCCTCGGATCTTGAAACTTCTTATTCGATCAATCTTTGATACTCCTGCTGTCATGCGAAGCATCTTTATCTAAGCTGCCGTTGATTTGCCCTCATAATGTTTGTGCACTGTCCAACATTGTAAACCGTATGTGAGCGCCGGGCGCACCACTGTGGTATAAAGCCTTCCTTTCAGATTAAGAGACATTTTTCGATCACAGAAGATGGCTGAGTTTTCCCGCAACTTCATCCACCCTACGCTTACGCGATGCTTATTGTCGTCATCACAGCTTGCTTCGCTATTGATCATAGATCCTAGATATTTCAAATTCTGTTTTTTTGTCGGACGAATACGAAACCCAATCCCCTCCAAAACGACCACCCGAAAATCAAGTGCTCGTTGCAGCTACGATTGATCCTCGCTAATGATGGCTCCATAGTCAGCAAAGAATAACTGACGCACTTTGGGGTCCATCACTTTTCTTTCAAGCAAATATTCAAGGACTGTAATAAAAATCAAGGGACTTAAAACGCTTCCCTGGGATATACCAACTTTGATTGCGAACTCCTCAGGGACTCTAATGGGGCATCTCACCCTTGTCTTTACCCCGTCACACATGTCGCAAGGGCTCCGCTAGTACCAAATTATATGGAAAGCAATAATATCAAATACTAGTTATTTAAAAAAAATTACAAATATTATTTTAAATATCTGGATAACCAACAAAAAGTTTTCTACAATTTTGTTGTTTGTTGCTCGCAGGACTATCAAGGCGAGTCCACCATAATGACACAATGATTAATATGTTTCTCGAGCAAAAATTGCAACGATATATTATCATCAGATGTCTGTACTGCTGAAATCACAGCGTTATTCGAAAAAGTTTTTGGAGATGAATAAAATGCCCTCGCTGTTTCCAAAATGCTTCTCAAGCTGACGAGAACGTTGAAATCTCTCGATACAAAGTCTGATATTTCTCATATGCAGGTAAATCATTGCGGCTTCGAGATTCATCCTCGTAGATTTAATGAGTAGAATTTAAGGTTCCTTTTCTTAAATATTACATACAAACGAATCTTATTAGGAAACTTTCCAACTGGTATTTATGCAAGAAAACTAGATTTTATATCAAACGACCTCTGCCGGCGCTAATGGCATAAAGGCGAGTGAGAAACTATTACTGTCGGTGCTTCTACGCTGCTTGATCGCATAAAAAGTCTCCACTTCGAAGCTTAAGTTAGTTCCATGGGGTACGGATAATCAATTGTTTAGATCCTGTGATCTGGGCTTTCTTTAGTAAAACAAGACTATGTTTAGTGAATTCATCGCATTTAGGGTTCACCTACATTCGAATTCCATTCCTCTGGCCCATTAAAATTTGTTGGCAGAACTAAGACACACAATGCTGAAATTTGGGTAAGAAATGGCATAAGATTCTCACAAGGGCACGAATTTTGTTGGTTCCTTAGCTTTTAAAAAGGACATAGAAATCCGAAAAGTTTTGCAATAATATTTCAATGTTCAACTCAATCAATTATGCGAATCTATTAAGTTCTAGCCTTGCTGCCTATGAAGCCAAGACTTTGCCCCTGATACTTGTAATAGTTCTGGAAACAATTAAGAGATGTTTTAAATATATGCCCTTCTAACTACAAGGTGGCGCAAAAGTAATCCTCCTATCAGAAAATGCTATAAATTTTTGCGATTGGCCCCTAATGTCAGTTCTGTTTTGACATTTGTGTAGTAAACACATGCGAAATACACGTTAATAAACAATGTTACGCTACACTGCTCCAGAGAGCGGAATATTGGTGACTATTTTTTTCATTTTTTTTTAAATTACAGCCAAAAAACATCGGAAGGTTATTTTTGCGCCACCTTGTATAAAGGCACTTTTAGAGGTTTCCAAACGTCACATCAGGTAGACTTTGCATAATTTTTAAAAAAATGGTACATTTTAAGACACAATAAAATGTGGGCTTACGGGTCACATTGGCCATAAAAACTTGCTTCTCTAACGAAGCTATATTTTTATGGCAAATGGAAGCAAATAAGAGAAGCTGCTCATGACATAGTTTCACTCTTTGATGCTTGTCAGACTTTTGAAGGAGAAACGGCAGTAACAACTGTTACTTTGGGGATTCGTACGTTATTCTTAATTGGACTGATACATTGCCTTAAATCTCTCAAGATTATAGTTTCCTGAAGGTTTCTTGACCTGTCTCAGACCTTGAAGGTTTAGGTCTTTTGTATAACCTATCCTCAGGGTAAATTTATTTTGTCTCATTGTTGGTAGATTGCCTTAATACTGGCCGTAAACCTCTAAAGATTACTATAATTGTAATCAGGATTGAATGTGTATTTCGACCACCTGTCACCAATTTCGAGGCCTTTGATTTCGAGTTAGAACGCTATAATCAAGTTTAAAGATTTTTCAAAACCCATTGGCGTGTCAGTCACTAATTAAACACTATATAAACAAAGAAAAACATTCGCATTGAGAAATTTCTTAGCAACGGGCGGGTTTTCATTATATAAAGAGTGCCATATTAACTTCAAATGGCTTAAAAAATACATATATACATTTTTGTTTCTAAGGAATTTTCTCGCCGAAAAGTCGCCAAAATGTGAAAATTTTACTTTATGTTGTGGCTTGATGTTGTATTTCGGTCGATAGGGAAATTTAAAAAAATCTTTGGACAAGTCTTCAAATCACTACCTCAAATGAACTGAACGCATTCCTTTGAGCACTTAGTACTTAGTTGAAAATACATGTACATGAGTTTCTTTAAAGATCTTCCACACAAAATGAAAATCTCAGCCTTTCTCAAAGTATGTAGACAAAGTCCTCTTTTACAATTCGCCTATACCAAGTTTTTTACCATGCTCATTTGTTTGAGGAGTTTTTAACAAAAACGGTGTTTTTTCGATTAATTAATCAAAAAACAAAAATAAGTTATAACAAAATATGTAGGCAATATTCTTTTTGATAGCTCGCCAAAACATAGTTTTTTCTAACATTCTCAGTTTTGGTGGCGTGGAATTTTGACCAAGTTCTAAATTTTTAGTCATATTGTAAGAAAACAAAAAAAAATCGCTCGAAATTGACAAAGTCTCTCAACTTAATGCGGGGATGGGAAAATGGATAAGGTATCCAACAATTCGTCCAAGCAGACTGTAGCCTTTCCTTTTGTTTCTCTGCCCAGTTCTCCTATCCCGCAGAATAGCTCAAACCTTATGAAGGGTTTCACTGCTCCTTATCGTGCTAGGAAATCTGCCGCCTCGTTACCTGTAATGCCTACGTGGCCAACTTCAAAAGATGCAATTAAAACCACTGACAAAGAGAAAACATTTATGTTTAATGAGAGACAAAGTGTAGATTGACAGCTTTGACTCGAGCTATTGACAATTCATTGGCTACCATCATCGAAATACATACCGTCAAAGTGCGAACATAAATATGTATGTACATAAAGCCCACAAATTGTCCAACTTATCGTAGTCACAGTTAAGTACGTTTGCACTTACAAACATAATCTGCTTCGGGTCCATTACACATTGTAAAACCACAGGCGACCTATTAACTCCGTAGCTGCTTATCAACTGAAACTGATGCATTTAATGTTCCTGATAAATTGAAACGCACAGCTACACAAAAATGCCGCCACAGTATTACAAGGCACAACCGAAACGTGACTCCCAATTCGATACGAAAGTATGGATATACATTACCACCTTTGATTCCAATTTCCAAAGGCTCCTAACGACTGTGCTGGGCGCGCTGTGCATGCAGCAAACGATTTATCGGAATTTTATTTCTTTTTACATTATCGATGATATCAATTTGTCACTGTCAGAATCATTTACAGATTGTAGACAAGTTCACAACTCGGAACATTTCCTATACACCGCCAGGTATGAATGCATTTGTAATGGATTTTACTTAATGCAGATGCAGGTACTACAGCAGGTAGATAGGAGTACGTATCCCCCTTTTGAATTGTTATGCAGGAGTCCTTCACCCGTTTCGATATTTTTTTTTTAGGATTATTTGCCTGCTACATGCAGCTCAAGCATTCATGACCTTACACTAGAAATGCCGGGAGCGAATATATTTAATATTCTTTATGCAATAACACCTCCCTTCATGGACGCTGTCAACGTTCCTCTTTTCCACTATTGGTGCATTGCTGTAAGTTTCAATATTATGCAGGAAAATTTCAACGAGAGATGTCATGTCATGATACCGTCATCGGATAGTAGATACAAAGGTGAGAGGAAAAAAAAGTTTTTCTTTCTGGTATTTACAAAAAAAAAAAAAAAAAACAGTCTAAAGAGAATTCCTTTCTCTGCTGCTCACGTAGAAGATTACTTAAATTTAATTATAAAAAAACAAGTCGATATGTGTATGTTGACGCCATGAGTGTTGGAAAGTGTATCAAGTTACAATGTGATTACAGTAGGGGTGAAAATTTTTGAACCGATTTTGAGAAAAATGCGTTTTTTGAGGAGGCTTCCAGGCAAGCGTAGTGGTACCAAGTGCAAATACAACATTTTTATCGGATTCAACCCAATTTTAATCAAGTCTTGTGAATTGTGTAGCTGACGAATTGGCTAGATTAGGCTCTTTCGGTACAAATGGCATTATTATAGACAGTAAGTTACCTTATCCACGCTGGTGTGATTGAAAAACCAAACTTTAGACGGAGCCAGTGCAGCACCGCTAGGCAATTCTGGCTAAAGTTGGACAACTTTGAAAGAAAGATTCTAAGGTGTTGTAGTGGAAGGTTTCGAAAACCGGATAAAAAATAGTTCTCTAATCTACACCTCTTATTGCTTTTCAGAGTGATCTTTTTTAAAAAAGGTTAAAAAGACTTGGCTCAAATCCTTATATTCCAGTAAGCGCCGTGTTCGATTCCAATAGCAATACCAGTATAAACGATAGTTACTATCTTTCGCCGTTTAACCTTCTGCATAGTGCATCTGTTCCCTAATTGAGACTAGATACAAATAAATAGCTCGTTGTGCATTTTTATGAAAAGACAATGCCTGGTAACGATATGTTGGGTTAGGTTAGGATTGTTGCAAACACGATTGTGTAAGTATCACACAGAGGCCAAATAAGGCTAATTTTGAGTACACTTGTAGTACATGGTAGAACACGCAGCTAACAAAACCATTTGGATCTGTTAATAAATCGATTAATATCGATATCTCTGATAGGTCGCCCAAAAAGTCAAAGTTCCTGGATTGCCGGGCAGTGGCACAGGAGACGGCCACAAAATATATTGCTTCTTCATTTCCGCAGCTTCTGCAGAAGGCATTTGTGTGGATCCCTAGCCTTCCGGCCATGTTCACGATTATGCAGTGCCCGAGTCGATCGCTTTAAGAGCTGTCTGACTGTCCACGCAGATGGTTAATTCCATTGTTGGAAGTTTTATCGTTATGGCTGTCTGCGCTGCATTCTTGAATGCGTAGATTTGAGCTTGAAAAACACTGCAGTAGACTGGCAGTCGGTAGGACTGGTTGAAGTGGCGCTAAGATGGCTCCTGCTCCTGTTCCCTTCTCTGACTTTGAGCTATCTATGAAGATAGAAATACCTTTGATGACCGTTCTGGGTAAATTCCAGTCATGTCGAGCAGGTATATAGTGTGAGTTCATAAATGTAAAAATGATGCATGCCTGCAAATTCCGCGTTCATTATTGTAAAAGTACTGCATTATCATTGCAGGAGTTTGACAGCTCCTGCGTTCATAAAAGAAAATTAACAGTCAGTATGCTGTCAATTGTGCATGTGTTTTTGTTTTGTTGCCGAGCTGCAGGAAAATGGCGGGAGAGTGAAATGTTTGCAAATTATTTCATTTTTCACGCAGATATGTAGAAATAACTATTTATTGCGCATTTAAAACAATAAATGAATAATTTTTATTATATAGGAATGCACAAGAGCAAAAAATCTGGTCGGATGATGATAGGCAATTGCTTGTATCCTTTCGACTTTGTGTTCCACCTACACATCTAAGAACGTTTCGAAACGGATAATTTCTTATGATTGCGAATTTGTCCGTTATTTGTTGAATCATTGGTTGAATCAGGCCATTGTATATGTCTCTTTCTTAACTTGAACAGCAGTTTGGTTATTTCAATATAATATTTGAAAGCTGCTCCTTTAGCAACATTAAACAAATTACTGATTTTCCTAAACGTACAGTTATTGGCAAGCTTCCAAATAGTTAGGTATAGTGCTAGCCTCAAACCCGTTTTAGGCCGACCGAAATTATTTTTTTTCCCAAATGGATTTAGTTCATACTCGTCAACCTAATACAATTAATTTTTAAACTTAAACATTAAAAATGGAATTAACTGAAAAGGTACCTTAGATGTTGACCTGGACATATGGAAATAATGTCGAAAAACATCATCTGGAAATTCATGAATTGTTTTTTAAAACGTCCTGTTTTTTGGAATATGTCTGACCATCACTCTCCAATTCTTAAGAGGCAACAAATAGATCTTCCTTTTTTTCGGAATTTTCTTTCCGCCATAGTTTTTTTTTAATGCTTTCCAAGTGTATGTCATCCAAGAGATTTAAAATGAGTCTTAATATCAATTTTTTATCAGCCATGTTGAGCGATGGTGTATCTTAAACTTATTAAAAATATTTTATATACAAGTTGTCATTGACAAAATGGTTTTTAATTCTGTCATTTATGACTTTGTTTATATATGCAATTATGAACTTTTGTCAATGCATGATGGCCGCATTCGTGCAGCTACGCTTGCGTTCATAAATTTATTCAATGAACATTTGTTGCATGGTTTGGGCAACATTATTTGCAATTATGAACTCACCCATAGCATTGTATACAGACTCGAAGAAGTCAGATTTATTATTTTTCCATCATTTCCCTCTCATCAAACATACTACTTGCCGAAGGGAAGGCAACATTGCAAATCATCAATTACACAGAAAAATAAATACATACTTACACTTCCATACAAATGAAAATCATATGGCATGACCAGAGAATCGATAATGCGAGATCCATTATTCATACAAATTAACTTACTTGTAAATCCTACATTTTTTTTCTTTGTAAGAAGGAGCATAGGCATTACCAGCCTTACCTGCATACTGCGGATCTCTGTGCAGGCGGACCTCCTTTCTCCGCTACTCGTGGGTTTAAATATGAACAACAAACAAAACAAAAACAAAAATAAAAACATCAAGACCGGTATCTCTTCTAAACCGGGCGGTAGTACAGCGACCTTGCTGTCTACTGACGCGGCTCCTGCAACAAAGAGTAGCACTGCGACTGTGAGTAATCGTGGTCCAGTTGCTGCCAGCAGCAGTGAGCCTAATATAGGCAAAGCAATTCCTAGCAGCGGTAGGATTGTGGCACTTCATGGCCCTTCCGTTGCTAGCCTTACAAATCCTAGTACGTCTCGTAGTGGATGTTCGCGACAACGCACTCCCTCGAGGGCGTACTACAAGGACAGGCGAAATGCCATAAGAACTCTGAAGGTCTTTGGAGATATTCTGGAGACCAACAGAACACCACAGCAGATCGCCAAATTAAAATGGGCCCAAGGCTTCCTAGAGAAGGACAAGAGCGCTAACAAGGACTTCACGTCCAAGCGCCAGAGATCGGTGGAAGAAACCACCTCGGTTTCCAAAAAACCCAAGGTGCATAACACCAGCACCACCTCACATTCTGCCCCCAAATCTCAAAAGTCCTTCAGCGATGTCCTAAAGGACAAAATCGTGGTCGCGGTGATCGACCGCAGCGATCCGGAGGGAAGAATTTCCCCCGAACGATGGCATAAGCTGAGGAACAAGCTACTTAGCCTCTATCTGGCCTTCATGAAGGACCACCCTGGACCAGCTCCAGTAACTGAGGATGCCGGACTACACCAAGGGCATATCCGGCTCGTCGCCTGCGACAATATTAGATCGTTGGATCTGTATAAGATCGCCATAGGCAAACTCGGGGAGGTTTGGCCTGGAGCGAAGCTTGAGGTTGTTGCGAAGGAGGACATCCCGAGCAGACCGAGGGCTCGTGCTTGGATCCCTGCTGAACCCCCCTCCGCAGAAGAAGTATTGTCGGTTATTAGACTGGGCAATCCCTCACTCCCAACCCACGACTGGAAAGTTGCGAAGCTGGAAGAGCATAGGGGATCCTTCAGATCAGCTATTATAGTGATCAACCAAGAATCCCTGGCTCCTTTGGCGAAGACCAACGGCGCAATCCAGTTCGGTTGGGATAAGATTACACTTCGGGTGTACAAAAAGGATGGCCCAGAAGCTAATAAGCCTCCGTATCCCTCTGACACAGGACTTAACACCCCTGATCCTGGAGCATCAATCTCCCTTCCATCCATGGAAGATGATGAACCAACTGTGGCTGCTCCCACTCAGCCCTCTACGTCCACTGCTAACACCAACTCTAGTATGGACACGGAAGACTTCCTCAGCAAAGTCCTTCTCAGCGAGGACGAGCTCTTAGGCTCGTCCTCTGACTCTGACTCAAATTCTAATAACACCGTGGTGGAGACTCCTCTGCCTGATTGCGACGATCAATGTTGCGATTAGTACAGATCAACCTCCACCACTCCAAAAAGGCTTCGGCCTCCCTTCTTATCCGTCTTTCTAGAGATGGAGAAGATATGGTCCTGATCCAAGAGCCATGGATTGTTAACAACCTGGTTCGAGGACTCCGGACTCATGGATACAAATTGTTGTATGCAACTGACAAAGGTAAACCTAGAACTTGCATACTGGCAAAAAGTAGCTTAAATGTATTTTTACTCCCTAATTTCAGCGACCGTGATGCAACCGTGGTGAGTCTAGAGACTGTTCGCGGCACCCATTGGATAGCCTCGGCTTATCTGGCCCATGACCACGTAGGGTCCTTGCCTGGTGTCAACCTAGAGGGACTGATCGCGGCAGCTGAACATCAAAAAACTGGTCTCATTATTGGATGTGATGCCAATGCGCACCATTCAGTATGGGGCAGTGACATCAACGACAGATGTGAGTCTCTTTTTGATTATATTCTTAATACTAATCTCATTGTGTGTAACACTGGTAGTGAACCTACCTTCATTACAAACGATAGACAGGAGGTTCTAGATATAACTCTGGTCTCCGACTCAATCCATCAGGAAATTGTAAACTGGAAAGTCTTGGCGGAACACTCTTTTAGTGACCACCGTTACATTCAATTCAGTTTAGCCGATGACCCTCCCCGCCAGCCAGTTTTTAGAAATTATAGGAAAACTGACTGGCTCAAGTATAGAGAAGTGCTGAAAAGTTCAATGAAATCTGAACTCCTTAGTCCACCCCGGAACACCATAGAGCTAGATAAGAAGGTCAGGGTACTCACCTTGGCCCTCAATAAGGCTCTGACCTCTGCCTGCCCGCTCACACGGCCTAGAGGCAAAAAGAAGCCGGTTTGGTGGACCCCAGCACTAGGACCTCTAAGAAGCAGTTGTAGAAAACTGTTCAACCAAGCCAAGTCCACAAAAGCTGAAACCGACTGGGCTTCATACAAAGCATCTCTCAATGCTTACAAAAAGGAACTGAGGAAAGCCAAACGCTCGTCTTGGAGACTCTTCTGTGGAAAAAAAGAGGAATCTTCGGAGGCATCTAGGCTAAGAAAAATCCGCTCAACCAACCCAGGTATGCCTAGCTTTTTAAAAAAGGCGAACGGCTCCTGGACCACTTCCAGCGAAGAATCGCTCAATCTACTACTGGATACACATTTCCCAGGTAGCTCCCACGTTACTAGCAATATAAACCTGTCTAGGTCAATTGCACGTACGACTAACTTTAAAGGTCTGATTACTAGGGACAAACTGCTCTGGGCGATACACAGCTTCAAACCATACAAATCCGCGGGGCCAGATGGCATAATACCAGCTGAAATTCAAAACACCTCGGATATCATCTCGCCTTTGCTTGAGATAATCCTGAAAAGCTGTGTAAAAATGGCATACATTCCGCTGTTATGGAGAGAAGTAAAAGTCGTATTCATACCCAAAGCCGGTAAATGTTCTCATGTAAATCCTAAGGATCTCAGACCCATAAGCCTATCGTCATTCCTTCTAAAAACATTAGAAAGGTTAATTGATATCCATCTACTTACTAACATAGATACAAGACTTTTGTCTACGGCTCAACATGCATATTGCAA
Organism: Portevinia maculata; assembly: GCA_949715645.1. Lineage (NCBI taxonomy): Eukaryota > Metazoa > Arthropoda > Insecta > Diptera > Syrphidae > Portevinia > Portevinia maculata. The sequence goes on from OX454525.1 coordinate 105,162,047, forward strand.
AGGCAAATCTGTTGAAACAGCCTTACATACGTTAGTACGCTCAATCGAATACTCCCTTCACCATAAGGAGTACACTATGGTTGCATTCCTGGATATTGAGGGTGCTTTTAATAACGTCAATACATCCGCGATCGCAAATGCACTGTCAGATCTAAAGGTGGATGACTCACTTGGTGAGCTTATTAATCTACTTCTCACAAGTCGGATTATAAACTCGAAACTGGGTATGACATCGGCCAGAAGATCTGTCAGTAGAGGTACGCCACAAGGTGGAGTCCTATCTCCCCTCCTTTGGAACTTAGTGGTGAACAAGCTGCTGATGCGCCTAGAAAAGGAGGGTTGCAGGGTGATTGCCTATGCAGATGACGTTACAATTGCCGCCTCAGGGAAGCACCTAAACACCTTGAAAGAACTTCTCCAAAACGCTCTTAATAAGCTAACTACATGGGCAGATCGTTGTGGGTTGGGTGTTAACCCCCACAAAACCGAACTTGTTCTATTCACTAGGAAACATAAAGTTCCATACATTGATCCCCCCTCTATCAGGGGCACAAGTCTAGTCTTTTCAGACGAGGCAAAATACTTGGGTCTCATTCTGGATAGAAAGCTTAGCTGGAAACCTAACATTCAGGAAAGAGTTCGTAAAGCTACAGCAGCACTCTTCTCCTGCAAAAAAGCTATTGGTAACAAATGGGGGCTCCAGTTTCACCTGACACCCCTGGACATCTTTAGCAAGCAAGTGGCTGCTAGTGCGGCTATCCGCCTCAAAACAACGTTCCAATGGTCCGAGAATGAAATCGGCCACGCATCTATTCTGAAAAAATTTAGAATCCTCCCCAGTAACATAGACTACATCACCCCTCAAACCCTTTTTGACAAAAACTTCAAGTTCAAGATCCCTCCCAGAACATTCTGGGAAGGGCCACCCGTCGAAAATAAATCAATCCATTTTTATACCGATGGATCCAAAACCGACGAGGGGGTAGGAGGTGGTGTGTTCTCTGACAGGCTGAATCTCAGCCTCTCCTTTCGACTCCCTGATCACTGCAGTGTGTTCCAGGCAGAAATCTTGGCTATTAAGGAAGTCCTGTCGTGGCTGAAGAAGAACGTGATATCCATTACGGATATCTGGATCTTCTCAGATAGTCAAGCTGCATTAAAATCCCTGGATTCTGGGTCCACAAACTCTATCGTAGTCCGTGACTGTCGATCATCTCTAGTGGAGATGGCGAAGCATTTTAACATCCACCTATGCTGGGTGCCAGGACATACAGACATTCCAGGGAACTGTAGGGCGGATGAACTCGCCAGAAAAGGAACCACACTGCCCCTTTTACCTGATAAAGGTTCACTAGGCATCCCAATCGCTACATGCAAACTCATGTTTATGAGACAGACCATTGAGAACTGTAACCTTAGGTGGACAAGTGGCAACACTTGTCTAGCGACAAAGCAGATTTGGCCAAAGCTGGATCTGAAACGCTCTAAGTGTTTGATTTCTCTAAACAGACTTCACATTGGTGCTATAATTGGTGTGATCACCGGACACTGTCTCATAGGCAGACATGCAACAAGGCTTGGCGCCCACGCAAATGACTTCTGCAGAAGCTGTTTGGACGAGGAGGAGGAGGAGACAGTTCTCCACCTTCTCTGCACGTGCCCTGCTCTTTCTCAAAGACGTAAACTCCATTTAGGATCCTTCTTTTACAATGATCTTAACGATCTCATTAACACCGACATAAAAAGTGTGTCAAGCTTCATCAGAAGCTCCAAATGGTTCAACGAGTAGGAGGATGATACATCCGTGTGGCATCACAATGGGCCTGTCACTGGCCTAAGTGTGTCGGTCTCGGCCGACAGCCACTACAACCTAACCTAACCTAACCTAGCCAGACATACCCACCAAAAAGTCCGCTGCTGTTTATAGGCCTTAGTTAACAAAACAAATGCAATGATTTGTAAATGTGTCAATTAAAATGAATTGAATTAAATCATGTCCAAAGCAGAACCAGAGAAGATCCAACGTACTTCTTATACATAAGAGGGGAACCCTCTCCAAAAATAAATTTGATGTTTCAGGTGCGTGTTTCCCTAATTTCCGTGGGTTTTTTTTTGCAAAATTGGAGAGGCTTGCAGTGTTAACAAAAACAAAATTTTATAAGTGTTTGGTAATTATTTACCCGCACTGTATACAAAACATATCGTCCCCTTAAAATGTTTGGTGGACTTTGAAGGTTAATTTTATTTACCAGAATAAAACTCAAGGCACTATGATCGCATCTGGGAAATGGGATATAAACAACTCCACAACAAAAGAGGGTAACGACTATATAGCCACCAAGCAAGGATGCCATAAATTTTAGTTTATTAGTGGAACCTATAAACCTTTGAAGTCTATTGGGTTAAATTGTTATATTGCCCTGAAACCTGCGTTATGAAGAGTTAGAAATGGTTCATTCTCACTTTATCCCTGAGAAGCTGGATTCCGATATAAGGGATTTTTTTTTAAGAAAAATAAAATCCAAATCCCAGAGCACTTAGACTCGGTAACGGTAATTTGTACTAATAAGCAGAAATCCTCTTTTTAGTTGAGAGGTTGGAGAAAACAAGGTGTCATTCGTTTCTCTCCATAAATGGGTGGCGAATGTTGTTGTTCCCCATAGGGCTTAAACCTGAACCGCATGGATTACAAGCCAACACACTAACCTCTCCACCGTCGCAACCCACGATATAAAGGATGAACCAAAAGCAAAAATGCGGAATCTAATCCTACACAATATTGGATGATTTTAGTTATTTACAAATCTAACTCTGAAACAGCACACCGTTCAAGTAATACAAGCATTATGGAATGTTCACCTGTTTCCTTAGTTACACAACGAGGAAAATTAAAACAAAGGATGTGTGTTTATTTATTTGTTTTGTTGTTTATTTGGGTTCAGGTATGTAAAAAAAATGCGGACAATCATATATGTAGTCTGGGAATGGAGAGGAAACGGGATTTTTATTTGTGAATTGGTATTTTGGTGTTTTGTTCCCACGATTATTCTATTCCTACAGTCCGATTCAAAGGTCCGTGCATGTTTTCAGTGGTCCTACCTTGTGTACATCTTAAAAAAGTGAAGTCCATTGACAAGTACAGCAAATGGGAAGCAATTGGAGTGCTGCTCTTTCTGTAAATTTTTCAAATTACATGATAAGAGGTTTGTTGCCAAATAGAAGCCATCACTTTTTGGTCTTGACAATTCGTAAATTGTAAGTCCTACAAGCGCAATTTTTTATCAGAAAGAAGGACGAAATACATTGCAATTATGAGCAAAAGGGCAAGAAGAATGTGTTCGACTCTTTACGGTTCTGTGAAAATATGAAACCAAAATATTTTCATCCTTTCATCGTCATATTGATTCTCGTTCTGCGAAAAAGTGTAACCAGCCAGCGTCAACAACTTTCATATGAATACTTTTTTCACACCTTTATGTGGAAGTGAATGTTCAGGGGTGACAATGGAGGGGTGAAAACAGACTCAAATTGGAAAATCCAACAAGTGGGGTGAGTGCGACATGCGACATATGATATGAATATGACATCAAATATTATGAAGAGTTTTGAAATAATATTATTGATTTATTTATGTTTTTTTTTTTACTATAGGTAATAAAAAACTATGGGTTGATCTTTTATAAAAACTCAATTGGAATATCTGATATTTCGAGGTATGGATTGACAGAGATAACATTATATTGGATAAATTTTGCTCAAGAAATTCTTATCAATTTTTCAGTCTTTCGAACCGAATTTAGTGCATTGTTTCAGATCGTGTAGAGGTCAATACGCGTCGGTTAGTACACACCGATTATAGTCGGTATATTTTTGTATAGCCAAGAACGGGATGCCGTTAACGAAACAATTGTTTGCGAACGTACGTTCATAAATACCTTGACACACACACATATACAACGGCAAGATACGATAAAAAGCCTATCAATGAAAGTAAGATGAAGCTGAAGCGCTCTAGAACTCTCCAATTACATGCCCAAGAACGTAGAGATCCATAGTTGAACACCTTTTCCCCCCCAAAGACCAGCTACTACGTGCAGCATAATAAGAGAAATTAATTCAACGATATACATGTTATTACTCTGGAGGACCTGCTAAGGGCAAGCAGCAGGGTAGGCGTAGGCATCCCCGACAAGGCATTAAAAGTGGCTATTAGAATAAGACCAGACCTTTCAGAGGTGCCTCGAAGACGAAACCTTTTCTGAGAAATGGAAAATGCAGCACTTCGTCCTGCTTCCGAAAGGAAAGAAGCCTCTAGGAGAACCATCGTCCTACCGCCCTATATACTTATTGGAAGACAATAAATAATAGACCTTTGCATCGGCTGCAGAGAAAGGAGCCCTCTCAGACCGACAGTTTGGTTCCAGAAGAGAGCGATCTACAGTTGATGCTAAAAGAGCGTTGGTCGACATAGCAGAATATGCCATCGAAGGAATAATATGGCTATAAAGAAGATCTCTCGCCAGAATTGATACACGATATTACTTGCTGAGGATAGTGACGAACTACTTTAACAACAGGAAGCTTAGGTATTATACCGAAGAAGGAGTGAAATACTACAAAGTCACAGCGGGCGTCCCAACGAGATCAGTATAAAGGCCGCTTCAGCGGAACATCATGTATGACGGTATGACGATTACTGCTAGCTTGCGGAGTATCGATAATTGGATTTGCTGACGACATTGCCATCGAGACAGTAGCCATACAGATCAATGAAGTGGAATCAGCGATTTTCAGGATAAAACTCTTTCTACTATCCGCCGGACTTGAACTAGCCGACCATAAAACAGAAGCGTCCTTATAACGAGTCGGAAAACTATTAAATTCGCTAATTTTCAAGTCGGCAACCAGGTCATCAGACTCAAAGAAGCAGTCATGCAGACAACAGACTGTTGTTCAAGGCGCACGTGGAGTATATAACGAAAAAAGCATCGCAAATACAGTCGGGAGGGAGCACTTGTCTCTGTTTGCTCAAAAGCGATATTTAAGCGAACGTTTCGAGTCCTCCTTGTAGATCGACTGGAATGGAACAGTGAGGTTTGAAATGAGTTAAGGCCAGCTGATACCATCGATTACACGGATAGATCTCACATAGACGGTCTCTCCGTAATTGGATTCTACTACACTGTCGGCTAAGAATATCTGCAGGTTTGGGGGGATACATTCTTCCTTTTATAGGCAAAAAATCTTCGAGAATGCCACTGGATGTTAGTAATCCTGTTAAGTGAAGGGGAGAGTTCATAATTGCAAATAATGTTGCCCAAACCATGCAACTATTGCTCATTGAATACTTTTATGTACGCAAACGTAGCTGCATGAATGCGGTCATCATGCATTGACAAAAGTGAGTTCATAATTGCATATTTAAACAAAGTCATAAATGACAGAATTAAAAACCATTTTGTCAATGACAACTTGTATATAAAATATTTTAAATAAGTTTAAGATACACCATCGCTCAACATGGCTGATAAAAAATTGATATTAAGACTCATTTTGAATCTCTTGGATGGCATACACTTGGAAGGCATCCAAAAAAAAACTGGTGGAAATAAAAGTCCGAAAAAAAGGAAGATAATATTAGTTGTCTCTTAAGAATTGGAGAGTGATGGCCAGACATATTCCAAAAAACAGGACGTTTTAAAAAACAATTCATGAATTTCCAGATGATGTTTTTCGACATCATTTCCGTATGTCCAAGGTCAACATTTAAGGTACCTTTTCAGTTAATTCCATTTTTAACGTTTAAGTTTAAAAATGAATTGTATAAGGTTGTGGAAAATGAACTAAATCCATTTTGGGAAAAAAATAATTTTGGTCGGCCTAAACCGGGTTTGAGGCTAGCACTATACCTCAGTATTTGGAATCTTGCCAATAACTGTTCGTTTAGGAAAATCAGTAATTTGTTTAATGTTGCTAAAGGAGCAGCTTTCAAATATTTTATTGAAATAACCAAATCGCTGTTCAAGTTAAGAAAGAGACATATAAAATGGCCTCATTCAACCAATGATTCAATAAATACGAAATTATCCGTTTCGAAACGTTCTAAGATGTGTAGATGGAACACAAAGCTGAAAGGATACAAGCAATTTCGTAGTATCATCAGACCAGATTGTTTGCTCTTGTGCATTCCTATATAATAAAAATTATTCATTTTAATGTTTGAAATGCGAAATAAATAGTTATTTTTACATATCTGTGAAAAATTAAATAATTTGCAATCATTTTACCCAATCCCTCTCTCCCGCCATTTTCCTGCAGCTCGGCAACAAAACAAAAACACATGCACAATTGACAGCATGCTGACTGTTAATTTTCTTTTATGAAGGCAGGAGCTGCCAAACTCCTGCAATGATAATGCAGTACTTTTACAATAATGAACGCGGAATTTGCAGGCATGCAGCATTTTTACATTTAGGAACTCACACAAGGGTACAATTTGCTGCGTTTTACATCTACTCGGATTGCGAAGCCAGTATCAAAGCCTGTTGCCGATGTGTAACTATTCAATAATGATCTGGGTAAACAGACACCCAGGATAATGAAAAAACAGATGCCTGGTGGGAAAAGGCTCATCATCAGCCTTCACTGGCCCCCATCCATCCTCGTCTGCTGCTCCTTGTCTGTTAAGAAACGTAAAATGACTGAAGTTTTGCGTTTACAGGATACCAAATATTCTCTCCCTAGTATAGACATTCGAAGAAGATGGTCAACGGTCCTAAAACCAGCAGAGCAAAGTACCGCTCGCACTCAATAGAAAAACTTCAGATTCATGGTGGGTCTAGACACTGGTTTCAGTCACCTAATCGAGCATCTGAAAACTATCAGAGTAAGAAGCTCGGGCGTTCGCGAGGGCTGTCTACAAATGTCCCGCTTTATTTAGAACGTGATTGGATATTCTGAATAAAGTGTGTCATATCTTGCTAGTCTCATTCTCTTTCTTAACCCTATGTTACAAACTTTCATCGATTCGGGTACGCCTCTTCTATTTTTTTTTTTTTTAACACATTCAAAGCGAGTGTTTTCGCACCCTTTATATAGAAATATTCAGTTTTCGTAGTCGACTCGACGAAAGTTAGTAATAACGTGACTTTTTGCTCCAACTTCTCTCAGAGGTGTCATAATTAATGTATTGCAACCGAACAGTTCAGGACAGCCAGAAAAAAGAAAGACTTGTGCCTTTGTCCATCCTCAAAGAGAAGGATGAGGAAGTTATAGGAAGTACGAAAAAACACAACTGTTTTTTTTTTGCCTATGTCAGCTTACTTTTTTGAATCAAAAAGCGTTTGCGTGGCCTGTTTCGCGAGTTAAAGGGATTAAACTCTTTACTCCGCATGGTTTATCCCGCTCACACAACTTTATTGCTTCGCTAAGGGTAGGTGCTGGTTGCCTTTCAGGTGCCTATGTCAGCTTATTGTTTCAAACCAAAAAGCGTTTCGGTGGACCGCTTCGCGGATTAAAAGTATGCTGCCAGGATGTTCTTTGATGCCAAAACGACATGAATCTGAATCGCTTGATAATCTATCTGCTTAGTTACTGAATTCTTGCAAGTCGAACTTAAGCCATCTAAAGAATCCAGCAGGCAAGCAACAGTTTCTGAAACACATCCTTTAGTTCAGTAATTAGACTACCACAGCCCAGATGAAGAACCAACAGCCAATCACTCAAAGTGTTCTTTCATTCAAATTTTAACATTTTATCAGTTTTTAACACCGCTGTTTGTCGTTAATAAACTTAATTTAACATTATGAAGAAAGAACACACATACAAAATGTCATTAAAATCCGACAAACGGTTTGTGATTGTGAGTTTATTACGGACACAAGAAACACGATTTCTGTCTGCTTTTGAAGAGATCGCTTATAAAACCAAAAAGTAGATAAAGACTGTGAAGTATTATTATTTTTTATAAATTATAATAACAGAGCGTACATAACTAAATTAATAAACTACTCAAAACAAAATAGGGCCCACTAAGTTTTTTTGGCTTTCATTAGTATTACATTTTTTTTTTTGGTTATAATGTTTTAGCATAGTAAAGGGGTTTTCAACAGTGACGCTACAAAAGTAGAGCGACAGGGACAGCAAACGACGCCGAATTTCTTGCCGCTCTTTTGACATTTCTCTTCAGTAAGGTTTGCCATTTCATGATGGAAAGATATACGAGCCAACAATGAGTCGAAATTATTAAAATTTACTACCGAAATTCGGAGTCAGTGGCGTCAACGTTAAGAGTGCTACGTCATCGAAAAATCATCTTCAGCGATGAGGCTCATTTCTGGCTGAATGGCTTCGTCAATGAACACAATATGCGGTATTGGTCAGGCAGCAATCCACACGGTGGCGACGGTGTAGAGGTTAGTGTGTTGGCTTGTGACCTGTGCGGTGCAGGTTCAATCCCCATGGGGAACAACAACATACGCCACCCAATCACATGCCTCTACACCAAAAGGAGGATTTCTGCCTGGTAGTACAATGGAACGTTACCAAGTCTGAGTGCTCTGGGATTTGGATTTCCTTTCTTTAAAAAAAAAAAAAAAAAATCCACACGTACTCCATGAGTCATCATTGCATCCCGACAAAATTACGGTTTGGTGTGGTTTTTGGGCCGGCGGCGTCATTGGGCCGTACTTCTTCCGTGATGATCAAGACCGGCACGTTACTGTGAATGGGAATCGCTACTGTTCAATGATAACCGAATATTTTTGGCCCCAATTGGATGATATGGACTTGGAGGACATGTGGTTCCAACAGGACGGCGCCACAAGTCACACAGCGAATGCCACAATCAATTTATTGGAAACCAAGTTTGGAAACCGTGTTATCTCACGAAATGGTCCAGTCGCTTGGCCGCCTCAGTCGTGCGAGTCGATCCTGTGGGGTTACGTCAAGTCTATGGTCTATGCCAACAAGCCAGCGACGATTGATGAACTTCGTACGAATATCGAACGTGAAATTGCAGCAGTATCGGCCGATTTATGCTTGAAAACCGTCGAAAATTGGGTTCAGCGTCTGGACTTCTGCAAGCGTGCCCGTGGTGGCCAAAACCGTTTTTGTTTTATTTAAAAAAAAAAACTTTTGTAGCGCTCTTATTGAAAAACCCTTTATTAAGAAATTGACTACCTACACATAATCAATACGGAAAAAAAATTTCAAAATTCAATTTACACACAAAAAACATTTTATGGGAACATTTTCGAAAAATAAAGAAAAATAAAACTTTACATACATATCACTGTTTTTTAATTATGATTTGTAGTTGATTTGTTTTGCTTAGCAGCGAATGAGCCTCCTCTACTCCATAGGCACTGTATTAGCCTATCTGGTACGCTTTCGATCAGATGCGTTACATTTTGTTCGGGTATGCCCTCCCAACAGGCTTTTAACGCGTTTATCAGCTCCTGTTTAGTGTTGACATGGCTGTGGTTTTCTTTGAGGGTTCTTTTTAATTGGTCCCGTAAATGTTCGATGGGATTGAGGTCTGGCCCCTTTTGCTGGCCATGGCAAAAGGGAAATATTGGCGTCAGAAAGAGCTGCTTGCTTGCTACGGGCCGTATGTTGGTGAACATTGTCTTGCATAAGAACAAACCCTTCGCAAACTCTCTGTGAAAATGGGATCACAACAGGTCGTATTACCATCTCTACGTAACTGGCGGCGGTAACGGTGCCCTCATCAAGAATTACCACCTCTGTTGTGCCTAGCAAACTTATTCCAGCCCGTACCATAACACTGGGGACCCCAAATCGGTCACTTCCGTCAATGCACGGGTCGGTAAAACGTTCACCTTGTCTTCTCCACACGCGTACTCGTTTATCATCACTCAAAAACTTTGTCTTGCATTCGTCTGTAAAGAGTACCTACAGACCTCCAGTTGTCCATGGTCCAATTTGAATGCTCACGGGCTTACCTTAAGCGCGCTACCCGATGAGCCGCTGTAAGTTTCGGGCGAATAGCACGCACTCTGCAACGTTGACCATCTTCGTGGAGTCGATTGCGAATGGTTTAATCGCTGTCTTGAGTGCCATTTGAATGCCGCAGTTGAGTTTGTAAAGCCAGGGCTGTTACGGTACGCTAACGACGTCCAGTTATTCAAATGCACCGGTCTTCTTGCCGAGTTGTGGCTATGATTCTTCCCGATCCAGGTCTCCTTGCTACACTACCAGTCTCCCGAAAGCGTTTCCACACGTTTCGGATAGCTCGCCTCGACTCACCGATAAGATTTGCAACAATCTTTTAAGAATCTCCTTGCTCCAGCATATTTACCGCTCTAATTGTGTTTTCAGTATCCAAATGAGGTCTAGAACCGGGCATGATAATCGCGTTTAATCACGAATGAAAATCAATTAAAGGAAATAACACTTAGCAACAACGCTAGAATCGGACTGAGAAAACAAGTGCAATAATTTTTGAATTGACTGTTCTTTCGAGCCATTGGCTTTTTTTGCCTATTCACTTGGAGGCAACGGTAAAATTGCTGTTTAAAGCATTGATAATGACTCATACACATGCAAACTCTACAATAAAACGCTTCGTTTCGATAATGTTTACCAATTAAGTATTTTTTAGGCAAAATACAAAATAAATCTTCGTTAAATCGTTTTTAAAAAATGGTATTTTGATGTTTTGTAGTCGAATCGACGAAGATTAGTAATAACAGCCTACTAAAAAAGATTAATAATCAAGGGTCAAAGCAAATGCCAGGTTCTGTGATCTTGACTCTTGATGCTAGAAAGTCGTGTAAGGACAGCTGTGCTGAAGCACAACAGACAACTAGGTCTGAGTGCTTGTTGTCTTCTTTAAAATACAATACAATTGTATCTCACATAAACAACTACTCGTACAATAAAAATTTACCGTATTTTCAGCTTTACGCATAAGCGCTTTGATAATTAAAATTCATTGGATACACAACCTAAATAAGTTTTGCCCAATGATAGTAGACCGAATTCACAATACGAGTATCTACGCCTAAACGTTGCGTCATAGATTAATTACCAAATTTATAGTCAGTTGACCTGCACACAGTACTGTAGCCAAATTTAATTGAATATTCAATTAATCTTATCGCTGTACGGCCTGTCATAGAAATTTAACAGCAAAGGAAAAAATGGGCTGAGGTACCTCTGTATAAAAAATAAAAACAAAAAAGACTAGTTAAATTTATTTTTTTTTTTGTAAATATTTGCTTTCGACGAATGGGTGCGGCTTGTAGGCAAGAAAATCAGGGAGCTAATTTTGTTCGTACATAAATGCGAGGCGTGCCTGCAAACTTAAGTTTGAAGAATCTTTTTGCTGATCAGAAAAGCAAACTCAAAATTATTCGCGTTGTTTGATAAGTTTTCCATAATTGACTGACTTCCATTTCCTCATATATATTATATTATGTAGCTTGCCCGTGTAACAAATATAATAATAATAACGAAAACTTAAATAGAACTATACTATGCGCAAAGCTATTTTAAATGGATTACATAAGCTCTGTGTTGCAGGCGGTCAGTTATAACCTGTATGTACATTGCCTACACTTTATTTAAAGCACATCAGTCTATTGGGTGAAATATTTATTCCTTATTGATAATTATTAGAATAAATATCTCTAAGCTAAGAACAAAAATGTTATGCGATTAACACGGCAAAATGGTTATAATGCAATTTGGAGTATAGCAATGTGAAGTGGTTTAGGTAGGGCAATAAGATAAACGTAAGCGTAAGTATTTCGATTAAAATGAGAATTGGGTGAGATCAGAATTTTCGATAACATGTCGTTTGAATTTTCATAGTTCCAATAAGTAAGTACCTTCACTTAAAAGATAAACTTTCGTGAAGTAAACAAAGGTTGACAACTGAAAAGGAACGATGACTTAAACATGTTTAATGATTCCAAGCGAAAGATTCATGGTTTGACGTTTGAGTCGTAGGAACAACAAAAGTGCATTCAATTATTTGCAAGCCTCCGAAAGCTTAATGTATAGTTAAGTTTAGAGTGCTTGGCTACGTGCTTGTAGATCTAGTAATTTTGGTCTAGTATGTGAGTGTAAAGATTGAAGTAATAAAAACGATTTCAAAACTAAACATAGGGACGGGCTACAGTCCGCTTGGGCGAAATGTTGGATACCCTATTCTTATTCCTATCCCTCATAAGTGGGCGTGACAAAAGTCTAAGTATGGTTGAATTGTTAAGAACGCTCTACATATTTTGTTATATAACATTTAAAGGATTTTATCGAAAAAAACGCTCCCTAGCTCAAACTTGGGTGTTTCAATAAAATTGTTTTATTTAATCGTGGGCGTGTCAGTAGGCGGATTTTAAAAAAAAATAACACATGAGCATAAAGGGCCCCTAGAGAGTATATATTATAAATTTCAGCTCCCTAGCTCAAACTTTGGATTTTCAAAAAAAGTTTTTTTTTTTTAATTGTGGGTGGATTTTGAAAATATATACACATGAGCTTAAAGGGCCCCTATAGAGTATATATTATAAATTTCAGCTCCCTAGCTCAAATTTTGGTTTTTCAATAAAATTGCTTTATTTATTTGGGCGGATTTTGAAAATTTTATATCCCGAGCAGTTTTAGGAGCCATAGATCATATATAAAAAATTTAAGCTTTCTAGCTCAAAATTCGATTTTTTCCAAAATTTTGTTTTTTTGAGTTTGTGGGCGTGTCTGTGGGCGGATTTCAAAAATTCGTAAACTTGATTATTTCGGGACCCTAGAGAGTATATAGTTAAAATTTCAGCTCTCTAGGCCCAGTTTAAAGGCCTAATTTTTGTCGACGGACGGACGGACGGACGGACATGGCTAGATCGACATTAATATCGATGCTGATCATAAATATAGTAACTTTAAGGGGTCTACGGGCAATATTAAGGTATGTTACAAACTATGCGTCAAAATTAATATACCCTTAGAATAGGGTATAAAAATATGGACAGGATTTAGTTCCAGTCCCCTTGTGCGAACTGTTTAATATTATAACCGTATTTCTATCCCCCAAAGTGGGAGTGGCATTGTTGGGTTGCCAGTCGTTGTCAATTTTGTAAATTTCGTTTTTTGGTTTTCTTACAAAATTATCAGAAATTAAAAATGTTTTCTGAACGTCCGAAAAAGTGAGCTTGACAAAAACTTTGTATGCGTGAATTATTGAAAAGGATTGTCTACATATTTTGTAATAACTGTTTTTTTTTCAAAAACGTCGCTATGAATCGGAAGTAGAAAAAAACTTTGTATGAAATAGTCTTTAAACTTTGTGAAGAACGCAATCATCGCTTTCGATAAAAGGCTTTTTTTAAACGTGGGCGCTTTTGACATATCTTTACACTTGATCATTTTGGGCCCCTTGAGAGTAGATATACTCGTATATTTGAAATGCTAGCTTGCCAGCTCTAATATAAAATCCTCAAATTTGGTGACAGACGGACGGGCATTGCTGGATCAACATAATGTTCGATGCTGATCGCACAAATAGAAACTATAAGTGGACTGCGATCAATATGAAGGCATGTTGCTAACTATGAGTCAAAATCAATACACCCTTAGGATAGGGTTAAAAAAGCCATCGGCAACTGATAGCTGAAAATTGATAGCTAGAAACCAGTTTGACAACTAGTTGTTGGAAACTACAACAGGCATGGCGTACTGCGTAGGCACATGTGAAAATTAATCACCAAAAAGCTAAAGCTGTCAGAAAATTTTGGAATTTTTTTGTTTAACTTCATCCTACGCTTACGCGATGACGGATGTCGTCATGACAGGTTGCTTCGGTATTGATCAAGGAATTTTTCGCACTTGGGAATTACTTTTCTATTCAAATCAATCTTTGGAAGAGTTCGGAGTGTGTCAAAGACTGGGTAGCATAGGTATTCGGTCTTTTTGGGACTTAAACGATATCCACCAATGGACCAATATTTTCATGTTTAAGCTGATCTACTCTGTTGCTTAGGGCTATAACCAAGTGGTTACACTCATTATTACTATTGTGGAAAATGACGCATATTCAACGCGCTGTCACACGCATTGGCTGCCACGATTTGCTGCCAGACTAATATTTTCGATACACTCTCTACTCAGGCTACACAGTATGCAAATATCTTCGGTTACCTCTCAGACCGAAAAATCAGAGGGAGTGAAATATTTCTCGCAGCGCTTAAGGAAGACTAGGCATTTCGCAGCGTTCTTGGCGACATCGAATATGTGGTCATTCCAACGTAAGTTGTCATTAACAGACAAACCGAGAATGGAAAGTCGTTCGGTTTCAACGATGCAAGTGCCATTCAATGACATTGTATTAGGGTTTTGCTTTAATGACAGAAGACAGCATTGGGTTTTGGAAGCATTAAATTACAATCTATTAGTTACACCCCACTGAGTTATGCTGTCGAGATCGGATTTCAATGAGCTTAACATACGTTGCCGTTCCAGTTCCACACCCGAAGATGAGGGGCGTGAACCAAGAAACGAATATGAGAAGCTGAAGGTACTGTCATCGGCAAAGGAGTGGATTGGATTAGAGGTAATAGACAGGAAATCATTTATAAAAATGAGAAAAAGAGTCGGAGACAAAACAGAGCTTTGGGGAACGCCAGCTTTTTATTTGGTGAGTTGCAGACTTGAAACCGTCCAAAACAACTTGAATTGAACGGTCTGAAAGGTAGTTTCTATTCCATTGAAGAAAGGTATCATCGGTTCCAAATGCACGTATTTTCGACAAGAGAGCTTGGTGCCAAACTCTGTCAAATGCATTTGAAACATCAAGCGCAACGATTCTACTTTCACTGCCTTGGTGAAGAGATCGATTCCACTTTTCGGTTAGATAACTCATCAAACCACCAGTGGACCTCTTGCTGCGAAAACCGTACTGCTAGTCATTGAGAAGTTTTCGGGATTCAAGATATTTCATGAGCTGACGGTTTATCAGCGTTTCCATGACCTTGGAAAGAAGGGAAGTTATTGCAATTGGTCGGTAGGAGGAGTCAGATGAAGATTCGACTTTTTTGAGGACAGGCTGGACAAATGCTGTTTTCCATCTTCTAGGGAAGGGCCTTGAAGAAAAGGATAGATAGAAAAGCTTGCGCAATGGTTTTGCCAGCGAGGAAGAATACCTCTTCAGAACGATAAGGGAAATACCATCTGGACCAGTGGATTTGTGAACGTCAAGATCTTGAAGTACCCATGGAGTATTCTACGCGCTCGAGTACAGGGGGAGACAAAGCACAATCTGGGAGCGTTGAGCTGACTGCAAAGTGAGCAGCAAGCCGATTGACCTTATCTATAGAGCTGACAGCTGGAATGTCATTGTAAATGAGTGTCGGGATAGATGATGGGGCCGAATTCTTGATGTTTTTAACAAATGACCAAAAGTTTCTACTACCCGTGGGACTTTGTAGTATTTTGTGCGCCTCAACTTTTGGTCATAGGAGAATTTGACACGATTAATGTGGGCATTGCAGTCATTTCTGGGTCGTTTAAACTTTTATCGGCTTTCCTCAGATGGGTTGGCTTTGAATGACCGAAAGCTCTTTTAACCTGATAGCCTCTTTGCAGCTCGAGTCACACCACGCGTTTACCTTGGGTTTGATACTTTTCATCCTGTTAGGGATGAAAGACTTCATGCCCAGGTGAATTGTGTTTTTGACCATATCAGCAGCAGCATCCACGTCGCTGTAGAGGAAGCACAGCGACCAGTTAAAACTCTTAAAGAAACCGCTTAGTTTTACCCAATTGACTTTCTCGTATTGCCATACGGTTCTTTTAGGAGTTTGTTCTTTAACAATGTGGTTGGAGTACGAGAAAACAGCTGATATGATTCAATGGTCTGACGAACCTAGAGGCGATAATACGTTCAAAGTGTATTTATCGGGATGAGAGGTAAGAAACAATTCCAGTGTGTTGGCAGTTTGACTGCTAATGTCCGGTATTCGAGTCAGCTCATTTACGAGCTGAGTCAGGTTATTTACCTCAGCAAAGATCTCAACGAACCTTCCTTCGGGTGTTGTCCGCAATGACTATTTCAGTACGAGGGTGAAGGGTCACAATTCTTGTGATGGAATCAGACAGGGCATCAAACTCATTATAAGTTGAATATTTATCCAAATTGGGTCTTCTGTAAATAAAATGTAATCGGGAAAGTTAAATTAGGTCTTGACTTAGGGAGTTTTCCTTGTAAGCCAACAATAAAAGCGGAAATATACAACTACTGTTAAATAAGTCGTACCAAGATTACCTTATCAGACACAAGCCTTTTACCCATAAACACTGATCCCTTTGGTCCCGAAAGTATAGTGACCCAAATAGGTAAATTATTTTTGATCGTCAAGCCCTTTAATATTCTTTTTTTTTATACAAATCACTGACAACTGGCTCATATCGAAATCAAAGAACTACTGTTAACGCCGCTCTTAATTTTCCCGCCATTTTCTTTCACTATCGTTACTGATAAAATTCCTTGACACACAGAGGCATTTTAAAAACGTAATTAACAAAACAAAAAAAAACAAGGAAGAAGACAAACAATGATCTGATGTAAAGCCTTCAAGTTGATGTAGCTTATTACCATTTATAGGCACTTACAGATCTCGCTCTTTCTCTCTCCTTTGCATCTGCTCCATGACAATTAAAAAGCGATAACTTTGTTTTATCGTTTGCCGCACCTTGAAACCGATGGCTACCATTTGAATATTTTTACCTGCCTAATAAACAAAGTGACTCAACAGTTAAAAGTGGGTTTACCACGTCCATATTGGAAATGCATTCTATTATGCGCCTGGATTTCGATACAAATGAACAAAAAATTATCCCCGATGCAAAAAAATAAATAAATCTTCCCAAAAATTATTCTATTTCTCTCAACTTTAATAGACCAGCATTGTGTTTAAGAAGATCTAGCGATAAAATATGGAATGCTGTATATTAACTCTTAGAATTCACGAGTATAGGTAGGCATATGTAGTTACTCTAAAAGCTTATACCTATGTATGTACATACACATAATATCTTTTTTTATCTTATCAAAAAAGTTGTTATAATGAGTTATTCCAGTAATTTGTTCACACATACATACATGGAAGGTCGTAGGGACTTTTTTAACGAAAATGTATTGCTAGTTAAATAAATATTTTTACATTCATATACACATATTTGCCCATACCAGACAGCCCACTATCCCTTTTAATATATTTAGCCCACATAAAATACATTCGAGAAGTGAGAAGAAAGACGTTATCTTATCTAAACGAATTCTCACATCAGTTGAGTTCAACAATTTATTAAGTCGAACAATATACGTATTTAGACATTAATACCTTTGAAGCTATGATATAGTATGTACGAATTTGAACTTTGGATATTCGAGTGCTTTACAGTGTAAGCTAGGGCTGAGAATTCGATTTATAGGTGATTGGTTATCTTGAGATAAAGAAGTAGGCAGTTGACAAAATGCTCATTTTGATTGCTTTCCGAAGCATACTATGAGTAATGCTATTCCAAAATAAAATTCAAAAAAAATACTCATTACCAGAGATCTAAATTTACGCTTACCAAGTAAGCCGGATTGCCTAATTGACCTAAGTACGAATGTGATAAACTTCTTCCTTAATGGCGGTGAGGTTATGATAAGGATTAAAGGGGTCAGAACCCTCCAATTAACTGCATCGCTACTGGTCTGCGTGTGCGGTTCCCCTGTTCGACCTCAGGTCTCCCGATTTGAATTACTTCGCCCCTGAGGCCAATCAAATGCTGGTGTTGCTGCGTGCAGTGCAGGCCTCTCGATTTTGAATCACTTCTTCCCTGAGGCCAATCAAATGCTGTTGTTGCCGCGTTTTTGTGATCCAGGAGTTTTTAGGTTGGTCTCTCTTTTGAGATTAAATGGAAACGTTGATTAATATCGCCTTTTTGACAGGGTTCGTAGGATCTGTTCTTTGAAAATGACTGTGCCGGTCGCACTCTTTTTTTCGAAAGAGGCTCTTTGACGTGAAGGCTTCCTAGGATCTTGGAACTTCTTATTCGATCAATCTTTGTTACTCCTGCTGTCATGTCAAGCGTCTTCATCTTAGCTGCGATTAATTTGGGCATTTTTCGATCATTGAAGATGGCTGAGTTTTCACGCCACATCATCCACTCAACATTTACGCTATGCTTAACGTCGCGTTGTGATCACAGCTTTCTTTGCTATTGATCAATCATAGATATTAGAATTTTTTGTAATTGGGATTACTCTTCCATTCATAAAAATGTCCGGAATAGTTCGGAGTGGATTAGAGAACGTGGAAGCGCAAGTACAAGTTTATATGGACTAATACGATAGATACCCATTCCCCTCCATAACTTTCACCCATACATCAAGTGCTCATTGCAGGGACGTTTGATCCCCGCAAATGATGGCTTCATCGTCAGCAAAGGATGACTAATGCACTTTGGAGTCCGTCACTTTTTCTTGATAAACGAAAGCATAAATATAATATTTAGAATGGGACGATTAACTGTCACTGGCGAATTCAGTCATTCGTTAATAAATGTCACTGCACCATGTGGCCTTAAAAAAACCTATGCAATTCTAAACCTCTCCTCAAAATGAAGGCCGATTCAAAGTTCTCACTTTCGGCAATGAGAGTGCATCAACGAGTTATGGCAGTGGAACACTTTTTAGAATTCTCGCCAATAAACTGGTCAATATTGAAAATCATACCAACCTGAACTCGAAATCAATCACCTTTGCATCTCCTTCTTTATTGGCGACCACCTCGTTGGATCCATATTGTTCGCCGGTTCAACGTCAAAGAGTATCGTCAGTCAGGCTTCCCAGTTTCGGATCCCTACTTCACTGATGCCAATTAAATGCTTTTGTTACATTTATGTGAGCCCAGAGTTTTAAGGTCTGACTCTATTTCGCGGTTCTTTGGGAACGTTGATTAATATTGCCTTATGAAGAGGTTCATAGCCCTTCTTTGAGGGTGTTAGCACCGACTGAAGTGAAGGCTTCCTCGGATCTTCGAACATCTTATTCAATTTTGCTATGTACTCTTTTTGGAAATTCTGGCTAAACACAATGGGGGTATGATTTGCTCTGAGGTGAAAGTAAATCAACTCTTTAAGTTGCAGCGTGATTGCATTCTGCATTTTATAATTACAGCTCCACCATGGACACTCAAATAATAATTCATGCGCTTCGGAGTTCATCACATTTCAATCATACAGATTTAAATATTATATATGTATATATATATATATATATTATGAATTAACGTCCCATAAAGGGCACAAAACCTTCTTCTCCAACCATTTGTGTATGCGAAGCTATATTTTGACACGAGCTATGTGAAGCTATATTTTATACTATTGGATGTTTGTCAAACTTTCACAAGAGGTGGTGTAATTTTAGGTGTTTTTGGGTGGGGTTTGATCCTCGAACCGCTTTTGACACTCTTATCCGGAGAACTTGGATTTACAAAATGCATTCTCTTGGTATATCTAGGAAGTTTCTGTTAGTATATGAAAATGATTCTATTATGAACTATTGCGACAGTCTGGAACGGATCCGAACGTCGATTTGGTTTGAAATAACGGCAGGTGCTTACCAAGAGTGTATCTTGAGTCCAATCTTCTTTTCCCTTTTTACTGACGATATTTGTTCAGACACGCTTATCAAAATACTTCTCTACGCAGATAATTTTGTTATGCCGGCAGATAATACCTCTTTTCTTTAACTACAAATTAACAAGCTTCAGAGGTATTGCAGCTCCAGGGACCTAAGGATAAACGCTGTTCAAATAAAAATAATGGTGTTTGAAACGCGGAAATGTAAAAGATTTAAAGAAGAAAATTGGCTTATGGGCGGCGAGGCAGCGCAGGAAGACAAATACCTGGCAGTGCTAAAGTCGGCAAATATTAGCTTTGCGAATCACATGCAATTTAAGAGTAAGGTGACCAAAGTATAATTTGAACAAGTTCAAAAATTGTTTTTGAAACGTCTATATTTCTTGTACCGAATTCAACTCCAATATGTGCGATCCACATATTTTTTTTTTTTTTTTTTTTTTTTTATATATAAAGGAAATCCAAATCCCAGAGCACTCAGACTCGGTAACGGTCCATTGTACTACCAGGCAGAGATCCTCCTTTTGGTGTAGAGGCATGTGATTGGGTGACGTATGTTTTTGTTCCCCATGGGGATTGAACCTGCACCGCACGGGTCACAAGCCAACACACTAACCTCTACACCGTCGCCACCCTTATGTTGATTTCCACATTGATTTCCGATTTTTTAATAAAAAATTATAAAAAAAATCGGTAATTATCACCAAGTCTATTATGACTAACCTTTTGTGCATACATGCATCAACGTTTTAGGAATGGAGTGCACTTGCACGATCTCATGGCCCACTTTCAATCTAGAAATTGACACACCGCACTATTCTGAACTAATTCAGTACTCTGCCAAAGAAACATAGTAAAAATGTTCGATTCACCATCCCCTTCAGGTCATTCTCGGAGGACACATCGATTCACTTCTACCGATGGATCAAAAACTAGTAATGGAAAGAACGACATTAAACAGATTTTTTTTTTGTTTTAGAAATGTATCAGCGGTTGGTCGTAGTAAGAACGATTAGAAGAACTATGGCCAGCAGTCATTCATTTTTGTTTGTACCACAAAATATTGTATGCATGAATCCAAAGCAGCCCTGCTGTCGATATCATAACTTTCCCCACTATTGCTTGCGATGCAATGTTGTTGTTGTTTAACGTGTAAATTCTGAGCACTCCCTTGGATCATTTCTCAAAGAAACCCACCTATTATCTCTCCTATCTAAAAACAATAACCTTGATATGTATTAGCTACATACGAACAAAGAAAGAAGAAATCTGAGGTGGACAGGCGACAAAGCAAATCTGGCCCAAGCTGAACGTGCGAAACTCTTAAGTGTTTTTTTTTTTTTCGCTAAACTGCCTGCATATTAGCTCCGTTGAAGCTGGCATAACTGGGAACTGTCTCTTAGGCAAGCACGCATCAAGGCTTGTTGTATATTCAAATTGTTTTTGCAGAAACTAATATACAAAGAATTAAATCATCGCCTTTAAGCTGCTAATTATTTTTAAATTGATCTCCCTGTGAAAGCATTAAGCACTATTTTTGGAGCAAGAATGGAAATTCTAAGTTTAAATTATCGGAGCGCGATGATGTTTATCAATATTATATCTAACTTTTATTATATAAAATAAAATGTCATTATCCGCCCGAAGGCAACATTTCATGTCAACAGATTATTTGCAAACCCTAATTTCGTAAAGCAAACTGTTTGTTATAAAGAATATTTAATAAGAATAAATCGGACTCAGTTCGCTTAAATGCTACGTATGTAAAGCGTTACCTCCGGCAAATTTAGGTAAGAGTTTAAAAAGGGGTACGTGGAAAGAAAGATGCAGGGAAATAAGTCCCCGGGAACTAAGACAACTGAGGGACTTAGTTCTTACATAGTGGGAAATAAAACCACTTTCGCGAAGTGGACTTAGTTCCCATGTAAAGTGGGAAATAAATTCCCAAAACTCTGAGTGGTTTTAGTTCCCTTTTAATGTGAAGAAAATTCTCACTGTCGACTAAGAACAAAATAAAATTAAAGAGTCAAGTAGGTACTTTGCAATTTTTATTAACAAAAGAGAAATTAACTTTTAACCGTGACATAAGTCCAAGCGGCATAAGGCCAAATCTCGAAATTTGGCCTTATGTCGCATTGTGAAAGTTACATAAGGCCAAATTTTAGCATTTGGTATTATGACACCTTGAAAAAGCGTCATAAGGCCAATTTGGCTTGCACTGGCATTGCACTGTATATGGGATTAGTTACGAAATCGCAAGTAGATTCCATGAACAGTGTAATGCCTATGGGGGCATGCTGACCCCCCTGCAACCCCCCTGCTTGTTGGTTTGATTTGAAGTAGGTGCGAGGTACGGTTTTGAAAATTTGGCTTTATGTCACCATGATAAGCTTAAAATTTAGCTTAAGGAGTGTGATAACTAACTTTACAGTTTTTTGTCTAATTCTAAATGTTCGATGTTAGTACCCTCCTCTTATTTTTGAATGTGTACTAAGTTCCCATAAGAAAGTGGTTTTATTTCCCACTATGTGGGAATTAAGTCCCTCAGTGGACTTAGTTAACGGGGACTTATTTCGCTGCACCGCAAAGAAAGAGTCCTATTATTAAATCCACGGTCATATGTAATGCTGTTGCAGTCGTTCAATGTAAAATTTATGATATTTAGTTGCTCTAGTTTTGGGAAATATTTAGTAAACATTATAGAAATAATAATTAAAGTAAAGAATTCCAAGGATATCAAATTTATAATTAAAATTGTGTTTCGGCGTCTAAAAACCCCAAGAACAAGTTAACCAATCCGTCTCCGTATTTTCGGATAGGGTACTCCCAGTATGTAGATAAAATTTCGAATTCCCGACCGAATATTCGAACTTCGGTTTCGGCCGAGATTTGGACGAAACTGAACCATGTACAGTCGAACATCCTTATAAGAAACTTCTATGAAACGAAGTTCTCTCTAAAACGAATGGTTTCAAGTACGCACCTTTCGGGGGGCCCGAAATAATCAAGTTTAAGACTCAGCCCACTTATACGCTAACAACCTCAAAAAACAAAATTATAGAAAAAATCGAAATTTGAACTTGAAAGCCCACAATTTAAAAAATTCTAACTAGAATTAACTAAACTTAAAAAAAAAATTAAAAAAAAAAAACGTTTTAGCGAAAAATCAAAGCTTGAGCTAGGAAGCTGAATAATAGAATATTTATTCTCTAGGGGTCCTTAATACTCACGTGTAAATATTTTTAAAATCCGCCCATTGACGGCCACTATTTACAAACTATTTAAAAACGTTTTATTGCAGAAATCATTATCAATGAAAGTTCTATTCTTCGCAAAGCATTTAGACAATAGCCGTGTTTCTTTGCACGCGGATAGAGGGATAATTTGAAATTTGCATATAAAATACAACAACAACTTATCCTATATACGCTAGCTTTAGCGAGGATAGCTATCGCCGCTAAGTCCTTTAGCGGGGATAAACAGTGCTTCCAAAATCCATTTTCTACGTTTCTGATGAACCCTTCCGATGAATTTTTCAGGTAATGTCAAAGTTTGACAACCCACCGACCACTCACACATCCCGCCGAATATTTTATTCGTGATTTTATTATTATTATTTTTCAAACTTCATTTTAAGGGTAATTGAATTTAGCAAATCTGTTAATGTGAAATTGTTTTTCATAATTTTAGAATATGCTTGGCATCAATTTCAATTGGCGGAAGTATGTATATATTTTTCAATTTCAGGATTTTCAATACAAATTTCTTAACTACAACTTACAGCTGTGTCACGGTGCATGTCATAGGTGCATGTGTGCTGCCAAGTTTTTTTTGATGAATTCTTAAGCGGCGATAGTCGTTTTCTGATGCCATCCCTATATCCGCGTGCAAAGAAACACGGCTAATGTCGTTTTGAACTATTCCTTTATATAAAGTTGTCTTCCATGCCCCACAAAATTCAAGTGTGTTATCACACAAAAACCAATGTAAATGGTGTTCAAATATATCATATCATTTTAAATTTTGAATGAAAGAGCTAAATTGTGTGAAATCTGTATTTATTTTTATTGGAAATTAATGTACCTTGGTTCCGGTTAATAATGAAAAAGAATATCGTCCAAGTGACCTCCTCTGCTAGCTCGGCAGACTGTAAACATTTTACCATAATAAAGGTTCAATAAGTGATATTTTTTCGATGATGTTGTCTTTGAGCTGTTGAACAGTTTGAGGATTATCGGCATAAACTTTACTCTTCAAGAAATCCCATAAGAAAAAATCCAGTGGTGTTAAATCCCATGATCTTGGTGGCCAATTCACGACTGTTCTTCGAGAACTTATGCGATTGTTAAACTTCTCTTTCAAAAGATCGATTGAGTTCGTTGCTGCGTGACATGTTGCACCATCCCGTTGAAACCACATATTCTGCACATCATTATTTTCCAATTGACTAAGGAAAAAGTGTTTAATCATAGCTTGATATCGGGCTCCATCCACAGTAACTGAATTGCCATTTTCATCTTCGAAGACAGACAAACCAAAATCCACACCAAAATCCACACCATACAGTAACTTTTTTTGATTTCATTGACCTTTCAAACAATCTTCTAGGATTTTCTTCAGCCAAATGCGGCAGTTTTGTTTATTGACATAAACGCCAATTTCAAAATGAGCCTCATCGGTGAAGATAATTTGCTTGAAAAAATTGTCATTTTGTTGTTACTTCTCTATAGCCCAAATAACGAATTCCCGACGCAACGCGTGGTCAGTTGGCTTTAATGCTTGTGTTAACTGTATTTTGTAAGCCTGCAGATGCAGATCTTCGTGCAAAATGCTTAACAAAGTTGTTGGTGTGAGGTTTAATTGCTGTGAACGACGACGAATTGACGTCCTTGGCTCTGCAGCAACACTTCTGCCACCAGCTGCAATATTTCCACTCGAACGACCACTACGACGATAGGCTTTACTTCTCTGATCTTGAACCGAACCAGTTTAATAGCACGGTTTGGCGGAGCATTTTCTCTACCGTATTTTAAACGAAGTTTTCTTCCAACTTCTGCAAAACTTTCAGCATATTTAAAATAGGTTTTAATAATAAAAACACATTGCTCAATAGTGTACGAACCATTTTAGCTAGCGGGAATGTATTTACTTCATACCTAAAAAAACTTCGGTGTAATCTAATAGCTGTTAAAAAAGTGGCGGCCAATTTAAAATTATATGTCAAATTTTAACACCCTTTAGATAGTTCTTAACAATTCACCCATTCTTTGTTTCTTGCCACACCCACTTTATGAGGAATACGAATAGGGTATCCAATAGTTCACCCAAGCGGACTGTAGCCTTTCTCTATGTTTATATCTCTTTATTACGAACTTCCATACAGCATTTTTTTCTTTACAAAGAACAAATTTTGCAGCTAGAAATTCAACTCACAAGCGTTTTTGTCTTCAACGATTTTCTTTCGAATAACTTTCTGTTACGCATATTAATAAACCTTTGTACCGCGAAAAAGGAGCGCATAATTAAAGCATTCCCGAAAAGTTAAAAATTAGAACAGAAATAAATTAAGTAAGGCCCATCACCAACAATTTTGGCAGCAGGTTGAACAAATTGAAGATATTAAGTAGCCTTTCTCTTGAAAAAAATTTATTGATAATTGATAAAGTTGAAGAAGGAGTAAAACTTAAAACTTCTGGCTCGTCAAGGCGATGCAAAAGGCACCACGAAGAAGGAGTAACAAACAAAAAGAAATTGCTAAGTAGTTTGGAATTCCTCCCAGCAGCTCATCAACAACTTATAAAACAAAACAGGCAGTGATTTTAAAAATGTTGAATTACTGGTGACCTACTTGAAATAAGAGTTGACAAAAAAAATCATTGCTTCTGTAGGTACATATAACAAATTTTTGATATAACGAAGTGATTTTCTGGACCGTATGGATTCGCTATAGGGACGTGGACGTGTGTCTACATATTTTGTCATTAGCTAGTCTTTTAGTGGTAGAAAATTTATAATAACAATATTCTTTCATTTTCATTGGGTCTGGGAAAAGCGACTCAAATAAAATAACTTAATAAGTTTGCATTATATTATTCAACTAGAAAAGTTTAGATTTCGACGGAAAGAAGTTCCTTGGCCGAAATTCGGTTTCGGTTTCAAAATCGGGTCTCACACTATACCTAGCTTCTGATCAATAATTGTAACTTAAATGTTCATGCGACCACAAAAAAGTAATCTATCCTTTCGATACGGAAAAGCAATTTACCGAATTTTGGTGGCTTTTAGAGGGGGGGTGGCTCAACATGCCCTCCAAAGACGGTGCGTTACTCTAGGTAACATAACATCCTCTTAGTTTATAAGTTAGACTAAGTTAGCTAGGGCGTTTCTGGGAGAGGCCGGGCTCGTCAACTTGTGGTGGTGCTTCCGGGAGAGGATTGACGCTGTAGGGCTTCAGTCAGCTCACGACAGTTCGTGTGCACGTTGATGACTGCCAGACGCTCGGAAAGCAATTGGGATTTGAACCAGTTTTTGCGCAAGACAACGAGTGCTCAGAATCCTAATTATAGTTAGAATACGCGGGTGGCAATGGTGCAGTAGTAGTGTATTCGCTTACGGAATGGAAGGTCGTGCGTTCGAATCCCGGCCAAGTCCATTACTTTATACCGAATACATGAAATCGTAATCTCCCTAAGTAACTTAGACACCACCCGTGGAGAAAAACCCTACAACTGCACGCAAACACTTCTTTCTATCTCTCTATTCTTTCTTATACCAAGTAGCTTACACTGTGTTTCTTAGCATTATAACGGTACTGTAACAACAGAAAAAAAATCCCTTTAGCGTAAGCAAATTATAAAAAAAAAAAAAAAAAAATAGTTTAAGTAAGTAACCTATTCTACTTACTTAAACTTTTTCATTTTTTAATTTATTTTATATAGTACCTACATATGTATATAAAATTTAAATATTGGTGTCGAGTTTTTAAAATTTTTCTCGATGAATATAATATATGTAAATTAGTTCGTAAAATAGTTTTTAGGCCGAAACGCAATAATTATAAGGTGATAGTTAAGTTAAGAGCGTACCAATAATTAAGAATAAGGATACTCTTAATTTTAAGTTAGATTTAATCATTTTGGTCTAGTATGAAAGTAGATATCTAATAATGAATAAAACATGAATTTCAAAGTCAAGTTATCTATCCTTAAACTCTCAATCGTTCAAAACTGGTGTTCAAATTTACCACTATAATCATATTTTGAGCTTTCAAATTTGTTTATTATTAAAACCTCAATCGCCGATAAATGATTTATAATCATGTTAAACGGCTTTTTTGTCTAAGACGTCATTCGCTTGAATTGGAAGTTATCTAATTTGTGGGCCTAAAATGACGAATAGAGTGTCATTTTTTTCTTTGGGGAAAATTGACTTTGTCTTAGAAAGCGTTCATAAAACTTCAAACGGGTCTTGGAGTTCGAGCTTTTAAGAAACATTGAACCGGACCTTATGGGTTGCCCTGCGTCCGTATGTATCTTATGCCAAGTTAAAATAAAACTAGAAACTAGAAACTTTTCAGGCTATGCAACATTTTATTTTATGCGAACAAAAGTTTGCTGGCGATCTTAAGAAAGGAGTATCTGCGGTCATCGTGCTGTCTAATTAAAGCGTTCGCCCTACACCGAGTTTTCGAGCCCGTTTGAAAAAAGGGAGCGCAAAAAATGTTAGCGTATAATACTGCGCTACTCATCAAAGTCAATTAGAGCGACGAACCCAAGGTGTAAAAGATCGTTAAAGAAAAGAAAAACAAGCATGATTTACACAAATTTTGTGACTGGTTGCCATTCATAAATCGCTACTTTAATTAATTGTGGCTAAATGCCTACTTAAGTAAGCAGCCGTTGGATGGACGGTCAAATATGTTTTAATCCCATAAGAGTGATGGGTTCAAGTTTGTCATTGCTATTAACTAAAGTATCAAGCTCTAATCACAATAAAAACTTGCCTAAAACCTTTGAAGGTGTTTGACTATTCCAGACAAAGGTTCTGTCAACAGTCAAAATTGACTTGTAGCTCATCATCACGCACGAACCTTGATTTGAAGACCTCTGAGACATTTTTTTTTGTATCTTCAACCACTTAATTATCTAAAATTCCATTGACCTCACCGCACTTTTAGCCTTCTAAGCTACTCATTTACTTGATGAATAGGTAGTTTAAGTTTTCGTTTTTTATTCAGATTTTTTGTTGTCAATTATATTATATTCGTTTGAAGTAAACGTGTGGGTGATGTTCAAACATTTGACTAAAGATGACATAAATCCACCTATACTTGGATTTGTTTCCCAATTGCAGAATCCACCTACACAAGCACAACTCACAAGAGCTGCTACCCTCAGTATCTTCAAATGACGTGATCACTATGGCAACTATGACACTAACCTGTGTTAATAAATCCAAAGACCATGCATGCGGCTAACAGCATCCATTTGTGGTATTCCATAGTGATCTGGTTGACTTAGTCCGCAACCAGTAAGGCAGGAAGTTTATGTAGAGAGCAAATAAATACACGGGGTCTGGTACTGGTACTGGTATTGATACCGTTACAACTTTTAATATCGGTTTTAATTAAATCACTCGAAGCACTACAATCACCCCCACCCACAAGAGAAGCACCTTCTTTCAAGCACTCCCGCGAATGATTTTGATTTTAAATTTAATTAACGATTGATAGAGGGACTGGGGCTTTAACGAACAACAACAAGACGATGAATAACAATAAACACTTGCGCGCACCTTTTACGACCTTCACTCTCTTTCTGAAGGAACCAATTTCAATTCAGATGCAGATGGATGCTGCAGATACACTTGAAAGATATCTGAATTAACACCGAACCGTCTAACCAACCGCAATTGTGGTAATTTCTACCTTTAGAGAAGGAGGAGAATTCCACTTTTTTTAATTTTACTTTCGAACAACACGCTCTT
This sequence comes from Portevinia maculata, assembly GCA_949715645.1. NCBI lineage: Eukaryota > Metazoa > Arthropoda > Insecta > Diptera > Syrphidae > Portevinia > Portevinia maculata. Next base: position 105,190,679 of record OX454525.1, read on the forward strand.
TGGACAGTTAATTATCCGTTGGATGAAAATCAAGATAGGTACAAAACGAACGAACAAAAAAATAACTGAAACAGAACCGAACCTATGAACCTAATTTTAATCGAAACCAGCCTTTCGCCGGTATGCGGTCAAAGATACAAAGCAAAAAAAAAGTATCTTTTAGAGCAGATGGAGATGCACCTTTCTAACTAGAAACAGGTAGCACAAGAAGAATCAGCGAGTGAAGCGATACTTTAATCTTGTCGTTGTCTTTCTTTTCTTTGGGGTGGCGTGGAATGGAAATTGATAACAGAAATATATCGCCACAGAGAACAAGCTCGTAATACCGTAAGCAATGCCGAACCACAATTTACTGAATGAAGAAGCCGAGAAAACAGACAAATCCGATAACTTTTGCTTTTTCAATATTTTCAAAGTGGAAAAGACACGTTCGGTACATTGTTGCTAGTGGTGGAATTTTCTTGTTTCATGTTGACTAGCAACATGGAGGAATAAACTGAGAAAATGAAACGCTGCACCGTGGTGAATTTGAGGTTGGACTGTGAATTTTGTTTGCGACATGTTGAACGCATTTGTAGTGGATGAGAATTTTATGAATGGATTGAAGAGAAGAGCTTCGGAAACAGTGTTGCTTGCGTGTGTTAAATGTTAAGTGTTCGTTCTTCAGTGTTGTAATTTGTTTATTGGCTTTTATTGTCGCCCCTATTGTGCATTTCAATTGAATAAACTTAAGAAAAGGCTTTTAAAGTTAAATAATTAAGTTGAAATAAAGCCCCAACATGTTTTCTAAAATAAAAATGAAACAAGGTTTTTTTGTAGTATTTTTTTCATTGGGGCTTTATCTTTGTATAATACTTTATACTCGTAGTATTCTCACTATATACAAAGGCTTTATTTAACAATGAAATTAGGCCCGACAAAATAAAGAACTCTCCAAGAAATCAATTATTTTGAAGAATGTTTACCAAAACCTTTGCAATAGGTGTTTTAATATACACTCCGTTCCACGTGTTTACGAACATGTAGTTTCTTGATTTAATTTTACGAAAATTGTTAAATCCTTCGATAATATGGGAAAAGGTAAATACAAGAAGAAATGAAAGCAGGCTATGTTATGTTTATATTGTAGAAAAAAATTGGGAGTAGGAAGATAAATTCAAATTTTATGATGCTCTTCGCAATAAATAAAGTAAGCCTTTTTTCGTTCCACATTTTTACGAACAGTAACTAAATCTACCTGATAGATGCTTAAAAGGCAATAAAAAAACACAACTGTTTTTTGGAACAAATTAATTTGGGTTTTATTATGATTATAACAATAGTTTTTAATAATGTGTAGATACTAGGTAGGGGAGGACGGGTCACAGAGGACCACTTAACGTTTGCCAATTTATTAAAATACATTGAACGAAGGACATAGGCTCAAATTTTCTCACCACATACCTTTAGGTGTCAACATTAAATAAGTAAATAATTGCTATCACAACTTTATCACTTATGTTCTAAAAATTAAAAGTGCATAAAAAGTGATTTTGGTCCGTTGTGCACATAAGACCTAGGTGGTCCTCTATACCCAATAGAAACATCTTCTGCTCCAAAAGAAAAAGTGCGGATAATCTTCAATGTATGTAGGTATTTATTCTATTCCTTTTAATCAATTAATAACTTAAACATTCTATAAACTTCATTGCTAAAAATTAAATAAATTAAAACAATTTAAAAATAATAAATGTTATAAATATTTTTTTTAAGCTGAATTTAAACGCAATGTAAGCACGGTATATAGTTGTCGTCATTCCTGCTCCGGCACAAGCATCATGTGCCCACTTTTTGCAACCACGACACTGGGTCCATCCTTTATTTTACCCTATTCTAAGGGTATATTAATTTTGACGCATAGTTTGTAACCTTAATATTGCCCGTAGACTCCTAAAAGTTACTATATTTATGTCAGCATCGATAGTAATGTCGATCTAGCCATGTCCGTCCGTCCGTCCGTCCGTCGGCAAAAATTAGGCCTTTAAACTGGGCCTAGAGAGCTGAAATTTTAACCATATACTCTCTAGAGTCCCGAAATAATCAAGTTTATGAATTTTTGAAATCCGCCCACAGACACGCCCACAAACTCAAAAAAAACAAATTTTTGAAATTTTTTTTATATGATCTATGACTCCTAGGGATATAAAATTTTCAAAATCCGCCCACAAATAAATAAAACAATTTTATTGAAAACCCAAAATTTGAGCTAGGGAGCTGAAATTTATAATATATACTCTCTAGGGGGCCCCTTATGCTCATGTGTAAATATTTTCAAAATCCGCCCACTGGCACGCCCACAATTAAAAAAAAAACTTTTTTGAAAAAAAAAAGTTTGAGCTAGGGGGAAATCTATAATATATACTCTCTAGGTGCCTTTTATGCTCATGTGTTAATTTTTTTTAAATCCGCCTACTGACACGCCCACAATTAAGTAAAGCAATTTTATTGAAACACCCAAGTTTGAGCTAGGGAGCGTTTTTTTCGATAAAATCCTTTAAATGTTATATAACAAAATATGTAGAACGTTCTTAACAATTCAACTATACTTAGACTTTTGTCACGCCCACTTATGAGGGATAGGAATAAGAATAGGGTATCCAACAGTTCGCCCAAGCGGCCTGTAGCCCGTCGCTATGTTTTTTTGCAATTTTTATAGTTGCGTACCCATCTTTAAAAAAAAAAAAACATCAAAAATTAATCAGGTTCATTTTCCATAGGGGGCACAGAGGACCGCCTTAGTCCTCTGTGCCCCAATATGAATGCCTTTGAAAAAGTGCAATTGACATGTTTGAGTACGACTATTTCACAAAATTAAATTGCACAAAGCGCCACTAAACTTCACTATTTTCGACATAAAAACTTGAAATTTTTATTTGGATAGCCTTTAAATAGTAAACACGCACACTTTCATACATTTTTTTATAAACTTACATTAAAAAAAAATTAAATTTTAATTTACTCCCCTGGAGAGTACTCGCGCGCACGATATACAATAACCAACTGAGAAGCTAGATGGGCGCTTTTATTATTTCGTTTAACTTTTTGGATAAGTCACTTACTTATCATTTTAAACAGAAAGTCCTATGTGCCCCGCTGGTCCTCTGTGGCCCGTCCTCCCCTACCTACCACCCGATTGCTGTATTACTTCAGGCTTCTTGCTATAAAGTTCTTCCAAGTAATTTAGTGCAATTTCGGACCAGGCTTGTTTTATGGCTTCAATTATTTCTTCCGGGTTGGAGTATTGCTTTCCTCCTTCGTAGACCTTTTTGAAAGCCATCCCCACACGTTTTCCATGATGTTTAGGTCCGGTGAATATGGCGGTCTTGCCAGTTGGTCTACATTTTGACTCTGAATCCAAGTATTGGTTGTTCTTCTTGCGGTATGTATCGGTGCATTGTCCCGTTAAAGCGGAAATGAGGGAAATCTCTTTCCAGTATATATTTGTAGGTGATTGCGGTCATTCTCGAGCTTTGAAAATCAAGGATTGCAGTTCCGTAAAAGCTTACCTACTGCTCCCCATACTAATACTCCACCTCCCTTGTTGTGTCTTCTATCCGAGGTTATTTCATCCTTCCTCAAATCATGGAAATAATAGTTATACTCGTATCCATCAGGTCCATCAAAATTAAACTTTTTTTCATCTGAAAAGACAACTATATGCCACTCTAGACTCCACCTGATGTGACTTTTTGCAAAATCAATCCGCAGACTTTTGCGTGCTGCGTTCAATGGGGGTTTCTTTTCCATTTTTTTTGTGTCTAATGCTGTTGGACTGCTGTATCACGGAATAAACAGTTGATCTACTAGCTTCAACTCCAGTTTCTGCCTTAATTTTACTTAGGGAAAGTCTTGGATTTGAAGCAGCTCTCAGTATCGGCCGTCGATCCTGACTTGTTGTTGCTCTGATTATTGCATAGTTCTTAGGGTCCTTAAGATAGCTGTGAACAACAGTTGGTCCTCTTCCAATCTTACCGCCTATAAAATGAATAAATTTGCCTTGCTCCTTGTAAGCTCGAATTTGGCCTTTTTCCCCCTTGGTTAATGACCACTGTGAGGTCATGCCACGTGGACCAGCGGAGTTTCTCATTCTATCCGCTAAACCGTTTGGAGCTTCTAATGAAGCGCGATAGACTTCTAACATCTGCGATAGCCAAGTCACTGAGATCATTAAGAAAGAAGGCTCCTAGATGAAAATTTATTTTACGGGAAAGTGCAGGACATGTACAAAGAAGGTGAGGTGTAGTCTCCTCCTCCTTCTCGTCCATATAGCCTCTGGAGAAGTCGTTCGAATAGACACCAAGCCTTGCCTATTAGACAGTGCCCTTTAATGGCACCTATAGCAGAGCCAATGTGCAGTCGGTTTAGTGAAATCAAACACAGAAAAGCGTCGCAGGTCCAGCTTTGGCCAGATATGCTAAGCCGTTAGACATGTATTACTAGCTGTCCACCTAACGTTTGTACTCTCTATTGAGGATAGCTTAGAAAGCCCTTATCAGGTAAAAAAGCTAACGCGGTTTCGTTTTTGGCGAGGTCATCCTACAGTTCCCTGGAATGTCTATATGCTCCGGCACCCAACAGATGTGAATGTTGAACTACTCTGCCACCTCTTCAAGAGATGAACGCAAGTCTAGGGCTACGATGGAGTTTGAGGAGATTGAGTCCAGGGGCTTAATCACGGCTTGACGTCCGAGAAGATACTGATTTCCTTAGTGGATATTACATTTCTCTTCACATACTACAAGACTTCTTTAATCGCCATGATTTCCGACTGGAACACGCTACAATGATCAGAAAAACGGAAAGAGAGACTAATATTAAGTCTTTCTGAGAAAACACCCCCACCTACCCCATCACTAGTTTTTGATCCATCGATGAAGAAGTGGATCGATTTTTCCTTCATAAATACATCATCCTTCCAGAATGTTCTGGTAGGGATAGTGATTTGGAAATTCTTTCCGTACTGAATGAGGGTGTGGTGTAGTCTATGTTCCTGGTAGTGACCCAAATGAGTCCAGAATGATAGAGTGGCCAATATTCTTATTGATCCACTGTGAGGTAGCTTTCAGGCGGACAGCGGAACAGGCAGCTATTTGCCTGATAAATGTATCGAGGGGTGTCAGATGAAGTAAAATGTCCAGTGCAGCGGAGGGAGTCATTCGGAGTGCTCCGCAAATGCACAGCCAAGCTGTACGTTGGACTTTGCTCAGGTTATCACGGTTTAACGCCTTGTCCCTGGTACTCGTAATGCCTTTATATTCGATTTAAAATGTGATAACATATAAATTAAGTTACTAAGACCTTATTGGGAAAAGCATAATAAAAATTGAATTTTGTTTACCTCACCCTAATTTTTTTTCTACAACATAAAACGTAATATAGCCTTCTTTTATATTGCATTTGGTTTTTCCCATAATTATCGAAGGTTTAAAAAAATGCGTCAAATTAAATTAAAAAACTACCTGTTCGTAAACACGTGGAATAGAGTGTATATCGAATCTATTTTTACCTGTCACATACACATATGTATAGTGAGAAGAACAAAGCTGAAGTTTTATGTTCAGTTTTAATTTACTTAAGCTTTATCAACTTGCATAGGTACATACTAGGCAAAAATTGTTCCATCCTAGATCCTACTTTAAATTATCAGGATAGCTTTGCTTTTAGATTACTGATCCTCATGCAAATGCTCTCAATTGAACCATAACCCTACCAGACCTTTCAAACTGCGTTTCCTTTTCCGCTCAGAGCTTGATTAGAGACTGAGCAGTCTGGGTAAAAAGCTGAGTTCAGCCAATTTCACGTTGGCAGGAATTACAGAAAGGTGGTCGAGGCCATTGTTCTAGCGTGAAGGTAATACAATTTCAAACAAAAAAGCAAGCGTAAAGTCAAAACGATTACAAAGCATATGAAGTGTGTTTCGGCTCAGAGTATGCTCAACCTCTGTTCAGTGCTTTGCTCTGACCGAAAAAAGCAACACGCCCTTTATTTATAAGATGGATTGCAGAAGCCGAAGATAAATTAGGCTATTTACGCATAGAATTTTTAGTAATCAGAATCACCCCTCGTTGCCTAAACCCTAAGGCGACTTAGGGGAGAAATCACTTCTATGCAATTTTAACATTCAGGTAAGCCTATCGAAACATTTACCGTCTTGAAACTCGCCCACTAGTGTGCATGCAAATCAGTGGGGTGACACGACTGGAGCACGGTTGCCATTTTAGTAATTAGTTACCACATTTAATATTTTTTTTATTTTGTTGGCTAGATTAGTTTTTGTAATTTGGTAATTTTTATCTACTTTGGTAACATTTTTGATCACTTCCACCAGGAAAAAAATCAAATAAAAATTGACGATTAAGAATGGAGTGAATTTCCTTAATTTGAATTATGCCTATCTACGTTATTCAATACAAACTCAATCACCTCATGTAAATGGTCCCTTAATGCATTTGAGAGAACCTCCTTCATAGAACGCGTTTAGTTCTATTCTTACATTTTTTGAAAACACTGATCTTTTTGTTTTGACACCTGAGAGTGAAACTTGAAACATTTTCTTTTCTTCTGCAACTAATGACGTAAACGAAAATTGTTTAAAATGAAAATAATTTTATTTGTACAAGGTGGCGCAAAAGTTGTCACCCGATGTTCTTTCGCTGTAATTTTTTTTATGAATGAAAAACTTTGGTTCTGCTTTTGGATTATGTTAATTGGTGTCTTAAGTTTTTTCTGTATAGTTAACTTCACAAATGTCAAAGTAGAATTTACATTTGCCGCCATTTGCAAAAAATATAGCTTCTTCCGATAGGATGATGACTTTTGCGCCACCTTGTATTTGCCCGTCAGTTTGTTTGCTTTAACAACTTTTACTTTAGGCCGGAGAACTGACATTTTCTAATTCTACTATTGCAGTGCTTAATTGCATAAAGACTAATAATGTCGTTTTCGATTACGTAAAAATGAGTAGATACTCTTTTTGTCTTCCGGAGAGAAAACGCACTCCCAAAATGTTCCATTGGAGCACTCGGGCACTTATTTGGCAGTGCTTTTTATTCCCGATTTCATTTGAGAACACTCCCGAATTCACTCACCATAAAAACTCTGACATCGGACTTCTTGTCAAAGCTATATGAGGCAAGGGTTCAAATTTCACCAACACACATACACACTTGGCAGAAGGCGAATGGTCGGTTGGAATCCAGAAGGAGTGAATTTTTGAGTGTAATCAATGCCAAACGCCAAAAATATTTGAAAATTTTTCGAAACTGTATATCTTTATTTGCATTCTATCTACATTTTCAGCTGTAGAATGTTTTGGTTATAATTAACTTCGTTTCGTGACTTTTTTCAACAGATTTGGTCGCAAAATTGTTTCCCAAGTGGCAACCATGGGCTGGAAATCATCGATGTCGCAAAATGACGATCAAACAATAATCAATGACGGGAGTATGAACGTGTTGATCGTATAAAAAGTGGTAGGCATTAAAACTCCTGGATCACATATATATGTATATACCAGAGGAATGTTTTGGAGTGGGAGGTTTTGGACCCATTAATTCTGATCATTACTTCGCCGTCAAGAAAAAAAAATGGCGACAGATTAAAATAAGCGCATTAAAAAAACTTTTCCGTAAATACAGTCACTTTGCAAAAAAAAAAAAGATTCTGCAAATTTCAATCGAATACAAATATCCTAGGCCCAGCACATCCTCCAGGAAATGCGTGAAAAATAACTTTTAAGATCTCTCTCGAGTGGAAGACAGGCTGGTAGTGTGTTCGTACATGCGGCTGCGTTTCTGTTATGGGAACTCAACACTGATAAAAACCAACAGCACGGACACTTAACATAAACAATTAGCAACTCAGGGAGTAGGTTGACTTACATTCCCACACTGTTAACCTCAATAGCTATGCTCCTGCTAACCCATCAATCTCCACCATTTTTAAACAAATACATCATCGCCAAATACTTTTTGAGGTCAAAGGAGCGAACACAATAGTCGGATTAGTAGGGTTACTGTGAAGTAGAAGGATTGTGATCCCTCGAATCCAAATCACAACCTAAACGCTAAAGAAGAAAGAAGAAGTTAAGTTTAGTTATTCGCTCAATTCCTATCGCCAATTGTGTGACTACAGAGATAAATGTCACCTTCATTGGGCACGTTCAATTTGCAAAACAACTATAGGCTGTTTTTTATACAGGTATAAAATTTCTGATAACTGTCAAACTAGCTATCATACTAATAAAGTGTGTTTGAATTTTTTTTCAGTATACTTTGGCAAATCACCATGGAAAGACTTACACCAGAACAACGTTTACTAATCATGGAAATTTATTTCCAAAATTCGCGCTCTGTTCGCCAAACTTATAGAGCACTTCGTCAAGTTTACGGTGCGCATTATCGTCTATTTGAGCAGCTAATACGCAATACTATGGATCTATTCATGACCACATTTACTCTTTGTGATAATATTCATATAAATCTAGCCCATACCGTGCGTACAGAAGAAGCCATCGTCGCTGTAGACGTGAGTGTGAGAGAGGACCCGAATTTATCGATCCAACGCCGTTCTGATCAACCCGGTCTCTGCCCGTCCACTACTTGGAAAATTTTGAGGAAAGATCATCCATATAAGATCCAACTGTTGCAAGAATCAAGGCCAGCGGACCATCAATTGCGTCGTGTATTCTGTGAATGGGCTGAGAATCAACTGGAAGTTGAACCAGATTTTCATCGTCAAATCATCTTCAGCGATGAGGCTCATTTCTGGCTTCACGGGATTTTAAACAAGCAGAATTGTCATTTTTGGAGTGAGCACAATCCTCATGAGACTCTTGAGACTAAATTACATATCGAAAAAATCACTGTTTGGTGTGGTTTACATTCCGAAGGCGTCATCAGCCCGTTTGGCTTTAAATCCGAAACCGGTGCCAACATTACCGTCAATGGCGAACGCTACAGACAAATGATTCGTAATTTTTTTATTCCTCATGTCATTGGAAATCATTTGGAATAGAAATGGTTCCAACAAGACCGCGCAGCATGCCATACAGCGCGTGCAACCATGACTTTGTTGAGCCGAATCAACTCAAGAAATGGACCTGTGAGTTGGCTACCTCGTTCGTGTGATTTGACACCTTTACACTACTTTTCTTTAGGGTACGTCAAATGATGTTAAACCAGCAACGATTGATCACTTAGAAGACAACATTCAACGTACTATTGACGAAATAAGACCTGGTTTGCTCGAAAAATTGGTGTAAAATTGGACCGACTGGCGAAGGCGGAGGCCATATGCCAGAAATTGTTTTTGAACATTATATGCCATGAAATTTGTGAGCTAATAGAGCCAAAATTTGGTCATTCCATTAAATTTGTTGTGTTTTATTTTTTTAAAAAAAGTTGTCTGCCTCTATAAAAAACCACCCTGTACTAGTCCCTACTATTTTACCCTTCCTCATTGATCGAATAACTCACGTTAACAAGTAGGGAACTCGCAGTTGCCTTGTTAATTACGCTCCCTTTTTTCTAGAGTTCTACAAAACAAATGTTTGAACTCAAAGAGGTTCAAACCCGATTGGAATTTTTGTAAGGATGTCGTGTAGCATGTTTTACAAATCAAATGGGTGACTATGACTATCAGATTTTCTCTTAAAAACATAAGGACATTTAAAAATTTTCGATTTTGGTTTTCTTAAACTTCCATAAATAGATTTAAAATGTCAATATTAGAAACAAATCAATTTGGACCAAAAATAGGCAATAAAGTTGAGAAACATTTATGATACTTTTTCAATTAATTAGCAAAATAATCAGACCATCACCGACTCAATACCAAGCTATGTTGTCATCCCATAAACGAATATTCCATATTAAAAATGATACAGGTCTGTAAAAGTTGAAAATAGATCGGCATTGAGGGAACACATGGTTGCCATAACATATTGAAAGCTTTGGGCTTGGGCATAGAGATAAGGCGGACGCAATTGAAGGCGCTAGTGTACAAACAAATATTTCGTTAAGACTTTTATTTGCTTGTTTTTCATTATGTAAATTTGAATCTGTTTTAGAAAACATCTGGCCGGGGTCAACAAGCATAAATATAAATCCGCATAGATATTTAAATCATCTTTGTTTATGTAGAAGTAACTTCAAAAAATATAAAGTCCGTACGTCAACGAGGCTAGGATAATGTTTGTAGTTTATCAAGAACATCCCTAATTTAATGAGGTGGTAGATCAACTTTTAGGCTGAATTACTGTTATAATAACATTTAACGGATATACGGCAGATGTATGTAAGTATTATTGGCACAGTCCAGTGCAGACAAAATAGAATAGAATATGTAAAAGAAAATAGTTATAAAATAGTATGTTCTGGTAAACAGAAACTGTTTGTTTATATTACCTTGACGATTTTTTGGAGGATCATAAAAGTTATTAAAATAATACTGAACTAATTTACGACCACAGATAGACGAAGAAATCGAAATTTAATATGGAAAAATAAAAAATGTAATACAATTGTAGTGTTTCACTTTAAAGCCTGTCGAAGTTGATTGGGGTTCAACCCGGTGAATCCAACCACTGCTGTTATTGCATTTGTGTGATCCAGACGTTTTTAGGCCTGCCTCTATTAACGATTCTTACACGTGCATGCTTCTGTTGCTGACTAGATATTGTTTAATCGTCCTTTTACGACACCGGCGATCTCCAGACCGGAGAAGAATTTTAAGATTTAAGACGGCAAGCGCTGTTTTTTAGGCTTTCATTAAAGGACCAAAGCGTCATGCCGATCCACGATGTGATGCATTTCTCAACATAATGGCTCGGTTTCAGATCACTTTTTTACTAAGGCCAATCAAATGCTGGTGTTATTGCATTTATGTGATCTATGACTTTTGAGGTCTTTCTCATTTTTACGATTTCAACACGTGCATATCTCTGTTATTAATGAATACAAAAAGAACGATCCTCAAGCTTTTTATGTCATGACTTCAATGATTGACATTGCATCCTTTTATAGTCCTGCTATAGCTAAAATTTCCGCTCGTGTCAGAAACTGTTGCATCCAAAACAAAGTAATCTCAGTCAAAATTCAAACAAATCTCCTCTTATTGTGTATCTAATATCTTTGCACCCAACCGTATCCATTGAGCGCAATGCTACCCCAGTTTATGTGTAACCAATTTGTAACAACAATGCCCTTACATGGCAGATCCAAACTAAATGCCGGAATATGGAAGCATTTAACTGTCAAATGTGCGTTCAATCAATTTTTTTTAAAGAAAATTACACATTGTAAGTATAGTCTAGAAAAGGAGTGTCGTTCTAATTGAACGCTTTGTTTCAATGGCGCCCGTTGGCTGCGAAAGCACTGAAGCGTTAAACTCTTGCGCACTCATTGGCACGTTTCAACACTTATGATCGATTTAAGATTTTACTATGTGAACATATGGTGATCTGTATTTGACCAAAGGCATGTTGAAGGTTTGCCCCCAAACAGTCGATTGATGTATAAAGTTATTATAAGTTAATGTTCTTGCTTTTGCTGCGGGTCTAAAGTTGATGTTATCTTTGTATAGAGTCGATATACAAAGATGTTATGAAAATGTGTTGCGTTTGAGCTACCATTGGTAGGCACATAATATCCGTGCTTTCGACAATACGCAGTGCGCAGTTTCTGTAGTCAACCTGCAACTACTCGTTCAAGATATTCAGGTTGCGAAGGCCTATGTCATCCTGCGCAGATTTTGCAGTATTTTTTTTAACTGCACAAACTGCGCAGTCAACTGAATTCTTGAATTCACTGTAGGGATTGGTGTTATTTGCCAATGCATAAATATTCAAGGTTTCCGCTTAGTAGTAAAATAGTGGTCATATAAGAATTTTTCCGAAGGATTTTATCAACACTTCTTCTGCTTCCTTAACGGGGAGGTTATAATCATAGGCGCTGAATTCCAAAACGCAGTACTTCTGCATTACTGCTAAGTTTGATATGTGAAACTGTTACGGTAAGAAAGAGCATGTTGGCAATATTTAAAGAGACTAAGCCAGCCCATTGCTCCATTTAAAATTTCAAAAAGTTTGTCCAAAGATATAAAACTTTCCCGAAAATGCAACCGGCGAATTTCTTGTAGAATAGGACAAGCAGCAGCGAAATGGTATATAGGTACTCGTATCTTCATTCACTCTTCCGTTACATAGATCACATAGCTGGGGCAAGTCTGATCGATGAGGTATAAAGTTCAAATTTAAAATTTCAACTCTTGCTCTAAAAATAATACTTATAACCGAGGCTGAAAATTCATTGCTAAAGTAAGAGACTTCCGAGGGCAGTTCATGGTTTAAATGACTAAAAATAGCTCTTGAAGTAGATGAAGATGCTCTGGAAAGGTAATCCAGAAACATTTTGTGATCCACCTTAGCAATCACATCAGAAAACTGAGCCTGCCAATCGGTCACATTAGTTTCTGTTAAGTTTAAACTTGTTTCGTAAGATAAAGCTAGTTCGTTCCAGTTTTTAAACGGGGAAGCATTCACTCGAAGTAATTTTCTTAAGATGATTTTGTGAAGACAAGTTTCACTTCTTTTCATCACTCTAGTAATGAAGTTCGCATTTGCCTTCAAATTTTGTATATATATAGGGACTATTCCTGACTCTACATATATGGCGTAGTTGGGTGTTGAGTTAGGCAAACGAAATATCCTCTTAAAAAAGTTCCTTTGTACAGTTTCAAAAGCTTCGAAGTGTGTGTATCCGACGGGTTGGACGCCATATGCCATGCATGCATTTACTGTCGCGTTGAAAACTTTGTACTTGGACGTTAAATCAACATTTTGGTTCGAAAAAAACTTTGGCCACATTATATTAAGAGCCAATTTAGCTTCGTTGCTTTTTTCTTTGGAGTGCTTTAGATAGCTTAAATTGTAGGTCAAGAGGACACCCAAATATTTAAACTCTTGTAAAACCTCAATGTGTGTATTGTTTAGAGACCATTTTTCTTCCGCTCGCCTTCTTGATTGTCTCTTTTCAAATATAACAATCTTAGTTTTTTGGGTATTAATTTGCAAGCCCCAAGACTCGCAAAATGAACTCAGACGGTTTATTTGCAATTGAAGCGTGAAAGGATTATCAGCAAGCATAACTAGATCGTCCGCGTACAACAGGACTTTGATTATAATGTTAGCAAAATTAACTCCAAACGGGTTACTATGATGCAATGCATACTTTTCTAAAACGCTTTGTGAACGCATCAACTGCGCAAACAAAAGCAAACAGAGCATCGTGAATGATTATGATGCAAATGACATTTGATATTTCAGTTTGAACCGCCAAATAAAATGGATTCATCGCCGGAGTCGTAAGTAAAATAATATACTTTGTAATAATTTGCCAATTTTACTTTGATTTGCAGTAATACAAAATGTACGAATCAGTCCATTAAATTAATCACCCCTATCACAGAATCCGTCGTATTCGGAATTCCGCTATGAAGGATCCAAAATTTCGTGGTAACAAACACATAAATGTCAAAATCTTAATTAATTAGGATTCAGTCAAACCATTTTCCAAGAATCTCAAAATTTGTAGCAAATATTTCCACTATGATGGATTCTGTGAGAATATCTTTTTTAGTTCGTAGCAAAATTCCGAATCCGACGGATTCTGTGATAAGGGGGAATATTTAATCGAAGAAAGCAAAGACATTTTGCGAGTAAACTGTTTCCTTCTTAAATAAAGAATATACTTAAACGTGTTGGCATTGTACGAACCAATATTGTTTATTAAGCTGTTAAAAAGTATGGTTGTTACTAATTGCTTAGACATTATTGGTGTTTGAAAAATTTTACGATAGTTCGCATCAAAGTCGTTCCAAAACATAAAAAAATGCAAAGCATCACAAATTCAAAGCAGCGCAAAAGCATTCATAACCTGGCATTATAAAAGCAGTGTGCATTTATTTTTTTGACGTTTTGGAATTCAGCCAGGTCTCTCATTACGTATATTTTCAGACGATCATTGTCCAAGCGATAATAGTGAACGAGATCGTCATCAGTTTGCTACAGGTAACTCTACTATCATCGTGTCGTCTACCGTCAATCGCATTAAAATTCAATTAAGGCACGTTTCCAGTTGGAATCATACTCCTACTCAACTAAAGACGGCGTTGTTACCACTGTCTTGCGAAACAGCTGATTTTCGGGGAAACTAAAATGTGTTTTTAGACGTATATTCATGAAATCAAGTTTCAATTTTATTATTTGCGTGGACTTTTTCCAAATTTTATTTTCCAAATAATTTTAATTTTTACCATTCATCCCTTGAAAGCGCATTAGTATGAATGGTTTCGGTGTTGTCAATTTGTTTAATGTCCGAACCTTTTTAATGTCTTAGCTAACCCACTGACGACATTAGCAGATACATATTATACATAGTTATTTGTTTGACATTTCTAAATCGCAAGTGGAAAAGTAATGATATAGAGTTTCTTATTTGTCTATAATAAATTACATTGATTAAATTCTGTAGCATATAAAGGAAAGGTCTAAAGTCAATTGTTCACTTTAGAAAAAAAATGAAAACTGCTTCAATTTTCTGCAAAATAAGTAAATCGATGCAAGGCGATACCTCATTAGCTATCGTGCAAATGATATCTTCTTAACGATGGTGTTTTGACGTTTCGTGATTTAAATGAAGCAAAAAATGATTTGTCGAAACGATGACGTTGAGACGCCAGCCATTTTAAAGGTTACGCGAAGCCAAACCAACGTCAAAAAGATATCGTCAGACGATCACCGCTCTACGTCTTACGTGATAAGACATTTTAACGGATCTTCGACCAATCATAAAGCATTTTACAAACTATGACTCAAAATCAATACACCCTTAGAATATTTATTGCAGTGTAATACAATGCGGCGGAGAAACGCGGCCTTGCGAGCTTTCACACCGATTGGAGAAATGTCGAAATTGGTAGATCTTGAAGTAAAGCAACAATCACGTTGTTTATATATGCAACACCAAGTATATAATATCCACAAACAAACAAACGAACAAACTTCAGGGCCCTCATCACGTAACTCTGCGGACGATTGTCGTCCATGCGATTGCACTGAACGCTATCGTCAATAGTTTGATTCACGAAACACAATCGTTCTCGTGTCGTCCATCGCTCTCGTTTGGCTACAGTTTGAGAAACACTGAAAACAACATCTAATTGTGAGAAACGTTAGAAACGAAGAAAACTGACTGCTGAGATTTGTTTATGGTGGATTTACACGGTCACACATTCCTAACATGTAAGATTAAAGGGATGCTAAATACTAAATATCCGTGTGACTGAAAGGGACAGCATTACCTAACATGCAAAAAAACGTGACACGTATTCAGGTCGGCCATTTTGTTTACGTGGTAGGAATTATGGGAAAGCTATGCATGTTGATATTTTTATAGCGATGGCTTACGAAATTTCGATTTCCTATAAAACAAAATGGGCGCTGCTATCATATGTTTTAATCGCCATAATACATTTTTGACATTTCTCTGGAAAACACTATTAATACGGCAGCCTTTACGAGATCCATGTTTTTATTTATTTTTTAATTCTACTACAACAAAACCGATGAAAATAAATTTGTTTGTTTACATGTGATCTGTCAAATCTCCATAATAATGTTATAGCAAGTTAAAGTAAGTGATCTCACTCTTACACCTTATTAGCATTGACTGCGGATAAACGGATCTCTCTTTTCGGTTTTGTTGCGAAAATTCGCGTGCGTGATGGTGTAAATCCACCATTATAGCTGCTGTTTTTTTTTGTCAAAAATATTTATTAATATTCTATTCTTTAATATCCCTTGTTAGAGAACTAGTACAAATGTTCTCGGGGTGGCAAATTTGTTTTATGTCCGAAACTTTTTTAATGTCTTCGCTTACTCACTGAAGACATCATCGGATACATATATTTGTTGAAATAGAGTTTCTTATTTATAATAAATTGCATTAATAACAATCTGCAGCATATAAAGAAAAGATCTAAAGCCGATTGTTTACTTTAAAACCATGAAAGTGCTTTAATGGTGTACAGAATATGTAAGGCGATACCTCATTAGCTATCGCGCAAATGCTATTGTCTCGACGACAGTGTTTTGACGTTTTGTGAGTTATGTGAAGTAAATATTGAATCGTCGTAACGATATCATTCAGGCACGAGTGTTACGTGAAGCATTGCTATCGAAGTCGATGTCGAAAACGAGATCGTCAGCCTTACGTGATCAAATATAAAACTACTGATAGCAATCTTATTAAATATTAACTCCATGATTGACAACATAATGGAGATCCAACGTAGAAATACACTGGTTGCCTGCCTAACCTAACCGCTGTTACTTCGGTTTGACGAAGCACATGGGTTCAAAACTCCTGCCTCAAGGGAAAACATGTTTGCTCTACCGAACCATTATCCTGCAGTTTCTTGTTTATAGTGCCGGGTCGTAGACGACAAGCAGGAAAGGAGAATTGATACTGCGCTCCTTTTAACGAAAAATTCCTCATCAGGAATTTGAACCTGATTTCCAGGGTTGAGATGCCAAGGAAGGCCGAGCTTCCGTTTAGTGAGTGGTCTCATCGCAGATGCCAGAGCACTCGCTCTGGAAAACTGGAAGCAGCGTCCCGGAAGAATACCTGCAGTGTCTCAGGTAGAAACTCTTCACGGATCGGGAGATGGTTAGGTGTAAGGTTGCCATTAGAAACCAAAAAAAAAAAAAAAAAAACATGCCATTTACAATTTAATTTGGGTTTTAGCCGGATGGTTTTTAAAACTGAATTCATAAAACCATTTTATGTATGCACAGCCTGCCTTAGATTCATATCAAAATTTATTATTCTCCCTCCTTGACGGCAAAACTATGAACAGGATTAAAGGAATCTTAACCCTCCTATTGGTCCGACTATAGGGATCGTCGGTTCGACCTCAAGGAATATTGCCTCAGTTTCAAGGTGTGAAATGTGTCGCTACGCAAAACTGACGTGAGTAGTAAAAATTGCCTCGATGTGATTTTTCCCCTCTTTCACCTTTTACGCCAAGCGCTGTTTTTTGGGGTGCGCTGCAGTGATATTCTTACCCCGTCCCTCAACAGGTAAATCAAAATCTGTTGAACTTCCTTAATTAAAATACGTATTTAAATTTCCAGAAAACAATTAAACTAATTTTATGAAAATCACCAAAGTATTGATACACAATTCTTTCGAAAGGCTAATGATGTTACTCGTACCTTGGCATTACGTGTCGTTTGAAAGAAAAACAAAGGAAGTTGAATTGCCATCAAAAATATCGAAGTGTTTGGATCAAGGTGGGTAAGCTGTCGTCAGCAGATGGGATTTAATGCAAAATCGCTTGTCGAACTGCGAGCTGAGGAGCCAGAGTTGTATCGATATTCTAAATCTAGCATTGCGGACTGCGAAAGTGGTGGAACTTCAACCGACCGAAATGCTGGATCGTTTTCTACGTCGACATATTCACAATTTGTTCTCTCATCTTCATAAAGAAATCCGACTCGAAAATTTAAAAAAAAAAACATAGGGACGGGATACAGTCACCTTGGGCGAACTGTTGGATACCCTATCATTATTATTCGTATCCCTAATAAGTGGGCGTGACAAAAGTCTAAGTATGGTTGAATTGTTAAGAACGCTCTGCATATTTTGTTATATAATATTTAAAGGATTTAATCGAAAAAAACGAAGCTTATGTAAAAAAAACGCTCCCTAGCTAAAACTTTGATTTTTCAATAAAATTTCTTTATTTAATTGTGGGCGTAGCAGTGTGAGCAGTTTTAGGAGTCAAGATCATATATCAAAAAAAGCGGATAAGTGCGAGTCGGACTCGCTCATGAAGGGTTCCGCGCGAATTATAATTATTATTTACTTAGGCACCTATTACAGATTTATTATTAGAAAATAATGGTTCACGGTTTACGCATAAGGTTTATGTTTATGAAATTAAATGTTTTTTTTTATATTTGAGTTGATTTAATGAAAGGTAAATTGCGGTTTACGATTTATGACGTATTAAAAAAAAAACTACTTGCTGGATCTCGTTCAAACCAATTTTCGTTGGAAGTTTGCATGGTAATGTACATCATATATTTTTTTTTAGTTTTATTATTCGCTTATTTTAGAAGTTAGAGGGGGGGGGGCAACATTTTACTACTTTGGAAGTGTCTCTCGCGCATACTATTCAGTTTAGAAAAAAATGATATTAGAAACCTCGATATCATTTTTGAAGACCTATCCATAGATACCCAACACTTATGGGTTTTATGAAAAAAAAATGTTTGAGTTTCAGTTCTAAGTATGGGGAACCCCCAAAATTTATTGTTTTTTTTTTCAATTTTTATGTGAACATCTTAATGCGGTTCACAGAATACATCTACTTACCAAGTTTCAACAGTATAATTCTTATAGTTTTGGAAAAAAGTGTCTGTGACATTTCCGGACAGACAGACAGACAGACATGACGAATCTATAAGGGTTCCATATTTTGCCATTTGGCTACGGAACCCTAAAAATGTCAGCTTTTTAGCTAAAAATTCGATTTTTTCGATAAATCAGTTTTTTGAGTTTGTGGGTCTCGGTGGGGCGGATTTCAAAAATTCTTAAACTTGATTATTTCGGGCCCCTAGAGAGTATATAGTTAAAATTTCAGCTATCTAGGTCCAGTTTAAAGACCTAAATTTTGCCGACAGACGAAGGGACGGACGGACAGACGGACGAACGGACGGACGGACATGGCTAGATCGACATTACTATCGAGCTCATCATAAATATAGTAGCTCTTCTAAGGGGTCTACGGGCAATATTAAGACATGTTACAAACTTCGCATCAAAATTAATATACCCTTATTATCTCACAATTTTCAGACGTCAGAGAGATAGCACATCTGGCAATAGCAAATGAGTCTGCAAATGTCCTAAACGTCTGATAATGGTGTAATTATCAAATGGCGGTCTGACAATGATCTGCCATATTGTCAGACAAAATTGTAGGTTCACACAGTCGTAAGACATTAGGGACAATTTTTTCACTGACAGATCTGACAATATTGTCGGATATGGCAATCGTCTGAACATAACTTAAGTGATAAGTTGAACACAGATACAGGTAGAAGAAAGCATCATCAGGCTCAATCCCAATGGAGAATAACAACATACGCCACCCATTAATGGAGAGTAACGAATGACAGATTGTTTCTCCAACCTCTACATCAAAAAGAGGATTTCTGCCTGGTAGTACAATGGACCGTTAGCGAGTCTGAGTGCTCTGAGATTTGGATTTCCTTTTTTTTAAGAAAAAAATAAAAAAAAGCATCTAGTGGAGTGTCTGGGGGTTTTGACCTCAGACTTTTGTTACAGTGAATAAATTTAAATGGTCGAGGGGGATTTTTCTTTTTTATACTATAAAGTGTAAAGTTTACCAAAAAATTGTTTGTGCTTTTGTTTTTTTTATTATTTAAAGAAAAACTATACAAAATTAATACTTACGCATGTAATTTTATTTAAAAAAATTTTTTTTCGTATCTATACGTTGAATTATACCTAAATAGACATAAAAGAATATTTTCTTAAAATGTTGGAGCGTATGAAGGGTCATAACGACCTTGGACAGGTAGAAGAACGTGGAGAGGGGAGAGCGGCAACGGTAGCTGTCGTAATGTAATAAATTAATCATTTAATGTATTCAATTGTTTTATATCACAGTTTTCTAACCATGGATAAATCAAGGACCACTAGTATAACTAATGAGTACAGCTGCATTATCTGTGAAAAATTGGGTTCATCTTCCGCAAAGCAAATCCAGGCGGAGATTCAACTTACGTTCAAAGTATCTGTTTTCCAAAGGTTTGACATATCTGGCAAACTGACACAGGCTTCGAATAACTACGATCCTAAGTCGACGGAGTGGAAAATGCATCGAGGACTTGTCCTCTCAAAAGTCAAGTGAGTCCAAGTGAGACCTGGATGAAGCAGCGTTCTAGCTCAACAAAGTGCTGCTAACCTCCTACGTTAGAAGTTGTGTCAGTAAAACCGGTATGAAGAAACGTAAGGTTTCCTGGTGGAATGACCAACTTGCTAAGCTCGGGAAGAATGTTAGGAAGCTCTTCATCGAGCCAAATAAATAAAATTGTGGGACCATTACAGGATCGCTCTCACAAAATATAACTCAAGATCGAAACGAGCTACATGGACTAAATGCACCGAAGACATAGCAGATATGCCAGTCGCAACGCGTATCTATAAAGCTCTTGGTAAATAGCATACAAACTGTGTAGGATTACAAAAGAAACAGATGGTACCTACACGACGTAACCCGAGGATACTATAAGAAACTTACTTCAGGTTCACTTTCCAGGGTCATCTATCCGTGCTACACACGATAACTCAAACGCCACAGACCCCAAGGCCTTTGTAGCCAGTAGAATCAACAGTTTCTTCTTTTCCCGTAAATTAAAGATTTGAACTCATTGAGATTTAATTTCTTTGTAAAAGGAACACCCAAAAAAACAAGTGTTCTTTTGTCATCATTATCTCCTATAGCTGATACAGCGTTTGAACACCTAAAAAGAGTATATCTACAAATCCAGTTATGGTGAAGAAATGTAGATATTGAAAACGTAGACATTGAAAATTGGGGCTGGAAATATTTTAATAACATGCTTATCCCAATAACAATGAATCAATCAGCAGCCACAGATAATTTATTGCAAAATGTTGTTTTGTAGCTGCAAAAAGGGTTGTGGAGCTGCTTGTGGATGTCGAAAGAGTGGCTTATACTGCAGTGTAGCATGTCTACAGTGCAGCGAAAATACTTGTTTTAAAACTCCGCCAATCATTGAAATAAGTAAAGTTGATGAAAATACTAAAATAGACAAAAATGTAAATTGTTTAAATAAACAAATGATTTCTTTATAATTTTTGTTTTCTTTCATTTTCCTTCATTTATTTATTTTTCTTAATTACTATCTCTATATGAATATATAAATTAACTTAATTTTGGTGTAGAAAAATGTTCTACAGCCTAACATTATGAGGTATTGTATCATTTAAACTATCAAAATTATAAATATTTCATTTTTTTTTTTAATCGAGATCACAATTTTTTTAATAGGTAAACTTTTTTGTATATATTATAAGCTAAACATTCCACTTTGAATTATAAAATTTCATTCACTGTAACGGAAATCCGAGGTTTTCATGTTTTTAACGCCCCAGACACTCCACTAATCATGGGAAATTATTTATCTCCACCACATAATGCGTAATCGGAATTTGCTTTCGTTAACGAATTTCCGGTTAATTCATGCAGATATAGTAATCAATGACACTACAACTGCAGTGCTACGCAGTTGCAAAAAAAAACAAAACAAAAAAATCCAATATTCTCGTATTGCATATTATGAGGTACTAAAGTAGTTCAAACTCTAGTTTGCACTTATCTGCAACGGTTATTTAATTACGAATTAAAAATTCCCTTTGAGTACAAGTGACTACATTGTATCATAGCACTGCCTCATTCTAATTTCCACTCTTTGTGCATTAAGACTTGACATGGAACATTAACTAACTGCAGCTCTAGTGATTGATCACGTAGCAAACAATCCTCGGTCCAATTGCAGTTAATTTCCTCTCGACAGTAATTATGCTTGTCTAAGATGAAGTCTGGTTTATTCTCCATATACGTACCTTAACCTACCCCCGCAAAGTGACGCGTAGAATGCTTAAAGCATTTCACTTTACAACCGCCTCAGTTAAGCAGTACACAAGACAGCGCAACGGTCGCAAAATTATGTTGCCGCTTCTTGTGGAGCTTCTGCAACCTGAGCGCAAATGATCTCTATATTCAATTGGATAATCGATAAAATTGTATTGATTAAGCAATCATATTTCAGTCAATTACAAAATAAATCTAATTAAACTAATCTGCTGGAGTTTCAATCAGCAATCAGCGATCTTATTATTCAATTTACAATAATGATGCAAAGCTGCTACAATTTTTTTAAACTTTTAACAATTAAAGACTACACGTGGACTTGAAGTTGCATTTATCATTGGTTAAACATTTGGAAAAGAGGGTGAAGGAAAGAGAAATAGAATGCCCTAAGTAGGTAAATACAAAAAGAGCGTTCAGTATACCATAAGGTCGCAGTATTCTACATAGGAGAGCAGTTGAATTACATGAGAGTATTCCTGTAGACGCGTGTATCTGACAATTCTCCGCCAAATTGTGCATCTTACAATTGCGAGGACTCCTCTATAGGTAAGAAAATACGTATTTGCATTTCCATATACCCAGCTAATTTATGGATCTGCTCCGGGAAACAATTCCACGGAAATAGGTGCTTGTAATCAGTAGTCCAACACACCAACCACTACACCCTAAGCGAAGTATTTAAACAAAAAGTAGTGGCCTTTATTCTTCAACGACAAATTCATCCGCATTCAAAAGTGTCTGACCCTCATTGACTTCGAAAGAGAGTTCATCAGACCACTCAAGAGCCAACTTCAGGATATCATTGAACCTCTCAACGTCTAGACACCATCGCAACGCATCTGACTTGGAACTAAAGATAATACTCGATATACCTAGGATCACTTTGAAAGATACTTCGACCGCACTGCATCAAATTGAACTCATTTCATATAAACACATAAAGAACCGCAGCACAACAATGGAAGGCAAGGGAACGGCAAGGAACTATAAAAGAGAACCCACGGCCGCGGCACAATAATAGAAATCAATTTCAGGCAATAAACCATTGATCATGCCCATTCAGGCTCATTCGCCGACCGCACAAGATGCTATTCATGGACCCTGGGTCAAAAGAGCTATTAAGTTCACAAAAGTCCTTATCGAGGCTAGATACGAGTAAAATAAAAATGCTTTTTGCATCGCCTTCGTTGTCTCATTTCGGGCCTTACCTATAACTAACTAATTTAATGTGTAGTTGTCTCGTTCTTTTAAATTTGCCTTTACATACTCGTAGATAGGAGTAATTTAGACAACAAGTTTAAGCCCCATTCTAAAGGTGGGATATCGTTTTTTTTATAAATAATTGTGTAATCAATTAATGGAAAAAAAGGCTTTACCTAGCATTTCTAATGCCTAATTGATTGAGCCAACGAAATGAATAGACCGCTCCCTTTCCGCTTGTTTTACCAAATCTTGCGTGCAATCGTGCAAAAATTTGGTCGTGCCACACTATCGTTACTTCCAATTCAAATAAAAACCACAAATCAAAAGAGGCAAACAGTAGGAATGTTGGTTGATTGTTGGGGGACAACTAAACTACACGGCACACGATCGCATCCGATGATCGCGCATCAGTGTTTGAGTGACGTTCTAGGTGTGTACGCCAACATCCGCTGAATGAATATTTAATTCGTACATTAGTCAAAGAATACAATCACTGGTAGACAGAGTGTCGAATGCGGCTATAATTGACATCAACACTTAATCATGTCTAAGCTCGGACTCACCTCATGATTTCATTATAAAAACGTTATGTCCATGAAGTTATTTTTCCTGCTGTTCGGGAAAGAACTAGTATTATGGTAGTAACTTCAGCTTCAGGAAAGAATGAGGAAGAAATTTTGCACCCAACGAGGAGTAGGTACCATGAAGCTAAAAATGATTACTGTTAGAAACGTGACGTTCAATTAATTAGATATCATATCATTTACGATGCACAGTTAAGTGGTCGTGTATTTAGATATGAATGAATCATTGAAAAGTTTTTTTTTTTTGTAAAACGTGCAGTTGAGTGTTTGAAAAAAGAAATTGATTGTTGAGAAACTAAATGTGTTAAGTACATTTTTGCAACTATGTCTTACCTTCAAGTGGCAACCAGCAGGTCTTGTCGACTTAGACTCCTCGCTAGCTTATATGATTAACTAAAGAGTGAATGGCATAGGTCCCACAGAAGCCCCGTAAAAGATGACATTGGTCTATGTGGAATTACTGTTCACATCAAAATTGCGAGGTTGAACGTACAAGTATTATGTCAAACACTCAGGCAACTACAAATATGAGAAAATGGGAAAATGTGTAAGGTATTTTCATCAAAAGGCCTGGATGTGCATCAGAGATCGTGGGTCATTTGGCTGATACTGTTTTCCATTAGTAATGCCAAACCCTTTTCAACTGATTGAATAAAAATCAAAACAAATATCAGAAAAAAATACGAGTTTTCTTGATTAATCAAAATAAAACCTCCAATTGGTAAATCTTGTGTATTCGTTTTTATTAAAAGAAGTGCAAACATGTTTAACAAAAAAATATTATAAAGAGATTCCAATACGTGCTTGCATGTGCAACTTGCTGCACTATGAGTCGGGGGCAGTGGCTCAATGGTTAGTGTGTCGGACACTCAGTTGAATAAGATTGACAATTTCCTTATTAAGGTGACTCGAAGGCACGTTGCAAGGGCGATGGCCAGCGATAATAGCCTGATCTTTGGGGGACAATGAAATGTAAATAGAGAGTACGCTCCGGTCTGGCTTTATCCCGCCGGAGGCATTTAATCATATTGATGCAAAAAGGCTGGTACAGACGAGGGATCCCGTTATTATACCACCGCTACCGCAGCGCGAGAGATAAGCGGCTCATTCGTGGCGGGAACGTCGCCAATGCTTCTGAGCTCCTCCGTTTTAGTACCGCAAAAGCGGAGAGGGATAAATTCGATACAGAAAAGCAATTTGCCAAATTTTGGTGGCTTTTTGAGGGGGGGAGGGGTCAACATGCCCTCCCAAGACGGTGTGTCACTCCAGGTAACATCCGCTTAGTTTATAAGATGCACTACTATAGCTAGGGCGTTTTTGGGAGAGGCCGGACTCGTCAACTTGTGGTAGTGCTTCCGGGAGAATATTGACGCTGTAGGGCTTCAGTTAGCCCCCACCCCATTGTGCGCCGAAACAATTGTTACAGAATTTTATTTTTTTTACTACTGTAGAAATCTAAAAAAAACTTAATAAATGAAGTTTTATTGTACAGCTCAAAAACTAACAAAGGGCTACATCCGTTAACGGCATTGTGATACAAAATATTCTCTGAGCCAAATAATATTTGAGAGAAATTTTGGGCTAAACCCCACTCTGCCCGACCTTCATTCCGCCCGCGTTCCCTAAGTTTTTGTATTTATTTATTTGCATTTGTATTTATTTATCATAATAATTTGCTGTGCAATAAGAACTACATTCTTTAAGAGTGCACAGTTAACATGTGGATATACATGGCGACATATTTTACGTTTATAGAAAATAATAATAATAATAAAACAATAATAAAAAATAAAAAAAACAAATATGGGAACATTTAAAGTAAAACTAAATTAATAAATAATATGGACATTGTCCTTAAAAAGAAAAGTTAAGTTACGTTAGACGGGAAAAACCTCAATGAAGAGTACTAAGATAAGAAAAGACTAAAGACAAAAAACTCCTGTGATTGACCTTGGTTCTTATATTATGAGGGCGAATGATTAAAAAGGCGAATGGCATGAATGAAAAATTGCCTACGTGGTATCGTGCAAGTGTAAACATTAGGCCTGATACCACTAGAACGAAGCGACAGAGAGAAAACGATTTTACTGTACAGATAAGATGGTTGTTTTTCGTTTAAAATTTTAAATATCATTGCACCAGCCCTAAAATTTAAAAACTGCTCAAGACTGCATACCAATATTTGTCGAGAGTGGCTCGATACATGATCGTATCTACGTAGATTGAATACAAATCGTGCGATTGAATTGAAAGCAAAGTTTAGCCTACGCCTGGAGTTAGCATCTGTGCTAGCAAACAACTCACAGCCATACATGATCAAGGCCGTAGCCAGACAATTATTTAGGGGGGGGGGGGGGGGGGTATATTTTTTCCATACACCAATCAGTGTGTACCTTTCTGAATGTTACCTAGATGTGATAAATAAAACTAATACAGCCCATTTTAGCCGAAAATCGACCAAACACGATTTTTAATTGGGAATATGGTACTATACTATATATAACAAAAAAACATGACATTACGATGATAGGGAAGTAAAAAAAATGTGTTGGAAAATTCTGTTCGTCCGTCTGCCTGTTTGCAGATCAGCAGCCTAAGCGGATGGGCCGATTTGCAAACTTGGTTCATAGTGCTTATTTAGTAGTCTCAAACTAGGCGTTGTTAAAATTGGAATTTTAGCTCTAAAACAATGGTATATGTCATATAACGGTTTGTCAAAACTTAATTTTTCTAAAAACAGCCTTAACGATTTATCTCCTATAGAACCGATATTTTAACATCAGAATTTCTCGCTAACAACAAAACCGATTTCAATTAAATTTAAAATTTAGGAAGGCTTTTATGATCAAATTTATACATAACTTTTTTGGTTTTTTGAATATTCTAGAGACGGGTATATTGAATTTTTACAGATTTTTTTCCAGATCAAAACTACAGATTTCCTTGTATTGAAATATGTAGGTACTCAAAAAATTGCAAAATGTTTTTCAAAAATTAAAAAAAAACCGGTCTAAAAAAAGCTGCTTTAACGATTTTCAATATTTTTTTTCCTAGGTAGACTATTGCTAATAAAATACTATTGCATACTTAGTTTTTCCAAGAAAACTCTCAAACAAATTTGAAAAACTAAAAGACTTTTCTAATATTTTTTTAAATAATTTTAAGTTATTATTTATTAGGTACATGATGACGAATGATGATCATTTTTTAAGATTTTATCACTACAAAAAGTATTACATAACATGTAGGTAGGAATCATTTTTATAAAATTAAATTTAATCTTCTGGCCTTCTGCGCTGCAAATATATCTAAAACTTCCTCAGTGTCAATTTCAATTTGTTGATGAATTCACATTACCGCAAATTTTAGATAAATTTTTAGACGTTTCATTGTCGAAAATGTTTTTTCCGGTGTACATGTTGAAACCAGTAGTGTCGCCAAAATTTTAAGAAGCTTGTGGATGTCAGGAAACAGATCCTTATTGTATTTCCCAAAAGCTGTTATTGCACTCTTTGAACGCTCTATATCTTTTTTTGTATGGCGTTTTGTCTTCCATAGCGTAAATTCAGCTTTAAAAGTATCATTTCATTTTCATTTAATAAAATTCTTTATTTACATATAATAGATTATTTTAACAAAATTCATAGAATTTACATAGACATGGCGATTATGTCGTCTGTCGGGTGAAACATTTCAAAAATAAAGATAAAAAAAAAAACATACATATACATATAAGCAAAGTTAACAGTTTGTTTTAAGTTAAATTTAATTAATTTGAAGAATGTGGAAGAACATAAGAGGAAGAAAGTTATCTGAATCAGCATATTCACAATATTTACTTTAGTTCAATAAAAGGTAAACTGTCTGTAACTATTAAAAATATTAAATTGATTACAAAGTTTCGAAACTATTTCGGTAAGAGAGAGCATGCTTGCGGTACTGAAGTAAAATAGGCCAACAAAAAGAGTCATTCAAGATGTCTCTACACACACTAATAGAAAACTATCTGACATTGAAATAAAACCTGCGGATTTCTTGCAAAAGAGGGCAAACAGCGAGAAAATGGTAGATATCCTCTCTCTCATTTCTGTTACAGAGGGTACACAGATCAGAGGTCGAGTTTCTATGGGGTAAGAAATTGAGGTTGAGAATTTCAACCCTAGCCGTAAAAATGGTACTTATGGAAGAAGCAGAGTGAACATTAGAAAAGTAGCTATTATCCAAACGATGGCTTAATTTTTTGTAAATATGTCTTGAGTTCGAGGAGGATGCGCGGGCCAGGCATTGCAGATACTTCGTTTCATCAATTTTAGCTATCATATCAGAGAACATTCCGTTCCATTCATCAACGTTCGAATCACTCAGATTTAGGCTTACTTCGTGGGAGAGCGCAAGTTGGTTCCATTCCTTGAACGGGGAAGCATTAGTTCGGAGGAGAGACGCCAATATTGTGTTGTGTAAGTTGTTACCATTCCTCCTCATAACTCTGGTGATATATTCTGAGTGGGCTTTTAGATTCTGGATGTAAATCGGGGCAATTCCAGACTCCACATGTATCGCTTAAGTCGGTGTGGAGTTTGGTAGTTTGAACAAACGTTTGAAAAAGAAACGTTGAACTTTCTCGAATTCTTCAAAAGAAATGTAACCAAATGCCTTTTAAATACCTTTAAAAGTATCCAATCCAAAAAACATTTATAAAATTTGAAGTTTTCTTCGTTATAATTTTGTTTGTTTTTGCCAAGGATCGATGGAATCAAAATGCACAAAGAGGAAAGTATGGACTTATGGTTTTCAAATCTCATTTTAAGCTTACTTAAAAAGTCATCTAAAAGAGGAATCATTATACATACTTATCCTAAAATAGGTTTCAGGATCTGTTGTACTCATGTTTTGTCTGTGCTGCTGCCTTGACACAATTCGTGAAATTTTAAGTTTTTCATCCACAACATTTACTAAGTTTTGTGCAGACTCAAAAATTGTTTTGAATTCCGGAATGATGTTCCTTGGAATGTGTTTGTTATTAATTCCACATGTTCCAATCCAGACACTAAGTCGCATGGAGGGGATTGTAAGATCTTACAAAGTGGTAATGTATATGTAAATAAAACACTCGTACAACACAAACTTACTGCAAAATCACTAGCTGAAATAGATCTTAAGAAGCAACTCGCCTTCGATGACGTATCAGAGTCCTTATCACTACACAACTCTTCCAAAGCATCAATTATCGCTTCAAAAGCGTGTTTCACACATTGCTGTTAAATTTTTCCATTTATTTTGAGGATAATTTTGTTTAATCATTTCCTGCAACTTAATGTGTGCGCTTTGCCGCTAATTTAAAAAAAAATTTCAACGGATTTTTTGGTACCAATAGTGTTGCGAATAGGCTGAATTCGACAAGAATGCCCAAATGCCAAGTTT
The DNA here is from genome assembly GCA_949715645.1 of Portevinia maculata. Taxonomy (NCBI): domain Eukaryota; kingdom Metazoa; phylum Arthropoda; class Insecta; order Diptera; family Syrphidae; genus Portevinia; species Portevinia maculata. The sequence continues at coordinate 105,219,697 of OX454525.1, forward strand.
AGAGAGTGTACGCTACAATACACGTATAAGGCTTCTGGATGAGACTCGCGTACTACAGGTCTGAACTCCGTTAATACTGCCTGTCATGGCTTAAAACAAAAATCAGAAATTTTTAACATAATCAATAATTATTTGAGTACAAATTTCATACTGATGCGGAAAAGTATGATTTACAGATGCATTTTTAAAAATTCGGGGGGGCTCAAACCCCTGTGATCCCCCCCTGGCTACGGCCTTGTACATGATTAGTGGTACGATCAATTGAGTTTGATAGTAGTAGGTAAGTTGTCCCGACAAACTGACAGACCCCGCAGAGCACTATAAATTTTGGGTATCACAGAGTTAATGTGGTCACTCCAAGTGAGGTTATTGTTAAAGATAATGCCAAGGTTTTTAATCTTTGACACCATTTCTACTTGAATACCATTTAATAAAATTGGAGGAAGGCGAGACGAAAGTAAATGCTTATTAACTTGGATAGATTTTGTTTTAGAGGGATTTAGGAGAAGCCTGTTATCAGAAGACCACCTGACTATAGAAGCGAGGTCCTCATTCATTCTTTCCACAGCGTCGTCCATCAAACCAATTGGAAAATGAATATAAATTTGTACATCGTCAGCATAAATATGAAAACGACAATTTTTAATCACAAGTGGTAGGTCATTAATGAACATAGAGAATAACAAAGGACCGATTATTAAGCCTTGAGGCATGCCACAGTGAACTGGTAAGACAGATGATAAGGACTGATTGGGGAAGACGGATTGAACTCTTTTAGTTAAATAAGACAGTATTAACTTTACAGAAAGGTGGGAAAAATGAAAGTTAGTCAGAAGTTTATTACAAAGTATATCAGGACGAACAGAATCGAATGCTTTCAACCAACGTTACCAGAGTTATTTCATCCTGATCCATAGCTTCCCGTATATCATCTGTGACTTTAAGCAAAGCGGTTACGCAGCTGTGACCAGCGCATAGGCGTTAACAAGTTTTTTGATTGGAGATAATGTTTAATTTGAGCACAAATAATTGATTCAAAGTTCAAACGCTTTAGATAGAAAAGGTTGAAAACACACCGGATAAATCAAAACGTATTTTTTTGTTTCGTGAAACAAGAGAACATTGTTTCTTATGAGAGTACACACACCAAATAAAACGAAATAAAAAACAGGTTTTTGTTTCGGTGGTGGTTGTCGAAAATACATGCCATTGTATACGAGCAACACACACCGAATGCAACAAAACTGTTTCGACCCAGCGTTGTTGACGATATTGCCTACTTTCTTATGGCACAACACACACCAAATGAAACGAAAAATAAAAATATAGGGACGGGCTACAGTCCGCTTGGGCGAACTGTTGGATACCCTATTCTTATTCCTATCCCTCATAAGTGGGCGTGACAAAAGTCTAAGTATGGTTGAATTGTTAAGAACGCTTTACATATTTTGTTATATAACATTTAAAGGATTTTATCAAAAAAAAACGCTCCCTAGCTCAAACTTGGGTGTTTCAATAAAATTGTTTTATTTAATTGTGGGCGTGTCAGTAGGCGGATTTAAAAAAATTAACACATGAGCATAAAGCGTCCCTTGAGAGTATATATTATAAATTTCAGCTCCCTAGCTCACTTTGAATTTTCAAAAAAAAAAAATAATAATAATTGTGGGCGTGCCAGTGGGCGGATTTTGAAAATATTTACACATAAGCATAAAGGGCCCATAGAGAGTATATACTCGTATTATAAATTTCAGCTCCCTAGCTCAAACTTTGGATTTTCAAAAAAATTGTTTTATTTATTTGTGGGCGTGTCAGTGGGCCGATTTTGAAAATATTTATACATGAGCTTAAAGGGCCCATAGAGAGTATATATTAAAAATTTCAGCTCCCTAGCTCAAATTTTGGTTTTTCAATAAAATTGTTTTATTTTTTTGTGGGCGTGGCAGTGGGCGGATTTTGAAAATTTTATATCCCGAGCAGTTTTAGGAGTCATAGAGCATATATAAAAAATTTCAGCTTCCTAGCTCAAAATTCGATTTTTTCCAAAATTTTGTTTTTTTGAGTTTGTGGGCGTGTCTGTGGGCGGATTTCAAAAATTCGTAAACTTGATTATTTCGGGACCCTAGAGAGTATATGGTTAAAATTTCAGCTCTCTAGGTCCAGTTTAAAGGCCTAATTTTTGCCGACGGACGGACGGACGGACGGACGGACATGGCTAGATCGACATTACTATCGATGCTGATCATAAATATAGTAACTTTTAGGGGTCTACGGGCAATATTAAGGTATGTTACAAACTATGCGTCAAAATTAATATACCCCTAGAATAGGGTATAAACATAGGGACGGGCTACAGTCCGCTTGGGCGAACTGTTGGATACCCTATTCTTATTCCTATCCCTCATAAGTGGGCGTGACAAAAGTCTAAGTATGGTTGAATTGTTAAGAACGCTCTACATATTTTGTTATATAACATTTAAAGGATTTTATCAAAAAAAAAACGCTCCCTAGCTCAAACTTGGGTGTTTCAATAAAATTGTTTTATTTAATTGTGGGCGTGTCAGTAGGCGGATTTAAAAAAAAGTAACACATGAGCATAAAGGGCCCCTAAAGAGTATATATTATAAATTTCAGCTCCTTAGCTCACTTTGAATTTTCAAAAAAAAATAAAAATAATAATTGTGGGCGTGCCAGTGGGCGGATTTTGAAAATATTTACACATGAGCATAAAGGGCCCATAGAGAGTATATATTATAAATTGCAGCTCCCTAGCTCAAACTTTGGATTTTCAAAAAAATTGTTTTATTTATTTGTGGGCGTGTCAGTAGGCGGATTTTGAAAATTTTTTATCCCCAGCAGTTTTAGGAGTCATAGATCATATATAAAAAATTTCAGCTTTCTAGCTCAAAATTCGATTTTTTCCAAAATTTTGTTTTTTTGAGTTTGTGGGCGTGTCTGTGGGCGGATTTCAAAAATTCGTAAACTTGATTATTTCGGGACCCTAGAGAGTATATGATTAAAATTTCAGCTCTCTAGGTCCAGTTTAAAGGCCTAATTTTTGCCGACGGACGGACGGACGGACGGACATGGCTAGATAGACATTACTATCGATGCTGATCATAAATATAGTAACTTTTAGGGGTCTACGGGCAATATTAAGGTATGTTACAAACTATGCGTCAAAATTAATATACCCCTAGAATAGGGTATAAACAAAAGCAAAACAAGAAAACGTGTTTCGTTGCCGATAGCTGACCTGTTGTTTTTTGCAAAACATTGTGGGGCTTTTCTTAATACTTTTTTAAAGACGCATCGACTTGATCTTCGTTGCGTATAACTTTTTACTACGTGCAGTGGTACCTGATTTACTTTTTAAAATGGTTTATGGCTGGTTTTTCTGATTAATTTTTTTAATTATTACAAATAATTATCAACCTCTACAATTACCCTTCAGTCAAAAATATGAGAGTGTCCCTACTCATTATATGGATATACTCTGGTTTACTCTGTGCGCAAATTTTAACAAATATGAACTTAGATGGAGAAAAATTATTTTTTTAATTGAGGCAAGAAGCCCTATCTATAATCCAAGAAATAATAAATTTTATCAATTCACTGGTTAACAATCGGTAAATTATACATCTCAAAAAATAACAAAGGACTACGTCCGACGATATTTGGTTTTGGAAGTTGACGGCTTTGTGATACATGAATCAAAATATTCTCTGAGCCAAATAAGGTTTGAGGGAAATTTTGAGCTAAACCCCAATCTGCCCCGACCATCATTCCGCCCGCGTTCCCTAAATGGAAAAAAGTAAAAGTGAGCATAGTGCCTGTACTGCTTTCTGCTTTGTATAATCATCGCACTAGAGGGGTGGATAGGCAAGAATATCAAACTTGTGTTGAAATAACATACTGCTGGCATTAGGATACATTAGATTATAGCAAAATAATAATGAAAGATTGTGCGTTGTATTGTTTATATCCAGTGTTGTTGGTCGTTTTCTAACGGGACAAGGTTCATTCACCAAAAACGTAAAGTAATTACGGCCAAAATAACACAATTTCGCGGCATTGCGATTTCTATCCTATCTTAAGTCGAGTTCGTTTAACTGAATTGCCTAAAAAATTTTACTAAAGTAGTATTTTCATTTATTCGAACTTCTGATAACTTATATATATATTCAACCGAATCTCCTAAATAAAAAAATGTATTAGGCAATAACGTCTCATGTAGGTCCTAAAACCTAGCTTCCCCAACCATTTGCTTGTGCGAAGTGGAAGGTACCTCCAATTTTAAGCCGAACCCGAACCGCAAATTTGAAAAGCTCTGCAAGAGGTGGGGCAGTGGAAAAAACGTTTAGATGTTACTTGGGCCGGCGGGAATTGAACCTGAGAATTTTAGATTAGTAGTCCAACACACTAACCTCTGCGCCACTGCGCCCAACCGAAGCGCCTACAACGAAAAAAAAACAACAATTAAGCAATATGGAAATACAAGGAATACCAGTCACAGCGTTTTTATACATTATAATTTTCTTATTATATTACTAGCTGTGTCCTTGGTATGCGAAGACCATCAAAATATGCACCAATGTCGTTTTTTTTATAAATTAGCTCCTAGCCTTGGACCTTTTCCGAAACAAATACAATAAATACAAAAATAATTAAAAGTATGTAGTTTTCTTTTAGTATTTTTTTTAATTCCTATTCATACCCAAGGGCCAACACAAAGAAAGTTTACTTAAGGTTTAATATAAGAGTAACTCGTATTATTTCCGTCTTTGCACTTCAAACGTCGATGATTCCATATGAGAGACACCTGTTAGCTGATATCTAAAAGTGTAAGGTATGCGTAAAAACGAACGAACATCGAAAAATTGTATTTGCCTTGGACAACCGACACTGACATCTGCACTTAAGAAAACTTAAAACTAATAGATAGAGAGAGATAAAGTAAAGTGGGAAGGTTATGATCTTTAAATCATAAACTGATCCCGATTGCCTCGCATGTTAATAATCAATGAAGTATTTTTGAGGCTCTGAGGACCTGTTTTGTGAACTGCAATAGTTTATTTCGCAATCCTTGCGCATTCAAATGTTTCCTTGCTGCTTTGTTTATTAATCTGACACACATCATTCAAGGTTAAAGTGCGTAATCCGCATATGATGTAATACGAAGTTAAAAGTTTAGGATATTTTGTATTCTAAAAGCTGGTATAAATTTGAACAGAAAGTGTTTGCATAATGATAATTATTCCAAGAAAAGCACATTTATGTAGTGAATCAAAGTTCCATAGCACATTTTTCTCAAGAATAGACAATGCATCACTTTCATGACACAGATCTTCTAAGCCGCTGACCATATGCGGAAAAGTTATCGAAGGTAGGCTTTTGCGTGAACCGCAAGATCATATTGTCAATTGAACAACTATGGACTACGTCGTTGACTATGAATCACAATCACAACTGCACGTGTGTACAGTCCGGTTCAATTGATTAGAAGCACTTGAATATTTACCAAATAACAATTTTTTTAAATATGTATTAAAAAGAAAATATGTGTATAGAAGACAGAGCATTACATCAAAAATGTTCCACATTTCAGCTTTCTAACTGGAATTTTGATTTTTTCGATAAAACGTCTTATGTTTAATACTGGGCCGATTAAAGTATATGTTCCAAACTAGCTTTCTCGCTCGAATTTTAGTGACTCAAAATTTGTGACGGACGGACATGGCTAGATCGACATAACTTCCGATGTGTATTGCAATATAGTAACTTTTGAATGCCTACGAGTAATATTTAGGTAAGTTACAAACCATAAGTCAATATATGTACACTTAAGAAAGGGTATGAAATGTAGTGATTTGTGGCCTTATTAGTAACTTTATATTTATTTTTACTAGGGGTCGCCCCGTGGTCGACAATTTTTTCTATAAGTTCATTCCCCCTCTCTCTCTGTCTCTCTCTCTCCCACTCTCTCTCTACCCTCAAGCACAAAACTTAAACTGTGCGCATACAATGGCGTTGCTCGTGGTTGTTACTGCTCTGTGAACGGAGTTACTACAACAAATGCATGCACATATGAAAACGCCCTTCGCGGCTAAGTCGCCTGTTCGCGCGTTTATTGACGTTTATTGACAAAGTCGCCTGTTTGTTTTTATACCCTATTCTAAGGGTATATTAATTTTGAAACATAGTTTGTAACATACCTTAATAATATTGCCCGTAGACCCTTAAAGTTACTATATTTATGATCAGCATCGATAGTAATGTCGATCTAGCCATGTCCGTCCGTCCGTTCGTCGGCAAAAATATGCCATTAAACTGGATCTAGAAATAATCAAGTTTACGAATTTTTGAAATCCGCCCACAGACACTCCCACAAACTCAAAAAAACAAAATTTTCGAAAAAATCGAATTTTGAGCTAGAAAGCTGAAATTTTTTATATATGATGTATGAGTCCTAAAACTGATCGGTAAATAAAATTTTCCAAATCCGCCCACTGACACGCCCACAATTAAATAAAACAATTTTATTGAAAAACCAAAATTTGAGCTAGGGAGGTGAAATTTATAATATATACTCTCTAAGCGCCTTTCAAGCTCATGTCTAAATATTTTCAAAATTCGCCTACTGACACGCCAACAATTAAATAAAACAATTTTATTGAAAAACCAAAGTTTGAGTAAGGGAGCGTTTTTTTACAAAAGCTTCGTTTTTTTTAATAAAATCCTTTAAATGTTATATAACAAAATATGTAGAGCGTTCCGCATAATTCAACCATACTTAGACTTTTGTCACGCCCACTTATGAGGGATAGGAATAAGAATAGGGTATCCAACAGTTCGCCCAAGCGGACTGTAGCCCGTCCTTATGTTTTTTGTTTGGCAGATCACTATCTACCTAATACCTTTCAAATCCAGTTTGTTTGTGTTTTCTTCCTCACACACTAACAATTGACAATTGAGTGAGAATAAGGCAATAATAACCAAAATAGTTTACAATTTGTATTTGTTTTTTTATTTTTCATACATAAACCTTTTAATTAACAATAAGTGATTCTATATGATATCCGATTCGTTACTACTAATTTAACTTAAAAAATCTAAATAACAATTCAAACATTTTTTTTGATCTTACTAATTGTAAAGTGATCAATGAACATTTAAAATTTCTCTATATACCTACTATGTTTTTTGTAAAAACTCTGTCATCTTTATAAAGTTTTCCCTGTCCATTTTCTTCATTAACGTAAAATGTTAAACCATTAAAAGACCTTACTCTACTACAAGCAACATATAGCTGACCGTGTGAAAACACTGGTCGCCTCAACATTATTCCAATTTTATTAAAAGTTTGTCCTTGCGATTTGTTTATCGTCATGGCAAATGCAGGTATAACAGGGAATTGTGTTCTTTGAAATTGAAAGGGTAACACAGTTCCCGAAAAAGTCAAATTAATTCTTGGTATCAAAATTCGTTTTTTCACTGCTGTTCCCGTTAATACCTCACAATAAGTATTGTGGTGCATGCGCTTAACCATCAACCTTGTTCCATTAACTAAACATTGAGCTGTATTTAAATTACGTATTAACATAACAACGCAATTTTCCTTTAAAGTTAACTTATGTGGTGGCATCCCGCTTATTGTTAATAAATTTAAAAATTCTATTGGAAAATCATTTGTATTTATAACGTTTTCCATTATTTTATCGTAACTGTTGTACGTTTTTTTTTTGTCCATCGATACGGTTCAAAATATCACCATTAATGAGAGAGCAATCTTCATTCGTTGGTGCTAAAATTGCTCGCTTAAGCACTTCATCCGACAAAATTGTCTCTCTTATATCATCGTAAATGTCTTCAATGATATTACTCATATTTCCGATTGCACTCTGTGGTATCTCAATGATATCTTCACCAAATAAATCATAAGTAGTCAAATGTCCATCTCCCATTTTTTTAAAATTTTTTATAAAATCCACTTCTTCGGGAAGAGCTCGCATATTTTGATTGAACTTAACTTTATGGAATTTATGAAATTCCTCCCAACTTATAATACAATTTTCTATCAAAACTGATCTTGATACATGAGGTACAACGGGTAGAATTTGGAGTAAATCACCACATAATAAGACAGATTTGCCTCCAAATAATTTATCTTTTTCTTCACCTGAAGCTAAATCTCTCAATAACTTGTCTATTACTTTAAGTGCAATTTTCGGACACATTGAATATTCATCTATCAATATCAAAGATGCTGCACTTATAAAACGCCCTTGACTACTATTTGGTCGCACATTGGCTGAAGAATTTTCTAAAATAGGTATGGGCAATTTAAAAACATTGTGTAACGTATGACCATTTGTAAGTAAAGTTGATGCAATTCCACTGTAAGCGGTAGCTATGCAACGTAAATTTAACGCATTCATTCTATGGATGATTGCAGTTTGCACAAATGTCTTTCCACATCCAGCATGCGCTGACAGACAAAACATAAATGAACTGTTCGTCAAATACGTCCACAGTATCTATATCATTGACTGACAAATTTCTTGGCACAGGTAAATTAAATGCTTCACAATTTAAGTTATGAATAATTAAAACCTCCTCAATCTCAAATAAAGTAAGGCCACTGTATAATATGAACGCAGTCAAACTCCAAATGTACCGGTTCGAATGTGGTTACGGTTCTAAAAATCTAATGATGATAATTGAGATGACTGAATTAAAAAAAAAAAACATTTAGATAGATAGATAGATAGATAGTTTTATTCATTTCATACTTAAACTACTAACAATATTAATGAAAGAGAAATATAGAATAATAGTAATCATTCTTTAACTACAAAGTTAGTGGTGAATGATACAGCAAATATTTAAAAATTCAAAAGGTATCTGATGTGGGGTTACAATCAGTGTATTGGTTGCTTATAAATAATTATTTATGTATATCTTAGGCAAGAGATCTTTGCACATGTTTCTATTTTTTACTTACAATCTGAAATGTATTCACAATGAACAATAAAACAAAGCACTTGTTGTTGTTTACACTTGTTTTCACAATTTTTTTGTTTAGTTTGTTATTTTTCACTTAAAAAAAAACTTAGGCCACTGTATAATATGAACGCAGTCAAACTCCCAACTCCGGTTCAAATGTGAGTTTGTTATTTTTCACTTAAAAAAATAAAAAAATTAGCAAAATGCATTTATTTGACCGTTTTTGGAGTAGAGAGCAGATTATTGCCCCACACAGCAATGTTGTTGTTTTGGTAATTTCATCCAATTCGCTTTATTTTACCTGCTGTATTTCATAATTTGTGTTATAAATATATGTGGATGATTTTTGTATTGTGAACTTCTATGTATTTTTCTCTATCCAAATATGTAATATAGTGTTGGCATATCTATGTTACGAATAATAGCAAAAATGGATGGAAACACGTTATAGGCAACTCCGTATTAATATATAGATAGATTTTCAAGTAACTTCAAGCATTTTCAAGTACCTTCAAGCATTTTCAACTAACTTCAAGCATTTTCAAGTAACTTCATCACATGATATAAAATTTTTCCGTTCAGATTGGCAGATTATTGCCTCACACAGCAATGTTGTTGTTGTTGTAATTGTAATTTGATCCAATTCGCTACTTTTCATCTGCTGTAATTCATAATGTGTGTTATATATGTGGATAATTTTTTTTTGTGCACTTCTACGTACTGTCCCCTACCCAAATATATATAGTGTTGGCATATCTATGTGAAGTATTATAGCAAAAAAGGGGGTAAACACGTTATAGGCAACTCCGTATTAATACTCGTATATAGATGAGGCCAATGTGTTTTCGTCTGATAAAGTTGGCGTGGGATTCTGTGGGACGGTTCCTTTCGTTGGGTACGTTAACTTCGACGGATCCGTCGAAACAACGGATACTACGAATTCTATGCGCAGGGCCCATAAGTTCCGCAAATGGGCTCTCAAAATTCCCTATCGGTGAATAAAATATATGAAACATAGAAATGGCATTACCTGGGCCGAAGTTGGCGAGCAATATGTCACGGAATTATGTGAGTTTTGCATTATTATTATGTTCACATTAATCACTGGCGTATTGCTTGCTAACGGATGGATGCGGTTATTCGGCCACTGATGTTTATTTGCAACATTGTTGTGTAGAGATGGGTGAAATGAAATTTTTCAGGGAACCAAAAAAATGCATTTATTACGTTTTCTAGCAAGGCCATAGCCAGAAAAAAATGTTCGGTGAAGAATTTAAATTATATATGTATTTAATCAGGCAGCTTTTGTTTCTTTTTTAACTAATATAATAAGAAATCTATGGTCTTGGGGATGATATGGGTTACATGTCAAAATAACACACATCATCTCAACATTTGTCAACTCAAGACACAAACTCAACGCACACCATCTCAACACACACTATCTCAACACATACCAACTCAAGACACGGAGGTCGGAAAACCGACATCCCGACATCCCATAAATCCAAAATCACGAAAATCCAATATCCCGAAAACCCAAAATTCCGAAAGGCCAAAATTCCGAAGTATCACAAGTAAATCCCTTAAACGCATTAATCGCTATGGGGTGTATGCGGCCGCCCTGCAGCCCCCTGCTTGTTATCACTGTTGTATTTGGAGTGCGAGGTTGGAAATGTGAAAATATAAGCTCTTCGATCCCCTCTTTGTTTAAGCCTTGTTTGCTTCGGATTCAGGTAGTTGCGTCAGGCAGATTACTCTGCCATCTCCGACTCACAAAAATTATTTGCTCCTTACTTCACATTTAAGGAAACTAAGGGTCGCCCCATGGTCGAAATTCGACCAATTTATTCTATAAGTTGAAAAAGAAAAACAAAGTCGACTGTTATACATATTAATCGGAGAATAAAATTTTTCGACATTGCATTCTCTGATTTCACATGATATACAATTTTTCCGGCATTTTCAAGCAACTTCAAGCATTTTCAAGTAACTTCAAGCATTTTCAAGTAACTTCATGATATAAAATTTTTCCGTTCCGATTGGCAGTCTATTGCCTCACACAGCAATGTTGTTGTTGTTGTAATTTCATCCAATTCGCTTCATTTTACCTGCTGTAATTCATTATGTGTGTTATATATGTGGATAATTTTTGTATTGTGCACTTCTATGCATTGCCCCCTACCCAAATATATATAGTGTTGGCGTATCTATGTGACGCATAATAGCAAAAAAGGGGGGAAACACGTTATAGGCAACTCCGTATTAATATATAGACTAGGGGTCGCCCCATGGTCGAAATTCGACCAATTTATTCTATAATTTGAAAAAGAAAAACGAAGTCGACTGTTATACATATTAATCGGAGAATGAAATTTTTCGACATTGCATTCTTTGATTTCACATGATATGAAATTTTCCCGGCATTTTCAAGTAACTTCAAGCACTTTCAAGTAACTTCAAGCATTTTCAAGTAACTTGAAGCATTTTTAAGTAACTTCAAGCATGTCCAAGTGATTTCAAGTATGTTCAAGCATTATCAAGTAACATCAAGTTTTCAAGCATTTTCAACTAACTTCAAGCATTTTCAAGTAACTTAAAGTAGCTTCACGCATTTTCAGGTAACTTCAAGTAACTTCAAGAATTTTCAAGTAACTTCAAGTATTTTCAAGCATTTTCAAGTAACTTCAAGTAACTTCAAGCATTTTCAAGTACCTTCAAGCATTTTCAAGTAACTTCAAGCATGTCCAAGTAACTTCAAGCATTTTCAAGTAACTTCAAGCATTTTCAAGTAACTTCAAGCATTTTTAAGTAACTTCAAGCATTTTCAAGTAACTTCATGATATAAAAATTTTCCGTTCCGATTGGCAGATTATTGCAATGTTGTTGTTGTTGTAATTTCATCCAATTCGCTTCATTTTACCTGCTCTAATTCATAATGTGTGTTATTTATGTGGATAATTTTTGTATTGTGCACTTCTATGCATTGCCCCCTACCCAAATATATATAGTGTTGGCATATCTATGTGACGTATAATAGCAAAAAAGGGGGGAAACACGTTATAGGCAACTCCGTATTAATATATAGAAGATGACGGGGCGTCCATGCAAAAGCACTCTTACTGAAAATGTGTAGTTGAGCTTCCAATTTGATCTCTATGCAAAAAAAAACTGTTTTAAGTGCGCTTTGCAGCTGTTTTTTCGTTTGAGGACAAATCTAGAGACTCTCTCGAGTCGACTATCTCATAAGCTTATCTTTGCCGTTGATTCATGTGGGTGGAAAGAGCTATTTTGCAAGCTCATCTCAGAATCTTCCGTTTATCTTGTGATGTTTGAGCTTTAACAAAACTTACCCGGTGATTGCTGCAATAAGATTAACGATTTTATAAATCGATTCGCGAACAATAACGTAGATTTTACTAGCAATTTCGAGCTTTAAAAATCCTACTTCTCTTTCCTCAATTATTGTCCTCAGCTCAGAGCATTGAAAACACAATCCTTTCAATATTTAAGTATAAGCATTCCGAAGGAACGGACTCGACACATGTATTTGCGAACTGCGTCTTATCAAGTGAACCGAAATCGTTAGGTTACTCTCCGCTTGTATTCATGTATATTTTATTGAGTATTGACTAATTTATGTCCTATATACAGTCAATATGTCTGTCTTTAAAAGGGTTATTTTTCAGTTGCATCTATTCAAGTGAACCCGAGTGTATGTATAAAAAAAAGCAATCTAACAATATTTGCACGACGACTGAGTCGACGGTAAATATTGTCGTCGTCTAAAAGGCTTACTAAAATGCAAATATCAACTCGCAAACCTAATAATTTTGCCTAAAATCTGCAGATACATTATCTCCGAGTCATCTTTATCTGTTTTGCGTGCTGATGCGAAAAAGTGTTTGAACTTCAATAAACCGATATGATATCGATTTATAAAAAAATGTGTTTAAAATTTTCAGTCGTAGTTAATGCAAAGAGATTCGGATAAAAAGCATACATTGGGACATTAACAACAACAAAAACACCTCATCCATTCAGAAAATTAAACAATCTCATTTCTGAGCAAGAATTAGATAGTGAGGCACTAACTGACTCGCCCGATTAGACGCACAAAGTATTAAGAAAGACACAAATCAGATGTATAATTGGAATTAAATCTTGTTCTTGCATTGATGGTGTTCCTAAAAAAGAGCGTTTGTCTCGCTTCATCGAGAATGTAATCTTCTTAACGTCCATGCTGATAAGTAGGCCCGACCCTGTTATAATCCGGCATTCAGCGTTTATCTGCTTAGCATTACTATAATTAGTCGACGTGATCAGGTCAATAGTTTTTTTTGATTCAAATTTCACTTCAACACAGACAAGGCCCTTCTTCTGTGTTGTGTCGGCGCCAAGATTTAGGTCATCAAATCTTGGTCGATTTATTTTTAATTCTGAAAAAGGGTGACAATAAGCTCAAGTCAAACACTTACTTTAAGAAATTGAAATGGGGACTAGTAATTATAATATTAATTTTGAAAAGTTCAAAACTAATGTATGTACCTATAAATGTTGTTATCAATAGGCTTATATTGACTACCTCAAATGGGCTTTGTTACGGTCAATTTGTAATGTTTATTGACTGGGCTTTGCGTATCTGCGAGATGATAGATGAATGCGCGTGGGATTTTGTTGTTCTTCGGAATATATATTACAATTTATTAGGTACAATTTTCGGATACGCTCATTCGAATGAAGAACAAAGGTAAGTGCCTCGTTTGTCGCATGTATTAAGATACATTTGTGTTACAAAGGAGATCTAAAAACAATGGCATAAACGATCCTTACGCTTATAAAAGGTTTTTACATATATTGTATGTAGCAGACGATGTTCAAAACTGAGCAGCCCTTTCTAAGAAGTATTGATTTTTATAACATATTCAGTGTTTTTCTTTATTTGGAATATTCCGAATGAGCCATTTGCGTTACTTTGTTCAATGGAATATTCCAGATAGTCCATTTCATTGTTTCTTAATTCTGTCTGGAATACTTGGAAAGCATTCTTCTTTTTTCCTAGATTAATGTGGAATAAAAAGAATATTCACTCGCTTGGCGGATACACATTATCAACAAAAATTGAAGCAACGGCAAAAAATCAAATGGCATAAATGAAAAGTTTATTGTCTTTTTATATTTTAACTAGCTGGTACCCGGAGTGCGTTCCTGCGCCATACAGAAATCCATCTATTTTTTTAAACTTCACAAAAACACTTTCGGCCCAATACACAGGATTGCCTAAAAACTTGTAAGTACTTAATCGGTTCGGTAAATTCGAAGTCTATTCACTTCGGATATACGAATATCCATTTTTATATATCGTCGGTTTTGAAAGTCATATTGCCAAACAATAATTTGCCAGTGGCTTTCAAAATATTTGAAAAACTAAAAATTTCTTGCATTTTAAAATACTTTTGACAACAGGGACAGGAAAGCTATTGTACGATACTCTTGTTGCTGACCCTTTTTCCCTTTTTCCCGGTGTACCGTTTTTAAGTACCTTTAAAGGTATTCCATCCGGTCCCATTGCCTTTTTGCAATCCAGTTTTTGGAGAATTCGTTGGATTGCACGTGGTGGAAACTTTTGTTTCACAATTCCTATTAACTATTGCAATCGGGAAAATATTACTGGTTGCATTAGCCTGGGATCAAAGGTTGATTTTTTAATAAAATATTTGTAAAAATATCAGCCTTTTCTTTTGGTGTTGTGGGTAGCGAACTGCGTTCTTTTTCTAATGGAGAGAAGAAAGAGTAACTGAATTGTTTTTAATCACTTTTTCCACTGACCAAAAAGGATGTGATCCCCTAGGACAATCAATGAGTTTATATGTTATTCTGCCAATGTTACTTGAATTTGAAGCTTTCACCGATTACGATTTTTTTTTTGTCGGGATGCGAGACTTTCTACACTAGAGCACTAAGACTCAATACTGGTCCATTGTACTAAAACTTTTACTGTGAAAATTTACTCGTTTTCCTAAGAAAGATGAGTAGGAGCTTCAATGATAAGGAGCTTAGGTTAGCTTACAGAACTCACCATATCAGCACCAAATATCTGTCACCTGATACGAGAAAAAGCAGGACAATCACAGAGGAAATGGTCCGCATTGTCATCACTTTCTCCACAGGCTTCGAAGTTGGTGGTATCGCTTAGGGCTAGCACCTTAAGGTGTTTGGCAAAATCGTATTGGCCTGTAAAAACGCCAGTAGTCTGTCTGCAGTCTTTTCTGTTGAGAGACAACGAGAATGCCGCAGATTTTTTACAGACGTCGGGGAGAATTTGTTTAGTCTGTCTGCACCCTGGAGAGTCATGCCATCGGCGATTGTGTTCATATGAAACCCAACCGTCAAATGAAGCCCTGACCGAGGACGCAGGCATACATATTGCTGGTTCAGGTCCTGAGAAGTCCTCCTCTGAGTCATGTCTAGCAAATTCATCGGAGATCTCATTTCCCTTGATCCCGTTATGACCCGGGACCCAGAAAAGTCTAAGTGAATTCAGCTTGCCGACCAAATTCAGAGAAAACGAATTTTTTTGGAGGTGGTTAAGGGGTTGAGCAAGGCTTTAAGCGCAGCTTGACTGTCGCTACAGACGCAGATACTTCGCCCCCTCCGCATGTTCCTCGCAACACAGTCTATGTCACAAGTCTCTGTTTGGAATACTGCCGCATGTTTGCCTAACGAGAAGAAAAGTGGTGTCATTGCATCGGACGGTATAATTATCCATAAGACAGGAGTCGAGGGACAACCATCGCGCAAGTTCATCAAACCTCTGATGCGAGTTATACCAAAAGCCACCTCTTCTTAGACGTGATTGTGTGACCCATGATGTAAACATCAAGTGGCGGGAGGTTCAATAATGCATCTAGGCCGGAGCCAGGTGTGCTGGGGAAGGCCACTGTACAGCCGAGACATACCTTCCTTTGGAGTTTGGTGAAAGCTTATTCCACCAAACAACCGATGAGTATGCTAGAAATGGTCTTATCATAGCCGTATAAATCCAAAGCACTCTTTTTGATGATAAGCCCCATGTCTTGCCGAAAATGCCCTTGCACTGCCAGAAAACCGACAGCGCCTTAGCACTCTTCATCGCAACATGCTTGTACCAAAGAAGTTTGCTATCCAGGATGACTCCCAGATACTTTGCTTCATTGGAGAGTTGGATTGTGACGCCTTTAAGTACTGGCTGAGTCAATTGGATCAGCTTCCTCTTTTTCGTAAAGAGAACAACCTCAGTTTTAAGAGGATTGGCCGAGAGCCCATTCCTAGTGCACCATTCATCGATCACGTCAAGGGCCGCCTGCGCCTTGGCGCGAACAGCCGCCTTGTTGTCTGGCAGAGCTGCACATGCTGTCAAAAGTCGCATTACCAAAAGCACCCTCAATATCTTATATTCTTTCATGTCAAACGCGCTCTCAATTCTACCAACTAGATTTTGGATTTTATTATGCAATAAAATACTGTAAACGTATTCCAATCCAGGAATCTGTTTATTATAGTTTATTTTGAAATCGAGTTAATTTTATGAAAAGTTTTTTTAAAAAAATACTTTCAAATTCAAAATTTTGCAAAAAAAAAATTTAAAAATAATGTTAACTAATTTTTTTACAAAATTGTGAAATAAAGTACTAAACAGCTTTTATTAGTTACTTTCCGCTAAAATGCAGATGGTTTTTATGCTTTCTGGTTTTTAAAAAAGTAGATACTTATAAAAACTACTTTACTATACCACTAGCACTTCGTTGCTCCTCTCGGGGTATGTCCAGTCCATTCGTCTTACAGGCGCATATAGTCGCCTGGATAAAATATTGTCGTAAGTTACAAGTTGCTACTTTTGGGGAAACGCATTTTAAGTTTAAACATTTTTTGCTCATAAACTATACGGTGAAATTTTTTAGAATATGAATGGCTGATACAAAAAACATCTGGCAACTCAGAAACGTGAAAATAAATATAATATTCTGATAAAGGAAGGAATAAGGGTACATTTTTCTCAATATGCCGTTGTCGTATGTGACGGTTTAATCAAAACTGCTGGTTACCCAAACACATACGACAAAATAATCACACATACGACAAAAATAAAACAAATTTAAATGTTGTTAGTATATTACATACGACAATATAAAAACATACTTACCTATTTATTTAAAAACAAAAATAAACTCAGATTTATTTTTTCAATTATTTATTTTCTGTTAAAAAAATATTTTTTATGTTGGATCTTCTTCCTCATCATTTTATATGTTGGATCTTCTTCCTCATCATCTGCTGAAAAATCGGGCTCCGGGAAATAACCCCCCAAATGAAAAATGAAATAACTCCCCAAAATTGGGGAATAATTTCACTGTGAAATTATTACCCAAATCAAAGATGAAATAAGTCCCCAAAATGGTATGCAATAAGTCCCCAAATAAGTATGAAATAATTCCCCAGAATGGATTTCAAGTGTTCAAGGTGTTATGACTCACTATGGCTTTCTGAAAGTGAAATAAGGCCATACGAATTCATTTACCCAAAGTGCAATAAGGCTAAGTGCTAAAATAAAACCTCGCACCCTTGGATCCCATAAACAGTGCAATGCGTATGGGGAAGCATGCTGCCCCCCTGCATGGAGTAGGTGCGAGGTTTTATTTTAGCACTTGGCCTTATTGCACTTTGGGTCCGAAAATTTGGGGACTTATTTCATAGTTGGATTTGGGGACTTATTTCACTATGAAATAATCCCACAATTTGAAGTATGAAATAAGTCCCCAAAAACCCATGGGGTAGCATGCCCCCCCCCCCCCCCATAGGCATTGCACTGATTATGGAAATCCCATAAACAGTGCAAAGCGTATGGGGGGGGGGGGGGGAAACCCCCTGGAAACCCCCCTGCTTAGGGTCACTGTTTGATTTGGAGTAGGTGCGAGGTTTTATTTTAGCACTTGGCCTTATTGCACTTTGTGTAAATGAATTCGTATGGGCTTATTTCACTTCCAGAAAGCCAAAGTGAGTCATAACACCTTGAACACTTAAATTCCATTTTGGGGAATTATTTCATACTTATTTGGCGACTTATTTCATACCATTTTGGGGACTTATTTCATCTTCGATTTCGGGAGTTATTTTATTTTTCATTTGGGGGGTTATTTCCTGGAGCCGAAATATCATTACACCTGGAATGAAGACTCGCACCTGTATAAGAATCATCATTCCCTAGTATTTCGTTGCGGCTGCAGGCAATAACCCCCCAATGAAATAACCCCCCAAATGAAAGATGAAATAACTCCCCAAAATTTGTATGGAGGTGGGGATTTATTTCATATGAAATAAGCCCCCAAAATTGGGGACTTATTTCATGGCTTTTTGGGGACTTATTTCATACTTCACATTGGGGGGTTATTTCATAGTGAAATAAGTCCCCAAATTCAACTTTGAAATAAGTCCACAAATTTATAAAAAAAAAACCTCGCACCTACTCCAAATCAAACAGTGACTCCAAGCAGGGGGTTACAGTGGGGCAGCATGCCCCCCATATACATTGCACTGATTATGGGATTTTCATATAGGATTTGGGGACTTATTTCATACTTATTTGGGGACTTATTTCATACCATTTTGGGGGCTTATTTCATCTTTGATTTGGGGAGTTATTTCATTTTTCATTTGGGGGGTTATTTCATTGGGGGGTTATTGCCCGGAGCCTTGCGTTGCGCATGCTAAAAAAATTAAAAGAATTATTCAAAGCTCTCTTTTGCCTTATCATGCAGTATCATACGCATAGAGTTCCTCAGATACAATTGGTGCAGGGGACTCGTCCGACCTCTGCGACATCTTGATCACGACTGAAATTACACCTATTTCAATAAAATATTGTCGTATGTGCATTAAAAATGACACATACGACAATCATTTACTAAACTTTCACTGAACAGATATTGTATGAAAAAAATGTCGTATGTTTTTATTTTGTCGTATGTGTAGCATTTTGTATACACTTACACATACGACAAAGAAATACTTAAATGTTGGCGACCTTGCACATACGACAACTTTTAACGATATTATTTTGGAAACTAAGGCAGATATCGGAAAACGGATTTCACTAGGTGGTAGAGAACAATTTAAATAACAAAACTGCATTTAAATCTCAAAACCTCAATTTTTCACATACGACAATATTTTATCCAGGCGACGATATGTCAATAGTTTTCTTAATCAACAGTACCTGTGTGGCCCGGTTCGGGGGATAAAGGAATTTTAACTACTAAAACTAATTTTTATTTATCTTTATTCATTTATAAACCCCAAAGTAAACCACGAAATACTCCAAAAAAAATTGTTTTCTAACCCCACATGCCAGAAGGAATGCCATAAAGTGGAAGGGACAGGATTCCTTTATTTCTGGCCGTAGCCTCGCCGCAAAGGAAAAGAAGGAGATGTAGGCAATTGACTTTAACAGGTGTTTTGATCATGCACGACTTTCGAAAAGCGACATTCGTGTGCGGAGTAATTTGTTTTATTACGAAGGCATATGGCTACAGTTTTACGCCGATTCTGAATGTATATTTGAGAAGTTTCTAATGACTCTTGAATGTTTGTTGGGTATTAGAAATATGGGGATTAGGAGGAAAGCAGAGAAGTGATTGCACGCTGGTTTTAAATGCTTGTAAATGGTAACGGGTAGAAAACACAGAGCGTGGTACAGCAGTTCACAATTGTTTTGTGTACGGCTAAGGAAAGATTCTTTGCGATTCACTGTACTTCCGAATTCAGACTTGAGCGGGAACGGATGGGCATTCCTGGCATGTCGAATATTGCAGTTGGAATGTTCATTGGCTAGAATGCAACTGGCTGTCTCGTTTAAGCAATCCTAGTGAAAAAACCCAACAAAACAACGCTACGCACAAGACATTGCGACAATGACCAAAAGAGTCAAGCGATTTTGCGTTGTTACAATCACTGATTTTTGAACCCTGCCAAGTATCTACAAATAAAATATTCTTGCACTGGACCAAATATGAGCGATGTTGTCAATTGTAGTCAATTGCCGGTTTTCGAAAAAAAACAGTTTTCGGTTTCTTAGGCCAACAAAATGTTTTGAAAGTATTTTTTATTACGTTATAATTTCATTTTAATTATTTAATGGTAATGCCCCTTCCAGGGAAGGAGAATAGCAAGGTCAGTATTTGCAATGGTAGAACAAAAATTAAAAGCACACAACATTTTTGTGTGAGGCTTTATAGAATGAAATAATGATATGTCTTTAGATGGTACTGACGTGGTTGGAACATGTGATCTCTCGTTTACTAATCCAACGCACTAACCACTATAATATAACTACTTTTTTGTATATTCACGCCTTACTATCCCCCTTATAGGTAAGCGAAGTGGTAATCCCATCGACATACAAGTTTTAAAAGTGGTTGGAGTTTCAAAATAGATGCCATTACTAACTCACTTCCTTGGCAAGTCCTAAACACAGGCCTGAAAAAGATCATTCCCTAAGAAGCGAAGTGGTAATGGCATCGATGCTCAAGTTTTGAAAGTGGTGGGAATTTCAATAACAAGAGCCAATACCAATTCGCTTCCTAGGTATGATTTTGGGTAGGCCTTGTTTTTCAAAGATTTTTATTGCCGAAGTAACATGTAAGCAAATGTTCCCTACTGGGCGATATCACCTCCTTACCATTACACTAACTAGTTACCGACTAACGGCGGATGGCAACAGTACAGTGGTAGTGTATTCACTTGATGATCGGAAGGTTGCACGTTCAAATGCCTACCATGTCCATGATGCAAAAATCCACACATTAAAAAAAATCTAATGAAGTGTACCTATATGAAAAACGTCCACAATATCATTGCATTTGTAGGTGTAGAATTGAAAAATGCCTGCGTTGCGTATATACATTATAAGGGTAACACTGTGTCAATTACAGAAAAATAAAACCCCTTTAGCGCACGCTAATTATAAAAAAAGGTTTACAGAGCAATTGGGAGCGGTCAAAAATGTTTCGAATAAAGGTAACGCGAGCGAAAAGAAATTTTTTAGATCGTGTGAGAGAACGAATATTTTTTACCATTAACCTGGTTTTCCCATCCGTAGTATAAACGCCTTATTAATTGTAGCCAAATAAGAATGGGTGAAACATTTCTTGCGTCGATTAAAAAACCCAGGACGGAGAGCGTTCTACGCGACATCGACCATATGGTATTTCCAACGAAGGTTTTTAATAACACACATACACAAATGAAAAGTCATTCGCTTTCAGCGATGCAAGTGGCATCCATGGATAAATAAGAGCATTACGGTTTGGCTACACAAGGGGTTGTATAAAAAATTCTGCCAAGATAGGACTACAATTTACTTTTCACACTCGATGATGAGCGGCATGAACCAGGAAACGAATATAAGAATCTTATTAACATAGGAATGGATTTGGTTAGACATTATTAAAAAAAATGTGAAAAAAAAAATCTGAAATAGACTCAAGGAAAAAACAGAACCTTGTTTAACACCAGCAAAACAACAAAACAACTTCTGATGCATCTATTTGGTCCTCTGTATTTCCCTATTATTTGCGAACCGAAAGGAAGTGCGGGTTGAGGTACTATCTGCAATTTTGACAGTAAAAAAGCTACCTCAAGAGTGGTATTCAGCTACAATTACCGAATTAATATATCTCCTGTTGTCTTTTATGGAGAATATTAAACTTCGCGCACAGAAGATCATCAGCAAAAAATGTGGAACATGTTTTGTCCTCTATATTGGCCTGGAAAAACGTTTATCAAGCCGATTACGGTCGGTGCTGTGAAATATTCGATCTTATTTCGGTTTAATTACCGACACCCATCCACTTCATTTTCGTCGTTTCAATTATAGCTGAACGTGGATATTGAGGTACACGACACCCGAAGCCAATCCGCTGGATTCAATGATTGAGAAGAATAGGTTTTTGCTAAAAGATGTTAAATCATTTCAATAATAGTCTTGTCTAATCATTGGCAAGAAATAAACTAATCAATTCACTTAAAAGAATCCGTTCTTACGCAGCAATTTTTCTGAAACTTTGTCCTGGTACGTCCATTTTCGTACACTGCATAAAGCCCTTTTTCTAATCATACGCCTTAGTAATTGTCGCGCACTAGAAAATGTATCTGCGATGGTTCCGCATGAAGAACGGAACAAACACAAATTCGAAAATAGAAATTCGTTACGCAATGCGTGTATTCGCATTTAAGAGATGCATCAGTTTGCCCCTCATTCCATATGGACGCCGAATTCCTTCTTTTATAAAAATCCATGTACAACTTTCAAAAACCAATAAAAGAAGATGTTTCGACTTTGTAAGTAAGGATGAATAAATTTTCTACTTATCCCATATCCAGCATATGGCCGCAAGATACATTTTGTATTTGTCAATTTATAACAAAGTACCCTAAAGGGTAACGCCACAAAGATAATGCTCAATTTGCAAGTAATCGAGTACCAAGAGTGGAATCGATTTTTATATATTTTATTTTGTGTGGTTCCATAAGCTTGGGGTTGGTTTATACTTTTGGAACTGAAATTGAAAGGGAGTTCCATTCCATACAAATCGCTGCTTTGATATGTGAATGAGATAAAAACTTTGAATTTATATTTCCAACTCAATCACTTTGGAAATGAATGTTTGACAATCGATTGCAATTAAATTGATTTGTTGGAGATGTATCATTGTCACTACTTTTGGCATTTGATGAAACAATGCAGTAAATTGTATTTTGGGGACCAGCATCCACTGTTGCGAGGTAGGTTAAGATATCGATCTTAATGGGGTAGCTGAAACCAATTTAAAGTCAAATTTGTGCTGCGCATTTGTTACAGCTGAAGTTCGTTCTTGGGTGCGTCACCATGTCACACCCATGATGAATGAATTTGTATCCGTTAAGTTTTTCATATAGACACATGTACATAGATATATGCATGCATAAGTACATTAGTCTAACTGCATAGCCGAAAAATCAAAACGTGTGAAAAGACGTTGCAGATACAACATTGTTTCACGTATACACGTTCCTAAATACAAATGATAAATACTAATTGAAAAAGCTGAAGTCTACAGCCATTATGTATTTTGGGAAGTGAGAAAGTTAACAAGACATGTCTAAGCCAAGCTCATTTTAAAATATTCCCTGCCAGGCAAAACGGGCAAGCGGCATTCGTTCACTTCAAAGAACTGCATTATGCAAGTATTTCTCGTGTGGTTGTAAATTATAGTCCATACGTTAATCACAGAACAATATGAACAGAACACTGACCAATGATGTGGCTTCTAGGTAAAATTATCGTATCTTTTGAAACGTATTTTTAACCGAATTTAAATAAAATGAGTCCGCGCGTTCTATTTACCGTTATTTTATTTTGCTTACCTCAATTTTATGGACTATGCACTATAAAATAGTAGTAGGTACCCACATAATATCAAAAATCATTTTTTTTAGGCTGCCTTGTGAGAGGCCACGAATAAAATGCTTTTATAATCTGATCTTTCGCCCTCTTAAAGAGAGATCAAATTACTAGTTGGAAAGAGTGGTTGGAATTTTCTTATCCATATATCAAGGAATTTTTAATATTTAATCGGAAGTGGTTAATTAACATGAGTATTTGAACCCATATAAATTAAAATTCCACACAATTTAGGACATTCATATATGCCTTTAATTGGGTGTTGTTGGATTAGGGTAAGCACTGACCGGTATCAACCTGACGATGCCCAGTGCCGCAACTGAGACTACACAACAGTTGTGTTTTTTTTAACTCCCCGGGTTAACCACCGGTTACTGGCCATGTCAACACAGACATATAATGCTCTATCGGAAAGACTGGATGAAGAGTCAAAGAAATTTTACATTCTTACACGAGTCCTTCAGAAAGAGGGCATACGTCTGACGGAGTACTAGATTGAGCTATGGCGTCGCCGACAGTCAGGATGATTCTAATTCGATGTATTTGGAGCTGGAGGTAGTACAGATTTTTAAAGACTACATATATTCTGGAAGTTGAGAAAGAGATTTTGTTTTTTTTTTTATTTATTTTTGTAAAAGGAAGTCCAAATCAAAGAGCACTCAGACTCGGTAACGGCCCGTTGTACTACCAGGCAGAAACCTTCTTTTTGGTGTAGAGGTTGGAAAAAATAAGGTGTCATTCATTTCCGTTCAGATGTGGCGTATGTTGTTGTTCCCTATAAGGATTGAACCTGTACCGCACCCGGGGAAAGATATGGGTGCGGATGAACCCTATGGGCCAACGCTTTCCTACGGCCAAAGCACGGGCTTGGTCCTCCATGTTGGGGATAGGATAGTGCCATCTGGTTAACTCACAAGCTACGTCAAACAATTGTTGTTATATGAGAGACACGAAGAGCTTCGGAAAACGAAAACCCTAAAATGAAAACCAAACCCGGAACGTCAACGGACGACGACTTCAAAGTATGCACCTGAATGCTGGATTTCAATGATGCAGTTGGTAAGGAGAAAATCTTCGGCGAATTAGTTAGTTATACCACAGCCTTCACGACACGACAACGGATAACAGCTACCCAATAATCGATTTTGCAGCAGCTCGTCATACGGCGGTAAGGAGCGGTTCCCAAGGCAGAGATACACAGAGATCCACACACAACATTGCGCACTCCAGATGATCGAGGCACGGATCGAACATCTTAATACTGCACACATTCCAAGGGCGAACTTTAAGTCTGACTATTCTCTTGCGGTCTATTCAAAATGAAAACCTTGTATGGAAAAAGGTTCTGAGGAATAAATGGACACACAATTTTCTATAGAACTAATAATTTTTGGAGTTGGCTCCCTAGAGAGATCTTTTCGGAACACAAAAGGAACAAATCTGTTTTTATCAATTACCTAGAACTGGTAGCTTCCAAAAGGATTTCCAGAATTATCTATGCATTCATCATAGGGCGCTTATAAGGAAAAGGCTTATAATTCTCAATTTCCAATCGACCACACATCCATAATTACCGAACAAATGATTGATTTCCTGTTTCCATTCCTGCTTGTCTACATTCGGTTCAACATCCAATCTCAAGTACGTGCAAATCCAACCAAAATGGTATAAACATTTTGGCAACCAGCACCACATCAATTGCTCCGCTCACTGTTTTATTGTGTGCAAACCACCGCGTAATAGCTGTCGTGACTGGCCAATTAATGTGGCCCAAGTGTAAATGCATAATTATTCCGAATTATCATTACCACTGCCGCGCGCCGGCCGTCCATATACATACCGCTCGTTTCGGTATCTGCCTCCAAAATTCGACACAATCAAGCACATCGAAGTCGTTAGATGTGCACAATTTGATGAGGAAACTGATGACGATACCCAGCTTTAGATTCGATGAGATAATTCCTTGCTTAAATCGAAATTCAATTGATATGGCTGTCGGCTGCCAGTCCACTTCCACTGCCACTGCTACTGTTCCACATTCTAAAGAGAGTCGAAAATTTAAATGGAAAATACACTTACTGCCGGCGATTGATCGGATGCGCTGGCATGCTTTATCGGAACACTGGATCTGTGACCTAATTTAAAAATCGGAATTGTTTCGATTTGTATTTCAATTCTGCGCTGCAGAGCACTGGGGAAAGTTTAGTTCGTTTTTTTTTTTTGGAAAATCAGCCTCACCCCTTTTTTCATTGAAAATCGGAACACACTTGGGTGTGGGCAGCCTTTTTTATTTTCTGTCCCTCATCCCACATTTTTATCAGTAGTTCAACAAAAGGAGGCGAGTTTTATAAGACTGTCCAGAACGAATCTGGTTCATAGCTTGCAGCGGAGATACTTCAATGAAGTGGATTCTATTTCAGCAACTAAGCAAATAATTCGATTATTTGAAGTAAAAGCGAGTTTTGCAAATAAGGCGGTCCGTTTGAGAATCAATATACCAACGTCAGTTTAACTGTTTTAAAACATTGAGGTACATACTCAGCCTCTTCGAGCGCAATTAAGTTCAATGTCTAAACTCGTACCTCGAACAAAATCCAGTGAATACAAAATACATACACACCAAAAAAAAAACTTGGGAATATAGAACAAGGAAAACTCTGGCGAGAGTCCAATTCTCAAGAACCCAAGAGATTCAATTCACTTAAATTGATTTTCGAAGAAGTTAAAGTTTGTATATCAGTCGACTACAAGTCTGGGTGAACATGTAGAAAACATTTGTGGGTTGGTTTGTATTTGAGAACTCCTCTTTTGGGTGTTAAAAATGTACTTTCCCAGCTTTATAACCAACGAAGTGCATGTAATCGAGAGTAGTGGCGCCTGCAGGACGATAAGCTGTTCGTTTGGAAGTGAAAAGTTCAAGGTTAGTTGGCAGGCGACTGGAGTATTCGTTGATAGTTATTATATGCAGTGTTCCTATAAGAAATGTGTTTTTGTTAATGACAAAGTGGCGCCTTCAAAGGAATACTTAATTTTTGGCATCCACTTTGGGATCGTACCGATTTTGTCGAGGTCGCCTATCAATATGGGTTTGACTTAATTTTAATCTGCTTAAAATGACGCTTACAGCCTGACGCAGACCTTGACCTATAGTTATAGGAACTATAATTGTTCAGCTACATTGATTTTAAGTTCGAGGTCCAATTTGAACTGCACAAGCATTTCGAGAAGCTCTTAAACAAGCTTCATATGTAGACAGTAAAAGTGCAAGGAGAGAATCCAGTCAATCAAGAAGCGGTTCCAGCAACCAGTATAGAAGATATTGACTTTAAGAACAACATAGTATTAGGGCGCATGCACTTAGCCTTCTAGCCCAGAAGACCAGGATACAAGCTATATACAACAAATATGCTGTCAGTTTTACCACTTAGCGACACAAAATGGCTCGACCACATCAAGCAGATGAAAAATAATGCCGAAACTTCGCTTTAAAGACCGAGCCATCATGGATGCCAGAACGCTAGATCTGGACAACTGAAAGCAGCGTACGTGTGATCGCAGAGGATGGATGTCTTAGGCAGAGGCTCTGCATGGATCGGGAGCCCGTAAGCGAGAGGTAGGTAGGAAAACATCGGAACTAGATTCAATAAAACACGTCAACTATATTGGCTCGGCCACATTAAGCCAATGGACAGTAATGCTCCAGTGAAAAGGATTGACTCTCAGTCCAAAGATTCGCGATACGACAGGCAAGACCGAACCTCCGTTTTCAAGACCAGGCCATAGAGGATGTCAGAGCTCTTGGTCTGGCGAACTGGAAGCATCGTGCCCGGTATCGCGGAGGATGGAAGGCAGCAGTGAATGACAGCTTTGTATATAAACTTTAGTTATAAAGTCTATATACAAAGATGACAGTGTAAACCGAACCTTAGTTTATTAAAAAACAGTTATGGGATTCAAATTTACTAGGGCTCTTATTAACCGACAACTCATAAATCGATTTTAAAACTGAGAAGCTCTTTGATTTAAATTTTTGCTAGGTCAGCAAGCACTAACGTTTTTGCGACACAGAACGCGTTTGTAAGGACCAACTTGAACATTTATTAGTAAATATTATTTGATCCGAGTCTTCTGATTTTGAAACAATCGGTTACTTTTAACTATCCACTTAAAGACTGCATTTTTACATTTATAATCTCCGAAAAACAAGGAGTAAAGAGTTCTTGGATCCAAAAGTTTTAAAATTCTTAACTGTTTTGAGAAGAAAAACGTTGAGTGGCTAAGCGAATACTTTATCGGTAAGAATTAAAAAGTTAACATTTATTGGAATCAGTTGGTGGGCGCAATGGCTCAGTAGTTTACTAATAGAGGGGTTTCAGGTTCGAATCACGCCGGGAACAAGTAACTTTTTCTTTCACTGCCCCAACTTTTGCGAACGTCTGACAAACATCCAAGAGTATCGATTGTCATGAGAAGCTTCTCAAATTTGCCTTTTGGAGTCGGCTCTCAGGGACCTCCAGTAGTTTCTTCCACTTCGCACAAGTAAATAGATGGAGAAACTAGGTTCATGGCTAGCATTTTTTACTACTTCGCTAAGATTATTAAGACTTATAGAAAAGCAGGAGCAGCTTCGCCTGAAGGAAAGATGCGAATCTTTATAAGATGTGCTGAAAGCTGAAAACCCAGAATTTGCAGTTCGCGAAGTAATCGGCCGTTTTCGAAAACGTCGTCTGTTTCAAAAATGCGTTTGCGAATGTTCTTTAACGTAAACTGCAAAAGGAAACACTAATTTAACTGCATTAGCATTATGTCATTTCTTCGGAAACGTCATCTGCGTTACAGATGTTCAGTTTAAAATCGAGAGAGATTATTTATAAATTGCTTAGTGTGTTCATTTATTCTTCGTTCTTTTTCTTTTCCTAAGAATATTTTTTGTTATTACAATAATTGTTGTAAAAGATCTCAGTAAGATATTCAACAACAATTTTCCGGTTTAATTTGACTAAGGGCTCAATTTTGATTGCGCTGGAAGAAAAAAACTCATTCGAAGATGAACAAAGAATTGGTATGATCCCTTACTTTTACAAGTAATTTGTATGCTACCCGAAGTTACTAAAAACTGCTTAAAGTTGTTTCCTCACACACAAATTATGTAAAAGAGAGAGGCAACGAGAGAGTAAATAACATTCCCTCAACTGAAAAAGTAACGAATTTCTGTAAAACAGTTGTCAACAGTACTTCATATGACAGTTGATATTTCAGTTTATTTTTTTTCCTATCATATAAGTCCGTATGAGCTCTGTGTCATAAAATGACCACCATTTAACGAACAAATTGAGGTAAGCCTAGCGACACATTCAACATCTCAAAACTGTCCCGCAAGTGTGCATGTAAATCCGTGGGTTGCCACGCCTGGAGATCATCAATAATGGAATCATGCACGTGTCGAAATCGTAGAAAAGAGGCAGACCTTAAAACTCCTGGATCACGTCGATGCAACATCATCAGCATTAGATTGACTTCAGTGATAAAGTGATCCAAAACCAGGAAACGTGCGATGTTTATTGAGTACGAACCGGTGAACCAAACAGCGGACCAGTAGGGAAGCAGTAAAGTGGGAGGGTTATGATCCCCTTAATCCTGATCATAAAAAATAAATAAATAAATATTAAGCTTTAAAAGCCCATACAGGGCCTAAATACTAGCTTCTCCAAACATTTACTTGTGCGAAGTGGAAGGGACCTTCAATTTAAAGCCGAATCCGAACGGCAAATTTGAGAAGCTTCTCGTGACAATTGATATTCTTGGATGTCAGACGTTCGCAACAGGTAGGACAGTAGAAACAACTTTTAGATGTTACTTGAGACCAGTAGATTTGTCCAACACACTAACCTCTGAGCCACTGCGCTACTGCGCCCACAAATGATCATAACCTCGCCATAAAGGAAAGAAGAAGAAAATAGGAGACACAGAAGCTTCCAACTCATGTAAACATATTTGCCCAGTATTTACGACAAATTTCCGATGAATTGGCAGTACTTACTTGAAAGAATCCAGTATTTACTATTATTATTTGCAAGAAGTAAAAAGTATATTTAATGCATACCAAATCAAGTAAATAATTGGAATTAGACATTCTGCCTGAAGTACTAGTATTTCCTATCATCTTATACTTCAAATAAATACTTACAGCCGTATTAATAAATGCAAATTTGCGTTGAATTATATAAATCAATGTATTTAATGAGAAATCTTAATAGAAAATATGCAATCAACTAATTTAACGATTTCCAATTTCCATGCCATAAACAACAATTGCGGACATGATTTTTTTATTTAACGAGACGAGAATTTGGTTCAAATAAAATCGCTGTACTGCCAAGAAAGTATCAAAATTCAAAAAGATACTATTTTTTAAGAAAAAAGTACTCAAAACTGTTCCGGCATTTACCATAAAACTGTGCCTAGCCAGGTTAATTAAATGGAATTGATTGCGTTTGATTTAAGTTCTGTTTTCGTGATTACAGCCAGACTAAAGTGAACGGCTAAGAGTAAATTGTGAGCACAAATTATATAAAATCTATTTATAATCAGGGGAAAGTTTGTTAATACAGTTGAATATTTATTTAGTTCTAAAGCTGAAGCTTTAGCGATTCTTTACGTTAATAGCTACAGTGCACGTACATACATAACAGGTACAGGTGTCTATATGCCAAAAAATTCATCTTTTCTCAAAAGTCTCCACTCTTTTTCATCAAAAAAGTATTCAAAAGTATTCCGGCAGGTTAAAATTTGTCAGATCGTGGTGGATTTTTAACATTGGATTTGTTTGGGTGATGTAAAAACAAAAAAAAAAATGCCTAAATAATTTAATGTGGTGATTTGACCAATTGCGTCATTGAGGGAAATTAAGAAGTATGCCATAAGACTGTGCCTCACCTTCTCCAGACGCATCTTAATTTCAATCCACATTTTAGTTGATTTGTGAATTGGAGTCAAATTAAGTATTATTTTATTAATACGGCTGTTAGTTTTTATGTATATCACCTATTGTCGGGATGAAACAGCACCTTTTTATACCCTATTCTAGGGGTATATTAATTTTGACGCATAGTTTGTAACATACCTTAATATTGCCCGTAGACCCCTAAAAGTTACTATATTTATGATCAGCATCGATAGTAATGTCGATCTAGCCATGTCCGTCCGTCCGTCCGTCCGTCCGTCGGCAAAAATTAGGCCTTTAAACTGGACCTAGAGAGCTGAAATTTTAACCATATACTCTCTAGGGTCCCGAAATAATCAAGTTTACGAATTTTTGAAATCCGCCCACAGACACGCCCACAAACTCAAAAAAACAAAATTTTGGAAAAAATCGAATTTTGAGCTAGGAAGCTGAAATTTTTTATATATGATCTATGACTCCTAAAACTGCTCGGGATATAAAATTTTCAAAATCCGCCCACTGCCACGCCCACAAAAAAATAAAACAATTTTATTGAAAAACCAAAATTTGAGCTAGGGAGCTGAAATTTTTAATATATACTCTCTATAGGCCCTTTAAGCTCATGTATAAATATTTTCAAAATCCGCCCACTTATACGCCCACAAATAAATAAAACAATTTTTTTGAAAATCCAAAGTTTGAGCTAGGGAGCTGAAATTTATAATATATACTCTCTAGGGGCCCTTTAAGCTCAAGTATAAATATTTTCAAAATCCGCCCACTGACACGCCCACAAATAAAGAAAACAATTTTTTTGAAAATCCAAAGTTTGAGCTAGGGAGCTGAAATTTATAATATATACTCTCTAGGGGCCCTTTATGCTCATGTGTTAATTTTTTTTTAAATCCGCCTACTGACACGCCCACAATTAAATAAAACAATTTTATTGAAACACCCAAGTTTGAGCTAGGGAGCGTTTTTTATGATAAAATCCTTTAAATGTTATATAACAAAATATGTAGAGCGTTCTTAACAATTTAACCATACTTAGACTTTTGTCACGCCCACTTATGAGGGATAGGATTAAGAATAGGGTATCCAACAGTTCGCCCAAGCGGACTGTAGCCCGTCCCTATGTTTCTTCTTTAAATGGGGTTGCTTTTCCATCAATTCTGCATTAAATTTATGTAATAAAATTGCGTAATAGGTACTGTCCGGTGATTCCGTTTCCCTTTTTTGAAGTAGTCACGCCGTGGGAATCCCAGAAAACAATGACTTTCCCTGCCGACAGAACCGTTTTAGCCTTTTTGAAGCATATTCGTCCGAAGAAGTCCACATCTTTGATTTTTTTCTATGCCTAGAAAGAAACAAAGAAAAAAATCCTTATAAGATCCGAGCGCCATCTTCCATCAAAACCACTCACTGTTCGAACCGCCCTAGTAATGTACATAAACATATTATGTACATGTCGACATTTTTGCACATTTTTAAGCAATCAATTTATTTTCTGTTCATCGTCTGTGATATATAGCTAATTCAGTCCGAGCCATAATAATTATTTTATTTGGCTCAATATAATCAATATGCACATACGTAGCCTCAGTAAATTCGTACGTAAACATTCTGAGGCGATATATCTAACGTCAACATGCGGTATTTAAGTAAAGAAAAAAATATTTATGATGATCTAATTAGAGTAGCTTTTGGTGACTCATCGAGCCCCTTTATGTATGCATGCCCAGTAGTCTAGCTAAGACTTTTCTATTCAAATAGTGCTGCAGAGAATGTTTTGTTTTTATGGAAATTTTGCAATTAGAATTGTAAGTTGCTTGACAGGTGTACGCCCTTGTAGAGTCTCCGCTGTCAAAACGTTAGAGTTGTCATTCGTAAGCGTACAAAATAACGATTTATTCGAAAACTAATTAAATTCAATCATTGGAGCTGAATTGATTTATCAATTCCAAATAAAGCTGCACAAAAAAAATATCTAGTGGTCGGTGCATTATTAAATATGACAGTCATTTTGCTTTTGGACAGATGAATACAATTTCAAATTGCAATTCAAATATTATTGGTTAATGTTTAATGGAAGACCTACATTTACAAGTTTATTCGATTGCTAGCTTACTTCGTATAGTTTGGCATTGAACGTATAATTAGATTAAAGAACGGCACGCAGGATAGTGATGTAGGTACATATTGAACCAGTGGACCAGTGGACCAAGATATATAATAAGAAATTGTTTATTTGGCAAGCATTCCAGTCCGATATGCAGTAGAGCATTTTTTAATTATAATTCATGAAATTTTGGAATATAGTCAAGGTTATTAAAAAGAAGAACTGTATCATCCCCGCAGTTAAGGATGGTAGCACGGTATTACTGTCACGTGCCGAAAAATCAAATGCTTTAGCCAACGCTTTCTTTGAAAACGATTCAATAGGTAGAACCATAATACGCAGCGAAGAGAATTATGTTCAAAACTCACTTGGCATAATCAGTGCTCAAGCTACATTGGAGGGGAAGACCTTATTTCAATTGAAGATGTAGAGGTCATTCTTATGCAACTAAAAAATTCTATGTCCCCAGGTTTCGACGGAATAAGAAATACGCATATTAAAAGCCTTACAAGAAGCTGAATCAAACGGGGATATTTTCCCAAAGAATGGAAAACAGCAAAAGTTATCTGAAGCCAGGTAAAGATGCTTGCCTACCTAGTAGTTACAGGCCGATAAGCTTGTTAAGCTCGTTAGGTAAGTGCTTTGAAAAAATTAGTAAAATAAAATTAACAACTCGCCTTAACGAGCATAACATTTTACCTGCCGCACAATTCCTCAGTGCAAAAAATTC
Organism: Portevinia maculata; assembly: GCA_949715645.1. Lineage (NCBI taxonomy): Eukaryota > Metazoa > Arthropoda > Insecta > Diptera > Syrphidae > Portevinia > Portevinia maculata. The sequence goes on from OX454525.1 coordinate 105,252,971, forward strand.
ATCGCATAACGAAGCATATCAAAAATAATTTTGATATGGGAAAAAGTACGGGTATGGTTATCCTTGTTGTCGAAAAAGCGTTTGACACAGTATGGCACGAGTTTACTGCACAAACTTCTAACCCTACGTTTCCCAATCTACTTAGTGCAATAATTTTTATCAGGGCGTTCTTTCCAAGTATCTGTTAATAACTACCTGCTGATAACCAGGTTTCTTAATTGAAGCAGTGGTACGCCAGGGTTCGGTTCTTGGGGATTGGCCCAATACTTACACTCACGATTTTCCGAAATTAACCAATAGATTGCAGATGATACATGCATTTATTCATCAGATTCAGTTGGTTTGAATATTGCAACAAAATTACAAACTGACGTAAATGTCATCCAAACATACTTTGGAAATAGGAAAATTAAATTAAATGATATTTAAAAATATGGCCTTATTTAACTTTGCAGTAGTGAAATTATTATTATTATTATTATTATTATATTGGTTTTATTAGTTTATAAAAACTCTTAAAGTTCGTAATTACAAATTATGTTTACAAAAAAAATTGCGTTTTAATAAGAAGTTTAATCTTGATTTAAAAATATTTAAGTTAGACAAGTTCTTAATATCGCTGGGAAGTTTATTAAAAAGTTGAAGACCTTTATAGAAAATGTTGTTTCGTGTATGTGTCCTTCTATATAGGGGTAAACATAAGTCAGCAGCATTCCTTAGTTGATACCTCTCATTGGTTATATACTCCACATTTTTCTGTAAATATTCCGGGTACAAATTTTGTTTAATTTTAAAAATCATTACAAGCACATTCAATTTCATTCTTTGGATAACACTTAACCATCCTAATATACATACGAGTAGCATATCATTTATTGGAGCATACCGGTTGCATCTCAAAATAGTTCTCATCGCTCTGTTTTGGAGGATTTGTATCTTTCTTTGGTTCTCATCGGTACACATGTATATTATAGATGAGCAGTAATTAAAATGAGGGAGTATAATTGTATTATAGATAGTTATTGCACAGTTCATTGAGATGCATTTTCGAATTCGTCTAAGCTAGTTTTTTTGATATTTTAGCACATAACTTGGTTACATGAAATCCGAATTTTAATTTATTATCAATATAAACACCCAAATATTTAATTTCTTTTACACATTCAATATTTACTCCATTTATTGTAACATTTACACTTAAATGCACTTAGTTTTTGTAACATTTAGTTTCATTCTATTTTTACATTGCCAATTGTATATTCCTTTCACTTCACTTTGTAATTGAGTCTCTAAGACGCTAATGTCCTTGCCACTGATGTATATGAGGGTATCATCTGCAAAAAGGCAAATCTTGCAAATCGATAGAGCTTCACCACAATCATTTATATAAATAAGGAAAAGCAATACACCCAATACCGATCCTTGGGGAACTCCAATAGGTATTTCCTGTGGACTTGAAAACACTTCATTTATTTTAACCCTCTGTGTTCGCATCGAAAAATAGCTATTGAACCAGTCTAGTTCTTTCTCTGGCGCCATATTTGTAAAGTTTTCGTGTTAATATGTTTCTATCTATGGTTTCAAATGCTCTAAGTAAATCCAGAAAAATTGCCAAAACGATGTTACCTTTTTCCATCTCCTTTTCCCATTCATTTATTACCCAACTCAAAGACGTTTCACAAGAGTGTCCACGCCTGAATCCTGATTGTTCAACGCAAAGAAGTCGCTTTTCCTCTAAAAAGATGGTAAGTTGTTTACAAACAATGACCTCCAATATCTTCTCATAAACCGGCAACATGTTTATGGGTCTCCACTGGTATGGGCTCGTAGCATTCCTTACCTTTTCCACAGGAACTATATCAGAGTTTTTCCAGCTCTCAGGGAACACACCATTGGCAAGTGAAAAATTTATGATTTTAAGTAATGGGGGTATGATTTCATCCTTACAGTCCAGAATTATTTTACAATTTAGGCCGAAACAATCACTTTTTTTGTTCATTGTTTTAACAGTTCTTTCTAACGCTTCTTTATCAATGAACTAAAACTTAAACTCAGTTTCATGTTTCTATATGTATGTAAATATAAAGCCAATTTGGCATTATTTCACTTTCCATTGGTGCTGGTTATGGGATGAGTTGCTTCTCCTTGAATATCACAAGTATATCCCATAAACAGTGCAATGCGTATGGGGGCATGCTGCACCCTTGCAACCACCCTGCTTAGGGTTACTGTTTGATTTGGAGTAGGCGCGTAATTTTATTTTAGCATATGGCCTTATTGCACTTTGGGTAGGTGCAATTTTTGGATCGTTAAAATTTGGCCTTATTTCACTTTCACAAAGCGAAATATTTTCAAATATGGCCTTATTTCGTTTAGCGTTATTTCACGGCACCCCGCTCTCACCTTCAAAAACTATTAACGTCAAGATTGGCATTTTTACACTTTTATTTATTGTGCTACATTTCAATGAAAATATTTGACAAATTTAATAACACGACAAAAAATTCATTTTATTATGGATGGCTTAATTTAATTTCATCATCCTTTATCGTCATTATCATCTGATGCCGTTACTATTACTAAAAAAATTGAAGAAAAAAAAATAAATTCCTTGATGAGTCCGAGACGTCTCACAAATACAAGGACACATAAACTTCAAACTCAAATAAGATGTATGTTATGCTTCTTCCATTGGCATTCCGGCTCGGAGATTTCTTCCGGATTACCAATGGAAAACTACATTAGTGTTTTAATGAATGTCTGACCGTTTCTAATGCGTTGCCTGCGTACATTTTTATTTTGGCTCACACTAACGAGCCTCCGGATTAATAGAAAATATAAAACATAGGGGCGGGCTACAGTCCGCTTGGGCGAACTGTTGGATACCCTATTCTTATTCCTATATCTCATAAGTGTGCGTGACAAAAATTTAAAGGATTTTATCGAAAAAACTAAGCTTTTGTAAATAAAAACGCTCCCTAGCTCAAACTTTGGTTTTTCAATAAAATTGTTTTATTTAATTGTGGGCGTGTCAGTAGGCGGATTTAAAAAAAATTTAAGTATGAGCATAAATGGCACCTAGAGAGTATATAAAGGGTGATTTTTTAAGAGCTTGAGAACTTTTTTTAAAAAATTTACTTTTTGAAGATAATTTCATTTAAATGTTGATCGCGGCTGCGTCTTAGGTGGTCCATTCGGAAAGTCCAATTTTGGGTAACTTTTTCGAGCATTTCGGCCGGAATAGCCCGAATTTCTTCGGAAATGTTGTCTTCCAAAGCTGGAATAGTTGCTGGCTTATTTGTGTAGACTTTAGACTTGACGTAGCCCCACAAAAAATAGTCTAAAGGCGTCAAATCGCATGATCTTGGTGGCCAACTTACCGGTCCATTCCTTGAGATGAATTGTTCTCCGAAGTTTTCCCTCAAAATGGCCATAGAATCGCGAGCTGTGTGGCATGTAGCGCCATCTTGTTGAAACCACATGTCAACCAAGTTCAGTTCTTCCATTTTTGGCAACAAAAAGTTTGTTAGCATTGAACGATAGCGATCGCCATTCACCGTAACGTTGCGTCCAACAGCATCTTTGAAAAAATACTGTCCAATGATTCCACCAGCGTACAAACCACACCAAACAGTGCATTTTTTGGGATGCATGGGCAGTTCTTGAACGGCTTCTGGTTGCTCTTCACTCCAAATGCGGCAATTGTGCTTATTTACGTAGCCATTCAACCAGAAATGAGCCTCATCGCTGAACAAAATTTGTCGATAAAAAAGCCGATTTTCTGCCAACTTTTCTAGGGCCCATTCACTGAAAATTCGACGTTGTGGCAGATCGTTCGGCTTCAGTTCTTGCACGAGCTGTATTTTATACGGTTTTACACCAAGATCTTTGCGTAAAATCTTCCATGTGGTCGAATAACACAAACCCAATTGCTGCGAACGGCGACGAATCGACATTTCACGGTCTTCAGCAACACTCTCAGAAACAGACGCAATATTCTCTTCTGTACGCACTGTACGCATTCGTGTGGTTGGTTTAATGTCCAATAAAGTAAACTGAGTGCGAAACTTGGTCACAATCGCATTAATTGTTTGCTCACTTGGTCGATTATGTAGACCATAAATCGGACGTAAAGCGCGAAACACATTTCGAACCGAACACTGATTTTGGTAATAAAATTCTATGATTTGCAAGCGTTGCTCGTTAGTAAGTCTATTCATGATGAAATGTCAAAGCATACTGAGCATCTTTCTCTTTGACACCATGTCTGAAATCCCGCGTGATCTGTCAAATACTAATGCATGAAAATCCTAACCTTAAAAAAATCACCCTTTACTACAAATTTCAGCTCCCTAGCTCAAACTTTGGACTTTCAAAAATAAAAAAATAATAATTGTGGGCGTGTCAGTAGGCGGATTTTGAAAATATTTACACATGAGCATAAAGGGCCCCTAGAGAGTATATATTAAAAATTTCAGCTCCCTAGCTCAAATTTTGGTTTTTCAAAAAAAATATTTTATTTAATTGTGGGCGTGTCAGTGGGCGGATTTTGAAAATTGTATGTCCCAAGCAGTTTTATGGGCCAAAGATCATATATAAAAAATTTCAGCTTTCTAGCTCAAAATTCAATTTTTCCCAAAATTTGTTTTATTTAATTGTGGGCGTGTCAGTGGGCGGATTTTGAAAATTTTATGTCCCAATCAGTTTTATCGGCCATAGATCATATATAAAAAATTTCAGCTCTCTAGCTCAAAATTCGATTTTTTCCAAAATTTTTTTTTTTGAGTTTGTGGGCGTGTCTGTGGGCGGATTTCAAAAATTCTTAAACTTGATTATTTCGGGACCCTAGAGAGGACCCTAGTAACTTTTAGGGGTCTACGGGCAATATTAAGGTATGTTACAAACTATGCTTCAAAATTAATATACCCCTAGAATAGGGTATAAAAAATAAAAACAGGAAAACAAACACTCGTGAGATGGTTTGATGACTCGCAACTCTTAAGATATTCGCTTCTAGCGTCCATCCCAAAAATTATGTTGCGCGGGTTCGCAGCTATGAAAACAAAAATGTTTTAAAATTGGTAGGTTCTTGGTAAGGTGTTCTGGTTTTTACCTCCTAACGCCCAAATGCTGCGGCCGATAAAAAAATTGTTTATTCCGTGTTCGTAACCCTGGCAAGAAACTTCAAAATGACGCTCGACCCGGAATGCAGTCTGTGAACTTACATAAATATTTTTTTTTTTGATCTGATCAAATGACTTATGTCGTTACCACAATCACACTTTGACCCTTGACTCAAACCACAGACTACTCATAAAAAGGGGGGACTTGTAGGGGCATAACGTTGCTGTAAAAACCCGTTTCTCAAAGCAAAGTATGGACAGTCAAGCTTTTTCTTGGTAGAGGATACGAGTCTTCGTTAGTATTTGAATTTTGGGTTTTAGTCAAAGGTCAAACCGCAAGTCAAGCCTTTGGACGAAAGCAACACTCGCGCCAAAGCTTGTTTGTGGTTTAGTCATTAGCACCTCAACCTCAACTTGGACTTCAACGTTAGACCTAAATTCGAAGTTGAAATGCGAATCCCACCTAGCTGCGATATTTTCTGTTTTCCCAACATGCCTAATGCTTATATTGTGAGCGAATGTTCTGTATTGGTTGTATTCTGAAAGAGTTTTCTCTTCTGTTTACAATAATTTTTTGCTTCGGTCGGGAAGTTGCAATTTCCAACGTGCTTGTATCGACTTCGAACACTGAAAATCTCGCTCCTGTCAAAGTCGAAGTCGGAGTTGAAGTGTTGATCAGTTTACCATAACACAAAGTTCTAGTGTTGCGTTTCAACCTCAAAATGAGACTCGTATAAACAGTTGTACGTTCTGTGTGTCAACGCTATAGTAGAGAAAATAATGGGCTGTCAAGCTTCTTCTTGGTATGAGATAAACGAGTCTTCGGTAATATTTGAATTTTTGGTTTGGGTCAAGAGTCAAAGCGCACGCAATGCCTTTGAACGTAACGAAGGCAACGCATGCGCCAAAGCGCCATTGTGGTTTAGGCTTGAAATTCGATGTCGCAGCTATGCGAACACTGAGTGACATAATATGCGTCCCAGCCCGTGTGAAGAGTTCTGATTTTTCGCTCCTAGCGGCCAAACAGTATTGTATTTGTATTGTATGTGCAGTGGGGTCATCAGTAGATGACAAGCACTTAGACCTAGTGGTCCATTGTACTTCAGCATAGCTGCCCGCTCGCTGCTTATTGGCGATTAGTGATCGAGTCAGTGAGAGAGAACCTGCCAGTGGCCTTGGCAAAGCGAAGGATATTAGGAAGTTCTAAGTCCCCCATCTCATCTTCGTTGACGAATTGTTTACCTATAGTGTTGAGCCTGGTTCTGGCGAAAGCAGGACATTCACAAATGAAGTGAGATGCCGTTTCATCCGCCTCTAGGCAGCACTCACATAGGCCCGAGCTTCTAAAGTGGATGGTCTTTCGGTGCTCGTTAAGAGGACTGAAACCAGTGACGAGACCAACCAAGGATCTAAAGTCTTTCCTATTTAGTCCAAGCAAAAATTTAGCTCTGCTGGTTTTTGGACCGTCCACTAGCTTCTTCGAATACCTGCATGAGACCAGGTCATGCCAGTTGAACAGCCCTTCCTGGCCAGAGCATCCGCTCTTTCATTACCCTGGATACCTGTGAGCCCAGGAACCCAGGCTAGTGATACCGAGTTACATCTTCCCAGACGGTTAAGCTTATTCATGGTTTCCTCAACGATTTTTGAGTTGAGAGAGCCAGCCGAACAGGCTTTGATAGCGTATTGGCTATCTGAGCAGATGTATAAGGTTTTACCCTTAATCCTTCTCCTTAACAGGATATTGGCTGCAGTGGCAATCGCAAAGATTTCTGCCTAAAAAACAGTTGTTTGTCTACCCAAGGCTGCAGATAGATTTATCCGACAGTCTCTGGAGTAGACCCCGGCTCCGGAGATACCGTCAATGAGTGAACCATCCGCATAGACAATGACATCCCCGGCCTAAAGCCATTCCACCCCTCACTGTTCCATTCCTGCCGTTAAGGAAGGATGACCTGAAAACGGCGCTCGAAGATTTGCTTCGTGCACACAGCGTCAAGTGCTCCTCCCCGATGGCCAGGTAAGCTGTCAAAGAGAACTCTGTACCTGGCACCTCTGGTCCCATCGCCTAGGTTGACCTGTCGTCCAAGTACTACACACATACGGTATAGAGATTTTCTGGCCTCACTCTCAGCAATGAACTGCAAGGGAGGTAAATAGAGCAACACTTCCATAGCAGCAGTGGGAGTTCCTCTCATCGCACCTGTAATGCATAAGCAGCCAAACAGTGCGCCCAATCAGAAAGGCCAGGCTTGTAGGCCTGTTAGCACCTTTTAAATGCTTTAAAGCATTTTTGGGACAGAAATGAAAAAGTATACTAAACAATCACTTAAACATAGGGACGGGTTACAGTCCGCTTGGGCGAACTGTTGGATACCCTATTCTTATTCCTATCCCTCATAAGTGGGGGTGACAAAAGTCTAAGTATGGTTGAATTGTTAAGAACGCTCTACATATTTTGTTATATAACATTTAAAGATTTTATCAAAAAAAACGCTCCTTATCTCAAACTTGGGTGTTTCAATAAAATAGTTTTATTTAATTGTGAGCGTGTCAGTAGGCGGATTTAAAAAAAATTAACACATGAGAATAAAGGGCCCTAGAGAGTATATATTATAAATTTCAGCTCCCTAGCTCAAACTTTGAATTTTCCAAAAAAAATAAAAAATTAATTGTGGGCGTGTCAGTGGGCGGATTTTGAAAATATTTACACATGAGCATAAAGGGCCCCTAGAGAGTATATATTATAAATTTCAGCTCCCTAGCTCAAACTTTGGATTTTCAAAAAAAAATTGTTTTATTTATTTGTGGGCGTGTCAGTGGGCGGATTTTGAAAATTTTTTATCCCGAGCAGTTTTAGGAGTCATAGATCATATATAAATTTCAGCTTTCTAGCACAAAATTCGATTTTTTCCAAAATTTTGTTTTTTTGAGTTTGTGGGCGTGTCTGTGGGCGGATTTCAAAAATTCGTAAACTTGATTATTTCGGGACCCTAGAGAGTATATGGTTAAAATTTCAGCTGTCTAGGTCCAGTTTAAAGGCCTAATTTTTGCCGACAGACGGACGGACGGACGGACATGGCTAGATCGACATTACTATCAATGCTGATCATAAATATAGTAACTTTTATGGGTCTACGGGCAATATTAAGGTATGTTACAAACTATGCGTCAAAATTAATATACCCTTAGAATAGGGTATAAAAATTGGTAAGCACTTAGTAGGAGGATTTTGGGTTTTGTTTTCCATGTGGCCAAACAGTTAGCCTGATCGAAACAGTTTCAATAGGTGTGTTTCCTTGTTTTTCCAAGTAGATTTATGCTACTCAAAGTTACTGAAAACTGCTTGAAGTTGTTTTCTAACACACAAATTTCGTAAAAGAGAGAGGCAACGAGAGAGCAAATCACTTAACCTCAATTGAAAAAGTGACCAATTTCTTTGGGCAGGTTGTAAAACAGCTATCAACAGTACTCACAGTGATATTTCAGTTTGTTATTTTTTCTTTCATGTAAGTCCGTATAACTTTCTTTTGATTTATTTGTAATTTAAATTAATTTCGCAGCTTCCAAAAACGCGTGTCACAGTAAACTTTTATTCTTTAACAGCTTTTGTTCTTACTTTGCTCTTTCTCAATTAACACGTTTTTATCGATTCTATACTCCAGCTAACTTTGAAAGTGAAAATAAAAGAGATTTGCCGAAACCCGGGATTGAACCGGGGACCTTTAGATCTTCAGTCTAACGCTCTCCCAACTGAGCTATTTCGGCAGATGCGAATTCCGTGTCAAACGCCTTACTCCTGTGTGCAATATTATGGATACAATCTACCCTTTGGCCATAACGTATTTCTATACCCAAGAGTATTGCTAATAGGACGCTAACGCTTTTCCATTAATAATTGTCTCAGTTAACCTAAATTAAAGTGCCAAACGTGCTAAACAGTGGAACCCACTAACACACCATACACAGTTCCACTCTGTTAATCACTTCGCATCTTAGTGAGTGCTTCTGCATCGAACTACAATGCAAATTAATGTCAAAAGCAAAAATTTATAAAAATAAAAATCGTTCCACTTCATGTTTATATTGTATGGTCTGCACTCAGGCTGTTACTATCACTATAATGGCTCTATACCACACATTGAATGTCAGTTACGGGAATTTGGGTTAATGTTACAAAACACCACAAGAGTCTATAAAACAGCATTCTCATCCAGACAAGTAGCACAACCCAGCTCAAACCCCACACTATACAGTATCACATCGAGATCTGGCCCGATGAGAGGGAGACATGTTTTTAAATGTTCATTCCATTCCATGTCCTGACTTTGGTATGAACACTACCGCGAGGGGAAAAATACACGCGTATAAGATTGACAGGGATACAGTAATGAAGATGACGATTCTAAACGCTGGGTGTGATGCTGGCTGATGATGGAATCCCAGTTGTGAATATGCATCTGGGGTATGCAGAACTACTTGGCGACATGTTGGCGACAGGAGGACGCTCATTCCCATTTATGGAACGTGTGAGCAATCGTCCTTGGCCAAAATAATCAGAGTGGAGTGTTGTGCGAACGCAATCTAAAAAAAGCGATGACTAATAATTATTAATTGTACAAACAATAATGAGTAGAAGGATGTAAGTCGAAATGGGGGTTGGTTATTGAATTGTGATGAGGTTAACAATAAATGTGCCGCACATCAAAGGTGTACATAGTTACAGTGTGAATTTTGTTGTGAAGGCCGAAAGAGAAAAAGAACAGTTTATGAAAATTGCCGATTCGATTTCGGACAAACAATTCGTCATACAATATCAACCATAACTTCGATAGCTACCTAATAGATAAGATTGACAGATTTTTAAGAGCATACATAAGAGCGATCTCATTAAGGCATCCTTTTCCCCTACCTACAAGAATCATTTTTAAGTTGGGTAGGTAGCGGTCCAAATCACCAATACATAAGTTGAAAGATCACCCCGCTGTGTTAAATGTTGCCGCACACTCTATATAGCAAAATGTGGTCAGCAATTTAAACGTTGTTGGTAGAATCACAGGCCACTTTAGCGCCATTTAAGAAAAGCACGACATTGTCGTTCTATTTGACCGGAAAGAGCCAAAAATACCTAGTGACTAAAAAATCAAAATTAGCTCCAATGTCCATTTACATATGAGCACTTTTCATGACCGTATATACGCGCCTATCAATTAACACCGATTATATTGCAAACATACAATCGTTTGATTGATTAAGAACTCTTTACGCGAACTACTATTTACCTACTGTTTTGGTTTGCAAATATTGTAACACCAAAAATTTTAAATAGGAAATCGAGGGCCACAAATGTTGAAACTGTGAAGTCATATCTTCTTTAAAGCTTCCAACGAAACGTGCCATTCGTTTGTTCTATAAGCTGTAGAAAATTAGTGATTCATTACCCTAAATTTTCACTACGTTAAACAACTGCCCAAATTAAATCGGTCACTATCTATTCTCATTTTTCCAATTTGGTAGAATCAACTTTGCGCTAAACGTTTTGCTAACCCAAAAACTTCGACGTATGTTAATACGTGCGAGCAAAAATGGATTGATAAAAAAAAACTATCCATGGCTGAACAAAAATATGTAGTATACGTTATGAACACAGATGACGGAGGAATCAAAAAATTGATGAATGTCGTAACGACACCTTTCGGTTGCGTTAAGTATGTACATATTTAGAAGAATGACCTTAAAACCACCGTAATCAGCACCGTGTGTCTACCATCTTCCATCTTCTTATTTTAGAAACAGATCAACACTTCAACTCCAACCTCAACTTTGACAGGAGCGAAAACTTCATCGTTGAAAAATGCAACTTCGAGATCGAAACAGAAAACTTTTGTAAGCAAAAGAGAAAATTCTGTCAAAATACAAAGAAGAGAGAAAATTCGCTCAAAATATAAGCATTTGTATGTAGGGAAACTGCAAACATCGCCGCAAGGTTGGTGGGATTTGCACTTCAACTTTGAATTTAGGATTAAGAAGGTCTAACGTTGGAGTCGAAGTTAAGGTTAATACCCTATCAGTTCTCTGTCGTGGAGTGCTTAAAGCAAGCAACTATCACGAGCAGAACTTTGCCGGCACTAAAAGTGCTTCCACAGGCTCATCATTTAGTGCAGGTGTTAGTAAGGACACTACGTAAATTATGGGCACCACACCGAAAATTAAAGCCAATAGATGGCAGCAAGTCAGGTGCATCTATTTGACCGAATATAAGCTGCTGTAAAAAAATGATATCGCTATTAAGCCTTCGTTGAGAATGGGGTAACATTTGAAGAAGTTTAATACGCTGACTGTAATGAGGAAGGTTAAAAGGATCATCCCATGGAAGTCCTCTAAGTGCAAATCGAATAAATTTACGTTGAATGGCCTCTATTCGATTTGAATGAATGTTGTAGAACAGCGTCCAAACTTGTGAAGCATACTCTAGAATCGGACGGACAAAACAATTGTACAATGACATAGTAACGTATGGGTCATTAAATTCTTTCGCCCACCTTTTTACGAAGCCCAGTATAGAATTAGATTTATTAACAATAAAATTGATATGCTTGGAAAAAACCAGTTTGGGATCGAAATAAACCCCAAGCAAGATCCTTAAAATTATCAACATTACAAAGAATATGTTGAGACAAAGAATATTGAAAGGTGGAAGGTATATTCTTTCTAGAGAATGTCATATGTTGACATTTAGTAGGGTTCAGGGATAAACCGTTTTTATCACACCAATTGGCGAAATTGAAGAAAAATTCTATCTTGCTGACTAGTGATAACGGTCTCCCAACTGAGCTATTGCGAACGGTCATACGAATTACTGTTTTCGTACAGATGTGAGCCCAGTTCAATAAATACATCCAAGGGTGGATGATTGTCATCTATGTTAGTTATACTGAAGTGGGATTCCAGAACAACAGTACTAACAGAGTCAGAAGAGAAGACAAGATCGAGAGTTCGATTTTTAAATTTTTTTACACAGCTTGTTTGCTGTAAGACAAGAGACAAAATGTTGTCTAATAAAGCGAGCTCTTGTTGGGCAGAGTCAAAGGATGGAATGAGATGAGAATCATCCTCAGAAGGTACCCATGCAATATGTGGCAGATTGAAGTCGCCTATAAGTAAAACAGTGCTGTCACAACAAGATATGTCAAAAATATGGTAAAGTGCCATAGAAAGTTCAGAATACAAAGAACATAGACGAGACGATGGAATGTACGCATTAACAACATATAAATATTTGTTCTTAAGTTTAATTTTTACACAGATAATTTCGACATTTACTGGAAAGGGAAAGTCAATCTTTCGTGACTCAAAGTTGGAACGAACAGCATTCAGGACACCTCCTCCAAGCGCTTTCAGGTCATTTTTATGACGGTCGTTTCTGAATACGGAGAACTCATGATTGAAGAGTTCCGTGTCTAAAATTCCGGCATTAAGCCATGTTTCCGTCAAGGAGAAGATATCATGAGAGAGGGCTTGGGAGTTTAAATATATTTCAGCGGTTTTTGTGCGGATTCCCCTTACATTTTGATAGTAGAGGGACAGCCTATTGGGTTTTTTAACACGGACGGTCTTTCCTACGACTTTTAGTCGAACGGGGTGTAAATTCTTTAACTAACGTATTTTGAGGCCATGCAGTGTTATTGCACAGTATTTCGAAATATTCTGAAGGGGCAACAATTTTGAATGACGCAACAAACCCATCAGCCTTGCTGATTTTGGTGCATTTAATTGAGTCATTTTTTGGAATCAATTTTCTCGAGACCAAGTGGTTCAAGACATCGTCTGAAGGTTGAGGTGCTAATGTGTTCCATTCCAGCATTGGTTCTTAAAAGTGCGGTGGTTGTCAAAGTCGAAGTCGGCTGTGTTGATCTGTTTTTACCATTATACCAGCATAGTTGGTACTATTGCATGTTTGCTTTCTGCATAGCCCCCCATAGGCTTATGATTTTATGGTTGGTGCATAATATTTTATGACAGCACATGCCATAACTCTGCTTAGCCTACCTATAGACTTCTTAAATTTGGAAAACGAATCAGGTTTGGGAAATATTCATGTCATCATTATTTGTGATGCCAAATACAACTCCAGCTGTAATACCGACAATAACCAAAGGATCTTTCTTCTGTAATACCAGAAACCAAAACTTGACGCGCAAGACAGCCGATGCTGATGCATTGAAAGCATGGGCAATTCCTTGATGAGTTTTTCGTACGTTGAAAATGGCGCATCAGTTTACGCAACTTTAAACAAAATTAATGCCATTCCAATGATGCAAAATGTTTGCGTTGATGAACGTGCGGCAGGGCTGATTGAGCATCAACTGTGCAGTGATGCGTGTCCGAATTTACCCATAATTACCGTTAAACCGATAAAAAATGCACACGCGCACGTTCAAATGATGCTGATACATCGAAAGCGTCGCCAATTTTCTTGATTCTTTTTTCGTAGATATTTGTTCATCAGTTTACTCAACTTTACAAAAATTAACGTAATGCATTTCCAGTTATGCAAAGTGTTTGCGTTAATGAACGTGTGGCGGGGCTTATTGAGCATCAAATATGGAGTGATACTTACTTATTTACTTAACGGGGTCCCGACCCGTTAAGTCTCTGCTTGATACACTGCAGCCTTCCACCCTCTGCGATGCCGGGCACGCCGCATCCAGTTCTGTAGAGCGCTCTGGCATCCACCATCGCTTGGTCTTTAAAACGGAGGTTCGGTCTTCCTTGCATTCTCGAACTAGTGGGCTGGGAGTCGAAGATCTTCTTGGCTGGAGCATTATTTTCCATTCGCTCAACGTGGCCCAGCCAATGTAATCGGCACATGATTTAGCTTTTTGGACTACATCCACATCTGCGGCAGGGCTGATTGAGCATCAACTGTGCAGTGATGCGTGTCCGAATTTACCCATAATTACCGTTAAACCGATAAAAAATGCACACGCGCACGTTCAAATGATGCTGATACATCGAAAGCGTCGCCAATTTTCTTGATTCTTTTTTCGTAGATATTTGTTCATCAGTTTACTCAACTTTACAAAAATTAACGTAATGCATTTCCAGTTATGCAAAGTGTTTGCGTTAATGAACGTGTGGCGGGGCTTATTGAGCATCAAATATGGAGTGATACTTACTTATTTACTTAACGGGGTCCCGACCCGTTAAGTCTCTGCTTGATACACTGCAGCCTTCCACCCTCTGCGATGCCGGGCACGCCGCATCCAGTTCTGTAGAGCGCTCTGGCATCCACCATCGCTTGGTCTTTAAAACGGAGGTTCGGTCTTCCTTGCATTCTCGAACTAGTGGGCTGGGAGTCGAAGATCTTCTTGGCTGGAGCATTATTTTCCATTCGCTCAACGTGGCCCAGCCAATGTAATCGGCACATGATTTAGCTTTTTGGACTACATCCACATCTTCATACAGCTCATAGAGTTCGCGGTTGTATCTTCTCCTCCATTCGCCCTCCTCGTACACAGGACCAAATATCCGACAGAGTGTTTTTCTTTCAAAAGAACTCAATATTAGCTCCCCTTTTCTACTTATCGTCCAGCACTCGGCGCCATAAAGCAGGACTGGTAAAATTAAGGTTCGATAGAGCATGCATTTTGTCCATCGAGTGAGGAGTTTTGAACCCATTTTTTTCGCTTAACCGAAGAAGGAACCAAGGAAATTCTCCACCGGTAGTGCGTGCAGTGATACGTTTCCGAATTTACCCGTAATTGGTGCAGTGATGTTGGATTCATGCGCATTTTGTTGGCGCTTCCGAATTCACAAAATGTCACTTAAATAAAATTACTGTGAGTAAAATTAAGAAATTAATTTATTTTAGAAACAATACAAACACATACATAAAGCTATTTTCTAATCCATAATTGTGTTTTCAATGATTATTGCTCTACTTAGGTTTCTTGCGCAAGCCAGCCGCAACAAACTAACTATCTCCTCGATGTTTTCGATACGATAATCCTTAAGTATGTCCATCGGCGTCTGCGAAAAAAACACAAGTAAAATCAACAATCAGACAACTGTACATGCACAGTATAAACTTACATCTGGAAACTTTTCAATAGTTCTCTTCTTTTTCTCAATTAACGGTATTAATTGTGACTCTAAATGATTAAGAATGGCGCACGTTTCCTTTGCCAATATCTTTGGATCTTTTGACTCTAGCAATGGAATCGTATCAATCAGTAACGATGGCCAAAAACTAAGAGAATTGATTGGAACATTTTAAGAAAGCCTTTAGCTTGACACCGCTTCACTTACTATTCCGGGGTTAGTTTTGAATCCAACAGATTAACCAACAATTCAGCAGCTGGAAGGAAGTCTTTTCGTCGATAGAATTGATAAAAATCGAAATATTTCACCAGAAACACCAGACGGGGTGAAATAAACATTTTTGGTCCAATGTTTGTGACTACATCATCGCAGATCATGTCACCAGTTTTGGAATAGTGCTGGATGGGAAAACGATTCAATGCAAATACATAAATAGAATTTAATTGCAAACTTTACTTTAAGAAAGAAATCAGCAATTGATGTGACCCAAATCGCGTCCTTTGAGCGTATTGCCCACTCCAAGGCGTTGCCGAATCGTTCATCGTCGAATGATTTTTTTGATTGTACCTTACAGATTTCCTTTTCTGGAAAAGAAAAAAAAAACAAACTTGGAGCGAAAATCAATTACAATGGCTGCGGATTTACCTGCTAGATGAAGCCCCTTCTGGCGACAAATTCCAATAATTTTTAACGCTTGTTTCTCAGTACGAATTGGGATTTTTGTTAAAAGAATTTCCAAAGCACCTCGTCCTAGAGTTGAAAGAAAACATATTCGTAGTTTTAGGGTGTGACTTAATCACTTTGAACACAGTTCTAATACATAGTACTTTCTGATATTTTGCACATGAGTTAGTATAGATAGAGTGAAGAAACAAATGGCATTGCTCCTCGTAGTTTGACATTAACATTTGTGAATAGCAGGTACAAATATAACGTCATCTTAACTCTCTTTTGAGACAAAAAAAAAACTATGTGCAAAAACGAGAGAACAATTTGACAAGGACTTCACCGTTTCTCAGTGCATACTATTTAGATTTATTCCGGGCAGTTATATGATTTCAAACATAACCCAGCACCATACATACTTCGAAGGCTAAGCAACAATAGTGTCAGCAAACGTTCCAGAAACAATTATTATTTCCTATAAAGTATCAATTTTTTGTATAGCTTCTGGCTTGCCAAGTCGAAGAAAAGGCACTGCGACATATGAAGTCTATTCTACCGTCCAAAAATTGTTTAGGACTTCTTTACATCTTCGGAACTCAATTCAATCAAGAAAATCTTCCTTCTGGTTTCGTTGAGGGCTGGACATTCACCTAGAATGTGTTCAGCTATTTCGTCTTCTTCAAGAGAGTGCCGGCTCTCTGGAGAGTCGACTATTTTCATTTTGTTTAGGTGGTATCGAAACCCGTGGTACCCGAAAGATAACCTACTAGGTTTTTGATATCATGCCGACTCAACTTTAGACGTTTGTCGGCATTACTATTGAATGGCTGGATAGCTCGGTTGGCCTGTCTCAGTCCCGGAATGTTCTCCCAATAGGTGGTAAATTTCATAGTCGATATTTCAGAGTCGATGATTACTGACTATGCCGCATTGGCAGGTGTCATGTCGTCATCGACAGGGTGTTCTAAAACATCCCTTGTTGATGATGCAATTTTAGAGGCACCATTCTCAATTTGTTATTTTATGTTCGGATCTATTCTGATTCCAAGGATTAGTCGGTATAATGGGTCGCCTTTGGTCTACCCGTATAACAACAGGAAAGCTGTAAGATTAGGGATTTCTTGACGGGGTTATCTTCCGAAAAAGAATCACGCTCCTAAAGAGTATACAATATAAATTTCAGCTTCCTAGCTCAAACTTTGGTTTTTGGATAGTTTTTGTCAGTGGGCGGATTTTAACAATTTTAGTTCCCAGCATTTTGGGGCCTAAAGATAATAAACTACTTAAAACAAAATAGGGCCCACCCAAGATTTATTTTATATTTTGCCTAAAAAGTACTTAATTGTGAAACATTATCGAAACAAATCATTTTATTGTAGAGTTTGCATGTGTATGAGTCCTTATCAATGCTTTTAACAGCAATTTTACCGTTGCCTCCAAGTGAGTAGCCAAAAAAAGCCAATGGCTCGAAAGAACAGTCAACTCAAAAACTATTGCACTTGTTTTCTCAGTCCGATTCTAGTGTTGTTGCTAAGTGTTACTTTCTTTAATTGATTTTCCTTATTTCTTCGTGATTAAACGTGATTACCATGCCCGGTTCTAGACGTAACCAAGGAATGGTGCCATACTGTCAGACTTAACATCAATCCGGCGAAAACAACGATAGTACCATTCACAAGGAAAAGACAACTTCAAAGACTTAAGGACATTAGCCTATCAGGCACGACACTGATACCAGTCAAAGAAGTAAAATATCTAGGACTCCATCTAGATAGTAAACTCCTCTGGCGAAAACATACAGAGGAGATATCCAAGAAGGCCACCCGCGCTCTCATGATATGTGGGAGCCTAGTGGGGAAGGTATGGGGATGCAGCCCAAACATGCTGCGATGGATGTACACTGCAATCGTGAGTCCAATGATCACATACGGAGCGGTAGCATGGGCGAAACGAACCAGTCTAGCCACAACAAGAGAAACACTCGGCAAAGTGCAAAGACTGGCGTGCCTGTCCATTACCGGAGCAATGCGTAGCTGCCCAACCGTAGCCATGGAGGTGTTATTGGAATTGACCCCTCTACACATCATGGTGATGAACGAGGCAGACAAAACAATCCTTAGGATGGCAAAGGAGGGAATTGGGAGAGGGAAATGCATCGGTTCGAAAGAACACGGTGACTTACTCAAAAAACTCCCACTTCTTGGCATACCTATGGACGATAGCATCAGGAAATTCAACTTCGAAAAGAATTTCCAGATAAAGCTCAGCAATAAGGAGAAATGGAGCAATGAATCCACAACTTATGGACTGAGCAACCACACAACATGCAGCGGACTCTCTGGCAGGAAAAGGGGCAGAGGAACCCTTCATAGGACCTGAACCGTTCTGCGGGATTTTTTTAATTTTTTTGATTGATTTGGTACTTTATTTAGCTTTAGCTATTTGTATTACATTAATTTCTTAAAACTAATTTATCATGCTCTTATCAATTATAAAAAATCTTTACATGAGCTACCAGCATTTTTTTGAAAACATTCACACTACTTTCGTTCTTTAAAGAGTTAGGCAGACTGCTAAATAATTTAAAACCTTTGTGAACTAAAACATTATGAGAATTACTTGTTGAAAATAAAGGAAGCCGGAAATCTTCTCTGTTTCTAAGATTATACGGCTGTACATTGCCAACATAAACAATTTGATCAAATAAATACTTTGGAAACATATTATTTTTTATTTTAAATATAAAAAGAAGTACATTCATATAAATTCTTTGGTTGATTGTAAGCCATTGCAATACGTCTAACATTAATCGTATAGGCGTTAATCTATTACACAACAAAATGCATCTCATCCCTCTATTTTGCAATTTTTGCAGTCTATCTAACATTGTATTAGGCCCTAAAAACAAAATTGTTGAACAATATTCAAAGTGCGGTTTAATCATTACATTGTATATTTTTATTGCACATGCCATTGATAATTTACGCCTAATTCTAGTAAAAAAAACAATTTTCTTTGCTATTTTGTTGCAAATATTATTTAAATGTGTTTCAAAACATAGATTTTTGTCTAAGATTACTCCTAGGTACTTTATTTCACTGACCTTTTCAATGTTCTCTCCATTAATAATAATATTTTTATTCGAGTCATCCTTAATCAACAAAGCTTTTGTTATACCCTATTCTAGGGGTATATTAATTTTGACGCATAGTTTGTAACATACCTTAATATTGCCCGTAGACCCCTAAAAGTTACTATATTTATGATCAGCATCGATAGTAATGTCGATCTAGCCATGTCCGTCCGTCCGTCCGTCCGTCCGTCCGTCCGTCGGCAAAAATTAGGCCTTTAAACTGGTCCTAGAGAGCTGAAATTTTAACCATATACTCTCTAGGGTCCCGAAATAATCAAGTTTAAGAATTTTTGAAATCCGCCCACAGACACGCCCACAAACTCAAAAAAACAAAATTTTGGAAAAAATCGAATTTTGAGCTAGAGAGCTGAAATTTTTTATATATGATCTATGGCCCATAAAACTGATTGGGACATAAAATTTTCAAAATCCGCCCACTGACACGCCCACAATTAAATAAAACAAATTTTGGGAAAAATTGAATTTTGAGCTAGAAAGCTGAAATTTTTTATATATGATCTTTGGCCCATAAAACTGCTTGGGACATAAAATTTTCAAAATCCGCCCACTGACACGCCCACAATTAAATAAAATATTTTTTTTGAAAAACCAAAATTTGAGCTAGGGAGCTGAAATTTTTAGTATATACTCTCTAGGGGCCCTTTATGCTCATGTGTAAATATTTTCAAAATCCGCCTACTGACACGCCCACAATTTTTTTTTTTTATTTTTGAAAGTCCAAAGTTTGAGCTAGGGAGCTGAAATTTATAGTATATACTCTCTAGGTGCCCTTTATGCTCATACTTAAATTTTTTTTAAATCCGCCTACTGACACGCCCACAATTAAATAAAACAATTTTATTGAAAAACCAAAGTTTGAGCTAGGGAGCGTTTTTATTTACAAAAGCTTAGTTTTTTCGATAAAATCCTTTAAATTTTTGTCACGCCCACTTATGAGATATAGGAATAAGAATAGGGTATCCAACAGTTCGCCCAAGCGGACTGTAGCCCGCCCCTATGTTTTTACTTGTGTTTAACTTCAGCTTATTCATCTTTAAGTACACCTCCACCTTTTTTAAGTCTGCATTTAGTTGATCGATGCAGTCATCTGCTGAATCTCCAGTAACATATAATAGCGTATCATCCGCAAACATTCTAGCCTTAGCATAGGTTAGCACTTTGTCCAAGTCATTTATGTAAATGATAAATAGAAGAGTTCCCAATACAGCTTCTTGAGGTACACCCAGGCTAACTGGTAACTTTTCGGAAAACTCATCTTAGATTCTGGTTCTTTGCACTCTGTTCGACAAATAACTTCTGAACCATTCCAGTTCAACTCCTTCCACCCCGTATTTCTTGAGTTTTGGGACTAGTATGGTTCTGTCTATTGTTTCAAACGCCCTTTGTAGATCCAAGAAAACAGCAACTATAAGATAGGAGAACACACTATATGCGAAGAGTTCAGGAGACTGGAGGAAGAAACAAGGGCAAAAGCCTCTCTCAACCTCCAAGGTCTGAGGCAAGCAAAGAAACTCTTAGGAAATTACAACCAAAAGAGATTCAAAGCTTGTATCGGCCTTAACAAAAACAACCTAAGAGGCCTCCTAACGGGGCACTGCAGACTCAAGGAGCACCTGAGGAAAATGGGCATATCGGAGGAAGGGCTCTGCAGATTCTGCAGTGAAACCGCCGAAACTCCAGACCACATACTGGAATTCTGTCGGGCACTGGCCCACAAAAGGATGAAATATTTGGGCAGACACCAAATAACAGACAAGGACATACAAACCATGGACCCACAGCTCATTCTCAGATTCATCAAAGAAACTGGACTGGACGCTGTGCTCTAAGGAGTGTGACCTGCCAAGGATAAATCAGAGCAATACCTCGACATGCTTCACAAAGAAGTATCTAGAGAGGGCTCTGAAAGAGGGCACGAACCTCTCCGAGGCACAAGTAAGGGGACACAATAGACCAATAGGTCGCAGTGTAATATACCCTAACAAAATATTATTATTATTATTAGACGTCATTTGGATAATGAAAACGCAATTATAGCGGTAAATATGCTGGAGCAATGAGAGTGTCAAAGGGTTGTTGCAAATCTTATCGGTGTGTCGATGCGAGTTATCCGAAGCGTGTGGAAACGCTTTTGGGAGACTGGTAGTGTAGCTAGGAGACCTGGATCGGGAAGAATCAGAGCCACAACTCGGCAAGAAGACCGGTACATTTGAATAACTGCACATCGCTAGCGTACCGTAACCGCCCTGGCTTTACAAACTCAACTGCGGCATTTAACGGGCACTCAAGTCAGCGATCAAACCATTCGCAATCGACTCCACGAAGATGGTCAACTTTGCAGAGTGCGTGCTATTCGCCCGACACTTACAGCGGCTCATCGGGCAGCGCGCTTAAGGTATGCCCGTGAGCATTCAAATTGGACCATGGACAACTAGAGGTCTGTACTCTTTACAGACGATTGCAAGACAAAGTTTTTGAGTGATGATAAACGAGTACGCGTGTGGAGAAGACAAGGTGAACGTTTTACCGACCCGTGCATTGACGGAAGTGACCGATTTGGGGGCCCCAGTGTTATGGTACGGGCTGGAATAAGTTTGCTAGGCACAACAGAGGTGGTAATTCTTGATGAGGGCACCGTTACCGCCGCCAGTTACGTTGAGATGGTAATACGACCTGTTGTATTCCCATTTTCACAGAGAGTTGGCGATGGGTTTGTTCTTATGCAAGACAATGCTCACCCGCATACGGCCCGTAGCAAGCAAGCAGCTCTTTCTGACGCCAATATTTCACTTTTGCCATGACCAGCAAAGAGCCCAGACCACAATCCCATCGAACATTTAAGGGACCAATTAAAAAGAACCCTCAAAGAAAACCACAGCCATGTCAACACTAAACAGGAGCTGATAAACACGTTAAAAGCCTCTTGGGAGCGCATACCTGAACAAAATGTAACGCATCTGATCGAAAGCGACCAGATAGGCTAATACAGTGCATACGGAGTAGAGGAGGCTCTACTCGATACTAAGCAAAATAAATCAACAATAAATCATAACTAAAACATAGGGGCGGGCTACAGTCCGCTTGGGCGAACTGTTGGATACCCTATTCTTATTCCTATATCTCATAAGTGGGCGTGACAAAAATTTAAAGGATTTTATCGAAAAAACTAACTAACTAACTAACGCTCCCTAGCTCAAACTTTGGTTTTTCAATAAAATTGTTTTATTTAATTGTGGGCGTGTCAGTAGGCGGATTTAAAAAAAATTTAAGTATGAGCATAAAGGGCACCTAGAGAGTATATACTATAAATTTCAGCTCCCTAGCTCAAAATTTGGACTTTCAAAAATAAAAAATAAATAATTGTGGGCGTGTCAGTAGGCGGATTTTGAAAATATTTACACATGAGCATAAAGGGCCCCTAGAGAGTATATATTAAAAATTTCAGCTCCCTAGCTCAAATTTTGGTTTTTCAAAAAAAATATTTTATTTAATTGTGGGCGTGTCAGTGGGCGGATTTTGAAAATTTTATGTCCCAAGCATTTTTATGGGCCAAAGATCATATATAAAAAATTTCAGCTTTCTAGCTCAAAATTCAATTTTTCCCAAAATTTGTTTTATTTAATTGTGGGCGTGTCAGTGGGCGGATTTTGAAAATTTTATGTCTCAATCAGTTTTATGGGCCATAGATCATATATAAAAAATTTCAGCTCTCTAGCTCAAAATTCGATTTTTTCCAAAATTTTGTTTTTTTGAGTTTGTGGGCGTGTCTGTGGGCGGATTTCAAAAATTCTTAAACTTGATTATTTCGGGACCCTAGAGAGTATATGGTTAAAATTTCAGCTCTCTAGGTCCAGTTTAAAGGCCTAATTTTTGCCGACGGACGGACGGACGGACGGACGGACGGACGGACGGACGGACGGACATGGCTAGATCGACATTACTATCGATGCTGATCATAAATATAGTAACTTTTAGGGGTCTACGGGCAATATTAAGGTATGTTACAAACTATGCGTCAAAATTAATATACCCCTAGAATAGGGTATAAAAATAGTGATATGTAAAGTTTTATTTTTCTTTATTTTTCGAAAATGTTCCCACAAAATGTTTTTTGTGTGTAAATTGAATTTTTAAATTTTTTTTCCGTATTGATGATGTGAACTCAATTTCTTAATACTAAGCTAAAACATTATAACCAAAGAAAATATAATCACTAATTTTTTTTCAAATGAAAGCCAAAAAACTAAGTGGGCCCTATTTTGTTTTGAGTAGTTTATATTAAAAATTCAGCTCTGTAGCTTAAAATTCGATATTTTTGATGAATTTGTTTTTTTGAGATTGTGGGCGTGTCAGTGGGCGGATTTATAAAATATTTAAACTTGATTATTTCGGGCCCCTATATGGTTTAAATTTCTTGCTCCAGTTTAAAGGAATAATTTTTGCAGACGGACATGACTAGATCGACATTACTCTCGTTGCTGATCACGAATATAGTACGGGCAATATTAAGGTATGTTACAAACTATGAGTCAAAATTAATATACCTTTAGAATAGGTTTTACCAATGTTACCCGGTAGGCGGAACAACCTCGGTTATTGCAACTTCCTGAATTTCTATTAGTTGCGTAAAATGGAGTTGAAAAATAGAGTTTGTACTGTAGTTGATTTTCCCCCTCTTACAAAATAAATTTTGTAAAGTACAGAACGATCATTTTTATTATTTCCAGAGTCCTGCAAACTGAATGTTGAATAATATCATTTTAGGTCTCTTTAAGTCTTTACCGATTACTGTTTAACTTATTTGAACTTAATGTTTCAATGTTGCAATTTTTATTCAATGTATGCCTACATATTAAGAATATACTTCTTATAAATTATAATAAAATCAAAAAAAAATAATGTAAATATAATATATATAAAAATATCTCTATAATAAAAATAATATCTATATTATTAATCTTATACAAAACACATAAAAAAACACCAAAAAAGAATAGAAAATAGAAATCAAAATTAATTACCAAAGTAAATACTAAGCTCTCTACGAAACTGTGCTAGACCCCTCACTCTCATTACGTGCCGAGGCAGGGAGTTCCACAATCGAATGGCGTTGACGAAAAACTGTCGCTCCGAGGTCAGACAAGAATAACAAATATAGTATCTTGTATTAGATGATGGAATCTGTTTGAGGAAGCAAACTGCAGTCTCTGAAATAGACTACTGGGTTGCTGTGTCTCTATTATATTGTACAGTAATAAAAGGGTTATATAGCGCATAAGGTTATCGAGGGAAATATTATATATTTGCATTGAAAGCTTGAGACACGATCAAACTGACGCAACCCGAAAATGTAACGCGCGATATTGTTGAATGCCACATTGAGCTTTCTCCTGCTGAACGCATCACAGCTGCAAAAAATTTCGCACCCGTAGGTAAGTATTGGTACGACAAGCGTTTTGACCAATTGCGAACGTGTTTTCAGAGGGGTGACTGTGAGGACCGAAGAACACCATAAACTTTGCCCACCGCAGCTTTGATATGCAAACCCCCTGACAGTGTACTGTTAAATAACATACACTCCTCGCCACTTGAATAGGACACCTCTTACGTCTGTTTTCTATCCTTCATTGCTTCCAAACCAAGCATGCTAAAGACTTTATTTTTTTTTGTAAATTAAAGTTAATTTAAATGCTGTAATTTGATAAAAATGAAGATTCAATGCTAAAGCTTTAAGTTTTAACAAAACATTATCAACTGAAAACCGGCAAAATGCGGGGTCGAAAATTCGCGCCACTTGGATATGACACTTTAATAAAGAAAACATTTTAGAGATTTCTGATACTTTTTATAACAAAAATAACTTAAATTTAAGATAATTGGAGTATTTTACATTAAAAAAAAATTTAATAGTGTGTTGAGCCACCTTTCTGTTAAAAAACTTCACACATCCAGTTTGGAAGGGATCTATACAAATTAGCCAAATAATATACTCGGTATACTCGAATATTGTTGTCCTGATCCGTATACGTGACGTGTCAGCCAACCCCAAACATTTTCAATGATATTTAAATCCGGAAAAAAGATCGGCCAGCTTAATAGCTCCACATTTTGGCTCTGTATATAGGTTTTAATGTTGATAAATCCACGGCAGAGGTCCAAAAAGGGTATGAAAGTATGGAAAGACCTTTTTCAATATGCCATTGTAAGACAACGCATTAATTGTGGTTGACATAAAATGTAGTTGACAGGTTCCATAATAGGAAATGGCCCCCCACACCATCACTCCTCTAACTCTGCTATGCAGCCGTTCCAAGTAAGAATTTGACGCTTTTCTTAAAATAAGTCACCTTTCCGCATTAGTAAGCACGCTGTGTGTCCGGCCATTCACGTTTTTTCCATATTCATACTCATTACTTAAAAATATGGATATAACGTGTCGGCTCCTCTCGATTTTTTCAGCTATTTTGGCAATAGATAAGCCAGCGTCCTTGTGAGCTTTGATTTGTCCTTTTTCCGCCTCGGTTAATGCTTTTCCTCGACCCATTTTAGGTTTTTTTTTTTTTTTTAAATTAAAAAGTCGAAATTAACAAAAAAAATCGATCAACGAAGAATATGAGTCCGCTTGCCAAAGATAACGATCAAACTAAATGCATGTTCTATTCAAGTGACGTAAAAATGTTGTTTTTATTATAACGAGTGGAAAAAAACATATAACGGCTCTTTTCCAGAACTTGCGATTTTGTCACAGAGAAAGAAGAAGAGTTGGACAAAGATATCCGGCATAATATCATTATTTTATCATTCCGCTTTCGAGATATGAGCAATTGCAAATAGTGTACAGGGTGTTCTATTCAAGTGGCGAGGAGTGGACCAAGATTTCTTGCAGTAGAAACGTAAGCAATGGGTAAACCGTTTAAGAATAGGATTGGGAAATATTCTAACTGTAATACTTTTCTACTTATAATAAGGCATTTGGACTTCAAGGGATTTAGGAACAGATCATTACGTTCCGACCAGCTCGAGATTTTTTCCAATTCTTCGTTTATTGTGTGTGCACCATCTTTGATAAGCCCAAGAGGGCTTTAGTTTTTAAATATTTCATATTTATTTATTCATAAGTAACAACATTTATGATAGACTTCCAAAATCTTTCAAGTTATAAATGTGAATTTTGTAAAAAAGCCTTTCGATAATGATACATAAACAATGTATACAAATTCAAAGAAAGAAAAATATAGTAAAATACAGACTCTGAAAATAATCAAAGTAAAATTGCACGATCGTGAACTCCACACGAATCTCAAATTGAACATAACTAAGACTAAGTCACTGTTAGAAACATCAAAACCGGTCATGTTTATATTAGGAGTGTTTATTGAACCTGAGCTGCACAGAAAAGTACACAAAAAATCAGAAAAGTACAGGATTTTGTGCTCCATGAGTAAAAATCTTGCCCCATTCTGTCACTTTGTGTTCCATGAAGCTGTGCCGACAGATATTCGGCATATATCAAGGTCGGCAAAGAACTCACCGAGAGAACTCACTCGATGTCAAAAAAGGATGTAGACAAGGCGATGCGCTGTCATGTGACTTCTTCAACATCGTTCTTGAAAGAATAGTGAAAAACTGAAATGCTAACACCAGAGGCACTATCTTTCAAAAGTCCGTCCATCTACTCGCCTACGCCGACGACATCGACATAATCGGCAGAACGCAGCACGATGTCACTGACGTGTTCGTGAGTATTGAGACGGAGGCGGCGAAGATGGGTTTGGCGATCAATGAAGGCAAGACAAAGTATATGTTGTCATCAAGAATACCGACGTCTCGGACAGATTGTCACTATAGACAGATATAACTTTGAGGTGGTTCAGAACTTTGTCTACCTAGGCTCCGCAATGAACTCAGGCAATGACAACAACGCTGAGATTAAACGAAGAAAAACTCTTGCCAATCGCTGTTTCTTTGGGCTAAGAAAGCAATTGAGTAGCAAAACCCTCTCTCGAACAACTAAAGTTACCCTTTATAAGACCTTAATAATCCCAGTCCTTCTCTATGGTGCAGAGGCATGGACTCTAGCAAAAGCGGATGAGGTCACTCTTGGTTTTGAGAGCAAAATTCTTCGGGTAATTTTTGGTCCCGTCTACATAGAAGGTGAATGGACGAGGAGATACAACGATGAACTGTACAGCCCAGCGACATCGACTTAGCCAGAAGAGTGAAGGTCTAACTACTGAGGTGGCTAAGTCACGTAGAGCGAATGGACGTGAATGCTCCGGCCCGGAAGAACTTTGAATCCACATCCGGGACGGCGCAGCAGAGGAAGACCGCTACTCAGGTGGCGCACGCAAGTGGAAGGGGACCTTAACCGACTTAGCGTGCGAAACTGGAGACAGTTGGCCAAAGATCGTGCTGGCTGGAGACGCTTGTTGGTTGAGGCCCAAGTCCACCCCGGACTGTAGCGCCACCCTAAGTATGTAAGTATGTAAGTATACTAAAATATACGAGAAAGTAACAAAAAAAATATTAGGAATTCACGAGCCATATAGCTTCTCCAACCATTTGCTTGGAGCATTATTTACCTGTATCAAATTCGACGACTTTTTTTTAATTTGTTGATGCCACAACATTCCTAATAATACCAATAATAAGTGGTGAACATTTCACAAAGATAGGTTGAGCTAGGTATGTATACTAAACAAACATACTCACATTCAACTATACATTATATGTAAGTTCTAGAAACGTTGCTGGGGCGCTGTTATATTTTGTTGGCGCTAAGGTGCTCCTGAGTCGGGAGTAATAAGCCTCTCTAGTCACCTCGCTATCTCCAGTTTTTGATACCAAGTCAGCAGAGATCTCCTACTAGTTAATCACGCCATCGGAGATGAGGTCTGCCTGGGTTTCTTGTACCCTCTGGACTAGTGTCGAAAACTTTAATAGCCCGTCTTAACCGTTGCATAGGATTTTTAACAAGGGCTATGTCACTGTATAGATTGTCGTTAAATCTTCTTCTCTAGACATTGTGTTCTTGATCAATACAAACTGAACCACAAATCGTTCGCAGGACTTTTTTCTCGAATATATAATACATATGTATGATTTCCGATTTGATATTGTTTGTCCTTGACCATCACGAAGTTTTACCTATCGATAGTCACGTGTTCACCAAGCTTTTGGTTGAAGTCGACTTATGTTAATGTGAGCATATACTTGGCTTGATTAAGGCTTGATTCTTCTCATTACATTAAAGTCAACCGCAAACCGAGAAATCGTGTATATTTTTGGAAGATAGTTCCCAAGGTGTTGACGTAGGGTTTGCGCACTAGATTCTCAAGAATTATGTTGAAGCAAATGCATGACAATATGTCACCTTACCTTCACGTCAAAGAAGCTATCTCGAAAAAAATTGAGTGCGACCGGCTCAGTTGGTACTGTCATGTTCAAAGATGAGATCTTAAAAGGCAATAGCAATCAACGTTTCCATACAGTCGCTAAGAAGAGCTAGGCCTAAACACTTCTAGACTACACAAATGCAGCAACATCAGCATTTTATTAGCCTCAGTGCGGAACTCGTTAAAAATCGGAGGGCCTGCCGTTGTTTTCTGAAGCCGAATCCGCGAACCCACAGGCGGACAAGTAGAGATACAGTTAAGTTGGAGTGTTATGACCCCTTCAACCCTGATCATAGCCTCATAAGGAAGAGGATTCTGATGGCGCAACGAGCATCATCCTGATGAGACGTATCAGGTGAGCGGTAATACCAACCCTAGACATGACACAGTAAAGTATAGCCTCGTCGGGCATAAAATCCCCCGTAAAACCTAATCTTTGTGACTTATACTACATCAATAAAATGCAACAAGAGAATACACATCAAGTTGTTCACGTTAGCGCTTGGCCACGCAGCGAGCGACAAGTGACTAAGGGACAAACAAAATTAAAATGTAAGAGATTGTATGATTGCGACCACGTAGTCGGCACAAGCGACACTTCTGACCGACAGAGCGACGTCGCTCGCTTTCAATTCTATTCTATGTTCAGAATTACTAGACCGTTCTAAATGGGTCTCGGGAGTTCCAGCTGTGGACCCAAAAAGTCTGGTATGGTACACCGACGGATCAAAAATGGAGTCTGGAGTTGGTGCTGGTGTCTTTGGACCCAACACCAAGGTCTCGATACCTATGGGGATGTGCCCCACAGTGTTCCAGGCGGAAATCCATGCGATTGAGATCTGCGCTATCTTAAACTCAAACAAAGGAATTAAGGGCGCAAAGATACATATCTTCTCAGACAGTCAGGCGGCACTTCAGGCACTGTCGTCCAACACAATAGACTCTCTGACTGTAAAAAACTGCTGCTGCGCCTTACAAAAGCTAGCTAAATACAACAAAGTTAAACTCGGATGGGTGCCTGGCCACCGAGGTTTTGTAGGGAATGAAGCTGCAGATAAGCTTGCCAGAGCTGGCTCTGAAGCCGCTTTTGTCGGTCCAGAACCGTCCTGCAGTGTCAACTGGACTACTGCTCTAGGGCTTGTCAAAGATTGGGAGCAACAGACTCGCCTTGAACATTGGGTAAGCGCCCCTGGTCTGAGACAGTCTAAACGCTTGATTAAGCCCTACTCCTATAAGGAAATCCTTACTCTAAATAAGGAAAGCATTAGACTGCTGGTTGGCTTTCTCACTGGCCACTGCGGTCTGAGATATCATCTCAACAAGATGAACCTATGTCCAACGCCAGAATGTAGATTCTGCATGGAGGACGAGGAGACCTCAGAACACATACTCTGTGAATGCCCGGCTCTACATTGGTTGAGACGACGCCTTCTCCACAGAGAGATGTTATCACTGGCAGAGCTTCGCAACTCTACCACCAAAGACGTGCTGAGTTTCATTAGGGAAGTCAGTCGCCTTTTGGCGTAAAGACAACCTTGTGGCACAAAAGATCTTTTCAGGTCGCAGTGCCTGCCCTTGGGCAAGGGTTTATTTAAAAAAAAAAAAAAAAAAAAATGTCCAGAATTAACGTCAAAGCTTACATTTCAGCCGTACAAAGCCATCCTGCATTATAGCAAGATAGGCTTAAGGATTTTAAAAATAATAAAATTAAAAATATCATTCATGCTTATTTTGAGATTCGAATGAATAGTCAAGTCGTTCGAATGTCTATTTTCGTTCGAACTATACCGGTTTTCCTCAAATAAATTTTCTATTCGATCGAAACTCAAAATACAAATTCTTTTAATTCGACAAACTTTCGTTCGAATTCGAATGTCAAAATCAGCATGATTATCTTACCTTCATGCGAGCAGTGCTGCAAGTAATCCATGCCCAGCTGCCACAGGGAGTTCCTCGACATCAGACAAGAGCCAAACTCAAACAGCAACGATTTCCTCAATTTTACACAGTCACTGGAAGTAAACAAATTATAAATATATATGCCGCACGCAGCAACATTTTATACTCACTTAGCTTGCTGCTCTCCAATTACCTGCAACTGTCCGCAGTGGTAGAGTAAATCCGTTAGATGGGTCACGAACCACCGATTATCACACATCAACTGAATCGAATGGATCACCTTATGCAGATCGTTCTCCATCAGATTGAGGACAACTTTGTCCAGATACTTTAAGGAACCATTTTGAGGCGATCTCCTGTTAGCGACCCAACGACTGATCCATGAATTTGACAAGGCTGCCAACTGGAAATGCTTGCAGGCGGGATCTGTGTAGAAAAGATAGCCTGGCAGATACTCATACCAGTAGTTGGACTCTTGGATTTGTTCATTCCAGGTTTTAGTGTCGCCGGTGACCAACTAAAGTGAAAAGTTAGTGCAATCAAATGGATTAAAATTGGCTTACTTTAATTATCTGCTCCAGATTGGGCTCAATGGATATGATATCCGCTGACAGCTTCCTCTCTGTATCTACCACCCAATACTGCCATTGTGCCCGGAACTTCTGAATAGAGAATCCACCATAAAGCTGTAGATAGAGAAGCAACATTTGTAATGGTGCTTTGATTCAGGTTTGGTATTTATTTACGCTAGCCGAGGGCATTGTTCTCAAGATCTGCTCGGCCATTTTGAAAGCAGCACTTTCCGACAGGGGGTGCAACTGTAATATTGCCCTGACAACATCAATTTGTCCCTGAAGCACCAAACCTCTAACAGTTGGCCAATAATCTTCGCAATCGCCAGCTTCTCTTCCCAGTAGCAGAAGATCTGTGGCCATTCGTTCCGCGGCAGGAAAGTGAAAACGGATCCAATCGAGCATTTGGGGAACAACGAAATTGGATGGCGAAGGGTCAATGAAGAAAATCTCACAAAGATGCCACAAACATTCCACCGAGTAGAATATTGTAATGTAGTTTTGACATCTACAACAAAAGGCCTATAACATGGCATATATTTAATGGTGAATACACACATACCTTGAGCTCCCTTCTGTAAAACCCAGCTGAGCAGAATGCTCTTCCTGGAGTTTTTCTAAGCACGCGCGTATGATACTGCGATATGTTCGTGAGATTTTTAAATAGCCCCCTTTGTTGCCGCTCTTGGCAAGATCTTGCAGGGTAACGAAAGTGTTGTTTGCCTCTGCTACCAGGCTTCTTAATATCGGATCATCGAAAATAAACTCTGGCATGAGGTGAAAAATGTTAACTTCTTCCTTGTTGGCGTATTCCGTTGGACGGTCTTGCGTGGTACTGAAAATAACTGATATTGGTTAGAGGGAAGTCGCGTTGGATTGACTTTGGAAAATGTTTACCTTGTAATGTGTTTGTAGGCAGAGACTGAAATTGTACTGCCATTGACAAATTTGCCGGTTAAAGAGATGTTGCAGCGCGTACTTAGCTCATCGACAATACCCTTAACAACAAAAAAAAAACATAGAATTGTGAAATTTGATTTTATAGTTTATTTAAAATAACTTACGAATACCGCCGTTTGGTTTTCTTCCATTTTAATACTCTTGAATGCGAAAAATTGACAAAAAGAAAGCAAGAAGCAACACAATGCATAAATTAAATCACAGTGATTTCGATTCCGTTCAGGCATGAGCAAATCGAAAGTTCAATTCAAACTGAATTGGATTCGAACTCCATTCAGGTTTTCGGTTTCACTGAATTGATACATTGAATTTGGACTCGGTAAACTGCTTTACACTCCACCTGGATGACATTATTCAAAACAATAATGTGACTTCACGATTCTGAAAGTTTTAATGCATTTGTCATGGGAAATTCAATAAGCAGTGATTAATAAAATAGATTTGTTTTAACAGATTTTTCATTGAGAGTTGATAATTTATTAACCGCAATGTCTTCTACAAGTGTGTATAAAATAAATGAACAAATTTAAATACATAAAACTATTATTTTGCAATATGCGTGTGAAAATTGTAAACAAACCACGGTTTACTTGATTTACATCCTCTTTGTTTATCGTTTTTGTGAGAATACAACTACAAAGGATAATATTTTTTAAAAGATATACCGAATGATCATCAAATAACAATTCATCTGAAGAATAGGCATTGCTCCCTTGCCCCAGAAAAATAAAATACTTGGGTATGTAGTTGAAACAACAAGGATGAATGAGAGGCCACTTGCATCCTCCATTCATCCTCGTACAATGGGGTGGAGTTCAGGAACTTGTGATGCGTCCTTGCAAATGGCAACTCATATGAGGGAGAAGTTGTCTGCAGAGATCAAGAAACAATTTTTCTCAAAGTGGTTCGAAGGTAAGTGAAGTAAACGTAATGGCTTGAAAATATTAATTTATTGTCTGTGCACAGCTGCCCCTGACTCCGAATTGGCAAGGATGAACATTGATATCGATATTCTGGTTTTAAGCAGCCAATACCGAAACAGGTTGAAGAGACGACTTACATACATTTTTCGAGTTCATCTTTGTTGAAGGATAGTACATAACAAGGTATATGCATTTGATGGAACCCACAGGTGGCGTGGGATGGTTATATTCCCTTTGGTCCAGACCATAACCTTCTTACAGAAAAGAAGAAGAAATGTTCAATTTGTTTATATATTTTCATAGTTAACCAAAAGCAAAAGTTTTAAAAGAATCGTGTGATATAAGCCGTGTTTCTTTGCACGCGGATATATGCATGGCATTAAAAAAGGACCATCGCCGCTTAAGAATTCATCAATAAAAACCTGGCAGCACATATCCACCTATGACGTTTATTATATTGACACAGCTGCAAGTTGAGTTAAGAAATTTGTATTGAAAATCGTGAAATTCAAAAATATTAATTTCCGACAGTTGAAATTATTGCCAAACATATTCTAAAATTGTAAAAAACAGTTTCACATTGACAGATTTACTAAATTTTGAAAAAAATAATAATAATAAAATCACGAAAAAAATATTCGGCGGGATGTGTCAGTGGTCGGCGGGATGTCAAACTTTGACATTTCCTGAAAAATTCATCGCAAAATTCATCAGAAACGAAGAAAATGTGTTTTGGAAGCACTGTTTATCCCCGCTAAAGAACTTACCGGCGATAGCTATCCCCGCTAAAGTTAGCGTATATAGGATAAGTTGTTGTTGTATTTTACATGCAAATTTCAAATTATCCCTATATCCGCGTGCAAAGAAACACGGCTATAGTTAACCAAAGCGATAGCAACGTTAAATTAGTTAAAAAAAAATTTTGTTATAAAGCTTTTTTGAATACTAGCCGTGTTTCTTTGCACGCGAATATAGCGATAATTTGAAATTTGCATGTAAAATACAACAACAACTTATCTTATATTCGCTAAATTTAGCGGGGATAAACAGTGCTTCCAAAACCCATTTTCTTCGTTTCTGATGAATTTTGCGATGAATTTTTCAGGAAATGTCAAAGTTTGACATCCCGCCGACCACTGACACATCCCGCCGAATATTTTTTTGTGATTTTATTATTATTATTTTTTTCAAAATTTAGTAAATCTGTCAATGTGAAACTGTTTTTTTATAATTTTAGAATATGTTTGGCAATAATTTCAACATTCGGAAATTAATATTTTTGAATTTCACGATTTTCAATACAAATTTCTTAACTCAACTTCCAGCTGTCCCTTCAAGCAAAAACACTGACCCAACTTTTCCCGTCATTTTTGGATCCGCGATATATGAGGCGTTCCACGCACATAATTGTAAATTGACTGTAATTACATTGCCAATAAGAAGAAGAGCGAGAGTCGAGTGTAGTTATTTGTAATCGCGGATTTGTTCATCTGTCACTGAGACTGTCTCTGGCAGCAGCTGCGGATATAATTTTCTTGGGAAGGTAAACTCAAATTGAATTTATTATTCCACACAATTGTTTGCCTAATTAAACTTTGTTTGAATTTAGATTTATCAAAATCAAAAAAATAGCAACCGATGAAGGCGTGGGCCGAATTTTGAATGACTAATGGTACCGGCACAAATTCATGATGAAAGTAAGTAACATACATTGGTATAGATAATATACACATTTATTTACTTCTTTTCTTTTCTTGGACAAATGGTAGCAGGTTAATGGAAAAATGTATTCTAAGAAATAAAATAAACATGAAAAACATTTTTGATTTTTATTTTAACGATACTCGATTCTCTTCTTATCTGGCCTCGATTTGTACCTTTTTTCCGGATCAGTTCTGTATTCGTTTTTTGCTGAGCATAGCGAACTCAATCTGTCACAATACATACACATGTGAGTCCGCGGCTATTACAATTTCCATACTAATTGGATCCGAAAAACGCCAGCAAAAAAAAACAGCAGTTGTTTCTTTTCAAGCCAAACTAATACCCTATTCACACCGAGCCGAAAACTGGGTTTTCGCGAAAACACTCGAAAACTTCATCGAAAACATAAGTTTTCCAATACATATTTCAGTTTTGAAAACGAGTTGTTTAAAGTCGTTTTCCACGAAAAAAACAACGAAAACGACTTCCAGACGTTGGGTTGTTGAAATAAACACACCTTTTGCAATATTCAGCAAATTCAGCAGAACAGCTGACCGAATGAAAGTGACAACTGACAACATAATTATTGTTTCTGTTTTGATATTGCTCTTATAAGAATAGCTTTTTTCTTTTGGAGTTTCAGTAGGAGCGACATTTGTCGATGGCGTGTTTTTTTGTATCGGCTGGCTTGCGAATCGAAGGCTGCTGCCAAAATATTGAATTCATTTTCCACACTTAATTGATGGGCTAATATTGTTTTTAAATCCTCTGAATTCATTTTATTTATTAATAAATGCGATCGAAATTTGTAACCAAAATAGTTTGCACAGAAGTTTCACGACTAGTAAGTGTCTCACAGCTGATTGAAACGTCAAACGAAAACTGGTTGGTTTTCGTTTCGGTGTGAATGCATCGACGAGTTTTCGTAAACTTTTTGGCGAAAACACGGTTTTCGATGCGGTGTGAATAGGGTATAAGACTTTTTACACAAAAGCGTTCGCGTACTTTTCTTAGAAATGAGAGGATTCTCTCTCGATTTTGGAGATTTGACACTTTTCATTTTTCTACACTTAAAGTACGCGAACGGACCTATTGACTCCGTTTGCGGACGTAAAACTGAGTCTCTTGCTTGAAGGGGTGTCACCAATAATAGCGCATTTACACCATCACGCACGCGCATTTTTGCAACCAAACCGAAAAGAGAGATCCGTTTATCCGCAGTCAATGCTAATAAGGTGTAAGAGTGAGATCACATACTTTAACTTGCTATAACATTTTTATGGAGATTTGACAGATCACATGTAAACAAACAAATTTATTTTCATCGGTTTTGTTGTGGTAGAATTAAAAAATAAATAAAAACATGGATCTCGTAAAGGCTGCCGTATTAATAGTGTTTTCCATCTTGAGTAGGTACAATCGGCGATGTGAAGCAGAGAAATGTCAAAAATGTATTATGGCGATTAAAACATATTGTTACATCCAGGCTAGGATTCGAAAAGATAAAACGTAATTCTATTTAATTAATCTTTATTAGTTCTCTATCAATGTCTTTTACTTCTTGATTATTATTCTAATAATTCACTTATTTAATTCAACTATTCACTTTCACAATTAATCACTTTAAATACACAAACACTTTTCCCTTACTGGATACTTATACTTATTCTCTATACTTTTCACTACTGTCATCTATCTTACTTCTTTATCGCCGTTCACAACTAGAATGTCTTGGGTGCTCCTGCGACATCTATTTATATCTCCTAGTGACACCTCTCGAAATTTCCAGATTCGTTGAGAAGGTTCGTTAAGTTCAGAAGGTTCGAGAACAACATACCAAGTTATGCCACAGCTACTCAAACTGCTATTCCAATGCTGCCAAAATCGGTAATATGGCCACTTTCTACTAGATGGCGTAGTTGACTAATTAATGACACAGTTCAAGCAAACATGCAACAATATGATAGCAGCGCCCATTTTGTTTTATAGGAAATCGAAATTTCGTAAGCCATCGCTATAAAAATATCAACATGCATAGCTTTCCCATAATTCCTACCACGTAAACAAGATGGCCGACCTGAATACGTGTCACGTTTTTTTGCATGTTAGGTAATGCTGTCCCTTTCAGTCACACGGATATTTAGTATTTAGGATCCCTTTAATCTTACATGTTAGGAATGTGTGACCGTGTAAATCAACCATACACGTCATAGGTGCATGTGTGCTGCCAAGTTTTTTTTTGATGAATTCTTAAGCGGCGATGGTCGTTTTTTAATGCTGTTGTGGCACTTTAGTCCTGGCTCGCGGGAGTATTCAAATAAGAACACACAGATATTAATGGTGGTGATTTGATGTAGAGTGGTGTGGTTTTATTTCCTAAGTATAAATACTTTTAGATATGTGAAATAGTGCAACAATTACAACTTACGTCTTTAAACACGTCCTCCCGCTTCGAGCTCAGAAATAGTACAAATAATTTTAGTGAAAATGAAATGACAGCTCGTCAGGCGAGTTCACAATAGACTGTAATAGTTTACGTTAACAAATACAAGATGGCTCTGCGGGAGTGTGCAAGTAATGGGACAATTACACTGAATACAATAATATGACAATAATAAAGTCTCTACAACATCCCCCCCTCCGTGAATCTACCATCACCCAGATTCACCGATGTCCAGCTTCGCCAACATACAAGCAGGTCGCTTGATAACTCCAGACTTCGTTCGCACTTCGGCTACCCTTACTTGCAGGTCTTTCCCTGGGAATACTTTTGCGACTCTTCCCATCCCATCTTGAGCGATGGATACTGCTATCGCACACAAGTACAAGGTCACCTACCGGGAGAGGTGGCATCGGTTGATACCATTTTGTCCTTCGGCACAAATCGGGAAGGTACTCCGCTAACCACTTTCTCCAAAAGCGGTATTGTAGTTGTTGTACCCTTCGCCACTGCTTTCTCGTCACAATCAGCTTTTCTTCGTGTGGGTGAGGCGTCTGATCTGAGTTAGAAGTACCTATAAGAAAATGATTAGGGGTTAAAGGTTCATCAGTGGGTGTGTCTAATGGAATGTGTGTTAGCGGTCGCGAATTTACGATGTTCTCAGCTTCGCACATCAGACTATAGAGACTGTGTTCACGAAGGCGCTCGCCAAACAAGGAATAGCCCATCGCCGTTTTTACGCTTCGTACAAGCCGCTCCCAGCATCCTCCCGCGTGCGGATTCAAGGGACAATTAAAAACCCATTGAATGTTCTTGTTCGCAAGTGTGTCTGCTATCCTTCCATTGTCGAATTCCCTTAACTGTCGTTGCAGTTCTCGATCAGCTCCAGTAAAGTTCGTCCCGTTATCGGAGCGAATGCGTACTGGGGTTCCTCTTCGACTAGTAAAATTTCGTATGCACATTAAGCATTTGTCGGTGGAAATGTCTCTTGCAATTTCCAAGTGTACAGCTCGCGTTGTCAAGTATGTGAAAAGAGCAATCCACCGTTTTTCGGTGCTTCGGCCATTAACAATTAGGAACGGACCCATATAATCTAGACCTACGTATGAGAATGGTCTTACAAAGGGCATAAGTCTGTCCTCAGGTAGCTGGCCCATCAAAGGAGCAATTGGTTTTGATTTACTTATTTTGCAAGCCGGGCACATATTTGCAACACGTCGCACTGCAACGCGAATGTGGGGTATCCAGTAACGTCTCCGAATCTCAGCGATAATTGTGTTCTCGTTCTGATGTTTCCAGGCGCAATGATAGTGGTTGACGATTAGATCAGTCACATGGTGACGCTTTGGGAGTACCATCGGCCTGCGGGTATGAGGGAAAACGGTTTTAGCTTCGTTTATGCGCCCATTTACACAAAGCACACGCTCTTCATTCAAGCAGGGCGCCAGCTTCCATAGCTTGCTGTTTTTCTCGACTTGCCCTCTCATTCGCAGCGCATTGTAGTCTTCGGCGAAAACGGCCATCTGAACGCTACGACAAATCACCACTTCTGCTTTCTCCAGTTCCGCTACCGTTAACCCACCATATTCCCTTTCATAAGGCGGCAGTATACAGTTATCTCAGGGTGGCGACGGTGTAGAGGTTAGTGTGTTGGCTTGTGACCCGTGCGGTACAGGTTCAATCCCCATGGGGAACAACAACATACGCCACCCAATCACATGCCTCTACACCAAAAGGAGGATTTCTGCCTGGTAGTACAATGGAACGTTACCGAGTCTGAGTGCTCTGGGATTTGGATTTCCTTTAAAAAAAAAAAAAAAAAAAAAAAAAAAAAAAAAAAAAATACAGTTATCTCGAAAACGCAGCATCCACCCTACAACTCTTTTCACCTTAACGAGAGACGAGAATCTCGAAAAATCATCATTTGCTATGCTTACCATCAGCAGGAGTAAACATTTTGCTCGGAATTCTTCATCGGTGGTCGTATTGGGATGACTGACCGGCCAATTAGATTCGCCTTCCAATAGGAACTCGGGGCCACTTAACCAAGGCGATTCTCGCTTTTCATTCTTAAACCGGGTTCCAAAGTCCGCCGGGTTATGGACACTTGGAACCCACCTCCAATAAGCAATTTCACTGCTTTCCAGGATCTCATTCACGCGGTGAGCGACATATGGTTTGTAACGTCGGTGATCCGAGGCTATCCACGCTAAGACCGTACGCGAGTCACTCCACATTATGACCCTAGTTGGCTTTATAGTATGCCTCGATAGTAGCGTTTGTCGAAGACGCGTAGCTAGAACGGCAGATTGTAGCTCCAAGCGTGGTACCGAAGTAAGTTTAAGCGGAGCACACTTTGTTTTCCCTGCCACAAACGCTAAGTCAACCTCACCTGTATGTCTAGTTATTCTCCAATATCCCACAGCCGCATACGCCATTTCACTTGCATCGGCAAACACATGCAACTCTACGGGGGCAATAGTGAAAACAGTACTATAGCATCGAGGGATGCATAGGCTTTCTAGCTCCTTTAGCTTGTGTAGCCACCCATTCCACAACTCGTTGGCCTCCTCGGGTATGGGTTCGTCCCACTCAATCTGTGCACGCCAAATAATCTGAAGCATCACCTTCGCTATTAGGGAGTACTCCGCTCCTAGCCCAAAGGGATCGAACACCGACATTGTTATACTGAGAGTCTCACGCTTCGTTGGTCTTCTTTCCCCTTTCAGCAGCCGAGGATCAATCTTTTCAAAGGCCAATACAAATTTAAGAACGTCTCGTGTAGTATCCCAGTGCATCCCTAGTACCTTCTGGAAGGCCGCCGTATCGCCTCTTTCGAGATTTAGGATTGAAGTGTCCTCCTGGTCCTCGTTGAATTTTTTATTGACTAACTTAGAGTTCGAAACGAATCTCTTAAGCTCGAATCCACCTTGTTTATTAATCCATATCACCTCTTTAGAGATTCTTATAGCTTCTTGCTCATCGTCGAAACAATGGACATAATCGTCGACATAGTGGTTATCGATTATCGCATCCACTGCCGCTGGGAACTTAGAGCGGAAGTCCAAGGCGTTCTTATTTTTGACGAATTGTGCCGAGCAGGGTTAACAAGTAGCGCCGAAAGTAATGACATTCATAAATTATTCACCTACTGGTTCACTGGCTCTCGACTGGCTCTCCATAAAAAACGTTGTGCATCTTGGTCCTCTTTACGTATCTCCACTTGGTGGAACATCTCCACTATGTCAGCGCAGACGCCTATTGGTTTTTGCCTAAATTTGCTCAACACTGTTGCAAGATCTTGGCACTGATCGGGACCACTAAGCAGCACTGAATTCAAGGAAATGCCGTTTACTTCTGCTGCAGCGTCGAATACTAGGCGTATTTTATCAGGTTTAATTAATTTGCTCACCCCAAAGTGAGGTAGATACCACGTTCGAGGCCCAATTTCAGCTGCTTCAGCTGTACTTAGTTTGCGTGAGTATCCTTTCTTCTCGTACTCGGCCATGATTCGACAATATTCCTTGCAGTACATCTCGTCCCGTTGAAACCTTTTCTCAAGCGTTTGCAGCCTTTTCTCAGCTTGACCTCGGCTTGGTGGAAGTGTTATACCATCGCGCCTCCACAAAAGCCCTGTTTCGAAATGCGTGTCTTTCCGTTTGGTGGACTCCACCAGGAGTATTCTTGCTCGAACATTATCAGATGACTCAACGTGGTTTTCTACATCTCGTACTCCTAAACCTTCATTGGTGATGTAGTCGTTCACTATCCGCTCCAGATTGTCTAACGGTGCTTCTCCCATTTGCGCGAAATATGCACGGTGGCTCTGCGTTGGTGTACCATCCCTCTCAGCTCCGTATACCACCTAGCCAAGTTTGGTCCAAACTACCGCTGGTCCTTTCCAACCGTCTGCTGCAACCTTTCTTGCTACACCCAAGTGTGCGTTATCAAGACCGATTAATAACTCTGGAGTGGCAGCTTCATAACTGGAAATCGGAAGATTTTTTCTATATCGATACTTTAGATGTAGTTTACTAACATCCAATGTTTGAGATGGCAGCTTAAGGTCTTTTACAGTCCTAACACCCTGAAGCGCAAAACGTTTACTATTTGGCCAGTTTCCGGATACGTGCATGTTAACGCGTCTTGATGGCTCCGTTACGGTGTTGTTACCAAACCATTGCAAAGTTAAGTTTTCCCTTTCGCCCTTTAGTCCTAAACGATTCATCAAGCTCTCATTTACCAATGACACCGACGACCCTTCGTCGAAGAACGCATAACAAGTAACTTCACTATTACCCGCATGCAGTTTAACCGGCAGAATTTTAAATAACAACTTAGCTGGTGAAGGTACCCTAACCACATTAGTATAGGATGGCCTTGGTAATTCATAAACGTTGCGTTGACCTGCGACACCGTTTTGACTCGGTGCGTTGCTGTATTCGTGTAATAAGTTGTGAACCCTTTTGCTACAACTTCTTACACCACAATGGTGTTGAAATACACAGCTGTCAACTCTGTGCCCAGTTCCTAAACAGTTGAAGCACAGTCGAAGTCGACGAGCAACTCGCCATCGTTGACTTTCACTCATGTCCGAAAATCGTCTACATTTAAAAATCGCGTGTTGCCCAGAACATATCTCACAAACATCTTCGGAATGTTGTTCACTATTTGCGTCATTAACGTGGAAGAACCGAGATTGTCCACCACTTCTAGTATTAGGTGGATGTTGCTGACCGCTGAAACCTACACACGCCAGATTGACCATACTCGCTAATCCCCGTAACCATGTACTAAAATGTCGAACTGTGGCTCTAGGTTTGATTTCCACCGCGTACCTAGCCCAATCAAGCCTTCTTTGGATTGGGAGCTTCTGAAGCAGCTCATCCATTAGCGTCGGGTTACTCAAGTGGTGCTCACTCTTTGCTGAGTCCAGAAATGACGTTAAGTTTTGCACCTTAGTTGCGAATGGTACCAGTTGATCGATTCGATTTTGTGGTATGGATGGAAAGTTTCGAATCTTTTCGATTTGACTTTTGACTAACTGATCCGGCCTACCAAAACTCTCCTCTAATGTTTCCATGACGCGCTTAACGTTGCTACTATGAATTAGCAAACACTCAACGGACTCTCTTGCCCTACCCTTGATCGCCTTTTGAAGTCTTATTAAATTTTGGCGTTCAGTATACCCGTACTCTTCGGTGGACATTTCGTAGGACTCTAAAAACATTGGCCATTGTTCTGGATGACCGTCAAACTCGGGAAGGTCGTACAACTTGCGGCCATGGTCTGTTCTGGGCAATGACAGCGTTCGGCTTAGTTCCGCCAATGCTAATGCCAATGTCACAGAATCCTGTTCACTAACTCCTACTGTTGGTGTTCTTGAAGTATTGGCGCTTAGTTGCTGTTGTTCACGTTGTAGCTCACTTTCTTTTAAAAGCCGGTTGCTTTTTTCCAACTCCGTTTGCATCTCTTGAATGCGTCGCATCATTGTGCTAAGCCTATCTTCCATTGTAAAATTAGGTAAAGTTTCCTCGATCTGTTCGCGCACTGTACCATTTAAATCATCGAAGCTATCGCTATCTCCCTCTTGCCCTACCGGTACCTTATCTGTAGCGGATCGGGTGACCGGCATATCGCAATATGGTGGAACGGTTTTCTATTCTAACACTGTTTTTTCCTTTATCTACCACACTAGACCTAACCCCAATCAAATTCAAAGGTTCAAAAACTCACCAGTCTCACGTCTCCCCGCCACACACAAAGAAATGCCTTCAATGTTTGCTGCTGCGCCCCTGGGTCCGCTCTCAGAATGGGTACTTCGCCGGTTATGGACGATGTCGATGTTATCTGCTTCCAATATCTGCTTCTGATGTTATCTGCTTCCTTCTTCACTGTAACTGGTTCCGCCAGGTTACGTTTAGTATGTGACTGCCCTGTCTGCGACCAATGTGCACGTAAATCCCAGGAAAAACGAAGATAAAAATTGGCCTTTTAGTTGCACCAAAATGGCTGCCTTCTGTGTGCGGCCAATGTGCACATAAATCCAGGGAAAAGAAGAAATAAAAAATGTTGTGGCACTTTAGTCCTGGCTCGCGGGAGTATTCAAATAAGAACACACAGATATTAATGGTGGTGATTTGATGTAGAGTGGTGTGGTTTTATTTACTAAGTATAAATACTTTTAGATATGTGAAATAGTGCAACAATTACAACTTACGTCTTTAAACACGTCCTCCCGCTTCGAGCTCAGAAATAGTACAAATAATTTAAGTGAAAATGAAATGACAGCTCGTCAGGCGAGTTCACAATATACTGTAATAGTTTACGTTAACAAATACAAGATGGCTCTGCGGGAGTGTGCAAGTAATGGGAAAATTACACTGAATACAATAATATGACAATAATAAAGTCTCTACAACAAATGCCATGCCTATATCCGCGTGCAAAGAAACACGGGTACTATATTTTATTTAAATATACTTTTTTAGTCTGTTATAAATTGAATTGTTACAGTAGGTATAGAAACTATTTTGGAAAAATATGACGAGCATTAAAGCAATAAAATAACAAAATATTTAATGTTTTCTTTTCTGAATTAATTTGTTATCATTTAGAATTGGAGAACTTAGATTCGATATAGCACATATAAATATAACTGTTACTATAGCCGTGTTTCTTTGCACGCGGATATAAGCCGTGTTTCTTTGCATGCTGATATAGGGATAATTTGAAATTTGCATGTTAAATACAACAACAACTTATCCTATATACGCTAACTTTATTTTTGTTGCCACAACAACGCGATTCTCACGTTTTCCCATTTATTTTTTGTACAGAATCCTATTATATGGTTAACGATACTCTGGAAATTTTTTTGTTAAAATTTG
Source organism: Portevinia maculata (assembly GCA_949715645.1). Classification (NCBI taxonomy): domain Eukaryota; kingdom Metazoa; phylum Arthropoda; class Insecta; order Diptera; family Syrphidae; genus Portevinia; species Portevinia maculata. The sequence goes on from OX454525.1 coordinate 105,296,801, forward strand.
GTTTATTAACTTTTTACGAAATATTCGTGCAAAACTCGTCTCTCGTCATAAAAATTCGCCCAAAGTGTGCATTCATTTCGTTCAGCTGTAGGTATTTTTTTTTTCATTTGCCATTGACGTTGTCTCATACCCAGTCTCCGCTAGTAATGAGTTCATACCACATAAAATTATTAGATGAAAAAAATAAAAGCAGAGCTAGTATATTTCGCTTGATGAGCATTTCATAGCTTTCCGAAAAGGAATTACACTTAGCTAAGTAAAAAAAGATGTAAGTGGGTAAGTGAGAGCAAAGTAATAGGTGGTCCTATAGCTAACTATAACAACGTTGCTATATTGGTGTCCATGTGCGATGGTGTGTGCATTCGGTAATGAAATTATGTAAAGTGGCAGCACTCTTCTGGTCATCATTAATTACAGCAGCTCTTTTCAAACCGTGCAAAAATTCGATCGCCCATCTTTTTTTTACTCCGAAATATTTTTTTATAAAGAAGATAAAACTCATCAAAGGAGCACGCAGCTCCGTTGTTACGTGGATAATATAATTTTCTCTAGTTAATTAACAAATTTAGTTTATAATAGTGTGTTTAAAATAACAATAAACCGTTCAATTGTATAGTACATCAATAAATCAACCAATTTTCAACAAAATAGGCAAGTTTTTCTTTTCCATAGAAGTAAATGTACCTAAATTGTACATCCACCACCTAGCAGACATTTTGTGATAGACAACTTTTCTCTTCGAAAAGCGTGTTTCTGTGATTTTTTTTTTTTAACTTTTCATGAAATTGGTTCAATAATTTAATTTTAATTTGTTATGTTAGTTGGGTTTTTCATTTCTCTTGCAACTGATTTTTCATCTAAATCGAATTCGAGAGTGGTGATGGTGATGTGTCATTATTATTTATTTTTGCGTGTGTCGATTTTCAGAAAAAAAAAAATCATGTGAATAATTTTTTTTGCGAACATTTTATGGCGAGAAACATTTTATTACATAAGCTTGCTTTATGGGGAGGAAAAATTTCAATTTCTCCATACTTTCTGTTTTCCGCTGTAACTGTAGTTCATAAAAAAAAACATAACTTTGTGTGCATGACAAATACATGCATACTAGTTCGATATGTGATGAAATTTTATATGCCTCTATCATTGCAGGCTATAAGCAAACAAATGTTTTCAACGTCAAAACAGCAACCACCCAAGTAATAATCACATCTGAAAAAAATTGCAACGGTGAACCCCAAATCCTATCTTGGGACAGACAAACAGAAACAACTCATTAACAACACAATGGAGAAAGAAATCAAGGACCAGAAGGAGCAAAAAGTCGCTGAGGAATACCTCTCCAGTTTGGCAGATCTGAATGTCAACAGCAAGCCGTTGATCAATATGCTGACGATTCTGGCAGAGGAAAACATTGAACATGCTTCAGTCATCGTCAAGGTGGTCGAACAGCACATCAACAAGGTTAATACAATTAATTACTGAACTTAGTTAAAGGGGTGGAATTAGTTGTTGGTATATCAAAATTAATCAAAGATAAGCCAGGAGTCCAGTCGTAGGCTTTATTACTAAGGCTTGTGTCAGGCGGCAGGTGGCATCTCTGTTCGTATCTATTTGTAAATTGTAGTACACTCAGCTTGAATGTGGTTTTAACTTTAGCCCAACACTAAAATGTAAACAAAAAACGTTTGTTTTGACTGAGTTTGTTTTGTAATGAATAGAAAAGTAGAGAAATTGACGAGAACTCCGTAAAGGGCATGTAACCACCGTCTCTTATTGTGTAACAAATCAGATAATTTCCACTTACAGATTTTATTGAAAAACAAAATATACAACTGGTCAGTGATGAAATTCTGACGTAAACAAAATATGCACATCTTTACTGTTTCCTTTTTATCTTTTAAATGACCTCTTTACTGATAAATTTGTATTGTTAATCGGGAAGTTGCTTCGACGAACTATTTTTGCAGAAACATGTCTCCGGGTAGTGTGGAAAAACAGCTCTGGACTCTGGAAATCGTACATCTATATCTATCCTTATATCCCACTGTGTCCTGGCGGGGAAGGCGTATCCGAAGTGTTTGGTTTTGGGCGCCAAATCTGTTCTAGTGTAGTGGTAAATCTTGTATTGCATAGTTTCCGCTGAACTGGAAGGTCAGGGAATGTCTGTTCAATTTCGCAGCAGATCCTAGCGACACCCCTGAACATAGCTTCAATTATTAAACTACATATAAGGAGATTTTATAAAAAACTCAACAAAATATTACCCGCTCCAATATGACTACCAATGGGAAATAGAAACGGAAAGGTCCTGAAATCTGAAACCATTTACTAACTTTACGGGCTCTAGGCCCGTGGAGATCCCCTGCTTGAGGCAGTGCAGCCTTCCATTTTCCGCGATATCGAGCAAGCTGCTTTCAGTTGTCTATACCAACCGTGGACAACCAAAGGTTCGGTCTTTCTTGTCGTCTCGAAGCTGGGGGCTGGAAGTCGAAGATCGGCTTTGATGGAGCATTAATGTCAATTTCCTCGATGTGGCTGAAGACGACCTGCTTTAGATTTTCGGACTAAATCCACATTTCGGTACAGTTCACAGTTCGCGGTTCTGTCTTCTCCTCCATTCGATCTCCTCGCATACAGGACCATAAAACCGACGGAGTATTTTGGTTTTGAAAGAACCCAATATTAGCTTTCCTTTCCTGCTTGTCGTCCAGCAATCGGCGCCATAAAGCAGAACAGGCAATATCAGTGTTTTGTAGAGCTTTCATCTCAATTTTTTTAAGCTGATTTCGTTACATGATTAACTTCTGAAGCTCTTCAGACTATCAGGACTGCATATTGTTGACCTTGCAATATTAATCTTGTTCAGTTCATTTTTATTAAATTTCCTCAGAGTATGTATTGAAGGGTATTGTCCCGTGCAGGGTTGGGGTAAAATCTTGAAACTTTCCCGCAAGTGTGAATGCAAATCCTTGGGTTAACACCACTGGCTTTAACCGGTGTCGTAAAAGAAAGATCAAACAATAGTTAATAAAGGGAGCATACATGCTTGTGTTAAAATCTTTTAAAAAAGTGGGGCGAATGCGGCCCGGAGGTCACATGTTCACCAGCGTTATATGAATATAAAAATCAAAAAAAAATAAAGGATCTATTAATAAACGCTGAATTATCTTTAATCAATGAGTCAAATGAGAAATCTTACTGAATAAACATTTTTTTGAAGTTAATTGACGTTAATAAACATACATACACGGAAGCCGGTGAATTAACAAAATAATTTAATTACTGATAGCATTTTTTGTAGCGAATCTTTGAACCCAATGCTTTGTCGAATATGGATAATATGCAGCCCTTTGCAGGAAGTTGCCTGTTTAAAAAAGCGATTTAATTCAATAACTGAACCAAATTTTTACTTAACGAAAATTAGCTATTGCAAGGGCATTCATTTTTTATTAATAAGAAATTTTAATTCGTTTTTTTTATAAATACAGTAGACTCGATAACGTGAACAATTAAAAACCAAGGGAGTTCACGTTTGCGAAGGCCAAATTTTAATAAAAGAATATTGCAATCCCACCGTAGATTTTCATTTTAAAACGTCTTATGTTTAACAAATTAAAAATAATGCGCTTTTACTATTACATTCCGTTCATTTATTTAATTTTAAACAAAAAGTTATTGCATAGGAACATATAAAATAAAAGGTTATGGCATAAAAAGTAACATTAAATATTGACTGAGCACGGGCATTACCGATAGGAAAAATGGAAAAAATCCGTCATTTATTTTTGCATCTTCTTCTTCTCCAAAAGCATTCTCACTGCTTTTTCTCTAAGGCGCCTTAAGACACTAATGTCATTTTGGCTAACCAGCTCACCTTCAGCTCCTTGGGCCTGAAAATGTGTTGTTTACACACTTTAAAATGTGTTCACTCTTTTTGTTAGCGGCACAAATAGTAGACTTTGCAACGTCGTATTTTTTTGCCAAGCTTGTTACATTGGAGCCACTACGGAATTGCTACATTATCGCGCATTTGTCCTTAAGTGACAAAAACTTTGTTTTTTTGAGGACATTTTTAAGCCAAGAACTATAAAACCAAAACTGTGTGAAAACTGTAACGCGTATAAAACTTATGATGACAAAAAAACAAAGAAAATCGCGAAAATCGAGCAGACCAATCAAAAACAATTATTGCAAGGAACAACGAGAAACAAACTGACACGAACTCATGTGCAAAAAACTGGAAACTGCGCAAGACAAAGTATTGTAGGTACTAAGAATAAGGAATTTCAAGCTAAAATACACTTGCTCAAACAGTTTACTGTTAACCTGAAGCAAAAATTGTTGTTCACGTTTTAGAGTGTTCATGATTTGTTCACGTTTTAGAAATATCAAGCAAAAGAAAAATCTGTTCACGTTATCCGGTGTTCACACTAACCGGTGTTCACGCTAACGGGAGTCTACTGTAATAATAAAAGAGAATACGCCAAAACTTAACAAAATCGATTCTAGTTATTTCTTCTCCTTACTTATTATTAATATTGATTGTTTTTTTTAGTATTTTTAGTATTGTTCAGTTCATATTTAGGTGAAAACGCGTCGATTAGGACCAGAACGAAGTCGATATGATTTTTTTATACGCGAGTTAGGTGACATGAACGAACATATTATTCACCAATGTACTTACACAAGTACGTATATACCACACCACACACATACATCTCCTAAATAGCATTTTAAAAACATTGTGATATTCAAAATTACAAAATATGTTGTTAATTACGATTTTCATTTTCGGACCAATGAAAATAACATCCCCAATGCTGAGAATTCGATCGGTATTTTTGTTAAAACAAAAAAAAAACGACTGGACCGAATTCAGAATAATTTCCTTTAAATCATAGTTACGTCAATCAACTCATTTTTTTTTTGGAATAAATAAATTTGGGTTTTATTAAGATTTTAACAATAGTTTTTGATAATGTGTACTAGCTCCCGATCGGTTATTCTTATGGTATGTTTCGGTGCATTGTCCTTCTGGAAAATTCATTGTTGTCCACCAAACAATTCGAAAAAATGAGGAAAAGCTCTTTCCAGTATAGATTTGTAGGTGATTGCGGTCAATCTTAAGCTTTGAAAATCAAGTTTTGCAGTTCCGTAAAAGCTTACTGCTCCCCATACCATTACTACTCCACCTCCCTTGCGGTGTCTTCTATCTAAGGTTATTTTATCCCCTCTCCAATCATAGAAGTAATAATTACATCCATCACGTCCATCCAAATTAAATTTTTTTTCATCTGAAAATACAACGATATGCCACTCTCGGCTCCACCTGATGTGACTTATTGCAAAATCAATGATGGTAACTTTTTAATTTTTTTGTGTCTAATAGGATGGACTGCTGTATCACGCGATTAACAGTTTATCTACTAGCTTCAACTCCAGTTTCTGCCTTGATTTTACTAAGGGAAAGTCTTGAATTTGAAGCAGCTCTCAGTATTGCCCGTCGATTCTGACTTGTTGTTGATCTGATTCCTTTCCGGATTCTTCTAGTGTCCTTAAGATAGCTGTGAACAACAGTTGATCCTCTTCCAATCTTACCGGTTATAAAATTAATTTGACATATTTCCTCCTTCTTTAATGAATTTCTTTTACCCATAGTTGTTGTTTCTATGAAATTATGTTTTGAACTAAGGTTCCTGGTACTCTTTATGCCTTTATATTTGATTTAAAATATTATAACAGGTAGATTTGTGTTGCATTTAGTTTTTCTCATATTATAAAAGGATTTAAAAAATATCGTAAAATTAAATCCAGAAACTACCTATTCGTTAACACTGGGAATGGAGTGTATATCTTCTTAAAAACATTTGAAAAACATATGTCGAAATCATTTTCATTTCCGGACCAATTACGGGTTGGGGTCAAAATTCTTTTTTCAAAATTCTGTTTTACAAAATTCTTTTTTTCAAAATTCTGCTTTTCAAAATTCTGCTTTACGAAATTCTGCAAATAATAAAAAAAGGTTTGGAAAATGTTTAAAAGCGCGCGCTTTTTAAAAACTTTCGTAAAACATTCCACCACTCACTTGTTATGAAAGAAGAGGTAAAAGTAGTTTTTTTTATTGGTTTTAAGAGTGCTCTCTTGGTTTAGACAAATATTCTGTTAGTATACCTTTGTGAGTGAACTTGTGCTTTTTTTAGTTTCTTAAAGCTGTTGTTTCTTATTTTTTTGATAATTTCAATTATGAAATAATTTGTTATTTTTGGCTGTTTTTTTGTGTGTTCCTGGTACCCACCAATGTACCTTTTTTATATGAAATATATTGTAGTTTGTTGGCTAGGTTGAAAAATATTTGTTTTCTTTAAATTCGTAAATTGAAAAAAAAAAAACGAATTAGCAGAATTTATTTGTTTAAAATATTGCCTGTCAGAATTTAAAAAAACAGAATTTTGAAAAGCAGAATTTTGTAAGGCAGAACAGAAAAAAAGCTGAATTTTGAAAAGCAGAATTTTTGTGTTAAAAGTCAGAATTTTGCAAAGCAGAATTTTGAAAGCAGAATTTCGACCCGCTCCCACCAATTACAATAACTTACCCAGCACTGGAAAGTTAAAAAGTAGGCAGACGCAAAAGCTCGTCGATCACACAAATGAAACACCATCAGCATTTGATTGGCCTCAGTTTAGAAGTGATCCGAGACCAAGAGGCCTGGATTGTAGTCATTGAGGTCGAACCGGCGAACTCCACAAGCGGATCAGTAGGGATGCAGTAAATTAGGAGAGTTATTCTTGATAATGGCCTCGCCGTTAAGGCGCCAGTTAAAGCCATACGTAAAATTATTAAACTAATTTGTCCCAAATATATCTAGCCAATTTTATGTTTAATTTCTTAATTATTTGTGACAAATTAGTTAGATAATTCATAAGCAACATTTTAAGACAAAGATTGTGTCAATCTATTAATTTTAAGTGGACCAAAAAAGCAAATCAAAATTTTTACGTTTGTATTTTACGTATGGCTACAACTGGGGCCTTAGAAGGACGAAAGTATTGTAAGGTATTGAATAAAAGTTGTGCAAGAATGCATACCTGTCGAACTCGGCTTTCAATCGTTGTTTGTTATGTTTTGTTATCCGTAGTTCTGAGCTGTTTGATTCCAGTACAAATATTCTATGATTCTAACCTCCCTACTATCAAGGATTTAAGAACTTCGATCAGTTTATCATATTTTCTTTTTTTCCTATTTTGAAGTCAATGTTCTTAGAAAGCTCTATTCTTCTTCTTCCTTAATTCCTCCCACTTAACTGCATCCCTACTGGTCCACCAGTTAGGTTTGCCGAAATGTAGAAAGCTATATTATTCTTATTATTCTTTAATAATTAACACTTGTTTTGATATTTTTAAATTGCGTTTTACTGCAAATAATAAATATATTAAAAAAGAAAATATATATATATATATGACAGCGTTCATTTCACCACATATTTTTACTAAAGTATTTCACATAAACAACGCTTCTCTTGTTTCCATGTTGTTTCTAGAACCAAACCGTGTGTCGCTTTTGTCATACTCTCACGCCTTGAACACTTTTAGATTACCTACACAAATATTTTCAGACAATGGCACATTAGGCTTATGGTGATGTAATCGCAGCAGTGATTTGCTGTTTTTCTTTAAGGTAGCGTTACAAAGGTCGGCTGCAACCATTCTAGCAAAATTATTCCTCAGTTTAACATAGCATTGTAGACTGATGTAAGACTAATTTTGCTATCTGCATTCAAAAGTTTAATAATTTCGCTAGGAGTCTCGTTAAGATCCACAGAAAGCCTATTATTTGTATAATGTATAGCCGCAATTCGTTGTGAATGATGTCAGGACCCTCCATTGAAGTTGTATCTGAGCATTCACGTCTAGTCTCCTGGAATAGCTCTTTTGTGCATTCTTTAGATCTAACAAGACTCGTTTGGTTTATTAACTAATATCCAAGCTGGACATCCCATACAATACACACTGCCGCAGTTGCAAAGTGACAACTGAAAAAGAAACCCTAATTCACTTTTTATGCACCTGTCCGGCTTTAGCTAGGACCAGACTACGAACATTGGGAAGCCATTTCTTCAATTCACTTGAGGAAGTCTCTGAGAAAAGTATCAAGGAACTGATAACTTTCCTGAACTCCGCAGGTTGGATTTAGCCTCCCCCACTAATCGATAATACCCAGGTTTACGTGAGTTTGTGGTAACAAAACGGCACTCGGTGCTAATTGGGTTTGTCTTATCAAACCGCCACACCTACCTTCCTACCTTTTAACTAATATTGGATTATCCCTCTTGAGTTGCCATGAAATTATTTTATGAAATCTGCAAAATGTGATTTGAATGATTTTTGGAATACACCCACATCTTAGGACAGTTCATACAGTTCGCGGTTGTATCTTCTCCTCCAATCGCCTTCCTCGCTCTCAGGACCAAATTTAGCTCCCCTTTCCTGCTGATCGTCCAGCACTCGGCAAAATACAGTAGGGCCGGCTCGATAGAAAATGCACTTTGTCCTCCAATTGAGTTGAGGAGTTTCGAAGAAGCAACGGTTTCCTAAGGTAATTCTCCGTCGGATCTAAACTAAATTGTCATTCGTGGAGTTGATGTTTACTAAAATGTAGATGATATCCTTAAATACCTAGAAGGTATCGTTATCAACAGTGACGTTTTGTCCTAGGCATTGAACAGATATTTGTTGCTTTGTTCATAGCATGTACTTGGTCTTGTCTTCAACAACTTCAAGACCAACCAATTTTGCCTGTGTTTCAATCGCAGTTAAATCTTTTTACACTGCACGTTGAGAACGGCATTGCATTAACTGCAATGTTTCCTCTGTCATCCAACTGCATTTCTCTGAAGTGTTACAAGAGTTGATTGAAAATGGCTCATTTTATGTTAATATTAGATTAATTTCTTCTTGAGTGAGCGGATTTCTTTAGCTCTACGTTAACGTTGGTTTGTGTTACATATATTTCGAATTGCCTCTTGATTCAACTACGGCGAGTTTTGGTTTAACTTAAGACTGTTTTTTCGATATTCTTTTAAAATATATTTTTATCTTTGCAAACTTTCCTAATCAGAACCAATAACGGCGCGGGTAATTTTTTACGCTTTTTACTGAGTTTCTTAATGTAGAATTAATTAAAATATAATTAAATCCAATAAATAATACTCGCCATTTAGGCTTCAAATTAACTCCCCATTTTCATGGGGTTTTGTGGCTATGATTTGAGACCTATTCGGTAAAATTGGCAAGATCTGAACCGCCATGGCTGTGCATTTATGATTTCTCGAAACATTAAATTAAGTTTTTTACATATTCTCTGGTCCGACAAAGCTAAATTCGTGGTCTAATCTTCAACAGGAAATCAAGCGTCAAGAAAGTTGCATTAGCACTTTTCTATTGCAAAAGGCATTGGCAACGCGTAAGCTTACAACTCCGTGCGTTCGAGAGTTGCCGAGTCAGGCTACACGACTGACATATTCCCGCCTTTTATGGAAGTCCCGTTCGGCCACAATCGAAGTGACTAACTTGCGAAATGTGGTAAAATCAATGTTTAGGTGATTTTACCACATTTCGCAAGTTAGTCTTTCCCTTAAATTGATAAAAGAGAATAGAAATACTGCTCTCAGAGCAACGGTTTATGGCGCATTCGAAAGATCTGCCCTACTCGCCTGATTTGGACTGATAGGAATGAAATTTGCCTATTCTCACATACCTACCACGGACTGATGTTCTTCTTCCTCCTTAACCGCAAAGAAATGATTATAAAAGAGGATTAAAGAGATCATAACGCCTGGGGGTTCGACCTGTTCGACATCAAGGAATATTGGCCGGTCTCTCAATTTCATAGTTTCTTCGGAACTGAGGCCAATCCAATGCTGATATTATTGCATTTGTGCGATCCACGAGTTTTTAGGCATTGTGTTGTAGGCGCACTGGCGCAGAGGTTAGTGTGTTGGACTACTAATCTAAAGGTCTCAAGTTCAAATCCCGCAAGGGCCAAGTAGCATCTAATTTTTTTGTAAGTGCCCCACTTCTTGCGAACGTCTGACAAACATCCAAGAGTATCCATTGTCATGAAAAGCTTCTCAAATTCGTCCTTCGGATTCGGCTTAAAATTTTAGGTCCCTTCCACTTCAGCAAATGGTTGGAGAAGCTAGGTTTTGCACCCTGTATGGGCCCTTAATGCCTAATATTAATTTTAATTTTTCTGTTTCTTGTATGATATCAACACGAGCATACTCCCATTATTTATTACTGTTTGATCTTCCTTCTACGACACCAGTGATTCTCAGTCAGATGTATGCACACTTGCGGGGCAGTTTCCAGATGTAAAACGTGTCACATGAATGATAAAAATACCTAGATCTGATTTCTCCCCGTAGTCGCCCTTTACGACAAACGCTGTTTTTGGGGCCCCTGCAGTGTTATTCTATGCCCATCTCTGCACAGGCATCCCACAGAGGGAAAAACTTGCGTCGAAAGCATTACTGAAATGATTATTCTCGGTATGAAAACTACCTTCATGAAACGCAATCGACCAAAAATTGAGAATCTTGTAAACCTTGGTTCAACAAACATTGCAAAGAAGATACAGCTGCAATAACAGAGCCTTTAACGATAAAAATATATTCAAATCGCACTGAACAAACAGAACAGCACAACCGAGTGCAACTATCAGAAAATTGCAGCTTTTGGAGTCTTGTAGTACGTTTACATCGACACGAAATTTCGTTTCAGCTAAATTCAACATTTCACACGAAATGTTCAATTCGCCATACATTTCCAGGATTTCGAAATGTCAAATTTTAGAGAAATGTTGAATTTTGTCTCTGCATTTGGAGTTTTGTCTTATCGAACGAACCATTTAAATTCCATTAAATTCCCACACGTCAATCAATAAAAAAACCAATGCAAAAAACAGGTGCCAAAATATTTATTAAAATAAAGACAAATATGAACCAAAAATATATAAAAAAAAAATAGGCAAAAGCTACAGTCCGCTTCGGAGAACTGTTGGATACCACCCTATTCCTATCCCCCAAAAAAACCTAGTATGAGAAAATTGTTAAGAACGTTATTGTGTACATATTTTGTTATACATAACTGTTTTGTACGTTTTTTAAAGACACTACAGACATTTGAACATTTTTCGATTCCCCTTAAAAGTCGGCAAGGCAAACAACTTTGTATGGAATAATTGTTAAAAACAACTTTATCTACATACTTCGCAAAGAATATAACTTTTATTGCCAATGCTTTTCTCATTAAAAGGTTTTTTTTTAATAATGGAGCATTTCGGGCGCCTAGAGACTATATTTTAGCTTTCTAGCTCGAATTTCAGTTCTTTTCGATAAATCTGTTTTTTTTTTGAGATTGTGGGCTGTTTAAAAAAATGTTTCCACTTGCTTATTTTGGGCCCCTAGAGCGAATATGTTCCAAATTTTAGATTTCTAACTGTAGTTTTAGGGCCTAAAAATTGCACTCTGTTAGCTGACATTTGGCATTTCGGATGTCTCCAGTCAAAGTAGTCTATATTGAACCTGAAAGCTAAATTTCAAAACACTACTCGATTTTTAAAAATCTAATTATACCACCGTGTGGGCAAGAAAATTGTAACTTAATAACGTTTACTTCTTCTCCAAAGGACAAGTGGTTTTTTAAATGGCAGCGGTTCAATATTTTTTATTAAAAATAAAGCTTCACACGCAAGACATTCGGGGTGTCAGTTCAGTAGGTGAGAAATGTCAAAGTTAAGCTTTGACATTTGATAAAAGTTATCGGAAAATTAGAAAGCATGATTTGAAAGCACTTGTCTACATCCGCCAAGGGAATTAGCCGCGATATTTATCCCCCCTAAAGTTAGCTTGTATAGGCTCAGTTGTTGTATTTAACATGCAAATGTGAATAAGCGTTTACACGCTTGCGAATAAAACACGCCTTTGACTATCGATGTTAAGGGGTCTACGAGCAATATTTAGGCATGAGTAAAAATTATAATACCCTTGGAATAGGGTATACTTACTTACTTTATTTAACGGGCTCCCGACCCTTGAGGAGTCTCTGCCTGGGACACTGCAGAATTCCATCCCCTGCGATCCCAGGCACGCTGCTTCCAGTTGGCCACACCAAACGCTCTGGCATCCGCAATGGCTTCGTCTTTAAAATGGAGGTTCGGTCTTAATTGCCTTCTCGAACCTGGGGGCTGGGAGTCGAAGATTCTCTTGGCTAGAACATTATTGTTCATTCGCTCAATGTGGCCGAGCTAATATAGTCGACGCCATTTAGCTGTGTGGACTACATCCACATCCTGGAACAGCTCATAGAGTTCGCGGTTGAATCTTCTCCTGCTCGCACACAGGACCAAATATCCGACGCTCATCTCCTTGTCGAAATCCGATACAAGTTTGAAATGATTTCAGATAATCCACGGTATACGTTTGGAAAGTAATTTTCTCCATAGTTCATAGTATCCGTTTTCCGAAACACATTCACATTACCTGCGAATCACTTCTACAATGCAAAGTTAAACATTCTGGTCAATCATTCATCCGTAAAGAGGAATTTCCAGCTTCAATGATTCAATGTAATTTTTTTAAACAACTGTTTTTAGGCTCCAAAGTTTGTTGACAGTCTGGATATTAACCAGGGTTCGTTTAATAGATAGATGAATATTGAATTTGGAGAAGAAAATATATGGAATTTTTTTCGGGTTCCTTGGGCTATTTTTAACATCCTAGATTATTGGTGTATTGTGGGAGGATGCAATTTTAGAGATCAAAAGTTAGATGAGGTATTCGAATTTCCGTTCAATAGTGGAGAGACGCAATCCGTTAAAAAAAATTCTATGGGTGACGGTCGGAATGACGATTCATGCGGCCGAGTCATTTTATGGTGCTTTAAGGTATGTCAGCGAACTTTTGACACATTTGCCAAATCTTAAAATAAGGCTGATTATTTTACATAGAATTCAGTATGCCAAACTAAAAACACAAGTCTTTGACAAAGAAATATTTAAAATTCCGTACAAGCATAGTGAATTTTAGATAATACATTTGTTGCTTCAATTAAGATTTATAATTTTAAATAGGCTAAGTATTTATTATTATTATTATTTATTAACAAAATAATTACTTAATTACTATGCTAATATTAATTTGAGGAGCACTAGCTGCAGAGGCTAACGGCTCCGATATGGATAAAATGTTATACAATAATACTAGATAATTTAATAAACTCGCGGATTATAGAGATGTTTTGGATAGTTGGCGTTTTTAGGATTGCGATCACAGAGTTGTTTTTAAAAATATCGTTTATGATAGAAGCTGGCAGTGAACATTGTCCTAGGCCAAGAATGTGTTTTATGTCGATGCTGGAATTGCATGTTGTGCACTGAGGAGGGCTCTCTTTTCTGAGAAGATGTTGGTGCGAGGTGGAGGTGTGACCTAGTCGGAGTCTTACAAAGTTTGTTATGTCAGTTTTTGTTGTAGACGTGGGGTATGTTGGCTGGATGGGATCTGGATTAATGCTGGTGTAATGGTGTACGTATGTTTTCCAACGGTCTTGTTTTTTTTTTAAGATTATGTTCTGGATCGAGTTAATGAGGTCTTTCTTGGTGAAGGAATCAAAGAGATAAAGTGGCGATTTGTGGGCCATGGCAGCTGCTTTATCGGCCGTTTCGTTTCCTTGTATTCCTGTGTGACTGGGGGTCCACATTATTTTGATTTTTTTTGGTGAACGTATGAGGATATTTCTGATTTTGTTTATAATGGTGACGTTGTAGCTATCATTGAGTATTGCATTAATGACGGAGATACTGTCAGTTGTTATGATGTATTTTCCCGGCTTTTTTTGTGTTGTTATGGCGGCTTCGAGTATTGCATGTGCCTCTGCAGTGAAGATTGACGCTTGCGTGTGCAGTAGACCTGTGCTAATAAGTGGCCCGCTTTCAAAGGTTACCGCGAATGAAACACTTTCTAACGTTTTTGAGCCGTCTGTGAAAACGAATGTCCATCCATTTGCTTTTAGGTTTGATGTTATTTCCATATAGAGGGCACGAAAGGTTTTGCTGTTGGTGTTGCTTTTTCGGTTTTCGTTTAAGTCCAAAATAAAAGATGATTGGTTTATTAACCATGGTGGATGTGAGGGTATATACTCGTATTTACCAAAATGTCTTATCGGAAGATTCATTTCGATCGCAGATTCAGTGATGTATGTTATTGCTGATGGTATTCTTTTTGGTGCACCTAGGCGTATTGAGCTTATAAAGTATTTTGCGGCCATGGATCCTGATGAAAACGAGAGTTTGGCAAAGTGTTTGCCTCTTGTTATTGCAATTTGCTCTTCGATTGTGGGGAGACCAGCTTCGACAAGAATGTTTCTGATGGGAGTAGTGGGAAAAGCGTTGATGCTCCTTCTGGCTGCATGGTGGTAGATCGGTTTGATGATTTTTAGTGTGGATTTTGGACAACTTCCATATATACAGAGGCCGTAATCGATTTTACTTAGTACAATGGCTCGGACTACGTTACATAAAGTGTTAATGTGTGCATTACTTTTCTTACATGCTAGGTAACTTATTACATTTGCTCTATCAGCTATGCTCTTTTTAAGTTCTATAATGTGATCGTTCCATTTATATTTATTATTAAAAGTAAGTCCTAAAATACTTAGTTTATCGACAGAGCTGATAGTGTTATTGCCTATATTTAGTGTTAGTGTTTTAGAACATGATAGTTTCCGGCATATGTGCAATATTTTACATTTTTCTAGAGACAGTCTGGCACCAGATGAACTAGACCACTGCAGAATTTCATTTATGACGTCGGTTAGTAGTTTTTTAGTTTTTGTTAGGTCATTACATTTACTCATAACATAAAGATCATCTGCATAAATGCAATGGTCTAAATGTTTATGTTTGGATATTATGTTGTATATTTCTTCAAATGCAATTAAAAACAGAACCACTGATAGAGGGGAGCCTTGTGGTATTCCATTGCTGAGGGGGAGTGTCGAAGAGAAGCAGTTGTTGGTTTTAACACAGAATCTTCTGTTCGTTAGAAATGATTTGACATATTGCATTATTTTGGGGCCTACTCTCCAGATTTGGAGTTTGTTTAGAACAATGTGCATACCAATTTTATCAAATGCCTTTTCAAAGTCAAGTGATAAAATGGAAACATGGTTTCGAGATGATAAAGCACTCGAGGTGTAGCTGTCTATATGAAGGAGAGCGTCGATGCATCCCTTTTCTGTTTTGAAGGCTACTTGGTTCGGGCTAATAAGATTTTTTTTTGACGTTAGCCATTGAAGGCGTTTCGCAATTATTTTCTCCAGTATTTTGGAGATGCATGGGAGAAGGGAAATTGGTCGATAGCCTCCAACTGAGTTTATTTCTTTTTTAGGTTTGGGGAGTGGGATGACACATGCGATTTTCCAGCTGAGAGGTATACGCCCAGTTGATAAGACGTTGTTATATAATTGCAAAAGCCTTAACTTTGTTTCCAGTGGCAGGTTCTTTAGCATTGGATAGGGTACTCTATCTCTACCTGGGGTTTTACCTTTCAGTTTTGTCAAACAGCTGTTGAGTTCTTTGAGTTCAATGGGATGTTCGATAAGCAGGGCTGAAGTATCGGTTGTAAATGTACGTAGAGTGTTGTTGAGACAGTCGTTTTTTAGTGCGCAGTAGCTTTGAGGGAAGTTCATGTCACTTGACTCTTCAGACCATGTTTTAGCGAAGTGGTTACAGATTTCGAGTGGATTTGAAATGGGGCCTTTTGGGGATAAGATATGTTTTATTATTTTTGAAGGGTGGTTCCCTGTTAAACAACGGATATTGTTCCAGATTTTGGCTGTTGATGAGTTTCTATTTATGGATGAGGTGAGGGCGTGGAGACTTACGGCTTTGCACATTTTGACTTGCCGACGAAAGACAGCATTTGATTTCTTGTAGCTGATTAGATTTATTTGGTCGGGGTGTTTTTTAAATTGTTTCCAAGCTGTGATCTTGATAAGTCGGAGTCTTGCTAGTTCGGGGGTCCACCATGGCACTACTCGTTTTTGTAGTTTGGGGGGAGACTGGGGGATAGATATGTTAGCAGAGTACCTGATGGCTCTTTGCAGTATTGCTGCCTCTTTGTTGGTTTCAAGTTCTGGGGCTTTGTCCTGCAAATATTTCAGCTCAAACTTTGGCCAATTTGCTAGATCAGTTCTAAAATTCCGTATGGGCTGAGTTTGTATGTTGAGTTGTCCACAGTCGATTTTCGTGATTATGGGGAAGTGATCACTATTGTGAAGGTCGTCTAAGGTATACCAGGTAGTTTTTGGGAGCAGCGCGTGGGAGCAGCAGCTTATATCAATGTGGGTAAGTGAATTGTGGGTGGAAAAATGGGTGGGCGATCCATCATTTAAAATTGCTAGATTTGAGGAGAGAATGAAGTCCTCCACTACATTGGTGGATATTACTCAAAATATAGGCAAGATCGTGTTTGGTAAAGTTCTGATTAGGTGGGATATAAATTGAAATGACCGTTATTTTCATTGTAGTTTGTAGTTCAATCGCAACGACCAGTAGGTTGGAGTTTATTGCTAGTTTTTTATGAGGAATATTGTTTTTTATCAGAACACCAATACCTTGTTTGTTTGAAGTGTTTGTGGGATGGTTGTGGAAGTAGCCTGTATAAGTTTTTGGTACTAATTGCTTAGCTTGGAATGCGCAGTGGGTTTCTTGTAAAGAAATGAAACTGGGTGAGAGTTCTTGTATTAGGATACTAATTTCGTCATAGTTGTTTAGATATCCTTTCATATTCCACTGTAGGATCTTCAGAACATTTTTTTTATGATATTTTTGTCGACAGTTTTTCTTTTATGTGATGAGGAGGAGGTAGATGGCCGTGTGTTGGTGTTGAGATTTCGACCCCGCTGGTCGCCAGTCGAGGCGCTTGGACCCCCTCGGTGGTCCAAACGTCTCGACAGTCGATCAGCGGGTGCCGTATTTACGTGCATTTGTTTACAACTCAGGTTCATTGTCATAGTTTTCAGTTAGAGAGTGAGGTAAATAATATTTATTTTGTTGTATAAGAGTATGGGTTATAGAAGATATTGGAGATGAGATGGTTATATTTACGTCATCTGAAGCAACGGTTTCAGCATTGGGAACTTTCGTTACTGCAGGTTCTGTGCTGTTTCTTGTAGAAGAATTGAGTGATGAAGTTGAGTTTATGTTTACTTTGTTTGTATTTGCATTTGATATTGGGAGTGTGTTAGTGTTGGGTGTTTTGTGTTTCAAAGTATTTGAGAGTTCATTCTCAGAGGGTTTAGCATGTGTATGTGTAGATGTTTTTGCATGCATATTTAATGAGTTTGAAGAAGAGGTCGAGGTTTGAGTGTTAGAGGGAGGAGTGATGCTTTTCGATTTTTGGTTATTGAGAGAAGAGTGGTTTTCGGCACTAACGGAAGAGTTGTTACATAGCTTTGCCTTTTCTGAGTAAGATGTATTAACGTATGTTTGAGCAGGGTTTTTAATATTGTACAGGCGTTTGGCTTCAGCCATACTGCACTTATTTCTAGTTTTGATGGTTAGGATTTCTTTATATTTTTTGTATTTGGGGCAGTTTAACGATGAAGATGGGTGAGGGTCAGAAGTTGGGGGGCAGTTGGCACACATTACACGTGTGCAACTTACGGGGGCATTGTCATGTGGTGGAAGATTGCATGTTCCGCAGGTTTCGTCTCTCGTACATCTTTTAATGGTGTGTCCGAGAATTTGACATTTACGGCAGCGCATTGGGTTAGGAATATATTCCTTAACTTTTTCTTTGTAGAAACCGATTTCCACCGAGCTTGGTGGTTGGTAGAGATCGAAAGTGAAGAGTATCAGTCCGGTCGGTCGTTGTCTCCCATCAACATTTTTTGTGAATTTTCACTTCTGTGACACCTTGGGCGGACATTTCAGTTATAATTTCAGTTTCGGAAATATTGATGAGAAATGGCGCAAAAACAATGCCTTTACACGAGTTGAGACGGTCATGGTATTTCACTGTCACTGGGCATTGATTGGCAAGATTGGAAACCGCTAAAAATTTGTCAGCAACTCTTTTATTTTTTGCAAGAATAAGTATATTACCATCGCGAAGCTGGGTAATGCTATCATATTCTTTGCTGATCGCGTCTATTGCTTTTTTTAGCACAAAAACACTTACGCTTGTGAGGGGTTTGTTTTCATCTTTAGAGGAAATCAAGACGAACTTTGGGTTTTTTGAATTAGAATTAATAGGAAGTTGGGGGTATTCGTCGAGATTAATTATTTGTTTAGAACGTTTATTAGGGGGAGAGTTTATAGGCGGAGAGTGGAGGGGTGTATCCGGAGAAAACCCCTTAAAGCGGTTCCCGTTCATTTTAGCCCGTCGGGGTTGGGCTTTTTTGGGGGAGGGGGTATAAACTATTCGCGTAAATGGAAGTTACACTTGGGAGAGAGAAAGAGAGGGGAAGAGAGTTAAAGCAAAGCAAAAATAACCGGTTTGTAGGTGATAATGCACTGAGAGTTGAGAGAAGCCGCTATCTAGAAGACGATGTCAACGCAACGAAAGCCAGACGGAGACTGTAGGCTAAGTAAAAAATGTAACCTTGTATGGATTGCAAGTCAAAAAAATTTATAATAATTTTTTTTTATTAACTATTATTTTTTCTTTCTCTTTTCAACATTTATCCAGGTCCACCCAGACATCAAATTACCGATCCTCTATTTGATCGATTCAATTGTAAAAAATGTAAAAAGTACATACATCCAGCTTTTTAGCCAATGTATTGTAAATATCTTTTGCGGAGTATTTGAGAAGGTATTTGACTTATTATTGAATATTTTAAAGTTAAGTACTCAACATTTCCTTTTAAGGTGAGCGAAAAAATTCGCGAGCGAATGTATACTTTGCGTCAAACGTGGAATGAAGTTTTCACCGCTCAAAAACTGTACACACTGGATGTAAAGGTTAACTGCATGGATAAAAACTGGCCAATAACAGCAAAGGTTAACAAAACACCTTCAATACATGTTAATCCGAATTTTCTAAAGAAAGTAAGTTGGTTCATGTGTGAAAAGTGAACATTTATTATAAATGTGCGTGTTTTTTTTACAGAATGAAATGGAGGCAACTCTTCGCGTTAAAACTCGTGAACTTTTGGAACTAGAAAAGCGAAAGTTAGAACTGGAATTAGAAGCAACTAAGAAACTTTTGCAGGAACAGGAAAAACAGCTATGTAAACAGACAGAAAGTGTCAAAGTAGCACCCGAACATCCACAACATATTCGGCATCAATCGATGGGAGCCATGCAAGGGCAGATGCATCATGCGGCACCACGTGGTATGAACATGTATCTTAATTATCGTAATGCTGGACCAAGGCCACCACCACCGAACATGATGAATATGCAACAGGTGAGAATAATTAACTGCTACTATTTTTTGTGTACCCTATCCTAACAAAAATAAACTAAACATAAGTTAAAGCAGTCTCCACGTGAAAACACTCTTCATCAGGCTTTTTATATAAGAATATTCACCCGTCAATTAATCATATGTAAAAAAAACTAGCGGTGCCCCTCGAACGTTGTTTTGCCTAAGCATACATTCGTAAATAAATCGTTTTTTTCTGTTATTTTAAAATCTAAAATATAACATTTCAGCGAGTAGCCGGCTTGAGTTGCTGCGCCTTCGCGCTAGGGGTAGGTGCTAGTTGCCTGGCAGACGTTTATGTGCGGACATTCCTGTTTCGAATCAAAAAGTGCCCGCTTCACGGGTTAAATGGATTTCACCCTTTTCTCTTATCGGATGAACGATGCGCTACCTAGAGCAAACAACACAAAAAAATACAGTAGTGGGTAAATTGGCGGACCG
Source organism: Portevinia maculata (assembly GCA_949715645.1). Lineage (NCBI taxonomy): Eukaryota > Metazoa > Arthropoda > Insecta > Diptera > Syrphidae > Portevinia > Portevinia maculata. Next base: position 105,316,734 of record OX454525.1, read on the forward strand.
ATTTCGACCAAACTTAACAGAAACACTAATACCGAAGATTATCTGACAATTTGAGCTCAATCGGTTTAGTGGTTCCGGAGTTCATAGCATAGACATAGATCTAGACAACAGCGCCACCTATCGGGTGCAAAACTATACCATCTTTCAAACTGAAACCAACCATACACATTCACAAATTTTCATTGAAATCGGTTGGGCCCTTTCGGACATTAGCGTGTACGAACACGTGGTTTTCATATTATAAAAAAAACTTTCGAAACCAAAAAGAAAAGTATTTAACAGCATTTAAAACATTTAGGTAACATAAATTGTTTAAGCTAGAATGGTTAACATTTTAAAATTTTAATAGCATTTTATAAGACAAAACATATACGATGTTATGACCTTATACTTTCACTAGCTCCTTCTATCAATAATATGTATTTCTTCTCCTAGTATTCAGGTGATATTTAGGGTAAACTGCACGAATTCCCATTCCGACGCGCAAACCAACTTGTGCTGATGCATTGAAAGCATCGGCAATTTTCTTGATGCTTTTATCGTTGACATTTGCACATCAGTTAAAGCAATTTTACAAAAGTAAACGTAAGGCCTTTCCACATACATACATACGCATCAGTGGCGTGGCGTGGATAATTTTAAAAGGGAAGACGTTGAAAAATTTAGTCACCTATAAAAATAAAAATCTTTAAAACCTGAAATAAAATAATTTTTAATGGGGATATTGTATCTACATAATATGCATTCCACATTGACTTAGCAAAAATATTCTAGCCACATTTTTTATACTTCAAGACATTAATATTTCAATCAACAATGAGCTTAAAGCATAACAAAAGTGGCTTCAAAAGAAGCCGGTCTTGACAGACGCATGATACAATAACTTAAAAAAATTCAGCATAATGTGGATAGTAATTTTAAAATAAGAAAATTCAGAAGAATTATATGGATAATTCTTTATATTTGTTAAAATATAAAAACGATACAAATAATAATGTCAGCAATAAAAATAAATCAAAATTAAAAACAGCTAAAATTCACACACTTAAAAAAAAAAAGTGAAAAGTTTTGTTAAAATATTAGTTCTTTATAATTATTTGTATTCTAATGCTATTCGACGATCTTTTTTGATAAACTCTGCCAATACCCTTTCATAGAAGTTTGGTCTATTTTTAATTTTAAGAAGAAGTCTTCTTTCTATCGATATGAGGGCTAAATCAGAGAGCCTATCCTCGCCCTGTGAGTTTCTTAAATAAGTATGAATTCTTTTTAAAGCAGAAAAAGACCTCTCAACGGAGGCGACGGAAATGGGAAGTGTTAAAAGTAAACTACTTAAGTTTAAGACTTGAGGGAACACTTCTTTCAATGCTTCACTATTCAAATGGTTGTGAAGGTCGAGAACCTCAAACTGCCGAAGTGACGACGAAGAATATAAAACATTAAGTTCATTTTTTAATGCCGTGAAGTCAAAAATTCTAGGAAAAAACTTAATTAGGGAAGATATTTTTACATCTGGACTGGAACGAGAAAAAGTGTCATACTTCAAATTATTTAGTAAATCCAAAAATGTAAGATTACTAAATGATTTATATCTGGCATTTATTTGGCTAACTATATTGTCTTTAATTTCAACAAAAAGGCGCTTATAATTCGTCTTCAAATCGAAGTCAAGCAACCTGCGTTTACGTGGAGGTTCGATGCAATCATTTACGCTGTCATAAATAACTTCAAACATATTTAAAAAGTCAGAGCTTATCCATGACTCAAAACGTTCGATTTCTTGCTTGGCATAACTAACGTCTGTTTGTTTTTTTTGAATTAAATTAAATAATACATCGGTCTTTGCAAATATTTCAGAAAGGGTATGAAGCAAAAAACAGAATTCCTTGCTCTCTAATTTATTTAATAAACTTTGTGCCATCGAAAGTGTGTCAGTATCCCATTCCCTAGAGTCATTAATTATTTTACTAAAAGTTTCAATTATATCTATTCTACAGTTAAAGATTACGTTTATTATTCTTGAATGATAATGCCATCGAGTTTCCGATACTCCTGGCATGCGTCGATTGGAAATTTGTTTTAAAAGATTGGACCGCTTTGTGGATTTATTAAAAAATCTAACGATGCTATTAGTATAGCCAAAAAATAGTTTAAGTTCTGCTATGTTTTCTAGAGATCGGGATAGTACTAAATTTAAAACATGTGCATAACAAGGAATAAAATTTGCCATCGGGCATTCATCAAGGACCTTCTTTTGAACACCACCCCCCTCGCCGGACATAACTGCGGCACCATCGTAGGATTGTCCTATTAACTTTTCCTTGCAGTCGTATGTTTCAAGAATTTTAAATATATGATTGGATAACTCATTTGCATTACGACTTGCGCTAACGTCAAAAAATCCAAGAAATCTTTCTTGTATACCATCCTCTGACAAGTACCGAAATATGGCACTCAGTTGTTCCCTATGACTCAAATCTGGTGTTTCGTCGATCATAATCGACACGAACCGAGCATCCTTGATTTCCGTTTTAATTTCGGATTTAATAACCGCCGCGATACTATGTATCAAATCGTTTTGAATATCGTTGGATAAACCTGAAAAAATTGGATTGTGTGTACTTGAACACTGCTCTAAATGGGATTCCAATAAAGTGTCATATTTAGATAAAAAATAAACCGCTTCGAATAATTGCCACGATTATCTGAACTAGACCTTTCATCATGACCGCGAAATGCTAACTCCTGTCTGCCTAATAAAATGACCGTGTCAATAAAACGTTCCATTAGTTTCCGATTTGTATCTACTTTTTTATTATGAACAACGAAAGAATTTCCTAAAGAAGTTTCAATGCGATTCGTGCCGAATTCGTGTAGGGATAAACAACAACGAATATGTTTTTCTGTCTTAATATGTTTTTTCGAAGAATTAACTAAATTATTTATATCAGTGAAACCCGTTCGGCTCCAAACACTGGCGGAGTTTGAAAAAAGAAGACAAGGAAATAAAACATTTTATTAAGCTTGCAACTCCCAGTTAGCCACTTATATTTTTGGTATAAGGAAACATTAAAATGTGTCACAAAACCATCTCTCCTTTGGTAATTAATATTTATAAAAGGCATAGAGCGCCCTACGTCTATAACTTTTTTTTTATCAAGAAAAGATAGCTTACTAAAACTATTTGAATCCTCCAGTAGGAAATCAGTTAAACAGCAATCTACACTAATCAAAGACATTTCCAAAAAAAATCTAAAACTGCACTAAAATTAAGAAGCTAAAATGTTTTTATCAGTAAGTTGGTAATAAAAGAAACTAAAAAATTACACATTAACCTTCACTTTCACATCTAACTTTTCACTATTTTAATTTAAGATTTTATCAAATTGGCTTTACAAAACACTAGATTTTTTCAAGTTATTGCACTTGTGCAACGCAGTCTGTCAATAAATTTCAACTGATTCTAAATTAAAATTTGAATTCCTGCTTAAAAAAAAAACAAGTGTCGGTATTTTATTTGACATGAACTTCTCTTAAGCGATATGCTGAATTTACTCTGCTGACAAATTGCCATAATATTCTACCATATTTTATTTCATAAGACAAAAGTATAACAATAAATTTGTAAAAACATCGAAGCATTAGCTATCACAAGAGAGAAAAATGAAAGCTCAACTTCTTACATCAACACGCATATCAATATCAACATCAAATTCAAAATCAAGAATCAACCCACATAACACATTCAGATATTATGTCATAAGAAAAAAGAAATAAGTCAAAGAACACCGTGTTATTAGACACAATGTTGCAAAAAAAACGAGTCAAACGTAGCACCTGCATTCCTGCAACATGTTGATATCTTCCGATTGAAACGCAATGCTAATCGCAAAAGGGAGAATGAAATGAAACAATTCCAAGTATTCAGCGTGAGATTTGGTTTATAAGACGAAATGTAGCGTCTTTTTCTTTGAATATAAAAGCGGGTGTTGAACAAAGAGGATCGGAACCGCAATGCTTGTAGAAGAAAGGGATATAAAACAAGTAAATAAGACGGAAAAATATTTTTTATTCTATTATAGAGAGCAGCGGTAGTTGAAAACTTTTTACTAAGAGTATTTTTGTGACTCTTCGTTGGTTTGTTGTTTGTGATTTGTGGATTGTGGAATGTGGTTGAATCTTGATTCTTGAATGAAGTATGAAGATACAGACGAGAGGTAGAATGAAAATATTAAACTTATTCGATAGCTTATGTGTGAGTGTGTGTGATTTTATTTTATAATTAAAATACGGGACGGGTTTCATTTTTCATATATTTATTTGGCAGATAGTGCTTACTTTTGGTGGATTTTTAAAAGGGAAGACGGTAGGAATCGTGTTATATGGACGCCACGCCACTGATACGCATACATATTAGGCCTTAACGGGCCCATAGAGGGCCTAGACCTAGCTTCTCCAACCACTTTCATGCGAAGTGGAGGGGACCTACAGTTTTACGCCGAATCCGAACGGGAAATTTGAGAAGCTTTCTCATAACAATTTGATATTCTTGGATGTTTGTCGACGTTCGCAAGAGGTGCCAACAACACGCGGTATTCCTAAGTGGTCACCATACTAAGTACTAAGTAACACGCTCTACATCGTTTAATTGCGGTGATCGAATGAGAACCGATTGATTCGACGTGGCAAGGTCGTTGGTAAAGCCTTTCCAGTGATGCAAAATGTTGGACAGGGCTGATTGAGCATAAACTGTGCAGTGATGCGTTTCCGAATTTACCTATATTGCTTAGATTATTATTATTTTTTAATTGTTAGTTTACTCACCTAAGCCAATAACATTTGTTGAAAAGCCCAGCAGTTTTCTAAGAAACACCATTGTTGATATCGGAACGGTGGCCTGAGAGAAGTTTATAGAGTTTTTGTTTGGTGGTGCGAACATATACTGCTGAGTAGAAACGTCGCACACCATATATGAAATTATTTAATTTTTGACGTGTTGTCGACACGTTGGACATCTACATAGCCAAACAACTGTTTGATTTTGTAATCTGGAGCAATTAAAGCAATTAATCCGTGCGTTTGTAACATGCCTTAATATTGACCGAATACCCCTAAAACTTTTTTTTTTATAATTTGCTTACGCTAAAGGGATTTTTTTTTCTGTTGTTACAGTACCCTTATAATGCTAAGAACACAGTGTAAGCTACTTGGTATTAGAAAGAATAAAGAGATAGGAAAGAAGTGTTTGGGTGCAGTTGTAGGGTTTTTCTCCACGGGTGGTGTCGTCTAAGTTACTTAGGGAGATTACGATTTCATGTATTCGGTATAAAGTAATGGACTTGGCCGGGATTCGAACGCACGGCCTTCCATTCCGTAAGCGAATACACTACTACTGCACCATTGCCACCCACTTACTTTATTTGTGATCAACATCGAAAGGTATGTCGATTTAGGTCTGTCTGTTACCTTTTTAAGGCTCTTAAATTCGAGATAGAAAGCTGTAATTGGGAATTTATACTCCCTATGGGCACGAAATGATCAAGTGTAAAGATTTTGTATAATCTAGGCACTTTTTAAAAAGTCTTCTAAACAAGTTTTTTTAGGGGTTGTTTTGACCAAATTTTGGTTATTTTGTTACAAATAATTTTTTTTTCCATACAAGGACTCTCAACCCAATTCCACACCCAATTTATGGGATAGAAATATGGATTGGGTATCCACCAGTCGCCCAACCATAGCATTTTCATGTTTTTTTCTTTATTTTTAAATATGTTTCATACTTATTCATTTCATACTTAAACTACTAACAATATTAATGAAAGAATAAGATAGAATAACAGTAATCATTCTTTAACTACAAAGTTAGTGGTGAATGATACAGCAAATATTTAAAAATTCGAAAGATATCTGATGTGGGGTGACAATCAGTGTATTGGTTAAATATAAATAATTATATAATATGTATATCTTAAAGGCAAGAGATCTTTGTACATTTAAAAAGTAAAGCCAAAATATTAAAAAAAAAGTAACAGTTTATATAGAAGATACATTAATGAATTACGAAGTTTATAATTTTTGTGCTGATGAAAAAAGAAAGAAAGAAAGAACAACAATTATTTAGAAAAGTGCTTCAATGCCATCATAGTTTAACGTGAACAACCAGTCTTTTACTTTCTTTATATAAGAGGAAAAACAAGATATTTCTCTAATAGAGATGGGCAATGGTTGATTATTTACGACACAAAACTTGCATAGATATTGAGCCTTATTGCGAAGATCAATCGACAATTGATAATTGACTATTTGCAATGTGTGCTATTGTGAACGAACGATTCATTTGGTATTTTTGTCAATCGCATTTTTTTAATTGACTGCGATTGACAAAATCCTTTAGAATCGTTCGTTCACAATAGCACACATTGAAAATAGTCAATTATCAACTGTCGATTGATCTTCGCAATAAGGCTCATTAATTAGACAAGTTGTCGTTTTTGTTAAGAAATAACTTGCATTTATGAAAAATGAGTGCTTATAACCTCCTGAGACCCTGTGTTCACATATGTGTTCATGACTGAAACTCATTTAAAAAAAAAAAGAGAATCGGACAGACATTTCATATTTTAACGAATCAATGTACATAGGTATCTGTATTTTATATGAATCGAGATCGCGGTAATTGCTTTTCTATCAATAAATATTCAGCAAATTATAACAAATCCTATAATTCTGTGTTGAGAAATATAAAAAAAACAATTTTCCTTGGAGCGCGACCGGCTCGGTTGGTACCTACTGTCCTGTTCAAAGGAGAGATTCTACGACCCCTGTCAAAAAGTCAATATGAAACACCCAGTGTTGAAGTGAATCAAAATCGGAAGGCCTGCCATTATTTTGTGAAGTCGAACCGGCGAGACCCATAGGCGGTTATGATCCCTTTAGCCCAGAAAGAAAACAATAATTTTACTAAGTTATATTGTGCTAATTTAATCAATTGATAAATTAATCAATATTTTTTTGTGAAGTGCACTTGGTGTACCTACTTCAGATACATGGCCATTTTTTAACTGTGCATGACTCCCTGTTTCGGCTTACAAAATGTACCACATTTGCAATTTTTGCCTGCAAGTGAAGGGGTTTTTGTATCTGGTTCTCCTAGGACCCCCAGTATGATGAAAATCAAGAACTCCATAACGATCGTGATTGTTGCGTTGCTTATTCAAATCAAAAATGAGGGTAGGCAATTGTTTCCTGACAGTCCGCAATGCAGATTCTGTTGAAATGTTTGTATAAAATATGAAGCTTACGTCAGCTTATTGGCAGCGTGGGTATGCACTAACTCGTTTAAGTGTTTTAAAGACGTCTGCAATAGCCTTGGAGGTATGTTGAAAATTCCGTGTCACTTAAACAAATGAAACTAATGCCCCTATTGTATAACACAACTCAACTTTCACACAACCAAACTATTTTTTCGTATTATGCAAGACAACCTTTTTGAGTTGTAATCGTAAAAGCAGTTGCATACACACAGACAACCACCGCCATCTTGGTTGTCTGTTGACAGTCAACTTTTCGCTTAAGGTTGTGTTTGGCAATACCGAATTTTGAATTACAACCAAGAGACAACTCACCTGTCTTACACAATAGGGGCATAAGAAATTTTCCCAATAACATTAAAAAAATCAATTCGATAAGCTGTAATTTGTACAAACCAGTTTTGCATCAAACATATACACTAATTAGCGGACACTCTAGTAAGCGGACACCCATTAACGGCCAAAATAAATTCAATTGGCTGGAGTCTACTACTTTCCATCCAAAAAAAAAAAAAACAATACCAATAGCAAACAAGTCTTTATCGGACGCAGACAGTGATTATTCTTAATAAAACAAAAAAATGTTGTCTTAAGTGGATATTCGCCACATCAATTTTCTGTCAAAAAGAAAACCAAACTTTTTTTCATGTATAGAATATACATAAAAAAAGTTCATAGGGAAGGAAGAAATATGACCCTAAAAGAAATGGAGATCATCGTTTTGTGGAGTCGTCAGATCAAAGCAGTTTGCGGGTTCTGTCTCAAAATACGTGCATCGCCGAATTTCTTAAAAACAAACAATCATCTCCGTCCGATTAGAGCAATGGCCTTAGCCATAAAATTAAGATTTGTAGACTGCAGTGGTCATGATATTAACGATCTAACTTAATTAGTTCTTCTTTAAAAGCGAATTCCAATATCTGGGCCACTAATAAGAGAAAAAGCAAAAGAATTTGCCAGAACAAAATACATTCCTGATTTTAAGGCATAACATGAATGGTTGCAGAGATTTCTTAGACGGCACCATATTTTTTCGAGTAATATCCTGAGAAGCTGCTGATGTTAACCCACAAACGGTCAGTGAGTGGACATGCCATATCGGACCCTTGGTAGAAAATTATTAGTCCAAAGATATTATTAACACCGTTGAAACAGCTCTAAATCTCATCCTGTTAATCCGTTCCATATCAACTAAGAGTACTGTTCTGGGGGAAAATCATAAAAAGAATCACTTAAGTTGCTCCAGACGTCTGGGGAACATGAGGAACTGCTTGATATCGGAAGGTCGGAAAATCCTCGATATTTTAAGAAAATATCGAAAAGCCAATTGCAACCAAAATATTGGGAATATTTTTTTTTAAATAGCAAACTCCCAAATGAATGAAGTGCAAATATGTGCACATATTTAACTTATATTTATAGAATTATAAAAAAAAAAAGTAAGGTTAGGTTAGGAGGGTTGCATGCACAATTGTGCATGTATTACCCAGAGACCAAAAAGGTCCATTAGGAGTACCCTTACAGATCATGGTAGGACTTGCAACTATTGATTGATATCTGATCAGCACACTGATTTGGTTTCTGTCAAAAGACAACAGGGACTTGGATCTTTTTTTGTCAATGGCCAGCCACAGGCTACGAGTAATGACACAACCACTAGTGTTGTCCCATTTTTCCGTAGGCAGTGTTATCGTGAGAACATCAATGAAGCTCTTAGCTGTAATTAAGACAAGTAGTAAGTTCTGGCTCGCCAAGGCGATTAAATATGGGGCACTTCGACCTAAAAAGATCTTTTGTGCCGAAGTAGGTAGTAGACAGGTAGTAGGTAGTACCGTCAGCTTCAAGTGGGTTCATATCAGAGATGCATCTGGCCAGCATATCCGCTGTCTCGTTCCCTGCCACGTCAACGTGCCCAGGAACCCAGTAGAGTAGTACTGAGTAATAGTTTATAGCTCTAAGTGCCAGCAGGCACTCTTTAGCGCATTTCGCGTTTATGAGATGGGAGTCGATCGCTTTAAGAGAGGTGCCTGACTGTCCACGCAGATGGTTAATTCCATTGCTGGTAGTTTCATTGTTAGGGCTGTCTGCGCTGCTTTTTTAGTCGGGTAGATGTCAGCTTGTAAAACACTACATTGATCTGACAATCAATCATAGGTAAGAATGGCACCCCTATTGCGAGTGTCAATCGACAATTGATAATTGACTATTTTCAATGTGTGCTATTGAGAACGAACGATTCTAAAGGATGTTGTCAATCGCAGTCAATTGAAAAAATGCGATTGACAAGAATATCAATGAAAATGATTCGTTCACAATAGCACACATTGACAATAGTCAATTATCAATTGTCGATTGACACTCGCAATAGAGGTGTGGGTCTCACAATCGACAAATACAACCAGTGTACAATGTACGGCGTAAGCCCCATTTCTCCCCAAAAGCTTCCTACAGGAGTAAAAGGTCGTCAATCAGTTTTTCAATCTCTTTTCAGTGTTCCGTTTCGAGTTTAGTTTAAAATTGAATACCACGCACAGGTACTTGACCTAGTTTGAGAGATTGAGGCGAACACCTTTCAGTTTCGGTAGGTTCCATTTGGGTATCTTGTATTTCGTTGCGAACAGGATGAGTTCGTTCTTTTAGGGGTTGACGTAAGTTCGTTGTCATCCGTCCATCTTGATAGTTTTGATAGCGCCGATTCCATGATCTCACTAATAGTGTAAAGGAACTGTCCAGTGCGTATGCACCTATCTTTATGCCATTGCTGGGAGGGAATAAAGATAGTTTCATACGGTGGTGATCTCCTAGAAGTGGGAGAGCACCTGATTGCGGCGTTCCGCAGTTAACAAGCTGCTTAACCACACAATTCATAAGACTGCTGTTAATGACTCTTTTCTTTACCATTTTATTAACGCAGTTTGTCAGAAACTGTGACGAACCAAGCTCCTAGAGTGAGGATGTGATGGTCACCGTATTCAGGTAGTTGAAAGCCCCTTATATATCTAAAATGGCAGCTAACGTAAAACTGAATATTGCTTGGAGCCATGGAATTTTCGTACCGCTTGTCTTTTGTAGCATGGCTGGTAGAATTTCGCCCGGGCCTGCTGACTTTTACGGTTATAAAATTTTTAGTGCCCATGCTATTCTGTCTTTGTAAATAATTTAAAAATACCACACAATTCGATGATCTCCTACCATAGGTATCACAAGAAGTATTTATTTTCAGAGTTTGGGCAAAAGGAGGATAAGTAAATCTAATGCATGCATGAACAAACTGTTTTCACCAATCTTAAGTCTCATCAAAGTATGTGATTAGATGCAACTATTTGATTTATTGTTAAAAATACAATATGCAGTGATTGGTGCGGTTCAAAAAGATATCCATTTTTTTTGATTTGGACATACATATTGATCGACAAATCAGAAAAAAAAACTCCTGTCAACGTAGTATTGTTTCCTTACTGTCAGCAACGTTTGACACTATTGAATAGTAACTCTTTCGGCTACGTCGTGCGTTCAAATCCCGGCCAGGGCCATGATTTTGATTTAATTGAATACTCACATAAAAACAGAACTCCCTAAGCAATTTAGGCGCTACCCGTGGAGAAGAAACCCTACAAAAAAGCACCAAATGTCTTTCCTATGCTCCTATTCTTTCGAATAGTAAGTAGCACCTAAAATCATGCAATGGAATACTTCATTGTAGGTGCTGCTTACTGCTCAACAAAAAAACCAAAACCCCTTTAGCGTAAGAAAAATTATAAAAAAAAAAATATGTGAGGAAACGAATGTTTTTTAATGTTTGTGAGGGAGAGAAAGCGAAGATGTTTTCTTTTGCTTGCTGTGGCAGAAAGAGAAAATATGTGTACGTGTTGGCAGATACGTTCCTCCTCAGGTGAGAATGTTGTTCCACTTAATAAAAAAATCGGAAAATCTCAGAGGGATTCGTAAGCAGATCTTGCGTAATGTTTCACTATTACCAAACAACTTATTCCATTAATATTTGTTTTACGACAAAAACAACTATTCCTTTCATTCAAACAATTTCTAATATTTTTTTCGTTTACAGGGTTATCCGGCTGGAATCCCGTCGCAGCATATACATCAACAGAAACCAAAAGTTCATCCGGTCAATCCGCTTTTGCTGAATACAATTCGGCAACGTGATCCACGTCTTGCTCGTCAACAACAGCAACACCAGCAGCCAGCTGCCTCCTCACAAGACAAAGCACATTCTATGTTATCTTCCGACATTAAATCAAAGTTGAATCCTTCAAATGGTCCAGTCTCCAGTTTGCAAGCGGTAGCATTGCCACAAATGATAAATCAAGGCAACAGCGCTACTCAAGGATCAAATTCGTACAGAAATTCAAAATCGTTTGATTCCCGCACCGGAAAACGTCGTGATAACGATCGCTCAAACCATGATCGGTCGACGAGAGATAGAGCCGCACGTGATCGTTCATCAAAATCTCGCAGTGAAGAGGAACATTCAGATGGCGGTAGTGGTGGTAGATCCAAGTCCAGTATTCAATCAAATCGTAGTAAACGAGGTGAGAGCAGATCACGCAGTGAGAGTAAATCTCCAACACGGGTAAGGTCGTCGTCGTCACGAACCTCCAACAATCGTAGTGGAAGCAGTTCAAGAGACAAAGACAGGCGTGCAGTCAGCGGCAAAAGCATCTCAGAAAGAAGAAAAGCTAGTAGCAGTAGTAGAAGTAATGATAACAAATACTCAACTGCTTGTTCGAAAATAGAAGAAGAGCCAGACAGTGCTAGTGATGCGATTAAGAAGAAGTCAAACTCACCAGCAGCTTCCCCGATTAAATACAAAGATTCCAAATCAAAAGCTGTCTCTTCCTCATCGAAATCTTCAAGAAGCTACACAAATCGCAAGCATAAATCTCGCACTCCATCGCCAACCCCCACCAAAGATGTTGACCTACGACTCATTCATCCAGACAAACGTGCACGACTTAACCCTCTTGCTCTTATGAGGAATGAAATTGCCTCAGATGACCAAAATGCAATAATGCCACCACCACCACCATCAATGGACTTAATCCCAGCTAAATTAGAAACCGAAGAAAAGGTATTGCCAGAGGCGACCCCAACAGCTGATTTTGCTACTCCAGATCTTGAACAACCACTAAATACCAACGTTACTGCTAAAAGTTTAGATCAAAGTAAGAATGATTCTATAAAATTTACAATTAGTATTTCTACAATTACGTTTCGCAAAGAGAGTTTCCGTAGAATTGTCCCCGAAGTAGTGCACATTTTGCTTACGATGCTGGTAATATTACGAATCCCCTCGTCTTCGTTAGTTCTATTAGGCAATGAGTTGGGCATAACTTGAACAATACATTCAAACTGTGTGTACACTACATTTTTACTTGGAACACTATTGATTACATGCACTAAGCATCTCACGGCTGGTTTGTCCAATATTTGCCAGAAAATGTGTCGCTTTCAGGTTTAAGGGAAGTTAGCATTCTCTAAGTACAAACTATAAAAAAGTGATTAAGATGAGATGACGAAATAAAATATAAAAACTGGATTTGTTGTTTTTATTCTTGAATGTTGCACACCGCACACGTTTTGTTGGATTTTTTTTTTTTCATTTACAAAATCACCTTTCTTCTCCTCTTTTCTCAGAGAAAGACTTGGAATTCTTTCCGTTTCCCTTTCGACATAATGTGCTCTGCTCCGTGGGAGAAATACCTAAAGATATTCAATTTTTATTCTTGCTAAATGTAAAAATTGTATAACGAACTTTTTTTTATAATATTGAACAAGCAAACAAAAAAAATACAGAAAAAAAAACAAAATATAATAATATAATTTAGTTGTTAAGTAAAAGTAAACCGAAAAAATAAATAAAATAATTTTTTCAAACCACAGACATTTAATGTAAAATTTTCTGCAAGTATGTAAACAAATATTTTGCGATTTTTACATTATTCAGGGCATTTTAGTTTTGTTTTAATTTAATGATCGCTTCGGATGTCTCTCTCACTCTCTCAAAAAAAAAAACCCTCACCCTTAAAAAAACTCAAATTTTTGTTTATAACAACATCAACAAAACGATAAATAATTGTTTATAGATTTAGAAGCGATTCATTCTGTAAGGGATGTTGACTTAAGACAATTTCAAAGAAATACAAGTATACCTCATCAGAGCACTACTACTACACCAGCGAATGTTGTACTATCGATTAATAAATTAGAAAAATCTTCAGAAATACCTTCGGTCAGCAGCAATATTGATGGCGCCAAAAATGAAGCAAAGGATGATCGTAAACCTGACGTCGTCGATACAGATGAACGAATCGAAGAAAATCGCAAGGAGGAGGCTATTCCAAATGGTAAACCTATTATTGAGAAAAAGCGCCCATCCACCGACGATCCCGGCGAGCCAAATGCGAAGAGGAGTAAATCCGGCAAAATGGACGGGTGAGTCAATTATTTATCACGTTTTTTTTACTATTATTATAGATATTAAGTATATTAGTTTTCGAAATAGGAAGTTCGTGACATGTTTTTTTTTTGTTTTGTCGATTGTGATAAGGGAAAGTGAATAGCTGTGTGATACAAAATTCCAGAGGGCAGGAGTCTGGGCTTTTATGAGTTTTGTTTAAAATAGGTCTAACCGTTGGATTAACCAACATTCGAATGGTTTAATTCCAAAGCTATCCTTGATCGGCGTGGGAGGAAAGGGAATCTCAGATCTGCCATGATTTACCTTCGTATGATAAATGTCACATCGAATTACGGGAATGTAATCCAACGATGATAGAGGTGCCTATCTAGAACTTGTCAAGCAAGTGTAACATAAAAGTTCTTCAAGTGTACAATATTTCTCGATCTGTAGCGAAATACATGCAAAGCTCGATTTAGGCAATGTTTGGTTGACACTTTTGTACGGAAATAGAGCGTTCAGTGCAAACGTGCCGATTCTTCGAGCAATCACAGTAGCCAAATGTGTTCTTTTAATGTACAGTCAAATACCGATTATCTAATGAAAAAATTATTAACTGAAACACAATTTTTCACGGAGCATTTTTAATTTCATATAATTAACTGAAGAGCGTTTAACTGAAAAAATAACTACACACTACCGAAATTATTTATTAATTTGTTCTAAAATGGCTCCGCATAACTGAAATGACATAACTGACTCATTACAATATCGTTCTTCTACTTTAAGGCCACTTTATTGCATTCCTATCGCCATCGAACTCAAAAAGTATCGGCCTGCCTCCTAGCTCGGATCATTTCGTCACTGAAAATTGGCGTTGTTGCCTTTGTGTGAACACTTGAATGTTCCTGTTATTGATTGTTGATTAATTTTTTTCATAAAAATTTGTGTTTATTTTTTGAAATTGGGGTAACTAAAAGTATTCAACAAAATGCTTCCTTCATTGTCACTGGCCTTCCATTTTTACATTAATATAGCTGTAATGGTGTGGTTATTCCAACGATACGATATCTATCTCGTTACTGTAATTTCTTTCTTTCAGTAACCATAGTCAGGCAACGAGACGCATTTGACATCTTGAAACTCAGTGCGCATGCAAATCTGTGGGTTGACACGACTAGAGATCACTGGTGTCGTAAAAGGATGATCAAACAAAAATCAATAACAAATCCTGCACGCATCGAGAGTGGCGACGATGTAGAGGTTAGTGTGTTGTCTTGTGAATCGTGTGGTGCAGGTTCAATCCCAATGGGGAACAACAACATACGCCACCCATTAATGGAGAGAAACGAATAACACCTTGTTTTACACCGAAAAGATGATTTCTGCCTGGGAGTACAATTCACCGTTACCGATTCTAAGTACTCTGCGGCTTGGATTTCCTTAAAAAATGCACGCATCGAAATCGTGAAAAAGAGGATGGCTAGGATCAGACCACAATAACACCAGCATTTGATTGGCCTCAGTAAAGATCCGTAACCGCCTCCAGATGTTTGTTGAGTTCAAACCGGCGAACCCCACTGTTGGGGTGGCATTAAGTGAGAGGGTTTCTATCCATTTAATTCATATCGTAACTTCACCATAATTAGAAAGAAGTCAACATTTTTATGGGATCGGCTCCAATTCTTGTTGTGGTAGCTATAAAAACGTTCACTGTTGCACAAAAGCACAGGTTTCCGACATCAAACTGGGGTTCTTTGTTGGAGAAAGGATACCACAAATACTTTAAGCTCTATTTATTCTGCAGCAAGTGTCCATTTCCGATTCTTCGTCAGAAGACAAATTTGCGCAACAGATCAGGTTTCACTCTTGACCTCTGATTCAGAACTTTTACTTCTGGGTCCATTTATAAATGGAAACTTTACGAAGTATTTTCAAAACTGTCAAAACAGCAAATTTGAATTGTTAAATCAAATGCAAAGCTTGTGGCGTTTCTTTAGTTTTGCAATAGGACTCTTTACATCTGCTCGATTGTACCAAAGATACACAATACATAATGTTTACTGCATTTTCAAGATCTCAGCGTAGCATTGATGTGGCATCTCTGCTTACCATAACTTGCGAAATATATGTATTTATGAGTAGACTCTCTGTTCCCATATATACATTTAAGCGCATTAGAACTCTGATGCCTATTGCTTAGGCTTAAATGATTTTTTTTTAAAGGCTGGCCTTGTGATTAAAACACAAGTCGTTCAACTCGACTAGACAGAACATTTAATATTTCGTTAAGACTTAATCATTTGATTCATTTCTTGGGAACATTTAGTGTAGGTTTTTTTTTTTTTTTTTTTTATATAAAAAAGGAAATTCAAATCCCAGAGCACTCAGACTCGGTAACGTTCCATTGTACTACCAGGCAGAAATCCTCCTTTTTGTTGTAGAGGCATGTGATTGGGTGGCGTATGTTGTTGTTCCCCATGGGGATTGAACCTGCACCGCACGGTTCACAACCCAACACACTAACCTCTACACCGTCGCCACCCTTTAGTGTAGGTTAGTCGTTGCTGTGTTGTTTTACCATAGGTTGAGCACTTTCATGGGTGGAGAAATGCGTTTCTTTTGGCTATTTAGGTAGCTTAACTTTACGGCAGCAGTTCCTGCGGTGTTGGATATCGAGGGTTGAACGGCATTACCTCGAAGGAAGCAATTATTGAAAATTGTCAGAAAAATTAGAGCTACAAATTGACATTTTCAATGTTTGTTAGATAAACTTGGCACTAAATTAATGTCGTTTTCTATTGGAAAAAAGGAGTACTCTTTTTGTCTTCCCAAAATGTTCCATTGGACCAGTCGGCGTACTCTTTTGGAAGTGTTATTTGCTATCCGGTTTCATTTCGGAAGACACTCGAATTTACTAACCCATATAACCTCTTATATCGGTCTACTTGTCGAAGACAGGAGAAGAAGGTGCGTTTTAGTGTGTTGGACTGCTACTTATCTAAAGGTCGCAGGTTTAAATCCCGCCGGGGACAAGTAACATCTTAGAAAGTTTTTTCCATTGCCCCACCTCTTGCGATCGTCTGAAAAAACATACAAAAGTATCAACTGTCATGAAAAGCTTCTCAAATTCGGTGTTCAGATTCAGCTTTAAATTGGAGGTACCTTCCACTTCGAACAAGCAAATGGTCGGAGAAGCTAAGTTTCAGGCACTGTATGGGCCATGTCTGATATATTTTTTTTTTTGGAATCCAGAGGGAGTAACTTATTGAGTGGGACGAATTGAATGGTGCAGTAGTAGTGTATTCGCTTACGGAATGGAAGGTCGTGCGTTCGAATCCCGGCCAAGTCCATTACTTTATACCGAATACATGAAATCGTAATCTCCCTAAGTAACTTAGACACCACCCGTGGAGAAAAACCCTACAACTGCACCCAAACACTTCTTTCCTATCTCTCTATTCTTTCTAATACCAAGTAGCTTACACTGTGTTCTTAGCATTATAAGGGTACTGTTACAACAGAAAAAAATCCCTTTAGCGTAAGCAAATTATAAAAAAAAAAAAAAAAAAAAAAAAAAAACCTTCTTCCTTAATGCCAGTGAGGCTATGATCAGGATTCAAGGGAACATATCCCTACAACGTAACTGCATCCCTATGATCTGCCTCTGGGGTTCGCTGGTTCTACCTCAGAAAATTACGGCAGGCATCCCGATTTTGAATAACTTTGTCACTGAGACCAATCAAATGCTGGTGTTGCTGCATTTGTGTGATCTAGGAGTTTTTGGCCTGGCTCTCTTTTGCGATTGTATGGAAACGTTGATTAATATGACAGTACCAACTGATCCGATCGCGTTCTATTTTCTTCGAGATAGGTTCTTTGACCTGAAGGCTTCCTCGATAAATCTTTGTTACTTCTGCTGTCATGCAAAGCATCTTCATTTCAGCTGCCGTTAATTTTCCCTCATACTTTTTGTACCCTGTCCAATATTGTAAACCTACGCTTACACGATGCTTAATGTCGTCATCACAGCTTGGTTCGCTATTGATCATTGATCCCAGATATTTGAAGTTTTTGCATAATACGATAACCAAGGACTGTAATAAATATTGAAGGATTTAAGACACTTCCTTGGTGTACACTGACTTTAATTGCGAACTCCTCCGTGACTCCAGCAGGGCATCGTGCTCTTGTCTTTACTCCCTCATTCATGTCTGTGATCATCTGCACGTAGGTTTCTGGAACTCCTCGTTGTCTTATCGCCATCCATAACAGATCCCTTGGTTGTCTATCAAACACCTTTTTAAAATAAACCAACACCATATGTAAATCCTTTAAGGAATCACGATGCTTTTTTTTTTTTTGGATCGCCTCATCAGTTTGGAGATGAGAATCATGAGTCATTTGAACTCAATGTCTCCCATCTTTTTCCAGAACTCGGAGGGTATCTCGTCCGGCTCAACAGCTTTTCGTTTTTTTGAGTCTTTGACCGGCCTCCTAACTTCTTCGACAGAAATGCCGGGTACTTCTTTATTGTTTGGAACGGCTCTTGGAAAATATATATGAGGAATCTGCTCATTTAATAGTCCTTCACAATACTGTTGCCACCTGTGTTGTTATTTTTCGTCATCCACAAGGAGCAGTCCTTGAACATTGTTGGTGAACTTAGACAAACGGATTTCCTGTGCATTTCTCCTTTTCTGAGCGGGTTTTTTGAAAACGACATAACTAAACGTTAAAATATTTCATATCTAAAAATACACAAAACTTTTAAAAGATTGCTATCTGATCGGGTATCGATTTTAGAACAAGATAAATAAAGCATACAAACGCGTTCATTTGGCAGAGATTCAGCTGTTGTAAATCCAGTACAGTGTGAAAAACTTCGATAAATTTAATACAACTTTAAAGAAGTGGCTACTGCGACTAGTGTTGACCACATGTAGGTATTTTCTTTCGAAAATACCGAATAACTAACTCAACAACTAGTGTTGACCACATGTGGGTATTTTCTTTCGAAAATACCGAATAACTAACTCAACAACTACAAATAATATTTTTTAGTTTTATTACTTTCGATTTTCAACACTTCCATTTTACTTTAAAAAAAACCGCAGCATTTTCTTTCAAACAGCATTTCGCAACGGAAGGTTTTCAGCCGTTGTTTTCTTTATGTCTGCACATGCTTTGGTCTCCTTATATTCTTTTTTCAGTTATCGCTGGAGAAATAACCCGAGGCGCAAACACAGTATTTATGGCCGCTCCCGGTCGGGATTGCTAGCACTAGTGCCACAAAGTCTTGTAATAAACTCTGGAATGGCAAGAAAGTTGACACGAAAAGGGGCCTGCTCATGGCGACCCATCGATCCGCGCCTAGCCGACTCACTTCTCCGCTTGGCGATCCGTCGATTAGCTCCCAGAGGCCTCACTGATTGATTTTGAGTTTTGCTCTCTCTAAGTGCAATAAGTTCAGCTATTGAAGCGTCATCTACGAGGTGAATGAGTGCGCCATCCTTTACCCTTCGGATAACCTTTCAAGGGTTGGCCTTAGTTCGGCGTTCCGTGTCGTGATAGTCATGATAGGCCAGATGGTTTTCATTAAGGTGGTCAAGTTTGTTGGAAAAGTCCTCGAACGGTGTGTGGTTCAGGTTATGAACTCTCTTCCACAGCAATTGGTTTAGTTCACCCGATTTTAGGTGCGAACCAGAGAACTTAAGTCACATGCAGCAGTTACAGGCTGGTTTGTAACCTGACAAGGCTTGCCACTTGATTAAAAGTTGGAACATCAGGTAATACCCTGTCTTTATCTTCTTGGCAGATGATACAGTAGGAGGCTGACACTGATCTGACTCTGTGCTTCGTGTGCTTCGTGTGCTTCTTCGCTGTGGATCTACGCCCGTCAAGTCATTTCATAATGGGGAAGCAACCCGATTTCTCGGATATCACGCTGCATGTGTTAACCAGCTTGGATGTATTAAAATCACCAGTGTGTTTTCATTCGTACTGTGCCTGTGCAAGCTTTTGAACAGGGGGGTTCCCAGTTAGGGATCACTTTTTTACTGACGCAAATCAAATTATGGTGGTATATAGGAACCCTCTCTACCGGTAGAGACATGATCACTGAACACTGTGCAATGGGTAGGCATTCTCAAGATTGGGCATCCCCTACAACGATTTCTGCAGAAGTGAGATGAGGAAGAAGGGGAGACACTCCTACATTCGAAAACATAAGGATGACTACCGTAGGTCTTCCACGACCTGGATGATCTCAACAACGCCTTCACGGCTGATATCAAAAACGTTTTCAAGAAAAGTAGATGGTTCTAGGAGCGGGCATAGTGCCCCACCTGCCCCTTCCCAATGGCATCACAATGGACGTACTTTGGTCTAAGTGTACCGCATCGAGGGCCATTTCTAACCAACCAACCATGGTTTTGTTGGAGTCGTGTTAACCCATGAATTTGCAGTAACACTTGTGGCAGTATTTCAAGATGTTTAATGCGTCTCTAAGTTCACCTATATGTTTAAATTGTCTAAATAGGATTTGTCCCCTTAGTCGTCGCATTTTACGATAAGCGCTGTTATTTTGGGGCACTGCTGAACCGTGAATTGTTACCCCGTCTCTGCATGTTTGTATTTTGAGAACGGAAGAATTCGTGCCTATTTTTGTTCCAAAGGCAAATCCGAAATCAAATATACTTTTGCTTTTGTTTGTTTTTCCGCCGCGCTCGGGGTTTGACTAAATCCGTTTTCTGTTTGTCCGCCTAAACTATGCTTCTACTCGTAAGTTATGTCAATTAATTCTCCTCCAAACTCTATCAGACATAAGACATCGTGCATGTTTTGTGTTCATCTGATTTTGGAACTGTTTTTCCATCGTAAGTATATCTTTGGTGTTCCATTCATCAGCAGCTTTTGAAAGATGTGATGACCGAAGTCTATCATGGACTGTCGCGTCATCGTAAGTAAGTATATGATAAGCTGTGCTTGAATACGAATAAGTGCTTCTTTAAGCAGCATTGTATTTAGTTAAAAGGGACATCAAACAGGAAGATCTACGGTAATGTTAATATAATCAGGTTTGTCCCAAAACAATGTTCCAAAGAACTTTTCACACTCAGCAATCTGATTGATTAACTTTGCTAACAAGGTAAATATTCCGAATGCATTTACGATAGATCTTAGTAATTATTAAAATAAAATAATTTTAATTTACTTTAAGGTATTTAATTTCAACTCCTTGATTTCCTAAATATCATTGCTTTAATAAAAATAAACACCCATTTCCCTAAAGCTTATTTGGTACTGAGGACGTTGATCTGAGAACAGTCATCCCAACAGCAATTCTTAATCAAAACACCGGAATAATGACCCCTCCTCCTCCACCTGTCATTTCCAACGAGAAAGAAAGCTGGGCTAAGGTTAAAGTAAGTTACAACTCAATACAACTTCCCAAGCAAATGATAAGCTGCTTTTTCGAATTGTAGGGTTCATCTCCGGCAACAACGAAAATATCTCCAGTCAAATCAAGCCTAGATGATGTCCGGGCTAAATTAGCCAAAGCAGCTAAATTTAATAAAATGGGTAAGTGCACCAAATCACCTTATTTGGCATATTTAAGTTATGTATAACTTACCGTTATGCGTTTTTGTTTTAACAGAAAAATCACAAAAGGATCTCTCACAGAAGTTCAAAATCCACGAACTTCAAGACGAAAGCACTTCTCAAGAATGTAACGATGCTAAGATTCGAACGATTATAAGTCAAGCCCAAGAACTGCTCGAGTACGGAAACATCAAAGAAGAACAATATCACAATTTAGTTAAAACTGTTATGCAAATAAATGAAACAAATAAATTAAATGCCGCCAAGCGTCTTGAATCACTTAATTCGGGTGACCAATCAGTAGAAAACGTTCATGAAGATCCTGACCGAATAGCTCGTGAAGCTGTTCATAAGAAACGCATTCCGAAATTGTCCAAAGACCAACAGCAACAGCAATCAACATTAAATCAATCCGATGGCAGGGATCCTCTTATTTTGGTAGATGAGAATTCGCAGGAAAATCCAGAATTACCTCCAACATCGAAGAAATGTGGGGAAAAAGAGAAGAGAGCGAAGGTGTCAAAATGGTCCGCACCGCCGCATACCGTGAACAACCATCCAGTCCTTTTGCCACAGCAACCGTCACAGCGGCAACGATTTGGAGCTGGCGGTCGATCACAATTCAACAATAGATTACTTCCAAGTCCTTGGCAGAACCCAAGTAGCGTATTTAATGTTCAAGCTTCAGCTCGGTCAGCTGTCCCTCTGACTTCAGTACCAAATCCACCACAACCGCCTGCGGTTATGATACCTAAACCGTGTAATTCCATTGACAATCCGCAAGCAGATGTTGTACGTACAATCACAATTGATGGTCGCACAAAGGAAATTCGCTTCTATGGAGATGTTGCGATTGTCTTCATGGACTGGGATCAGCCTCGAGAAATTGGCTTCCAGCCAGGAACGCGTGCCATAACTATTGACAATAAGGAAACAATAGTACTGAACTTCAACGAGGATTACAAAGAGGTTACCATTAATGGAGAACCGCATCGAATGCGATTTGCGTTCCCATCACGCGAGCTGTACATTGACGAGCACTGGTACGAGGTATACTTCGGTGGTCCGGCTATGCCGATTCCCATCAATAGTAAAATGCATTTACTGCAAGCAGAAGGTCCTCCTCCTCAAGTCCATATCGGTATCTTAAGAAGGGACCTTGTATGTGGAAAAATCAACTTGATTGTGGATGCAAGGAATATTATTCCCATTTTCCTAGATGCTGATCCGCAGACATTTACCCTGGATGGCCAACAGCATGTAATTGAATTTGCCGACAATCTAAACACAGTGATAATCAATAATGAACCGCTGCAATTCGAATACGGCGGCTTGCCGAAGAGCATGGTATTGGGTGGACGGAAGTATTTTATTCGCTTTGGCGCCTTGCCACAGGGAATCGTACCCGGTAATCACGTGATTAAGGGAATGAAATACTTGAAAATGCAGCCACCATCAGTTGAAAGAGTTCCAACTCCGCCAGTATCAGCATTACCTCCTATTTCAGCACTGTCTCTTAATGACGCAGAACCAACTGCCGCCGTTGATGTCGACACTAAAGCATCAACCAATGCGCCCGCAATATCCCCGCCTCCTACAGGAAACCCAATAGCTGCAGTGTCTTCTGGAATTCCGGGTATTGCTCCAGTGCTCCCGAATGTCAATATTGATGAACTCTTTCAAAAGCTTATATCGACTGGCATCATTAATACAATTACCAACAATAATGGTACTGCCACTGATAGTAAGCCTATAAAAGAGGACGCAACCGAGCCTAAAGTCGCAAGGGATCTAGAACCAATCAAATCGATAAATCTTAACGTTCCAGAGGCGATTAAAACCCGTCAGTCGGCTATCATCAATACACTGTTCTGCGGAATGCAGTGCAGTAGTTGTGGTGTACGTTTCCCTCCCGAACAGACCATAAAGTATAGTCAGCATTTAGATTGGCATTTCCGTCAGAATAGGAGGGAACGTGACTCGTCGAGAAAGGCTCACTCTAGGAAATGGTACTTTGAGATTGCCGACTGGTTCCAATACGAAGAAATCGAAGATTTGGAAGAACGGGAGAAGAATTACTTCGAATCACAACAAGTAGACTTGGAAAATATTGACGAAAGTTCAAATCAACGCACACCCAATTCACCAATTCCAAGTTGTGCAGCCGAGACGGGAGATGTTGATCGGGCATGCGACATGTGCCATGAGAGGTTCGAGCAATTCTATAACGAGGATCTGGAGGAATGGCATTTGCGGGCAGCGATCAGGGTGGAGGACAAGATCTACCACCCGTTGTGCTATGAAGATTATAAGGTACGTATTGTGTTCATACTGTGGTGGTTCGCGGTAGGATGTAAGCACTGAGTGGCTGAATGCGAATTGCAGATGTTTCTCTAGCTTTATTAAATTATTCAAGTTTCTAATGATTACTATCTCCTAGATCTCCTTAAATCCCCCCGAACCAGAGATAGAGCCTAAGGCTGAGGAACAGCATATAACTGAAATCACAATCGACGACGATAACGCTGTGGATGTGGCTATCGTCAAGGTAGAAAGTGGTAATGGTAAGCCAATTAAATGGTTCAATGTACGAGTCTACAATTTTCTTTTCAACCACAGGTTCAAAAACTGAATCACCTATTATTACGGAGGTTGAGGACGACGATGATGATGACGTCATTGTTGTACCAACGGAAGAACCCTCCATCACCGAAATCGATGATGATGAAGAGTATATTCCAATAAATATGAGCAAAGAAGAAATGGGCTTTGTTGCCGAAGACAATATTGGGCCAGTAATCAACGAGACGATGGAGTCGGATGTTGAAATTCAAGAACCCAATATACCATTCACTGACTTGGATACATACATTGAGAAGCCATCCACAACGGATGAAGCGTCCCAGTCCTCTCTGCGCAATGTAAAAATAAAAGAGGAACCGAAAGATGACGATGAAGATGATGGCTTCGAGGATGTGGGCATTGTACTCATTCCAGAGGAGGAGATCTCTATACAGAGCAGCGGTAAGCTAACACTAATAACAAGGCAAACTATTATTTGTTATTTATGTATTTTTTTTTAAATAGATGAAAACACCGCGACACGAACGATATCATCAACTGTATCGTCACCCACTCCATCGCCAACTACTGTAGACGCCTCTATAGAGACATCCCAACCAGCAGTCTCGCTAACAGAAGCGGCAACAGATATAACATTTGAAATACCAGAAGTTACCAACTCAATGGATGGTAATCTGGAACAGCACGATAACCCCCCATCGGCGACTGCACCACTGATTGGTGTAAATAAAATTAAGATTAACATGACTAAGAATATTGTTACCTCAAATAATAGCACTTCTTCTACAACAACCGCTAAATCGAATAGTCTTAATCCAAATGAACTGAAAACATCTACCAACAGTGGTAGTGTTAGTAATATATCTACAATTCCAGTACTTTGCAGTGGCGGGGGTATGGCCATAAGTACAATATCAGGAATACCCGCCGACGTGTTAGGTGAAGGATGTGATTCCTTGTTTTCTGGTCATTCGGCCTTTTCTACTATTCCTTCATTGTGCAATCCAGTCCTGTCGTCAGCTGCCATTGACAGCAGTGCAACGACAATTCCCAACAACGCAAATGTTATTCAGGTAATTACCTCACATACAACCACCGGACCCGCCAGTATGGATCCTTTCTTAAGTTGTATACCAGTTATTGGCAGCATAACACGCGACAGTGTAACTCCTCCCTTGCCAACGGCAGCTAAATCACCGCTGCCAGTGGTCGAGGAAGAGGAACCAACTTTCACTTTCAAGCAGGAGTTGCAAAACGTCCAACTGAAAAAGGTGACAAAGATCGAATGTGGCACGGAGGCGTCCGGCCTATGTTCGATAATGTAATTCACTTAAAAAATGGCATTATTTATTATTATTTTTTAATTTGTAAATATTTTAATTTAGTTTTAAATACAAAATAATTTAAATTCTTTTTTTTATTATTTAACTTTAGTGCATTATATTGAAATTTACAAACTACACACATTCTGTGTGAAAAATATGATTTTATTTTACCTTTATGTTCAGTATATATTGATAAATTTAAGATATTTTTTTATTGAACTCAGAATGCGTCACGTTTAAGTAAAACTACATTCGTTGTTTAAGTTTCTATATTTTCGTCATTTTACAAGGAAAACAACAACTAACGAATGCATACTGTAAACAGTGGCAATTGAACAGCAAATAAGGATGTCAGTAAAAATAAAAAACAAAACAAGATGTGATAAAATTTTCTATACCGAACTTAATAAGATGAGCTAGGAAATAAACATGAATAAAGAAAAAAAATGAAAACAAAATGAATTCGCTTTTTTTGTTTCTTTTATATCATTGAATTCGTATATATCGTAATTATTTACTCAACCTTTTTAATATTTAAATAAGTGGTAATATGTAATAAAAACTATAAATAAAATAAATCATTCGAATGTGTGTGGACTAAGCTGGATAATAAGTAAATAAAATTAACATCGTAATAAATGTTTGTGTTTTATTCCTTTCGATGAAAGGGTTTGCATTGTGAGTTAAATAAGCTTGGATAAGCTTGAAGTTAACCGACAGTTCTGGCGAAATGTTTTTCATTAGGTATCATGAAAGAACTTCGAACGAGGGAAATAGTATCGTAGAACAAATTACCATTGGAATTTCACCAAGATTTTTCGTAGAATTGTGCTCTTTATTTTGCTGGAGAACTTCAAAGGGTGATGAAAATTCATGAATAACACTTAATACTTACATTACATACAGGGATCCCGGGCGGTAATGAGTCAAACACTTAAGCTTTTTATCCTCTGCGGTGGTTGGCTGTTGAAGGATTATGATAAGCAATAACGTCGTATCAACCTGGCGATGCACAGTGACGCAACTGAGACTACACATCAACTGTGCTTTTTTGACCTCCCTGAGGAAACCACCGGGTACTGGTCACGTCTCTCTGACTTGACTTGCTAAACTTATAAGCGCGAGTGTTGAACAAGAAGAAAAAAGCAACACTAATGCTCTATTGAAAATGACTGGTTGATGAATCTCAGAAGTCTTATTAGCCCCTCAGAAGGAGGATGTTAGGCGGATGTTAACGGTGTCGTCAACAGCCAGCATATGATACCTTACATTAGCGACTGTGACATAAGTCATTAAGGATTGTCAAGACTGAGATAGGGTGTTGAAATAGATACGGTGGGGGATGATACCTTACTGGGTCAACGGCAGCGCTTATATTCCCGGATTAAGTAAGTAAGTAAGTATTTATTTCTCAACAATGTTATAATAATAAATCTTAGCCTAGGAATGCAT
Source organism: Portevinia maculata (assembly GCA_949715645.1). Classification (NCBI taxonomy): domain Eukaryota; kingdom Metazoa; phylum Arthropoda; class Insecta; order Diptera; family Syrphidae; genus Portevinia; species Portevinia maculata. The sequence continues at coordinate 105,343,427 of OX454525.1, forward strand.
ATTCTATAATATTAAAAGCATAGAGAAAATTATAGTGTCAATTGATATTTTTAATTAAAAAAAAATAATAAAAATAGTGTTAACTGTCACCTCAACAAAAACGGGCTCAACAAAATTTAATTAAAGGTGGGGTGACTAAAGACTATTAAATCAAGGAAGTTACACAATATAACAATAAAAAAGTAATAATTTAACAAAGATAAAATACCATATAAACACAAAGAAAATATCGTAAAAATACAAATTGCAGCAAGAGAAAGAAGAATAGATTGAACCCGAAAAGAAAAATTAAGATAATTTAAAACTACCACGATATAACAAATTGTTTAAATATTTAGGACTGTACATTTAAGAGATCAAATTTGAACCTATATAGCCAATTTTTTAGTTGTGTCAAAAACATATTTAGTGAGCGTATTTCTCTAAGGAACTGAGGCAATTTATTAAATAGGCGACAAACAAGCACTGAATAAAAATTACGAAAAGATGTAGTACGAAATGCAGGCACAGACACTAGATTCAAGGAATTACCACGAAGATTATGATTGTTAAGGACTCTATAATTAAGGTTGCCGGATCTTACAAAAAATATTTTTAACACTTTAAAACAATATAAATGACGAATTGGAAGAATTTTCAAATGACAAAACAATGGAAAACTATGCTGAATGCGATTTTTTAAGCAGATTTTTCTTATGATATATTTTTGCAGAGTAAGAAGGGGTTGGATTTTATTAAAATAGGTTCCACCCCAGAAACTAATACCGTACTGCAATTTTGAATGGAATAACCCATAGTATATTGAAGTCAATAATTTCGTAGAACACACACCTCTCAAATAAAAAAAATATCTCAATATCAGGCGAAAATATTTTCTCAACACCTCGGTATGGTTATAAAAAGACATTTTGGAATCTAAGATTAATCCCAAATATTTGAACTCATCTACTTTTTCAACAGGAAAACAATTATCACTACATTTAAGGTCGCTACAGAAAGTAGTTGAGGAATACACAGCACAGTTATTGAGTCTAAATTTGGGACACTCGGGTGCATGAAAAAAAATATCGGTACCGAAATTGCTTTGCCCAGCCAAACTAAAAAGCATAAATTTTGTTTTAGGACTTATGACCAATTTATGATCAGCAAACCAAGATCTTAGCAAATCCAGGTCCCAATTAATCTCTGCGACTAGATTCAGATAACTATCTGCGCCATACACACAAGCTATGTCATCAGCAAACGCTCTTAGCACTCCCTTAAAATTGAGCCCAAAAATGGAATTAATGTATATTAGGAATAGGATAGGACCTAGCACCGAGCCTTGAGGCACACCCATATTAATTATTTGTAATCCACTCCTAGTGTCTTCTATTTTCACCCTCTGCGATCTATTTTGCAGGTATGATTTGAACCAGTTAAACATAAATCCACGAAAACCTGCTTTGCTAAGCTTCCTTAGCAATATGTTGTGGTTAACCATATCAAAAGCTTTGGTTATATCCACAAACAAAGCAGAAGAATTTTTTTTACTAACCAAATTTGAATAAATTTGGGAGCAAACATCTAAAAGAGCATCTTCCGTAGATTTGCCTTTTTGAAAACCGAATTGAACAGAATTAAAGAAATTGTTTTTATTCAAGAACTTTACAACCCTATTTTTAATTACTTTTTCAAATATTTTACTTACAGATGGTAGGAGCGAGATAGGCCTGTAATTTCGAATGCAATCTGTTTCCCCATTCTTAAAAAGTGGTACTACATCCGCACATTTAAGTGCTTCAGGAAAGCTTCCAGTAAAAACGCTTTTATTAAAAATAAAAGCTAAAATATCAACTACAAACGAAGCAATATTTTTTAGAACTCGATTAGACACACCATCTATACCGCAAGAGTTGGAGTTCTCTATGCTACCAATCATCTTCAAAAGTTCCAAGGCGGTTATAGGTTCGTAGAAAAAACTGCTTGGTTGGATTGGTTCAATGTCATTTCTGCAGCAATGAGAATGGGTACAAATCATAATACTGGATTGTGGTTGTAAAGTTTCGGCTATCGTAGCAAAGTAACAATTAAATTTGTTTACAATCTCTCTTCTATCAAAAATTACTTCATCATTGATCCGAAGTAGAGTTGGCTTTTTGAAAACAGTTGACTTACTCAAGATGCTATTTACTATCTGCCATTCACGCTTAATATTTCCATTAGCAAAATTTAACTGATTTCTATAATAGCTATCTCCACACAACGGAATTTCCTTTTTTAAACCTTTACTGTACTTTATTTTCATTACTAATGAAGTACTTATCCATGGTTTAAGTCTTTTTACCGATTTTTTGACACCTATATTGTAACTACATGAGTGAATGTGGTTTGTTAATATTTTACTAAATAAATCATAGCATTCGGAAGCATTTTCAGCTGTGTAAACCTCTTCCCAGAACTCAAAACAAAGAGAAGTCTTTAGCTTAGAGAAGTCTATTTTAGTTTTAAAGTGACACGATCTGCTATTATCACCAGCAAAAATTTTGTTTTTGTCTATTATTAAACCCGTCATAGAGTGATCAGAAATACCGAAATCAAAGACACACTTTTTACAGGCGCTACTTAATTTTTTAGCAAAACGTCCATATATGTGGTCTAAGCACTTCCCCGATGCAACTCTAGTAGGCTCATTGATAAACGATTCTAACCCATGCGAAGATAACAAATCCATGTAACTAGAAACTGCAGAACAGCTTTCCAATATGTTTAGATTAAAATCACCTAGAATAATGAGATTTTTGGATTTTTTCTCATTTTCTAAAAGGTTTGAAAATTCCTCCACAAACATAGAAAAACTAATCCTATCCAACCTGTAAACACAAAAGATTACATAGGAATCGTTATTGATTTTAAAAGACAATTTTAGAACATCGGCACTCAAAAAAACAATTTTGGAGGCCACACAATCATAATCCTCCTTAACAAAGCAACCCACGCCTCCAGCCGCATAATTATCATTAGTATGTAGGTATTTGGAAAAAAATGGAAAATTTTCTCTTAAACTTATAATGTTTTGGTGGACCACAAAGAGTTTATGTATCTTTTTATACGCTATTCTAGGGGTATATTAATTTTGACGCATAGTTTGTAACATACCTTAATATTGCCCGTAGACCCCTAAAAGTTACTATATTTATGATCAGCATCGATAGTAATGTCGATCTAGCCATGTCCGTCCGTCCGTCCGTCCGTCCGTCGGCAAAAATTAGGCCTTTAAACTGGACCTAGAGAGCTGAAATTTTAACCATATACTCTCTAGGGTCCCGAAATAATCAAGTTTAAGAATTTTTGAAATCCGCCCACAGACACGCCCACAAACTCAAAAAAACAAAATTTTGGAAAAAATCGAATTTTGAGCTAGAGAGCTGAAATTTTTTATATATGATCTATGGCCCATAAAACTGATTGGGACATGAAATTTTCAAAATCCGCCCACTGACACGCCCACAATTAAATAAAACAAATTTTGGGAAAAATTGAATTTTGAGCTAGAAAGCTGAAATTTTTTATATATGATCTTTGGCTCATAAAACTGCTTGGGACATAAAATTTTCAAAATCCGCCCACTGACACGCCCACAATTAAATAAAATATTTTTTTTGAAAAACCAAAATTTGAGCTAGGGAGCTGAAATTTTTAATATATACTCTCTAGGGGCCCTTTATGCTCATGTGGAAATATTTTCAAAATCCGCCTACTGACACGCCCACAATTATTATTTTTTTATTTTTGAAAGTCCAAAGTTTGAGCTAGGGAGCTGAAATTTATAGTATATACTCTCTAGGTGCCCTTTATGCTCATACTTAAATTTTTTTTAAATCCGCCTACTGACACGCCCACAATTAAATAAAACAATTTTATTGAAAAACCAAAGTTTGAGCTAGGGAGCGTTTTTATTTACAAAAGCTTAGTTTTTTCGATAAAATCCTTTAAATTTTTGTCACGCCCACTTATGAGATATAGGAATAAGAATAGGGTATCCAACAGTTCGCCCAAGCGGACTGTAGCCCGCCCCTATTTTTTTTTTTTTTTTTTTTAATACACTATCAGCTCTGTGTCCTGGGGTGCTTAAAGCAAGCAACTATCACGAGCAGAAATTGCCGGCACAAAAAGTGCTCTCACAGGCTCATCATTTAGTGCAGGTGTTAGTAAGGACAAAACAATTAAAAATACAATAATTATGTACCTACAAAATACTAACACAGACACAAAATAATGCAAACAATTTAAGACATTAAAGCATTATTACGCAAAATATTTTTTAGCTTAATTTTACTATCATGCAAGTCAATCACATGATCATTTAGATTATAGATTCTACTCATGCGACTAATAGGCTCATGCGTCCCATAATTCGTTCTATGATGGGGGCTAAACAATAATTCAACACTGCGCAAATTATGGGCACCACCACGAAAATTAAAGCCAATAGACGACAGCAAGTCAGGTGCATCTATTTGACCGGATATAAGCTGCTGTAAAAAAATGATATCGCTATTAAGCCTTCGTTGAGAAAGGGGTAACATTTGAAGAAGCTTGATACGTTGACTGTAGGGAGGAAGGTTAAATGGATCATCCCATGGAAGTCCTCTAAGTGCAAATCGAATAAATTTACGTTGAATGGCCTCTATTCGATTTGAATGAATGTTGTAGAAAATTATCAACATTACAAAGAATATGTTGAGACAGAGAATATTGAAAGGTGGAAGGGATAGTCTTTCTAGAGAATGTCATATTTTGACATTTAGTTGGGTACAGGGATAAACCATTTTTATCACACCAATTTGCGAAGCTATTAATGTCAGATTGAAGAAACATTCTGTCTTGCTGACTAGTGATAGATTTATATATTTTCATATCATCAGCGTAGATCAGGATATTACTGTGATTTATACATGCCTTAACATCATTAATGGCAAGTATAAATAAAATTGGTCCGAGGTGACTTCCTTGGGGAACTCCAGACTGAGCTGTGAAAGATACAGATAGCGATCCTCTAAATTTCACTTGATAAACCCTTGATCTAAGGTATGAATTAACCCATTTTATGAAACATGGTGGGAAGCCAAAAGCCCTAAGCTTAAATTCGATTATTTCATGGGACAGCTGGTCGAAAGCCTTAGAGAAGTCAGTGTATATGCAATCCATTTCGCCCTTATTCTCCAAGGCATTAGAACAATCATGCAAGAAACTTAATAGATTAGTGACAGTGGATCTGTTTCTTACAAATCCATGCTGTTCATTACAAATTATATTGCGACAAAGATATATTAGCTTTTCACAAACAATTTGTTCAAAAAGCTTAGGGATACACGAAAGCTTTGAAATGGGCCTATAATTAGTGATATCACCACGTTCGCCTTTTTTAAATACAGGTGTGATAGAAGCACTTTTCCATAGATTAGGGAATTTACCTGTACTAATGGACAATTCAAACATATACTTAAGATATGGAGCAATTGCATGACTGCATTTTTTAAGAACAATCGGTGCAATGCCATCAGGACCTGATGAATAGTCATTCTTCAGTGAAGAAATACATTTTAAAATTGTTTCCAAATCGAATGAGATACTACTAAAACTTATTTGGGAACAGCTAGTTAGATAACTAAAATATTGATCATCAATGTGAAGAGGGGTCTCCCTAAATGACTTACTGAAATGATCTGCAAACATATTGCTTGCGTCTAGCGAATCAGCAGTTGTAGAACTATTGTAAGTAAGCTTCGATGGATAACCATCGGTTTTTTTCTTGGAATTGACAAAACCCCAGAAAAGTTTGGGGTTCAATTTTAAAGAGCATTCCATTTTACTTATATAGTCAATATATAGTTGCAGGATAAAGATTTGAATTCATTGAATAATGTGAAATAGAGTTCAAGATCTGAGTGGCAGAGACTTTTTAAATAGTTCTTCCAAGCCCTATTACGTCTGTTTCGTATCGATTTGAGCTCTTTAGTGTACCAGGGATGGGACGCTTTCAGATTCCTAGAGGATTTCACAGGAATCACTTTTTTCATCTATACAGAAAGACTTTCTAACAAATACATCATCACAATTTGAACTCAAAGAATTACAGGTGAAAATATCATCAAGAAGATCATCTTCTAAATTCATTTAAAAACAAAAAAACTGAATTACAAACAAAAAGTGCACAAAAGCACTAGATTTTTTCAAGATCATTAAAAGATCTTACTACAATGACATTTCCACCTTCCACCTTTCTCATATGAATTCTATTGTTTTTATACCATACATATTTATAGCCTCTTTTCTTCTTTGCCTCCTTCGCCTGCATAAACAGCGCCTGAGTATATTTGGTGAGAGCATCATTTATGTAGATAGCACTCTTTTTATTTCTGCTGTCACTTTCTCCTCCGCTACCATACAGGCTGCCTTTCTTCTTCATTTTCTCATGCATTATACGTTGTTTCAAAGCAAAATCCGAAAGCTTTACAAAAATGACACTTTTGCTGGCCGATGAGCGGGAACGATCATTTTCTTTTCCTCTGTTGCTTCGTACTTTCTTAACGTAGCACTTTTCGATGTCATCTTGATTTACCTCTACAGCTAACACATCACGAAAGAGTTTCATTGTAAGAGAGTTCGAGTCATCTACATCAGGCAGACCAGCAATTTCAATGCAGTTGCTTAAAGAGCTTTATTGTTGAAAATTGAGTTTGCTTTCGAGCGTATTACTGGCATCCCTTTCGGAACTGGCCATCTAGGTTGGGAGTTGTGCCGTTGGTTAAATTTCTTACCACGTACGAAAAAATTGTTATGAGAGAGATGACCTCCTCGGAAATGGGCATCCTCATTTAAGATCAGGACCCGATACCTACGTAAAAGGAGTATGAATTAAGACAATGTACCCGAAACGTATGTACACTGTATACCCCTGAAGCTGCTTAAAAACTTGAATATTTCTTCACGCGGTACAAGACAGATATAAACGCGATACAGGAGATACGGTAGACTACAGTGCGACATTGATTGCAGCTGCCTAAAAAGGATGCACATGTTCAAAGATCAGAAGTCATGCTTTCAGGCAGATAAGTGGTCTTACTCACTTTACCTAAGGGGCTTCCGACCCGTGAAAAGTCTCTGCCTGAGTGCACCTCTCCATCCTCTGCTTCTCTTGGTCTCTAAAACGGAGGTTTGTTCTTCCTTGCCCTCTCGAACCTGGGAGCTGAGAGTCGAGGATCTTCTTGGCTGGAGCATTATGAGATATATAGATAGATAGATAGATGCATTTTATTTAGCTTTCGAGAAGTCATTTAGTTTAAACATTGTTTACAATAAATTAATATGCTTTTGTAAGGAATGACAATAAATATATAAGGTTTAAGATTTAATTTTTAAAATACAGTTTTTTATCTTTAACTTTCAAATTGTATTTTTAATTTATAGTATATTTAATGAAGTCAATAATGTTTCTTTTAAATACGTTGAAATCTGATTCATTTTTTAAATAAGGTGGCAAATTGTTAAAGTTTTGGAACCCCATGTAGTACATTGTCCGCTGTCCTCTTGAGGTCCTCGCTGTTTGGATTCGTAGATCGCCTGCGGATCTTAGGCTTTACGGTGAATGATGATTGTTTGTTGTAACACCTTCCAAAAGATAATTCGGGCATAATCCGTTTTTTAATTTGTGAACGAATAGCATAGCATTCATAAATAGTCTTTGGTTTACACTTAGCCAGTTTAGCGAATTCAACATTTAAGTTACTGGGGTATAGCTGTCACATTTTAACACTATCCGCATAGCTTTATTTTGGAGGACTTGGAGTCTATTTTTTTGAAACTGAGGACATGTAAATAACAAGCTACCACAATATTCAAAATGTGGTTTAATAATAATGTTATACACCTTCACTGCACTGTTAAACGAAATATTTTGTCTTATTCTTCTTAAGACCCCAATCTTTTTTGATATTTTTTTACATGTATACTCAATGTGATCATTGAACAATAGTTTTTTATCAATTATGATGTCAAGATATTTTACTTTCTCAACAAGTTCGATTTGGACATTGTCAACTACGATGTTGGGGGGTGTATCGATCGAGTTATTGTTAATTATTAGGCACTTAGTTTAATCAGTATTTAGAATGAGTTTATTCATTTTTAACCACGCACTTATAGCTCTTAAATCACTGTTTATATTATTCATACTGCTAAGAAAGTCACTCCCACATACATACAAAAGTCCATCGTCAGCAAACAATACAAGTTTTGAAAACGTTACCACTTTGACCATGTCATTTATATATAACAAAAACAGGTACACACCGAGTATAGTTCCTTGCTGTAGTCCAATATCGACTCTAACCGCGGCCAACACATTTTCATTCACTTTGGTACGTTGGATTCACCCAGTAATGAATGATCTAAACCAATTTAATTCATTAGACTTAACGCCCATTTTTGATAGTTTATCAATTAGGATGTACCGATCTACCGTTTCAAATGCTCGCTTGAGGTCAAGAAACACTGCGACAACTACGTTTTTTTGATCAACATTTACTTTCCAATCACTTAACACATAATTTACACATGTTTCACAAGAGTGATCTTCTCTAAAACCAGATTGATACGCGGTTAAAATGTTTTGGCTGTCGAGGTGGTCTTTTAATTGTATGAGTACTTGCACTACTTTTTCGAATATTTTTTCATATATTGGCATCATATTTATGGGGCGATACTCTGTGCAAGTTTTGGCGTCAATCACTTTTTTTATCGGTATAACTAAGGATTCCTTCCATGACTCGGGAAAAACACCAGAGGTTAATGATGTATTTATAATATGAAAAAGGATAGGGCCAATAATGTCAGTAGCATCTTTTATCATACCGATGTTCATAAAATTAAAGTCGTTTTTTTATTGATCAGTTTTATTGCACTTGTAATGTCAGGTATACCTATTTCACGGAACATAAAGTCTATATTGCACTCTTTTATTAGGTTTACATATTGTAGAAATATCACAGATTGGTTTAGTTCAACTATACTATTCACTAAAAACTGGTTAAATTTATCACATAATATTGCACTCTCGTTTATCTCGACCCTATTTAAAAATTGCACTTCAGTAATAAAGTCTTTGTTCGTATTGAGAACATACTTTTTTAACTGTCTCCACATGTCTTTTTGTGTACAAGCATTATCAATTTTTCTTTTTATAAAAAGTGACTTGGCAGATCTTATCATTAGCTTATAATTATTTCTAAAATTGAGGTAGATTTCCCAATCGCGAATATTATTCGATATCACAGCTGTTCTGTATAGACCTATTTTTAATGATTTTGCATGTTGAAGTTCAATGTTAAACCATTCAGTATTTTTGAAGGGTACGCTTTTAGTTTTTATCATAGAGTCCGCTACACATTTTAGTTCATCCGCGAAATGTTCACTTAACTCGTTACTACTTCTTAGTTGATCAGAAGCGTAGTTTAAAATTGCGAATTCAGTCTTAATTATGGTCCATTTACTTAATGTGGCCGAGCCTAGGTCGAAGTGATCTAGCTTTTTGGATTTCATCCACATCTCTGTATATCTCACAGAGTTCGCGGTTGTATCTTCTCCTCCATTCGACCTCTTCGCAAACAGAAAAAAAAACCAACACTAGCATTAGGGATATTCCTCGATAGTCCTAGCAGGACATAGGATGGCCTTTCTTGTAGATGGGGCACTTGGTTGATTTGGATTTCCTTTTTAGTAATAAAAAAAAGCCATCAGAGCCAGCGGCCTAATTGTTCTTTAGCTTTTACAAAGCTATGATAGCTTCAATACTGGGGGTGGAACCGGTTCTTGATAGACTGGACGTGGGTCCTCTTCTTGCCCTATCACTCTCTATACATGACGCCCATTTAACAGCTGCTGCAAATGCTGCTTAAACACATCCTCTATTCCCTGTGCTTCGGTGACTTGGTTTCAGATTTGGTCTATGGTCGATCTGCCGCGCCGGAATCCACACTGGTATACGTGCCGATTACTGTACAGAACGGCTTCAGACGTTCACAGAGTATCGACGAAGTTATGATCTGAACTAAAGGGATCTTAACCCTCCCACTCCACTGCATCCGTACTGGGCCGCCTTTGGTGTTCGCTGGTTTGACCTCAAAAAATATCGGTAGGCCTCCCTATATGGAATCCCTTGGCCGCTGTGGACAATCAAATGCCGGTGTTGTTGCATTTGTGTAATCTAGGAGAATTGAGACCTGCCCCTCTTTCGCGATTTTATGGGAACGCTAATTGATTTTGCCTTTTTGACGGCGTACGTAGGATCACTCTTTTGAAGATGACAGTACCAACTGAGCCTACCGCGATCCATTTTCTTCGAGATACGTTCTTTGACGTGAAGAGTTTCTCGGATCTTATTCGATCAAGCTTTGTTTTCTTCTGCTGTCATGCGAAGCATCCTCATCTTAGCTGCCGTTAATTTGCCCTCATACTTTTTATATGCTGCCCAACATTGTGAACAGTATTTGAGCGCCGTGCGCGGAACTGCGGTGTAGAGCCTTCCTTTCAGCTTAGATGCCAAAAAAGATGGCTGAGTTCATCTACCCTTGGCTTAAGCAATGCTTAACGTCTTCATCATAAATTGATTTGCTATTGATCATAGATCCCAGAGTTTTGAAGTTTTCGCACCTAATAATCACTGTTCATATAAATGTCTGGAATAAGTCAGAGTAGATCAGAGAATAAATGCGAAATTAAGCAGGAATATGCCTTAATAGTTCTTTTAAAACATAGGATCGTTGCCTTTCTTGTAGATGGGACATGTGGAGCTGTTTGTTCGGTCATCGGGATTGATTTCTTCCACCCATAGTTGTTTGATGTGTTCCCATATGTGCCCTTTCAAAACATCACCATCAACATCGGCAACCTTGTTGTTCTGGGTGGTGGAACTGGAACAGATTGGCCACAGACTACCTACAACTAGACAGTCAACTCTCACTACCCCCGTCCGCTGCGCCCCTCAAAAAAGAGAGCGGGTTCCTCTCTCAAAATTTCCTATCGGTGAATACATGAATTGAATTGAATTGAATTCTTTATTGAGACTTAAGCAACGATTACATGATAATGTACATTGAATTTAATTATTTGTTTTTCTTTTGGATATAATAGCGGCTGTTAGGTATGGCCTGCTTTAGTTAATATAAACGAGTTCGCCACATGGCGTTTTGTTACAATAGAGAATATTTTGTTCTTGCTCACGGAACAATGTGTTTGGTATCTTTTGACGTTTGTCGATGGTGTATAAACTTAACTACTTAACTACTTAAAACTAAATCTAAATCTAAGTGAAAGAGAGAACGACCGAAAACACATAGTGTGTTTCATGATTTGGGGGGTTCTGTCATTCGTCTCCTTCTCAGGTACATAAGTTTGCCATGACATGTATTTATGTATTTAATAACGAACATATATATCTGTTTAGTGAGAAATGTTGAGATTGGAGATAATACGATAGCATTTTTTTATGCATGATTATTATTTTAGTCTGATTTTGTAAACTTGAATTGGCTTACGATTAGTTAAAATATTTTTATTTTAATTTTGTTTTTGTTTTTTTTTTCCTTTTTTTTTATTTTATTCTTTTAATTTCTATCCGAAGGCGGAAGAGCTTGTGAGTGATATTTAAGTATAATTGATAATCGATAATTATTCAAGGGTAGGTATTGCACTCCATTCCAATTGCGATTGTCGGTCAACTGGCGGATTTGGATAGTGGAGTAAGAGGTGACAGGTGCCAATCATTTCCTAACTTGGTGTTTATAGTTTTTTTTTTATTTTTTTGGAGGTTTAGGCTTTTGGTTTAGGCTAACCACGATTGTGGCCCTGTATCGTTTTTGAGTAGTAAGGTATCTGCGGCCCATCGTGAAATGATTCCAGATTTTCGTTAATTATTCCTACAGGTGAGGGGTATATGGAATTAGACCAACTGTCGTTCTGATGCGTAAGGAAGATTTCCTTAATGAGATCGTTATCTAAATCGTTAAGGTTATTTATTGTTTTGTTCATTAGATTTAAGCAAAATTTAATTAGTGGAGTTGTGTTGGATTCGTTATACACAAATTCGTTGGGATGTCTTTTGTTGGGGGAATAGAATTCTTTACTGATGCAAAGTCTCAGTATTTTACGTTCCAGGATTTCCATCTCTGAGGCTACCGTGGGAGATATTGAAAACCATATGGGGAAGGCGTAAGTAAGGATAGGTCTAATTAGAGTTTTGTAAAAGAGTAATTTGGTTGTTTTTTGCAGGTCTCTATGCCTGAGTAGAGGAGTCAAGATGTTACTGACTTTTCTAGCTTTGTCTATACTAGATCTTGCATGTCGGTTGAATTTGAAGAGGGTGTTAAAGTGCACTCCTAGGTATTTTATAGATCTTTTGAAGGGGATAGGGTTGTTGTCAAGGTTGAGCACAAGGTCTCTGCTTTCCTTTACCACACCCTCCTTACCCTTCCCGCTAGCATTCCTGAAGCAGATGCAGGATGATTTGGTTGTGTTAAAAGCCATGCCCCATTTTTTATAGTAGTGACTTATGCTGTTGAGATGGTTTTCCAGCTTTCTGAGTGCATGCGTGGGAAAGTCATCAGAGGCGTATGCGAGCGTGTCGTCCGCATAAAGTATTCCTCTGGAAATGATTGTGTTGTTTGAGCGTAGGGTATGGGGGAAGTCGTGCATGAAAACATTGAATAAACTTGGGCCTAGAATCGATCCTTGGGCGACCCCACAATGGGAGTCTAGGATGTTAGAGCTGGTGCCTTGAATCCTAATGAAAAAGCTTCTGTTTGTGAGAAAACTATCCAGAATATGGAATATTTGTCGGGGGAAGTTTAGCTTTAGAATCTTGTAAAGGAGTCCGTCTCTCCAGACACAATCAAAGGCTTTTTCCATGTCAAGTGAGCAAGCCACCGTACACTTTTTTTCCCTCAAATTGGAGGTGACATCGTTTTGGAGCTTTAAAAGGGCGTGCACAGTTGAGTGTCTTCTTTTGAACCCAAACTGGTATTCTGGAATTGCTTCGATTGGGGTTGCCTCTGGTGATTCCATTTTGATGGAGATTAACCTTTCCAGGATCTTTCCGACGTTTGAGAGGAGGGAGATTGGGCGGAAGTTGTTGATTGCCGAGTTGTTGATTGTTTTGGCGACTGGCAGGATCTGAGCTAATTTCCAGCTGGTAGGAAAGTATGAATTATTGATGCAGTTGTTAAAGAGTATCGTCATGTATTTGACCGCTAGGCTAGACATTTTTTTAAGAATAAAATTAGAAATTTTGTCTGGACCGAATGATTTTTTTGGCTTCAGGCTGCATATGATAGAGGAGACTTCTTCCTGGTTGGTGAAAAATTGAGTTAAGGGGGGATTTAGCGACGAAAAACTTTCGTCGAAGATGAAGATGTTGGGAGGTCGAGAGTGCCTGGCTTGCTGGAGAGTGATTTGAACTTCCCGGGCTAAATTGTGGTCAGGTATAGGAGCATTTCTGCTAAATGTATCCCTAAAGTGGTTTTCGAAGGCTGAGACAATCTGCTGCTCGTTGGTTAGAGTAGTTTCGTTAACTGTAACTTTATTGCAGGAAAAGTTTTTCTTTTTTCCAATGACTCGAAAAGCCTCCTTGAATGACCAAGGGCCGGGAGTAATCTTAGAGAGTCTGTTACTCAGTTGTTTGTCAAGCCAGATTTTGACCTTTTCCTTAATAATGTTTTTGAGTAAAGAAATTCTGCCCGAAAGCTCCAGGTATACATCATTAGTCCTGTTATACGTTCTGTGGAACGTTAGTTTGAGTTGCTTTTGCCATTGATGTTTTTTTTTAAAAAGACTTAAGATGTCAGGTGGGAGATTTTTATATTTCCTGAAGGAATATGTTGTTCTGTCAGAGTGTTGTTCTAGGACTGCGGCTACCGCCGTGTTCAGTTTCTCAATCATTCGGTCAATTCCCCTGTTTGTAATGCAAGTAGAATGTGAGGGGAAACCCTGGTTAAGAAGAGCATCAAGGTCTTCGCGAAAGGCCGACCATGATGTGTTTTTATACGACAGCCCGGAAATGGGTTCAGTATTGGGTATTTCTAGATTATCAATCCTGATGTTAAGGAATAAGGGAAAGTGGTCGGAGAAAGATGGGAGTGTGTTGATGCAAAAGTTATTATCAAGCGTGTTTATCCAGTGATTGGAAATAAGGAAATGGTCGAGAAAAGATGATGCCCTCGGAAATGTTGGAGAGGCCGCCGTGAAGTTTGACAACGAAGGAAGTTGTGAACTGAGCCAGTTTTCAAGTGTTTTACCGTTTTGGTTGAACGCTGTGTCCCCCCAGTTTGGACTTCTGGCGTTGAGGTCCCCCCCAATGATTGCACCGTCGAAGGATGCACTCAGAGCATCAATTTTGGTCAGTTCTTCAGTCACCGCTGAAGTCGGACTGTTGCTTGGTATATAGATCGAACCGAGAAGAATATTTTGTGTTTGATGGTTGATTTGTAGTGCTATTGAAATAAATTTACTTGGGAGTAGGGGGTTGTTCCTGTTAAGGTCAATGATACGGTATTTAATGTTTTTTTTAATGGCAATCGCTACTCCTTGGTTAGCATCATTTCTGATACAGAAGAAAGAATCAAGTTGAATGTTGTGGCGGGCTCTGAGGTGAGTCTCTTGAATGAAAGCCAAGTGACAGTTGCTAGCAAGGAGAATTTTTTGTAATTCAATCCTCCTGCTGTGCTCCACTAAGGACGAAACGTTAAAGGAAATTAATTTTAAGGACATTATTTATTTATCGTTGACAATTATTTGGTCCATCAGTTCCAAATATTGGATTCGTTTTTCCTGGATTGAGCCAGCGCTGTTAAAAGTTTTGAGGAAATTTTTGATTTTCTGGAGCAAGGTGTGCACTTCAACTCCAAAAAGATTTTTTGACAAGTCAAAAAATTGTCCGATCACGCTAGATTTAGGGTTAGAAGGTCTCTGTGAACCCACCGAAGGATCATCAGGCTGTCTGAAGTGGCTTGCAAACGAGGCCGTAAGCGGAGGAAGAGAACTTTTAGGCAAAGGGGTATGAGCATACGACCTCTGTGCGTCTCTCTTTGCTTTAGCCTCGGCAACAGTGCTCCTTCTGTGGCTGGCGTAGTTTTTATAACTGGGGCAACCCCTATAGTTAGCTGGGTGGTCGTTTCCGCAATTAACACACACGGCCTTCGACCCTGTTTCTTTAGTGGTTGGACATTCTCCAGGAGGGTGGTTGTTAACGCACTTAACACAGTGGTAGTCGCTTGCGCAATTTTTTGCGAGATGCCCAAATAATTGACATCTTCTGCATTGCAGGGGACCGCTATTTCCCTTTGGTTTCTCCCAACGGATTTGTGTATTAAACAGATATTTAATTTTAATAATTTCAGAGGGAAGTTTCCCGGGTTTAAGTCTGACCAGAAAGAGGTTGTACACAATACCTTCTCTTTTAGATTTAATAGTCGAAAATTTGGAGACTTTATCTACGTGTCCCGGGACAATTTGTTGGATCTCATCAAGAATCTCTGAATCGAGGTAGTCTGAGGATAGGCCTCTTAAAACAAGGTTGGCGGTTTTGTCCTCCTTAGGGGTGAACGAGTACGCCTGAATCTCTGGGGAAAGTCTTAACTTGCTCATCATCTCACGATGGGCTGCGATATCCGCTAGGTAAATTTTACACCTGTCACCTCTGTTTCTGACTTTAAAAATAATGTTTTTTTTTCTAAGGTTCGCCACCAGTTGACGAACATCCGCGTTTATTAAATAAATTGGAGGGCAGTACCTACCTCTGATTGGTTGTGTTAATCCGCTATTCGGGTTAGTGCTGCTGCTGGCCGCTTGGGGAGGTCTGCTGGTTGATGCTCCGGAACTGCTGCTGTTGGTGTTGGCGTGTTCATGGGTGATGTTTTCGGAAATTTCTTCGACGTCTCTGATTGTTTTTTGTGCTGGGATTTTTGAAAGATTATATGCTGATTTTCTGTTATTCGACTTCGGGATAATGGTAAAGTCGTTAAAGATGGCGAAACGGTTGACGTCCGCTCGTGGGGAACAGGAGGCATCTCCTCCGAGATTATTGAGTGGTTGCCCATCCGTCTGCATGGTGTCTTCTTCGTCAGAGACGAAGTCGTTATCAAATGTTACACAAGATGCTTGGTGAGCCATCGAGTCAGTTTTCGGTGTAGTTTCGCCTGATGATTTTTTGGTAGTAGCCGTGTTTTTTAACTGGAGAAGTTGTTGAGCTGCGTCTAGCTTGCTAGGGCTGGTCAAGTGTATGCGCTTCATTACACTATCTCCTTCTGATGGCGGCTTTCTTTTGGCATTTTTCATGCTTTGTGCTAACCTCAATTACCAAATCCAGCGGATAAACCGCGTGGAGTAACTGAGGAAATTTTTTTTTGTGACACTCACCACTTGATTTGGTCAATTTATTTGATTAAAAATAAAGAAAAAGAAAAAGATGTTATCTCTAAGCTGGTGTAGAGCGCTTAAGTTGTTTATTTTTTTATTAATCCGAGTGAAAATGCTTGTGATTCTTTTAATTACTTTAGATTAACGTCTGTATCTCACCAAGTCTCAATCGAAAAGCCCGGTGAATACATGTGAATCAATAAAAGTGAAGTCTTCTGTCTGATTGTCAAATATGACAAGTTTGTGTGGTGAGTTTAATTTTGTGTCATTTGACAGAACTTTGTTATTCTTTTATTCCAAAGATTAATAATATATTTGTACACTCTTAAGTTGTATAGTTTAGGAACAATATGCAAATACACAAAATAACTAGGTTAAAAGTGCAAATGAAAAAATTATCTACTAATTATTCATGGCGTGTGTTCAGAAGTGCGGTGGTAATCGATGGTTCGATAAGACGATTGAAGTAAGAAACTTCTTTCTAAAGTTTACAAACTGTTGGTTAAAATTTATTTCTGCAGTTATTTTTCAGTCGAATTGGATTCCATGGAAATAGCTATGAACATTCTCCGGCCGAGGGTCAACCTATTGCACTCATCATGATGGACTACATTGTAAAACAACTTGTGTAAGTATTTATTTTCATGTTTCTTTTCGTGTAATTTAATTTTTCTCTTTTAAATAGTTACGACCTCTAAACTCCTCTCCAGCTGTGGACAAGCACATTGGAACATTAAAAACCAACCTTGACAAGCTAGCTGATGACCTACATATGCACGCAATGCAATTCCAGGGATATTACAAAGGCTTCCTTAAGCAACAGAAACTCAGTCCCGACAGTTTTGTCTAAATGGCTCTTTAATATGAGTTCGATTATGATAAGTAAGTATTTTCCATCTGAAAAGGACTGATAATAAATAATCATAAATAATAGTAAATAATCATTTCTATTCTTTAGTTCTACAAAGTTCCTGTTTGCTCTCAAGCACTGAAACCCCTACATCGGGACATTGTCTTTGAACAAGGAGTTACTAGCCGTAAAATGAAACCAAGAGTTGGTAGAGGAGAGCCAAAAATCACTATTCGCCATCTCATTGGATGTTACGATCCGAGTGCAAATGAAAAAAAAATTATAGTAAAATTCTTGGCTGTGTGTTCAAGAAGTGCGGTGGTAATCGACGGTTCGATAAGACGATTCAAGTAAGAAACTCTAAAGTGTACAAACTGTTAGATAAATTTATTTCTGCAGTTATTTGTCAGTCGAATTGAATTCCATGGATATAGCTATGCACATTCTCCGGCCGAGGGTCAACCTATTGCACTCATGATGGACTACATTGTAACACAAATTGTGTAAGTATCTATTTTCATATCTTTCTTATCATGTAATTTAATTTTTCCCTTTTAAATAGATAATCTATACATTTTCGCATTAACTAAAACCACCAACTTACAATCTGCTACGAAACTACCTTCACAAACACATTCACACAGCGAAAACCAACCATGACAAGCTAGCTGGTGACCTACTTTTCACGCAATGCATTTCCAGCGATATGGCAATAATAAGTAAGTATTTTTTCTCTGAAAAAGACTGTTAATAAAATCATTTCTATTCTTTAGTTCTACAAAGTTCCTGTTTACTCCTAAGCACTTAAACCGCTCCATTAGAACATTATTTTTTATTATAGTATAGTTAGTCTGTGCTCAGGATCAGGGAAACATTGTTATATTCATCTAAATCTTCGCTTATAGGTAGACATCCTATATTACATCGACCTGTCCTCGCAAGAATGGTTTTAGACTCGAATTTCTTATTAAAAAGAGGCATTCTGAAATATATAGCATTATAGACAAAATATTTTTCCACAAAAAAAACTATTAAACTTTCTCGGACTTTTAAAGAATAAATCAAAATGTGTTTAATTTATTATACAAGCTATTTCTGAGGGGCTTAAAAATACATACACTATATTCTTGTTTCCTAGTTACATTTAATTTATCCATAGAGACGCTTGTTGCCATAACATAAAACAGAACTTCTATTCACTTAGAAATATAAATATTTACTGGACCTTTTTGGGAATACCTACCCTACGAATTTGTTTAGAAATTGAATCAAAAGTGAACGAAAAATTAATTACGTGTAAATTAATCAAAAGCTTTTGGTTTAACTATGCCAGATACATTGTTGCAGTCTGAGAAGTAAGTACCTATGTATGTCTTCATTCATATTTAATGTTGTTGTTATAGAAAAATTGATTTATCTAAAAGCTTCATGACTATGAACAGCTGACTAACGATGCAATATCGAATCTCAGACAACATCTTTTAGATGGAAGCTTACCATTGAAGATGTGAAAGGAGAACTCAAATCTCAAAGCCGAAATTCAATCGCAACGGCAAAAAGTAAACATGTAGACTCGGCTGTTTTGCATTATTTTTGTCAAGATTTATTGTATTCGTAATATGAGCATGAGCAGTCTTCGTGGTCTAACTGCAATATGTTTAGTTTTAGCCGATAAAATATATTATTTAATGAAAAATTTAACTAAAAGCCAATCAGTCTTCTAAATGGATTCTCCATTAACCTTTCAATACTATTCGTAGCTCCATTGTCTGAGCAAAACCGTTTAGAGTGACGAAATGTTTCCGCGTTATATATCCTGGCCATGTTTACTATGTTTTCGAAAATGTAGGCGTTGTTTGCAACACCACCAGAGACAACTACAGTCAGCCTTACATTATTGAAGTCCCATTCGTATGCAAAATTCCAGCGCTAGTTGTGTGCGATTAGATAAATGTCTGGTTGCTGCTTTTATTAATCCCGCACTGCTAAGGCATGAGTTTCCATGTGATGAACTGGTATCATTGGCGTACTGACGTGCCAAGTACTTTGCATAGCGTAAGCCCACCATAAGAGTCATCGGTAAACCTTAAGGAAGGAATTCTCGTTGCATAAATTCGTAGTTTATATTAGATGATAATAAAAACCTGGCTAAAAACTGCAATTCTTCCTACACTGCTGGGATCTATACCGGCTGCAAGCAAACATTCCTTACGAATGTTCTCTACACTAGCTCCGGGTGGTATAATATCTGAAAGTAAATATCACCATTTTTGGCTATTGTAATGATTGAAAATAAAAATTATTCTGTATACCTCAAGGGAATATCTTATTGCGATTTGCGAGTCAATAGCGTTTGCCAAACATGTCTAACAAACTCTAAAAGTAAACAAATTCTTGGCATGACGATTTCTGTTTGACGTTTGCCAAAGTTCTTGATTTTGTGTCGTGGTGAGAATGGGTGTGTTTGCAGGGTATTGAGTAAAGTGGTAGCTTTGGAAAACCAAATAACCAATGCAACAAATCAAAATTATTGCAAATGTGTGGTAATCTGTTTTACTGAAACTTTGTTATTCTTTGTTATTTATTCCTATTTTGTTTGAAAATAATTTTTTTCACACAATTTGTTGACCTCAACCGAACAAAAACCAAATGTGCTTTGCACTTTTAATGCATTAATGAAAATAAAATTGCGCATTTAACTATTCTAGGCTTACTATGTTAAATTAGTTTATAAATCTGTGACAATAAATTTTAGTTTTTGGTACGACGAAATAGGTTTAGCTAAGGATATGTAAAAGTTAACTCTGCATCTTAAGTAACAAGATGATTTAACAAATAAATAGTGAATACATGTGGAGCATTTGGAACATTGAGAATAACATTCAATTTAACATAAATTCAAAACAGCTTAAGCTGACTTATGCAATCACACTTTGAAGCGTCGTGTTGAAAGATAAATGTTGAAAGTTAGGAAAGCATATGAAATTTAAATGACTAAACTTGTTTTAACAAAATTTTAGTTATTTTTTTGCCGATCTTTTCGATATAACGACCAGAATAATTCAAAAGAAATACATTTTAAAACGGCTTATGTTGAAACAGCCGCGTTGAAAGACGCATCACAAGAGTAATAATATAAAATCAGTAAAACCTATAACAAAGCTGCATTCTACTTCAATTTTCAAATGGTATTCGTGAAACCAAAACCTTATGTTTTTTAATGTTGCTATCAAGCGTTGTATGCCAACGCGGAGGCAGAGAATATTATTGACTGTCAAACTTTTCTTGGATTAGGACTTATGTGTTTTGTAATATTTGATACAGGTTTTTTTTCACTCTATTATGAATAGTCATTAATTGTGTCCCACTCAAATGTTTCAACAAAATCATAAACAAAATAAAAACGTTTCGAAATGTTTGCACTACCGATTTGTTTCACTTTTATATATACGAACGTCAATCAACACACAATACCTATCCAATCATTGTAAGCCATAAATTCAAAATCATTTTCACCGGTCATATGACCTGCATTTATAATGTCATTGATATTTATAGTGTTGGTGTAACGAAAAGATTAGTAATGACAAAATTATTTCAGATGTTCGGACACATAAAACTCATTTCGTACGAATTACTGAAAATAATAATTTTGTTAGTAAGTATTCAGGCTTTAGTAATGACCGTGGTGACTGGAGAGTTTTATCATTACTAGTAACAACAATATTTTTGACCATGTAGGAGCAGCCAGTACAAACTTTTATATATACTACTACTGATTTAGGGTGTACAAAGCGGACAAAATTAAACTATTTTTGTTTATGCTGTGATTTATATTGTAAGCGATATGCATGTGCATATGCCCTTGGATTGTGAGAGATATATGCATCTGCATGCGCCTTTAGTTTTTAAGGAGAGTTCAGTGTATCATTGAAAAATGGAGTTGTTCTTTGAAAGAAGACTAACTAAAAAGAGGAGCGAACGAGAAGTAAAATAAAAATCTGATATTATCGTTGAAAATTGAGTCTGTTATAACTCAGAAGTGGGATATACCAATAAAACAATTAAAATTAAAAGTGAACAAACCGATATTTTATCGATTCCTGCCGAAATTGCGGACAATTCGACGAAATACAAAATGGTGATCGTGACAAAGGAAATGATGCTCATGGCATTACAATCTGCAGAAATTATCGTGCCACCGACTGCAACAATGAAGCAAATTAAAGGCTTATATTTCCAGCTACCGTCAGCTGGTGCCACTGCCGACCTGTCTGATATATCCGACACTGAGGAAAAGGTGCATAACCAACAAATGGAGGCGGTCAACGTGTCTTCTACCGCCACTGATGCAATATCTTCTGAAACAGATGCCGCTAATGCAACCGCTGTACCACCAACGTTGGCCACCGATGAAACCATTGATCAACAACTGCAGCGATTACGCAAACAACGTGATCTTTTGTTGCTGCAAAACGAAATTGAGGCACTTTCACGGCAAACACTTCAGCCAAACCTGCAGCAAAACCGATTAGCTGACGTCAGTGCAATTGAATCCATGGTGCCGAAATTTTCTGCCGACAACTTTTACGAAGTCCAAAAATGGTTTGAGGATTTAGAAGATGCTTGCACAATTCTTCAGTTTGATGAACGCTTACGCTTTGTCGCCTGCCGCCGTATGCTTGAGGGAACTGCAAAAATCTTTGTACGCACGATTTCCGCTTTTCAATATTCCGAATTGAAATCTGCACTTATGCGAGAGTTTGGCAGAAGACGCACTGTACAAGAAGTGTATGCTCAGTTGAGCAGACGCCGTTTGAAGTATGATGAGAAAATTCATCGCTACATTATCGAAATGCAAGAAATTGCAATGCGGTCGAACATACCCGAAGCCGAACTTGTCGATTTTATCATTGAAGGCATCGGGGATACATCCGCGAATGCCAGTTTATTGTATTCAGCATCCACCATTGCTGAACTGAAGCAAAACGTGGAACGTTATGAACGCAAACGCTTGCGACCTTCAGTATCTGCGGCCAATCGAAATGTGTCAACTGCTGTACGATCCGCCGTCACAACTTCAGGCAAAACTGGATCAACAAGTGCCACTTCTTCAACCAATCAATCCGAGCTACCCCGATGTTACAACTGCTCAAAGTTTGGCCACTACCAGAGCCAATGCCCACAACCAAAATGACCACCGAACTCGTGCTTCAAATGCGCATCTACAGAACATGCGTACCGTCATTGCCCCAACCGTGCCACTGCTGCTACTGTTTCCGCCGTCGAACCAGATGAGAAGGACGTTCTCGCTGAATTTATTGAATCTTTAAGAATGGTAAGTGTTTCTTTTCGGAATGAGTGTGAACACAGTGAGTTTAAGGAGTTTTTTTGTCTGTTCGATTCCGGTAGTCCTAGAAGTTTCATTCGATGTGCTGAGGTACCTTACACTTACGCCAAACTGAAGCCAAACATCAGTTACCGCAGCATTGGGAATCACCCACTTAAGCAATTAGGATCAGTTCAATGTGACATCAGATTCTTAGATCAAAATATCAACCATGAATTAATAGTACTTCCAACTGAAGATATGCCTTATGCAATCTTATTGGGTCGAGATTTTTTTAAAAAAGCAAAGATCCAACTGTGTAGAATGAAATATACGTATGGCAAAGATCGTTTAATTGAATTAAATAAAAATGTAAAAAACTTAAGTTTAGATTCGAAACTCACTGATGTTCTTCACTCACTTGGTTTAATTAATCATTGCTTCAGTCATAACACAGTTCAAGATGAAAAATCGCTTAAATTGTTAAAAACACTGCCTTTTGCAAGTACCTCTGATCCGTTTGCGGTCAATGATGCTAATGATGAGTTTCTGGAACTATGTGCTATTAATATTGAAAACCCTTTTTCTGGTGTTATGGAAGGTTCACTTGACATCAATCCGTCCCTTTCGGCTGAGTGTATTTCAGAGATTCAAAATATTATTGCAAAGTCATATTACAATCTTCCTTCAGACAAAGTGCAAAATTTAAATTATAATATGAAGATCAACGTAACGCATGACACAGCGATTTTCTGCCGACCTCGCCGCTTATCACACTATGAAAAAATAGAAATTAGAAAAATAATACAGTCCCTCCTTGAAGAGAACATTATTCGAGAAAGTAATTCACCTTACGCTTCTGCCATCGTACCGGTTGAAAAGAAAAACGGTGAAATTCGTCTATGCATAGATTATAGGCCTTTAAATAAAATTACCATACGTGACAATTATCCACTGCCGTTGATGGAAGAGTGTATTGAGCATTTGGGAGGCAAACATTTCTTTTCGGTAATTGATTTGAAAAATGGCTTTCATCACGTTAAAATGCACCCTGATTCAATCAAGTATACTTCTTTTGTTACGCCTGACGGACGACATATTAATTGCATCAGAAGATTACCGAAGCCATTTACAAACCTTACGTGATGTTTTATGTACCTTACGTCAAAATGGTTTACGTCTTCAGCTCAAAAAATGTAAATTCGCATATACCGAATTGGAATATTTGGGCCACTTAGCAAATTCAGCAGGCATCGCACCTAAACGAGCACATATGAAAGCCATTTCGGATTACCCTGAACCAACTAATCGTAAGGAATTAGAGCGATGTCTTGGGCTCTTTTCTTACTTCAGACGTTTTGTTCCTAATTTTTCCACAATTGCAGCACCAATGAGTAAACTCTTAAGAAAGGATAAACCCTATGTTTTTAATTCCGAATGCAAATAAGCCTTTTGCAACTTACGTGGAAAATTATTAGAAGCCCCTATCCTGTCCATCTATAGCCCCTATGCCGAAACCGAACTTCATTGTGATGCCAGTTCGCTAGGCTTTGGTTCAGTACTTATGCGAAAGCAAACCGACGGAAAACTTCATCCAGTGTCATTTTTCTCGAAAACCACTTCAGCCTCTGAATCAAAATTACATAGTTATGAACTTGAAACATTGGCCATCGTTTATGCGCTTAAGAGATTCCACACTTATTTGATTAGAATTCCATTTAAATTAGTAACTGATTGCAATTCCTTAGCGCTTACGTTGCAAAATCAAAGTTATTCGGCCAAAATAGCGAGGTAGGCATTAATGTTGGAAAAATATGATTACACTATCATTCATCGCCCAGGCGCCACTATGGCTCATGTTGATGCACTTAGTCGTTCTGGGGTCATAGGTTATATCGACAATGCGGATCTTGATTTTCATCTCCAAATCACTCAAAACCGTGACCCCTACATTCTTAATTTACGGGATAAATTAGAAGAGATTGCATTAAAAGACTTCGAATTAAAAGACGGATTAGTCTTTCATAAATCACCTGCCGGTCATCTTCAGCTTTGTGTCCCTTCTGAAATGATTAACAATGTTATACGCATAACCCATGAAAAAATAGGCCATTTAGCGACCGATAAGTGTTGTAGCAAAATCAAAAAACATTACTGGTTTCCGCATATAAAAGCGCGTGTTAAGAATTTCGTGTCCAATTGTTTAAAGTGCATTTATTATTCCGCATCACCCTATGAAAACAATGCGAACCTTCATTCTATACCTAAGAAACCGGAACCTTTTGATACAATTCATGTTGACCACTTGGGTCCACTTCCGTCAATTAATTCAAAGAAAAAATACCTGTTGGCTGTCATTGATGCATTTACCAAACACGTTAAGCTTTTTCCGACGGCAACTACAAATGCACGTGAATTGTGTTCAGCGTTGAAAAATTATTATTTCCCATTTTATAGTAGACCGAGACGAATAATTAGCGACCGCGGAACCTGTTTCACTTCCTCCGAATTTGAAGAATTTGTAAACTTCAATAATATCAAACATGTAAAAAATGCTACGGCTTCGCCACGTGCAAATGGCCAAATTGAACGCATTAATCGTGTCCTAAGCCCTATGCTAAGTAAACTTTCCGAACCACTTAGCCATTCAGACTGGGTAAGCCAGCTCCCTAAAATAGAATATGCTCTAAATAATTCCGTCCAATCTTCCACGAAAAAGAGCCCTTCGGTACTTCTGTTCGGTGTTGAGCAACGTGGGCCCATGGTTGATGAACTTACGGAATACCTTGATGAAATTGATGATACGTCTGAGATTGACCTGCCGAAAGTGAGGGAAGAAGCATATCAAAACATTTGTAAAGCACAAGAAGCAAGCGCTAGACAATTCGCATCGCATCATAGACCTGCAAGGACCTTTGCAGTGGGTAATTATGTCGTAATCAAGAATGTAGACACTACAATAGGCACAAATAAAAAACTTATTCAGCGATTCCGAGGTCCATATGTCATTCATAAATGTTTACCCAATGATCGTTATGTCATTCGAGACATTGATGGGTGTCAAATAACTCAATTACCTTACGACGGTGTACTTGAAGCATCAAAATTAAAATTATGGTTAAAACCATCCCTTGATTATATGACTGAGGCCCCTAAAGCAACACTTCTGAAATTAGATATAACACCTATGTATCCTAAAATTTGATAATGATTGTAACGTAAAATGAAGTCGAGTTCCTTGTCAGAACGGCCGAGTTGTAAGCGATATGCATGTGCATATGCCCTTGGATTGTGAGAGATATATGCATCTGCATGCGCCTTTAGTTTTTAAGGAGAGTTCAGTGTATCATTGAAAAATGGAGTTGTTCTTTGAAAGAAGACTAACTAAAAAGAAGAGCGAACGAGAAGTAAAATAAAAATCTGATATTATCGTTGAAAATTGAGTCTGTTGTAATATTTAAGTTTTTTTAATTTTTATTTCTCTAAAAAAAGTATTATTAATGATTTAAAACATTATTATGTACAATTTATACTATATTTTACACTTATTGCTAATTCACCACGGAACGAAGAAGTTTATTAAAATTCTACAAATCCACCTCGAAACGACAAGTTTTGTTAACACAGCGCACTTTTGCATCATTTTGAGGTGATTTCGAGATAGAGCTGCCAACTTCACACTTGTCCCCACTAAATATCCTATCTGAATGCAAGCTTCCCATTTGATTTGCATGCAAACACTAATACAGATAAGCGTTTATTGGGGTTTTTCAGCTGTTTTCAGCTTGTAGGCAATCCGAATAAAAATCCTCTCAGTTGACTGTCTAGTTGTAGGTAGTCTGTGAGACTGGCTTTTCTTGCCCTATCACTCTCTCTACACGATGCCCATTTTACAGCTGCTGGAAATGCTGCTTAAACACATCCTATTTTCCTGTGCTTCTGTGCGACTGAGTTTCCTTCTCTGTTTCAAAAAGTCTGGGTTCCGGTCTTAAAGCCAGCCGATAGCTGTTTTCCTTTTTTATAAAACCTAAGAATGTTTTTTTCGATCGAGAAATTGAATTTAGCCGCAACAAGGAAATGGTCAGAATCGACGTTTGCTCCTCGGAATGTGTGTGCGTCTCAACCCTAGGACCCTGCCAATAATCGGGGTGGACTTTTCCTTCCACCCTGTTATATATGTCGAGAAATTTTTGTAAATAAAAGTCTCAACATTTTTAATATTTTAATTCTTCACTTAGGTTAACATTTAAATAGAAAAACACCTAAATATATATCCAACATCATGGCACATCAGGTTTCTTCAAAATTCGTAAGATCATTAGGCGGGTATTAATGTGTAAAAAAGGCCATTTTTTCGTTCCGCAACCTACGGTGTGAAAAGTTGCATTGCTAATGTCTTCCAGTGAATTCTTCTGTTGCTAATTTTTTCTTTGTTTTCATTAGAGATTAACTTTAGAAATATCAATGAGGTTATACCATAAAATATACATAATGGCCAGCGTCCAGTTTTTTCGGGACACTGAGTAGCTGTGAGAGAGTTGGTCAAATGTACCAACTCCGCTTTTTGTTTTATTGTCGAAACCCACAATCTATGACAAATTTACAGTTTTATCTTTATCAGGCAAAATATCCATTCATTTCTAAACATTTCTTATAAAAAAGTGGTCTGGGTGCGACTCGCAAGGTCCACACGACTAACTTCCCAGTGGGATCAATATGAATTAGGTATGCGATTAGTGGGAAATTTTGAAATGTCGTTAACCATAAGATCATGGAAATTGAATGTTCACCCCTATCGTGGAATCCGTCGGATCTGAGATTCACTTCACTTATTCGATTTACGTGAACAGAAAATTGCTATCGTGGGATCCGTCTGATACTCTCCCTTACCGACCACTATTGGTGATTAGGAAATTCAATTGTGACAGCTAATTTCAAACACATTTGTTTTGTAAAAATTAAATTCAGTGAAAATAAAATAAAAACTGCGGATGTCAAATGCATGGATAGATTCGATCCGTTCGTTTATCACGATACGGTAATTTCATTCACGTTACCGACATGTCGATGGTTCACGTCTGCGGATTACACGATGCAAATTGTTCACTATTAGCGGATCGTTCCCCCCGACGGATTCCACGATAGGGGTTAAAACAACAATGATTTTTTTGAAAAGTCACGATTATATTTCCTTTATTTTCTTGTTTTCACACAATGGCCGATCGCCTACGCTGACATTTACATACTCGCCTTTTTCAATCTTCTTTCTTTTTCTCCAACAAAATGGCCGTACCTTCTTCTTCTTTCCTACCTTGCCCTAGAGGGCGTACATGTCAAAATATATGTGTAGGGTACGTTTACATTCAATTTCATACTATCTTACAACTCGGCCAATGTGACCATATGATCGACCACGATCCTAAGAGATACATAAAAGCTATACAAGTTTGTAAATTGGTTACAATTTTACACTTAAACTAATCAGGTGTTGCTTTCTATATGTTAACGGTTGTAATGCCTTTTGATGGAGTCACCCATTTCCTCGCGGAACTCTCTTGCCGAGCTATGTACTGTGTTGTTGATGGCGTATTCGACCTGATGCAACTTTGTAGACCAGTCTGCTTGGTTAAGTGGTTCACTCACTTTTCCCAACATTGCCTTAATCACCCTGTTCACTCGCCCCACTTGCCCGTTAGCTTGTGGGGAAGCTACGGCAACTTTAATGTGTTCCACATTGTTTCGGAGTAGATAACTAGAAAACTCAAGGGAAGTAAAGCAAGTACCACGATCGGTAACCATACGTCTGGGGCGACTGTAATAAGTGAAGTATTTATCTAAGGACGCACATACCTCTTTGGTGCTAGTCCAGTTGACGGGATATAATCGTACGAACTTCGTAAAAGCGTCAATAATTACCAATATGTGTTTTCGTTTCGAGGTTATGGATGGCAAGGGTCCAAAATGGTCCACATGAATAGTGTCAAACGGAACCGGTTCTTTAGGGATACTATACATATTACGATTGTTCGTCCGCGCAGGCGCCGAATACACAATGCACTTGATACAATTGTTAATAAATTGCTCAATCGTGTCTTTCATATTAGGAAACCAATAGTTTTTTCGGATCTGCTTATAACATTTGTCAACTCCTAGATGACCAATCTTTTCATGTATTATCCTAATCAAATTGTCCTTCATTTCAGTCGGCACATATAGCAGTAACCGGTTATCCTCAACTACCCGAAAGACCAGTCCATCCTTTAATTCATAATGTTTAAGTGTTTTCACTTCCAATTTTCCACGGAGCGAACTAATTTCTGGATCACGGTTTTGAGTGACCTGGATATGGATGTCCACATCGTCACTGGTTAAGGCGGCGACCACGTGGGACCTACTTAGTGCATCTACATGTCCCATGGACGTTCCACTACAATGCTGGATTGTGTAATTATAATTTCCAAGTTCCAGTGCCCACCTGGCAATTCGCGGGTTGACATGTTTCTTACTTAGGGTGAGAGTGAGCGAGTTGCAGTCAGTAATAATTTTAATCGGTAAGCCCTCCAAATATACTCGGAAACGTCGTAAAGAATAAATAATGGCTAAGGTTTCAAGCTCGAAACTATGGTATCTAGACTCAGCTGGGGTGGCGGTCTTTGAAAAATATGCTATTGGATGAAACTTCTTGTCATTTTGACGCTGCATCAAAACCGATCCAAAACCCAGACTATTCGCGTCACAATGCAACTCAGTTTCCCTATCGGGGCTATAGATGGCTAACACTGATGCAGTAACCAACTTGTTCCGTAGTTCCCTAAACGCTTTTATACAATCACCAGAAAAATCATATCTACTCTCCTTGCGCAAAAGTTCTAAAAGAGGCTTGGCTATCTTGGAGAATGAAGGAACAAACCGACGAAAATATGAAAATAAGCCAATACAGCGGTTTAATTCGTTCCGATTCCTCGGCATCGGATACTGTTTAATATTTTGAATATGAGTTTCGGTTAATCGAATCCCCGACGCATTGACAGCATAACCCAAGTATTCTAACTCATCATAACCAAACTTGCACTTCTTTAATTTTAGTTCCAACCCTTTTTCATAAAGGCGACTCAAAACTTCAGTAACAGTATTCAAGTGTACATCAAAATCGATAGTCGCGATTAGAATATCATCCAAGTAAATAATTAATTTACCTGCCTCAATAAGATCTTTGAATATTTTATGCAAAAACCGCTGAAAATTGGTAGGCGCATTTCTTAACCCAAATGGCATTTGCACATATTCATATTGTCCATCCGGTGTTACAAAAGAGGTGAAGGGAACTGAATTCTCATTCATTCCCACTTGGTGAAACCCGTCCTTTAAATCGAGAAGGGAAAAACCATCTTTTATTTCCTAAAAATTCTATGCAATATTCGATCAAAGGTAGTGGGAAATTATCCCTAATTGTTTTTTTATTCAGCGCACGGTAATCGATGCACATACGTAACTCACCATGCTTTTTCTTGACAAGCACTACTGCAGATGCGTAAGGAGATTTACTTGGACGAATTATCCCCCTATCTACCAAATCTTTTACTTTTTCACGAACTTCCCTTCGTTCAAATACCGAAAGTGCTCTTGGCGAGGAATGAAATGGTGTATCATCAGTCAAGCAAATCTTCATTTCATAATTATGGGGTTTTCGTTCCATTCCAATCGGGTATAGGTAATTTTTATTATCTATAAGAGCCTTTAGAACCTTATGTTGACCTTCATTCAGTCGTGGGCAGATATCAACTAACTGCGGCTCATCTATCTCTATATTTAAAATTGACAAAACAACATCATCACAACAGCGGGCCTGCGGGGGGAACAACAACAATATTCGGCGGAGTGGGGACATCGGGGTTGCAGACGCAGTTACCTCCTAACAGATTCGGCGATTCTATTGGGTTTACAATTTGACTACTGACATGCGAACCGACTTTCAGGCTACCACAACCACTAACATTTTTCATTTGTTCAAAGACAGGAGCGCCAATACACAAACTGTTCAAATTATTTTTAATATTTAACATAAACTTAGATTCCATTTCAGAGAGCCTCATTGTCATTTGGCTTAAATAAATGTTAAAAGTTCTTAAGAAACTACGCCCCAAAATCAGCGGACATGTCATAAGATTATCTGGAAGTACCAAAAGAGACACCATTCTAGTATAATTTCGAAATTTGATAAAGCATTTAATCATACCGTATGTATAGTTTGATTTTACCTACTCCAGTATATTTTGTCGGTTTTAATACTTCCGACAATCCCATGTCATCGGGCACAAGAGATCGTGTAATAATATTAATTGCGCTGCCGGTATCAAATAGAGAAAAACAATCAATGTACTTGGCACTTCGGGCTTGTTTAATAGAGAAAGCAACACTTACCATTTGCATGGCACTAATGGCGCCAGCTAATTCTTCATCATCACCCGCGTCTTCCTGGAGTGCTCTGGTAACTGCCGATACGATCCTCTGATGTTGTCTCTTTGCCTTTGGACAGTTGTTGTGTTAATGGCCAACCTCGTTACAGATGAAACAGGCATTAGGTTGTCTCAATGGTTTGGTGCAATTGTTTTTGTAGTGACCAAACTTCGAACAATTGTAGCAGCGTAGCTCGGACAACTCCTTCGGTTTGGCAGGCACTAACTTAGCTTAGCTAGCCGCAACAACAGCAAGCAGTTTTGGCTTTCTCCCCAATTGTTGAGTGCGTTTCTGTTGATATCGGTCCAGCCTTGCCATTAGTTCGGCAATGGTTCCAGCATCATTTATTAGTGTTATATTCGGGCTGTCGTCATCAAAGCCATCGATGATAAACGTAACAAGCTCTGCCTCAGGAACCGATATCTTGGCAGACAGAGTTTTCATGGCGATGACGAATTCCAAACACGACTCGTTCGGTGCAATGTATTGTTGCTCCAGTTGTCTATAAACATCTCGGTGTGTCACTTGGCATCCAAAGGTTTCCACGAGAGCGGCCTTCAATTCGGCATAATTTGCAACACCCAGAGTTCCCAAAAACTCCTTTGCCGTTTCCTTCAACAACCTGCGCACGCCCAGACACATCTCATCCGGTGTAAAACCACGGGTGGCAGTATAGTACTCGAATTCATTGAACCACTTACGAATATCACACTGGCCTTTTCCCGAATATGGGTTAAGTGAATGTTCCATGTGTTCGTAGTTCGCACTATACGATGACGATAACTATCGCTTTGTGGCCTGCCCTCGATGTCGCGAATCTGCTGTTGTAGAATAAGCATTTCACGTCGCATGCGTAGTAAATTGATTTCTGCCTGTAATCGACGTGCTTCGGCTTCTTCCGGAACAACTACAGAGGGGTGGTGTGAGAGTGGTTCCCCTCTTGTGTCATTGTAAATTTCCTCGTCTTGTCCAGCTGGTTCTGCGGCTGGTTCTGCGGATGGTTCAACGGATGGTTGATATGTGGCAGCCAATTCCCCGTACATCGTACGTAGCTGCGCAATTGTAGCGCTTGGTGGAAAGACTCTATTCTCCTTGGTAAGTGCATCAACCATTGCCTGTCGAGATACACGCGTGTCCGACGTGAGTGAGTGGTATTCACCAATTAATCACTGATTTATTTTTAAAATTATATACTTCTGAGGCTAGACCCCACATCTGAGTTAAAACAACAATAATATTTTTGAAAAGTCACGATTTTATTTCCTTTATTTTCTTGTTTTCACACAATGGCCGATCGCCTACGCTGACATTTACATACTCGCCTTTTCCAATCTTCTTTCTTTTTCTCCAACAAAATGGCCGTACCTTCTTCTTCTTTCCTACCTTGCCCTAGAGGGCGTACATGTCAAAATATATGTAGCTACTAATGCTACAGTTCAAAATAAACACAACGAGATTAACAAAAATGAAACAATTTATTTTCTGAGTTTTAAAAGTTGAAAAATATTTCTTTTTCTCGAGCGATAAACCTGCGGTATCAAAAACGCGTTCAGACTACCAAAGGAAAACGTTTTTAAATTCAAAATACAATAGCGAGATGGGTTCCACCATCGACTGTCGAAGTGTAGAACGTTTGATGTAGAATCCACTTAACTCTGACGTTTATTGTAGTAGGCTATGATATGAACGCCACAGTACTCCCCCGCGAGTAACAAAACTATTATTATTATTGTTATTATAGTTTAGTTGCGGAAAAGAATTTAACGCGTTTGTTTTCATTTTTCGGTCCTGCATAGGTTTTTAAAATGCCTCTACCTTGCGTACTTGGAGTCGGAATGTTCATCGGTGGCCTTGTCCTAACGTCGTGTGTGCTGACTGTCGATGTCGACGAAGATGAGTGGCCTGTTGACGATGTTACTGATGTGTCTGCCTCTTTCTCGACGAACGCTGGTTTTAGCCTCTCAGTGGAGACTGTTGTTGGGACGCCTTTGACGTCGATGTTGAACACGAAGTCCGAGAGCCTTTCGATGACTTCAAATGGTCCATCATAAGGCTGCTCACACGGCTTTCGAACTGCATCCACTCTCAAGAAAACATGTGTGCATGTGTAGAGTGTCTTTTGTACGAAGGGTTTGCGCTTGCTGTGATGAGCGGATGATGCAGATCGGATATTCCGCATGTGCTCTCGAAACTTTTCGACGAATAACTGCGGTTCAGGGTTGACCTCTTCGTCGATGAAAAACTCGCCTGGTAATCGCAGTGTAGTGCCATAGACGAGCTCAGCTGCTGTGCTTTTAACATCCTCTTTGTAGCTGGTGCGTAAACCTAAGAGAATTGTTGGAAGCAGGCTTACCCAGTCGAAAGATTCTTGGCACTTCACTGCATCTTTCAAGGATCTGTGCCATCGTTCAATCATCCCATTGGAGGCAGGATGATACGCAGTAGTTCTCGTCCGGTTGCTGCCAATCAGTTTTGCAAGTGCGTCGAATAAAACTGATTCGAACTGCGAGCCTCTGTCGGATGTTATGGTCGCTGGTGCACCAAATCGAGAAACTCAGCCGCCGTAGAAAGCCTCGACCACGGTGTCAGCAGTGATGTCCTTCAGTGGCACAGCTTCCGGCCAGCGAGTGAACCTATCGATCATCGTAATTAGGTATCGGAAACCTTTTACCAAAGGCATCACTACGATGTCGATGTGAACATGGTGAAATCGGTCACTCGGGATTGGAATGTGCTGCGGAACGTTCTTGGTGTGTCGGCTGACTTTTGAACGCTGACAAGGTAGACAGGAACGTGCCCAGTTGTAGATATATATATATGTATATGTATCAATCGAACAAAGCGCGTCTCTATATATGCACGGGCTTTATATAGGCTCAACCGACTATTGGAACCGCTGTCTACTCACTTTTATATATCTATATATTATGTACTTATAATTATTTAGAAAAGTCCTTTTTTGACTTACCGGATTTTCTTTACTTGGTACCTTTATGTGCACTTCACAACCGCCGATCCAATGGCCACTGCATCAACTGCTGCTCGCACCTGTACCTAAATAATCGCGCAAAAATATCCAAATTAGTTAAAAGTACATAAATAGGTATAAAAGTGTGTTCCCTCACCTTTTTAGATAGATTTCTCTATTGATACATATATATCTATATATATTTTACCTGGGTTTGCCAATCAAATAAATATGAACTAAATTACAGAAATATACAATAAACTAAAAATAAAAAAAATCTGCTCATGGGCTGAGCTTGAACCCAGGATGCTTCTCGCTAGCGGGTCCTTTTTATGTGGCGTCTTTACACTCTTTGCTAATCCGGTCTTGTAAACTTGGCTTATAATTTTTAGTTGATGTATTAGGGTAAGATGGCGGAACCCCTTTATCAACTCTCTGGGTAAAATTGTGGAATCTTCCACAAGCTTTTTCCACCTCCGGGTTTATTTCAAAGGCAGCACTTCATATGTTTGAAATGCTGCCTTAGGGCCTTGGAAAGCCTCAATCTGGCTCGCCTAAGAAAATACATGAGCTTTAAATTCCCTATATATATATATCTATATAATATATAGTTTTGTTCACCGAATAATTACCTTAGATATTGCTCTACTAGACGTAAAGTTTTTCCCTATGTTCTTTATCTTTGTTTTACGCACGAAATGATTTTTTTTAAATGAAGATTTATTTTTGAGTTCGAACGTTTGAGGCTTCAGTAACGTCTGCCTGGGTAGAGGTTCTTTGTACGATTGCATTAATCATTCAATTGCTTTTGGCCGTTAAATTTCCCATATCTTTATTTTCCGTTCTTGGAAAGCTTGGCTTCCTGGAAATGGACGGTGGGAACCCTATACAAGATGTAACGAGGACTTTACATTTGTGCCCACCCATTTCGAGACTCGTTTGAATGTGAACGAAACATTCTGCTACAAATGGGCTTTGCTTTTTGTTGACGATATGTCAAAACAAAATTGCAAACAGAACCCACGCGCTGGTAAACTTGTCTAAGTGCAATAAAACTTTTAAAATTAAAGTGAAAAGTGCAACAAGATGACAAGGGAATAATTTGAAGGAATCCAAACATGGCAAGAAGAACAACGCACTGTATTTGCAATCGAAAACGTGGGGCCGAACCTACTTAATAGCCGGGCAACAACCATCAGATAAGTGAATGTGAAATAGTTAATTTCTGACGCGATTCTTTGTGCCTGTTTCCACTTTTATTTTCAGGTTGGCATATCATTGGCGTATGTCTTTTGCGTGGAAGGTGCCAATTGGTTTTCCAGCCAAATTCTCCAACTCGTACATGCAATTTCCAACGACACGACGAACACGGGACTTCAGGAATTTCGGAAGCAACTTTGCATTTTGGCCATGGACGAAGTTGCTTTGTGCAAAGTTCCTATGGAATACTTCTTGTCCCACCTTGAAGGATGTTGGTGTCGATCGTGTGTTGTAAGTCCGCATTGACCTTTCGTGTGCTTTTAGCAAGTTCCTGGACAGCTGCTGTCGTGCAAGTGAAATATTCGCTTCGCGTGGCAAAGTCAACATTTCTGGATCCTGCAGTGCCCTCAACTTTCGGAGTATTTTATACGACGAGCCATGGGTGATCATATTTTGTCCGAATAGGGCATAGTACGGTTGACAGCCTAAAGAGTCATGCATATCAGCGCGTAATGCGCACGCTATGCTAGAAATGTGTACATCCCATTGATCCTGATCATCAGTAATAAACACTCTAAACTTGTTGAGGATACTGCGATTAACTCTCTCAGAGATGTTAGCTTGCGGTGAGTACAGAGCTGTACGAACGTGTTGAACGCCGTAATTGTCCAAAAACTTGCCAAATTCCGACGAAACGAACTGTTTTCCATTGTCCGAGTGTAAGAATTCAGGTGTACCGAACCCATGAAATACCTCGGACTCCAGAAACCTGATGATGTTTGTCGAAGTCGCTTTAGATAAGGCTTTCAGAAACGTATACTTGGTGAAGTGGTCAACGACTATGAAGATGTAGACGTTTCCTCTTTTTGTGCGCGGATATGGACCTAGCAAGTCAATGTAAAGTCGTTGCATCGGCCGCTCGGAGACGATCTGCTTTACTATTGGAGGGCGAAGAATCTTATTGGGCGCTTTCGTGGTTTTACATACCTCGCACCTACTAACAAACGCTCTTATATCATTGACCATTTTCGGCCAATAGTACTTCTCACGGACTCTTTCATAGGTTTTTGAGAAGCCACTATGACAACAGAGCTTGGTGTTGTGGGCCATTTCAATAACAGTTTGGGTCAAAGTGCTTGGTATCCACAAACGCCATAAAGAGTCTTCGTTCGCAAGTACATCACTTCTAAATCTAACTTTTTTGTATATAAATTGGTCGGATACAACTAGATCTGGAAGTGAGGCTTGGTTTTTGGCGATTTCCTCTCGCAAGTTTTGGTATTCTGCAGATTCGAACTCCGGCGAGGAAAGATCTACATCCTCACCAAGAACTGTGACAGTAATCTCTTCCATGTCTCCTCGTGACAGGGCATCCGGCACTACATTCAACGACCCCTTGCGATGTTCGATGGAAAATTCGAATCGTTGGAGTTCCAAACTCCATCTTGCAAGCCTACCACTCAAATCCTTTAATGACATAAGCCACTTCAGACTTGAATGGTCGGTAACAATACGGAATGTGGAACCCTCAATATAGGCTCGGAATTTCCTGACACTTAAGACAGCGGCGAGACACTCCAGCTCCGTCACCGTATAGTTCTTTTGAGCCTTATTAAGCTTCTTCGACATGAAGGCTATTGGCTTTTCATTCCCATCAGTGTCCAATTGGAAGAGCACACCCCCTACTCCTTCCGACGAAGCATCACACTGGATGGTGAAAGTTTTCTTAAAGTCCGGTTGGGACAGAACCGGAGCAGAGGTAAGCGCTTCCTTCAATTTTTCAAATGCCTCCCCAGCTGCAGGTGTCAAATCAAAATTTTTCTTCTTCTTTAGGCAATCAGTAAGAGGCGCAGCCAGATCGGAATAATTTTGGATAAAACGCCTATACCACCCCGTCAAACCGATGAATCTACGCACTTGTCTCGGTGTTTTCGGAATCGGGAAGTTCAACATCGCGTCTATCTTTCCAGGATCGGTTTTGAGCGTGCCCTGACCGACGATGTACCCAAGATACTTGATCTCCCGCATGCAGAACTTACTCTTTTTGAGGTTAATTGTTAAGTTCGCCCTACGTAGACAGGAAGCCACTTCCGCCAATACTCGGATATGGGTGTCGAAATCCTCCGTGCATACTAACAGGTCATCCAAATATATGAAGACATGTTCCCGGAGTCGTGCAGGAATCACACGATCCATAAGGCGACACATCCTTTGTGCTGCGTTGCATAACCCGAACGGCATTACTGTAAATTGATACAATGGCCGTCCCGGTACAGCAAATGCAGTTTTCTGTCTGGACTCTTCATCAAGCGGGATCTGCCAAAATGCATCTTTGAGATCAAGTCCCGTGATGAAATATGTGTCCTGTAAGCGGCTTAGAAGACCGTCAATATGTGGCAGCGGATACGCGTCCTTTTTCGTCACGCTATTCAACTTACGACTATCCAAGCAAAGGCGTACTTTCCCTGGCTTTCTGACTAGCACTATAGGGGAACACCAAGGTGAGTTGCTTTCCTCAATAACCTTCAGTTCTAACATGCGATCAAGTTCTTTATAGACTTCTTCCTGACGCACCGGAGACAAGGGGTAGTGCCTGGATTTAATCGGCACAGAATCACCAACATCGATTTGATGGGTTTCCAGATGAGTTCGACCGAGACCAAAGTCCGTGAAGTTTGGATACTGTTTCTTCACAGATTCCAATTCCAATTGTTGTGCTGCGGTAAGTGAAATGTACTTTGGTTCCTCGATCCAACTTCCATCTTTAGGCAAAGTGTTTATATCGATCTGGCTGACCTGAGGGATTAAACAGAACTCCCTCCAGAAATTCATGCCGAGATAGACTTTCTGCGTTAGGTTAGGAATTACATAGAAGGTAATGGTCTTCGTCATGCCCTTAAACGTCGTTGGGATCTCACAATAACCAACGATATCGTGCGATGTCCCATCGGCCGTTTTCACGAAGTTTTTATATGTATGCATATGAATACCATTCCCCTCTATGAACTCAAAACAAGACTCCCCTAGCACAGATATGGATGCTCCACTGTCCAACAGACCGAAGACTTGTTTGTCCTTGAGCAGAACGTTCGCATACAGCCTACCATCTGTTTTTGACGCTAAGATGGTCTCGACTATGAGTTTCTGGAAGAGTTTCCGCTTACGAAACCTTTCCCTACATTTTTTAATGTGTTTACTTGCGCTAATATGATTCCCCATGATCTTAGCCCGCATTTTATAATAATTTTGCTTCCTTTCATGAAGCGATTTTAGGGCAAAGGTAGTTATAGGGTGGCTTTCTTCAGAAGGATTTTGTTGGCTATCAGGTCTTTTTAAAATTTTAACAGTGGTGTTTTCAAAGCTATCTGTTTTTATATTCTTTGTTGGTCTGGGATGTTCCTTTGAGAACGACTCTCCCCGACTCTCCTGTCGTTCCCCAGATTGTTTCCCTGATGTTTTGTGCATTCAGGTGTACTAATGCCTTTTTCACCACAGACAAAGCAGAATAACCGGCGGCTATGTGACGGACATTGGTAAAAAGAGTGTCCTTGCTGATCACAATTCCAACATACCAGAGCAGATGCCTGTGCCGTACGGTTATATGATCGAGTGAAGGCCGCTATTTCTTCACCTGGCTGTTCTACTTCTTCTTCCAAATGGATTTCATGAACCGCTCTTTGAATTGGACATCGCCTAGACAGAAAGCGTTCAGCTTCTCTGCCCTTGTCTCGGAGCTGTTCTAGGCTCTTAATATCACCCGCCAGCAACACTTCTCCCAGCTTTTCTTTGGCATTATTTCGGACGATTTCAATGAGCTTCTTCGAGTCGAATGGCTCATTTAGACGGTCGTTAAGACTGATCACTGCATCATAGAAATCGTCGAAAGATTCCTTAAACGCCTGCCTACGAGTAAGCAAGCGCATGTAGATATCAACATCGTTTTCTTTCCGACCGAATTCTCTCTTCATGGCGATTTTAATGTCTCCAAACTTGGCGTTAGGATTCTTGCGTAAAAACGTCCAAAGCCAGTTACTAGCCTTTCCAGTCACTAAGGTGTGGAAATTGGCAGTGATTTGCTCGTCACTGTAACACGAAGAAGCTTTGAGTCGTTCAACCTTGAAGAGAAATTCGGAAATATTGTCGGAACCGTCGTATTTAATATTCCACCTGTCCAATCGACACTTTTCGGATGTGCTTCCATTCGATGGTGTTGGTGTTTCCGGCATGGAATTAGGCCCAGTGCGGTAATTGGAACCAAGTGGAACTACAATTGGTTGCTGGGGAGACGGATGTCTATTAATTTCTTCCATCTTGGACAATACGTTGTTCATGAATATTTCCATTTGGCCGAAGAAGCGAATCTGATTTATTTCCAGCGAGCGATCAATCTTTTCTGCCAAGTCATCAACTTTATTATTGGCGTTGTTGCCACCTGAAGGCCCGGGGTTTTCACCACCAGAAGCACTTGGATGTTGAATGGCAGGGGGGTTTAGTTGGTTATTATTATACATTATCGCTGAATTGTCCCTATCACTTGCTGTTGAATTCAGCGAACTGTCCAAACTTAGGCGGTTTATAGACCGATGAAAACTTTCAAAATCAGTTTCGGTTCTAGGAGGGTCTCCTCTAGCAACAGACCTCGTAATTGGGCGACTAGGTGTCTGGCTCATGGCACAGAAACTGATAATTCTTCTGAGAAAGCAGAACAAAATAACCAAGGAAAAAAAACCAACAAATTCTCAAGATAAATAAGAAAACTATTCAAAAGTAAATTGTAATTAATCTCTTAAAATATAATAAAAAAAAATGTAATAAAAAAAACTTAATTTATAACTATCTACGAATAAATTGAATATAAAATAAATATAATAAAATCTATGAAATGATAATAATTAATTTAGAATAAAATTTAATAAAAACTTAATAACTCACGCTAACCTAAATTAAAATCACAGATACTAATTAATATTTCAGACACTAATTGAATAAATAATATATCTAAATAATTAAGTAAAACAAAATAAATAAATTAATAATTAAATAAACTGTATAAAAGCAAATGAACTAATTAAAACAAACTAACTTATAGTGAAATGAAAAGACGAATTTATTCAAACTGGGCTAAGGATGAGGTTTTTCGGCGGAGGAAGGACGACAACTTCAGAAGTGAAAGATGGCAAAGTTCTATGAGCCGAACAAAAATAAACAAAAAAAAATTTAAAGCAAACTATGTTTTGACAAACAGGTAAAATCGTATCTTAATGGTTTAATTTAAATTGAAACTAATTACTTTTCGTTTTAGGACAAGTACAAGCGACGATTCACTTGCATTGGACTCCAAAACACCTTTCAATTTAGATGGAAGGATCCAACATAGACTCGTTTATTCGAATCTCCAATGTCTCCTCTCATCGTTTATAAGTTCGAGTTTATAGCATTCTATTGCATCCGGACATCGATGCTGCTGTTAATACCAGCGTGCACTATGGCTCAGACATAGCCAAAAACTATATATTTTACTTGGATTGACTTCCACCATCGCAACGCGATACCAGAGCTAAACTCCAGTCACCGGGACTTATGATGGAATCCAAAACAATTCAAAAA
This sequence comes from Portevinia maculata, assembly GCA_949715645.1. Lineage (NCBI taxonomy): Eukaryota > Metazoa > Arthropoda > Insecta > Diptera > Syrphidae > Portevinia > Portevinia maculata. Next base: position 105,384,287 of record OX454525.1, read on the forward strand.
AAAAAAAAATTTTAAAAAAAAATTTAAATAAAAAGTTGAGAAATGAACTAAGTTTAAAAAAATTGATGTGGCTCTATAAAAAAAACTAACTCCTGCTATTACAGCAGAGCTAACACGTTGGGCGCCATTTTGTTGTGTACTGTTGGTTGCTGTGGGTCTTTGCTGGCATGCTTGTCGCCATCCTTAGCTCGTCGGTGGGCGTGGGACTTGACCCTGACCATACACAGACAAAAAAAAATCATGCCAGTCTTTGCGTCTAGGTGGCATTGACGCACGAGATGCTTTCTCTACCCTCCCTTCCATGGCTGTCTTACTCGTCTCAACAGCCCCTTATGCCGCCATCTTTCACCTCCTACTTCTCTTTGCCTTTGTCATCCTTCCCTATCCAACCCTCCTCATCCCATATTGCCCTTTTTTTTAAAATATTAAAAACCCATCCTTTCACTCTTCAAATGTCACAATTGATAAATTTATTCATTTTGAACTTAAAACTATATGGCTCGAATATAAAAGAAAAGAAAACTATATTGGCACGACCAACAAAAAGAATTTAACAAAAAAAAGTTTTTAAAATACGCGAGACGATTACGCAAAATTAGCTGCCTTTAATTAACAACAAAAAAATGTAGATATATATATATGTATATGTATCAATCGAACAAAGCGCGTCTCTATATATGCACGGGCTTTATATAGGCTCAACCGACTATTGGAACCGCTGTCTACTCACTTTTATATATCTATATATTATGTACTTATAATTATTTAGAAAAGTCCTTTTTTGACTTACCGGATTTTCTTTACTTGGTACCTTTATGTGCACTTCACAACCGCCGATCCAATGGCCACTGCATCAACTGCTGCTCGCACCTGTACCTAAATAATCGCGCAAAAATATTCAAATTAGTTAAAAGTACATAAATAGGTATAAAAGTGTGTTCCCTCACCTTTTTAGATAGATTTCTCTATTGATACATATATATCTATATATATTTTACCTGGGTTTGCCAATCAAATAAATATGAACTAAATTACAGAAATATACAATAAACTAAAAATAAAAAAAATCTGCTCATGGGCTGAGCTTGAACCCAGGATGCTTCTCGCTAGCGGGTCCTTTTTATGTGGCGTCTTTACACTCTTTGCTAATCCGGTCTTGTAAACTTGGCTTATAATTTTTAGTTGATGTATTAGGGTAAGATGGCGGAACCCCTTTATCAACTCTCTGGGTAAAATTGTGGAATCTTCCACAAGCTTTTTCCACCTCCGGGTTTATTTCAAAGGCAGCACTTCATATGTTTGAAATGCTGCCTTAGGGCCTTGGAAAGCCTCAATCTGGCTCGCCTAAGAAAATACATGAGCTTTAAATTCCCTATATATATATATCTATATAATATATAGTTTTGTTCACCGAATAATTACCTTAGATATTGCTCTACTAGACGTAAAGTTTTTCCCTATGTTCTTTATCTTTGTTTTACGCACGAAATGATTTTTTTTAAATGAAGATTTATTTTTGAGTTCGAACGTTTGAGGCTTCAGTAACGTCTGCCTGGGTAGAGGTTCTTTGTACGATTGCATTAATCATTCAATTGCTTTTGGCCGTTAATATCTTTATTTTCCGTTCTTGGAAAGCTTGGCTTCCTGGAAATCGACGGTGGGAACCCTATACAAGATGTAACGAGGACTTTACATTTGTGCACACCCATTTCGAGACTCGTTTGAATGTGAACGAAACATTCTGCTACACAGTTAGTGATGTCCTTGTTCATGTTGGGCCAGACGAAGTTCTTGCTGATCAGCTTCTTTGTCGCTCGCCCACTCGGGTGTGCTGGGTTGTGATAGTTGTCAAACACTCGTTTCCGAAGATTTTGAGGAACGTATGGTCGTATGTCAGGTCCGCTAATGTCGTTGTCTTCTCCGGAAATGTGCAGTATCTTCGTGGAGTGTTGACCTATCTCCTCAAGTTGACGGGCGACTCGATCACAGGCATGATTCGTTTTCTTGTTGAAGGCATGCGTGAGTGGCTTGTGATCAGTCAAGATGATGAGCTCTCTTCCTTCGATTAGGTGCTTGAAGTGACGGACTGCTCTGAAGATGGCAAGCAGCTCCCGGTCATACACTTTGTACTTGGCTTCAGTTTCGCTGAGTTTCTTTGAAAAGAAACCAAGTGGCTGCAGTATGTCACCGCATCGTTGATCCAGTGCAGCACCAATCGCTGTATCGGAGGCGTCACAACGGAGAACTAATGGGACGTCTGTACGAGGGTGAGCAAGTTGCACGGCGTTCGAAAGCTTGACTTTGCATTCTTCGAATGTTCTGTCTGCTTCTGGTGTCCACTGTATGGGCCGCTTGTCCTTCTTTTTTGCTCCGATGGTGAGTTGTACGAGAGGAGCTTGAGTTGTTGCGGCTCCAGGTATGCAACTTCGATAAAAATTCCATGAGCCGAGAAAACGTCGTAGCTTGTCCATCGTGTCTGGTTTGGCGTAGTTCACGATAGCCTCCGTTCGGTCCTCTGGTGGTTTGATACCAGATTTGTTGACGGTGTAGCCTAGGTATCGAACTTCAGTTTGCCCAAAGCAGCACTTGGACACGCTGATTGTCAAGCCATGGTGTTGGAGTCGCTCGAGGACGGTACGAAGGTGTTGGCGATGTTCATGCTTGTCCTTAGATGCAATGATGATGTCATCAATGTAGCAATGCACGAAGTCCAGTCCTCGGAGTACGACATCCATGAACCTCTGCATGGTTTGTGCGGCATTACGAAGTCCGAACGTCATCACTAGGAACTCGAATAGACCAAACGGAGTGATGACCGCTGTCTTGTGTCTGTCTTCCGGCGCAAGTGGAATCTGATGGTAAGCTCGTACTAGGTCAAGTGTGGTGAACATGGTGCAATCCACAAGTTGATGATGGAAGTCTTGCAGGTGTGGTATCGGATACTTATCGGGTACAGTGATGTTATTCAGCGGTCGATAGTCTCCACACATTCTCCAGGCACCACACTTCTTCTTCACCATATGTAACGGTGAGGCCCATGCGCTTTCTGAAGGTTGGCAGATCCCAAGTCGTATCATCTTCTCGAACTCATCTTTAGCCGCTTTGAGCTTGTCTCCGGCCAGCCGGCGGGCTCTTTCTGCGACAGGATGACCACGAGTGATGATGTGATGCTGGACGAAGTGTTCTGAGACGTTGGGATTGCTATCTCTGGTGATGTCGGTGAAATCCTTCAGTACGTCGGCAAATGGGTTTGTCACATCGATGAAGCGTAGTGTTGGCAGATTCGAGTTGACGACTATTCCTCTCGTGCTGTGCTTGGTGGTATTGTCCAACAGCATCTTGTGTCTCAATCGGATGGTGAGATCGAAGTGGTGTATAAAGTCTGCCCCTATAATTGCTTGAGTGACGTCAGCAATTATAAAAGGCCACCGAAAGTCGCGTCGAAGTCCAAGGTCAAGGGCCATGTCTTTTTTTCCAAATGTGGAGATGGTAGCGCCGTTAGCAACGTAGAGTTTGGAGTCGGCCGGCATGTTGGAGTTAGCGAAACGTTTAGGAAGAACTGAAACGTCCGCACCGGTGTCGATCAGGAAAGGAATCTTGGTCTTGTTGTCGGCAATTTGAAGGCGATAGAGATTCCTGCTATTGCCGATTGCGCTCGCCAGCATACGAATCGGCAGTTTTAGTTTTCCGACTTTTGGTAGCGAGAACACCAGGAGCGACAGTTTCGTGCATCATCTCCAAACTTGTCGTGGAAATAGCACAGCTTGCTACCTTTTGCCGGCGTGTCTTGACGGTTGCTACGGTTGCGAGACTGCGATCGGTTCCTGGATGTGCCTTGACGTTTGATGTCTCGAACCTCCTTGCGCAGTGCTTCGATGGACTTGGCCAGTTCCTCCAAGCTGAAGGAGTCACTTCGGGCGTTGGCCTGAACTGATGGGTTGCTACTGGAAGCGGCAACGTTGACGGTGCACAGGTGGGCGTTCGACATGTCGAAGATTTTGTCGCCTACTTCTGCCAGCTTCTCCAAGTCGTCCTGTCCCGTGGCAACCAGAACTGCGCGCATGTTCTCTGGCAAGCGATCAAAAAATAGAGTTCGCATAATTGCTGTGTCACAGCGGCCTGCGGCAAGTTGCTTCATATGGGCGAGGATGGCAGATGGTTTCTTGCCCTCTGTGTCCTCTCCACGTAACATGCGACGTAGCTGCGACTCGGGTGTTGGTGCAAAGTTGTTTAACAACCGCTCCTTCAGTGCAGGAAACTTGTCGGTTGCTGGAGGATTGGTAGCCAGGTCTCCAACACAACGTAATGGCTCGCCCTCCAAATTTACCAACACGTGAGCATACTTTTGTCCGTCGTCTGTGATGCCACTGATTAGGAACGCCATTTCCACCTGCGTTATCCACAACTGCGAACGAAGTACGTCGAACTTCGGTAGCTGAATCCGTTGAACAGCTGCTGTGGATGCTTGTGATGTCGCACCTTTTTTTGGATGTGTATTCGGCGAATCCTTGAGCTGTCGAATAGCCTCGACAGCCTCCGCAAGTTCGTGCCGTAGCCTGTCGATAATCTGCGCAGTTTCTTCGTCGTCGGGCATTTTGTACTCGCCCTGCGTTGTAGTTTCGGCGTCGGAAAAAATCTCAGAATCTGCTTCCGAATCCGGCTCAAGGTACGTCGGGTTGGGGTTCCTTGTGGTCCGCTTTTCCTTGGGCATACGCAGAACAGCAATTGCGTGGTAGTAAAATACGTATGTAAATGCGTCGTTGTATCACTGATCACGTCGGGGTCACCAGTTTGTAGCTACTAATGCTACAGTTCAAAATAAACACAACGAGATTAACAAAAATGAAACAATTTATTTTCTGAGTTTTAAAAGTTGAAAAATATTTCTTTTTCTCGAGCGATAAACCTGCGGTATCAAAAACGCGTTCAGACTACCAAAGGAAAACGTTTTTAAATTCAAAATACAATAGCGAGATGGGTTCCACCATCGACTGTCGAAGTGTAGAACGTATGATGTAGAATCCACTGAACTCTGACGTTTATTGTAGTAGGCTATGATATGAACGCCACATATATGTGTAGGGTACGTTTACATTCAATTTCATACTATCTTACAGGGTAGTTGTTAATAACAGCGGAGTGTGATATATATTAATGCCGCCATTGTTATGAACACGCAGGCCTGTAAATTTACATGTACATATACGAACTAACGGAGCACAATGTAATAATTATTTGCTCAATGACAAATTAAAATAAATAGTACAAATAAAGGCTAATTATTTTAGTTTATTATTTACTAACAAAAAACGGCTGGACCGATTTCGCTGGAAACTTAATCAGTTCTGAGTTACGTAATTAGGGGGAGGGGGGGGGGGCACAATGATACATGGGGCACATAGATACACCAGCATTATTTCATAATCTATTACATGTATTCGAATAGTGACATCTCTAAAATGTGCCTTATAACTTGTGAACGCAGTCATTATGATCGCGCCAATATCCAGTCAGCCGGTGGCGTTTGAGAAATGTGAAGGTGAACGTGTTTCGTGTGCGGCCAAGTAAAAAAATAGGTCAATTTTAAAAGTGTTTTTGGGATCTGCTGTGCCGACTTATTTATATCTAAACATACCCAAGGTAAGATACGGCATCAAATATTAAGGCATACATGCATATTTTGTAATAAATAAGTTTACAGTCTTCAGTGAAATTTGTTTTCGAAAAATGTCTTTTGGGGTACTTTGATACAACAAAGTACGGGGCACAATAATACGTAGCAATGTGCGCCGTACCTATATTAAGGTGCCCCGTGACTGTATGAAAGTGCCCTACTATAATTTGTAAAATACAGTTTAGTGTTAAAACTGTAATATTTTGTTCTTGTTTACAGACAATGGTCCGAACATATAAACCAAAGACCGAAAGACGTGGCATAGATGAAGAAAACATCCAGGCTGCCATATCTGAAGTAACTTCGAAGGTGTTATCTATTCGGAAAGCAGCTGACAAATATGGCCTCAAACCTGGAACTCTGCAACATCGTGTTAAAAAGGCTCGAAAAGCCTATGAGGAAAGTCAGGCGTTACCTTTTAATCCATATGGGTCAAAGTATACTGTTGCTCAGGTATTTACAGCACGGCAAGAGAAACTCTTTACCGAATAGTTGCTGACTTGCAGCAAGATGCATTATGGTTTATCCTTGCAGCAACTTTTGGGTTTGGCTTATGAGTACGCAAAATACTTGGGATGCAAATATCCAGTATCATGGGAAAAAAATAAAACAGCCGGAAAAGATTGGGCAGCAGGATTTAGAAAAAGAAATCAGGAGCTCAGCTTAAGAAAGCCTGAAAACACCAGTGCAGCAAGGAGTTTTGCATTTAATAAAACTGCAGTGGCTGAGTTTTTTAATAACTATGAGAGTGTAATGTTACGGTATAAATTTACACCTGACCGTATATTAAATTTGGACGAAACAGGCATTAATACAGTCTTACAAACGCCTAAAGTTCTGGCTGAAAAGAAACAGAGGCAAGTTGGACAAATAGCGTCAGCTGAACGTGTAGAACTTGTGACATTTTGTGGAATAGTGAGCAATAGGAGTTGCTCTTTCTCCTGTTTATGTCTTTCCGCGTGTTCATTTTAAAGACCCATTTTTAAATGGCACACCTATAGGCAGTCTTGGTTTAGCAAACAGGAGCGGCTGGATGACAGCTGAATTACACATTAAAGTACTTGAACACATTCGACGCCATACTTCTTGCACTAAAGATAACACAATTTTAATTATTTGTGACAACCACGAGTCACATATTTCTATTGAAGCTGTCAACTATTGTCGTGACAACGGGATTATATATATTAGTTTGCCACCACACACATCACACAAATTACAACCGTTAGATGTAAGCGTTTTCGGTCCATTCAAAGGCAAACTGAAAGTAGCCTTTAATGATTGGCACATTCGAAATATTGGAAAGACTCTTTCTATATATAATATAGCTGAACTTTCAAAATCTTTTACACCCAGAAATATTACAAGCGGCTTTTCGAAACCAGGAATTTGGCCATTCAATAGACTTGCATTCGGAGACAATGATCTTGCGCCTATAGACATTTTCACTGGTGCTTCCCGAGAAGAAAACAATGAAAATAGCCAGGAAAATAGCAAGTGTTCATTTCAGAGATGTTGTTTTACACTTGCCCAAACCAAATTTTTCGAAAGGCACTGCTCGAACCTCATCTATGTATTCCTTTCCAGTGGATTTAAGTGCATATAATGTGAATTAAATTTTTTTATAATTGTTCTTTGTTATGTGAGTTATTTTTCGTTTAACGAATGGAATTTTGAAAATGGAGATGCTGTAATACCTACTACATAGGTATAGGTAAGTAATTATAAGTCTTGTCAAGAAAAAAGTATTTTTTATGATAAAAATGTAAGACTGATTAAGACCTCAAAATGAGAATAAAAGTATAATTCTATAATTTGATAAAAGTGTTATCATTAAAGCTTATTTCACCCAATTTCCAATCCGTATGAAAGTGCCCCAAGTGGTGTATCCAAGTGCCCCGTTGGTGGGGCAAAATGATTCAAAGTCCATTTTTCACAAAATAGTTAATTTTGCATTTAATCCTTAACTTAAACAATTTTATCAATTGAAATTATTATGTTTATATATTTAGCTCTACGCTGAGTTAAAAATATATTAAAAATATTGTTTTTCGTCATATGATATTTGATTTTGAATTTTTCTGCATCAATCTGCCCCACTTCCCCCTACGCTTCGAATAAATCCGTTCCCATGTCACTATCATCTTCGGTTCTCGAGATAATCGTGGCGAACGATAATTCCGAACGCACATACGTACATACACACACACACAGACATATCTATAAACGTTGGATTTGAATTCTGGTGACCTTGAAACGTGGAGATATATGTCAAAATTCGCGATTCACGAAATCGGGCCCATTGCAACAACTTCCACTGGGAAGTTAATAAAGGCAAACTAGCTGAATTTTTTTAGTTATTTATTTACGAACAAAAAACGGCTGGACCGATTTCGCTGAAAACTTAATCAGGGGCCCTACCATGGAATCCGTTTCTACTATTGATTCTATTCGAAAGTTATTTCCGATTCTACTTTCAAATGGTACTCTCTATGAAAGTAGAATCGAACGTCGGTAATGCCAAACTATTTGCCAACAAATTTGCGATTTTCCAACGATTCTCACATGAGTTTGACATAACCCAAACGAGTCTCGCATTATATTTGACACAACAAAAGAAAAACATGACAACGACTGTTGATTTTAAATGCATTTTTTTAGTAGTTTTTAAGCCAACGTTTAATGAGCAATTAAAGAACAATATTAATTAACAAAACTACAATAACATAAATAAACATAAATATACTTTTCACTTCATATTCACTTTTTTGGTATTTTTATGGTATGGCATTCATTTGTTGGCGAAGACTTAGAATCTCTTTTTTAATTTCCAATTTAGCAACTGTATTTTTGTTCTTTTCGACAGAACTCTTTTTTTTAAATTCAAATTTTAGTTTTTTTAGTTCGAATTTCTCTTTTTTTAATTTGTATTTTTTTTTCATTTAGTTCAAAGTCCCTTTTTTATACTACAAAATTCCTTTTAAATTTTCATTGATCTCTTTCAGAGCATCGTACGAGTTGTTTTGATAAATAATTTGATGCTCAACTTGTTTTTCAAGGAGTGATTGCCGTTTTTTTGGTGTAATTGGCGGCTGTGGGACATTTTCTTTTTCCGAGCTTAGAACATTGTTGGAATTTGTTTCTACTTCTGTGACACCACTGCACATACCTAATAGATCTTCATCTTTTTGGCCTGGATGTTTTTCAACAATGGTATCCTGCAACCCAAAACAAGTACCTAGAACCACCCAATCCATTAACTGCTTGACCTAAATCAAGCAACTCACTGACCTTTTCTTCCAAAGGAGTAAGGGAAAGATATTTAGACGGACCACCACCAGTTCCGGACAAATTCATTTTGTTCTTCCTCATCTTGCCCTTTGTGTGTACTTTAAAATCGGCCCAAACCTAATGAAACAAAAAGAAAAAAAAAGAATTTGACAATTTTGAAACTTTGTTTACCTTTTTCCATCCCGCTGCGTCACGCTGCGGTGGACCTTCAGCATTCAAATCATTTGAGTAGATTGTCCACAAATGTTTTGATTTCTGTCTGGCTTCGGGTGTTTTCAAATACCCCTTGGACAAATCTGGATGCTGGGTCATGTACCTACTCCACCAAAATTTCAAATTGTGAAATTTGTATTTGTGGTTTTAGATGATTCCCTGGTAAAAAAAAACAAACATTATGCATACAAATATTATTATGCATACATATTACAATGTTTATGAAATATTCATGAATTATTCATTTATAACTCTTATTTACATACTTACATTCTTAAAAAAAAATCTTCATTCTATCTTCTCGCATACACATTTGATGTAGAACGATTATTTACGAATTCGCTCGAATTTGACATTAACTTTCGCAAAAGGTAGTACCAATTTTGTACTAAGAAAACAAAAAAGAATTGGCAGTACTCAAGCTGTTCGATTTTCGTTTTTAGAACTTACTTATAGAATTACAGAGTTGCGATTTTGCGAATTCGAATAGTTTCACTTTAGAATCGAGTTTCATGGTAGGGCCCCAGTTCTGTTACGTAATTACGCTTCGAATAAACCCGGTCCCATGTAAATATCATCTTTGGTTCTCCAGATAATCGTGGCGAAAGATAATTCCGAACGCACATACGTACATACACACGGACAGACATCTATATAACAACGTTGAATTTGGATTCTGGGGACCTTGAAACGTGGAGATATGTTAAAATCCGCGATTCACAAAATCGGCCCCATTACAAGAACTTCCACTGGGAAGTTAATAAACGCAAAACAGTTTCCTAATTATTACCGATTTTACAACCCAAGGGTGCTACAGCACCCTGCATTAATTATTTATTTTACTTACCAGTGCGACAGCCAATTGGAAACTACCACAAAACAGTGGGTATAAACTGATAAAATAATAGAAAAAATAACGAACCTGTCCTGCCAATCGTTAAAAAACTATTTTCAATCAAAGTTACCGTAGGGTGATACAATACCCCAGGTAGGGTTCTAGGTGTTCGATGCGTGCCTAGCGTCGAATAGAACATTGTCAATTTGGTTGGCGGTTCGACCATCTGAAGAGCCCTAGGTTTCTTCATGGATGCACAGTCTTGGGTACCAAGGCTACTTATCACCGTATTACGAGCTGCTGCAAATAGATTAGTCGAAAGCCGTTATCTGTGGAGAATGTGCTTGCCGACCAATCCGCCAAAGATGTTTTCCGTACCGGTTTTGGTGTTGAAGTCTCCAACCACGATCTTGACATCGTACTCCGGACAGGATACATGGGCTCCCTGCAGAAGGTTACAATACTCCTCCTTAATGGGGTCTTCTGTTTCGTCATTCACAATTTTTTTTAGACTGGATGTAGTAAAATGTTTTTAAATGCGGATTGTAGACAGGCAATCACTAATCCGCCTGAAATCAATGACTTTAAATCTTAGCGGATTTCCCACGACGAAACCGGATCCTAACATGTACATCGTTTTGTAACAGCTGTCTTATGTAATACCAATTGAACACAAAACCGAGTGTATGAGACGTAGAGAAACCCTATTATCCGGCGAAGCGTGCCACCCGAATAAACCATTACAGGGATAAATTCAGAAATGAGCAAATTTCCATCATCATGGAAAATAAAGACGAATTCTAGAAACAAATTAGATACTTCGGCCTTGTTTTTGAAGTGACCTTTTCAAAGCGAAATAAAGCCGAACGTAAAAATTCGGTGTTATTTCGCTTTCGTTAGTAAAATGAGTCTGAATTTCGCACGATGTTATTTCACGGCACCGTTTCAGGAACCGTAAACTCGATACGCATCAATTTAGTTTAGGGTTGCCAGAAATATTTTGAAAAACCAGTTATGGAGCTTGAAAACCCCGAACAAAATATGATCCAACAAGAGAGGACAACCACTACGACCAAAACGCATGGTACATGCGGTGCATGGAGATATTTTTGTTAGCTGATTTTTCGGTTGCCTACGATAGACAGATACTTGCGGAAGATTGTACGAAGCGAACGCAAAAACAAAGCAAAATTAAAAATTAATTTTGAGTACGAAAAGAAATGTATGTCAATGTCAATTTGTATTTATTTTTTTCAGTTATTCATGATATTTATGTATAAACCTACATGTGTGATTCCTTCGTTTAAGTAAAAAATCAAAAACGAAGTGGCGCAGAGGTTAGTGTGTTGGACTACTAATCAAAAGGACTTAGGTTCAAATGCCGACGGGGCCAAGTATCATTTAAATGTTTTTCCCAATGCCCACCTCTTGCGAACGTCTGAAAAACATCCAATAGTATCAATTGTCATGAGAAGGTTCTAAAATTTACCGTTTGGATTCGGATTAAAATTAAAGGTTCCTTCCACAAGCAAATGCTTGGAGAAGCTGGGTTTTAGGCCCTACATGCGGCGTACATGCGTAATATTTATTTTTTTAAATCAAAAACAAATCAGCTGCTCATTAAATCCATTTTTGTTATGTCAAAAAAACGCGTTAGTAGGCATTTAAATTGCTCTGCCATAAGTAGATATAAAAATGAGTTGGCGAAATCAAAGTTCACAAATTAAGGACACTAATGATAATGATAATAATTATTATAATAATAATGTTAAATAATAATAATAGAAAAAAGGATAAATAAGGCTAACAATTAGTTACGAAGATAATTTTTTTTTTATAAATTGAAAGAGATATAGGAAAGAAGTGTTTGGGTGCAGTTGTAGGGTTTTTCTCCATGGGTGGTGTCTAAATTACTTAGGGAGATTAGGATTTCATGTATTTGATATAAAGTAATGGACTTGGCCGGGATTCGAAAGCAAGACCTTCCATTCACTAAGCGAATTCACTACTACTGCACCATTGCCACCCGCTCAATAAGAAATTAAGAAAAAGCTTTGCCCGAGACACCGATGATGCTCTGGTTATCTGCATTTCGGCAGGAAGACAATTCCATAGCCGAACTACAGACACGAGTAAATACCGTTCCGCAACTGCGTGTGCAAACTGTTTGAGAATGAGATTGATTTCCCTGCGAGAATGCAAAACTGAAGTTACTGGTTTAAATACTGTGGACAATTGCCAAAAACAATTTTATGCAATATTATAATATTTTTTAATTTGTAAGTCAAGGAAACATAGTCCCACTAGCGCAGCCCTAAGATGAGAGACACTTAAACAACTTGGCTGATTGAAGATAAAATGACTTTTTTATACCCTATTCTAAGGGTATATTAATTTTGACGCAGAGTTTGTAACATACCTTAATATTGCCCGTAGACCCCTAAAAGTTACTATATTTATGATCAGCATCGATAGTAATGTCGATCTAGCCATGTCCGTCCGTGTGTCCGTCCGTCGGCAAAAATTAGGCCTTTAAACTGGGCCTAGAGAGCTGAAATTTTAACCATATACTCTCTAGGGTCCCGAATTAATCAAGTTTACGAATTTTTGAAATCCGCAAACAGACACGCCCACAATTTACATAAAAAACTTTTTTTGAAAATCCAAAGTTTGAGCTAGGGAGCTGAAATTTATACTATATACTCTCTAGGGGTCCTCTATGCTCATGTGTTAATTTTTTTTAAATCCGTTTACTGACACGCCCACAATTAAATCAAATAATTTTATTGAAAAACCAAAGTTTGAGCTAGCGAACGTTTTTTTACAAAAGCTTCGTTTTTGTTTGATAAAATCTTTTAAATGTTATATAACAGAATATGTAAAGCGTTCTTAACAATTCGACCATACTTAGACTTTTGTCACGCCCACTTATGCGGGATAGGAATAAGAATAGGGTATCCAACAGTTCGCCCAAGCGGACTGTAGCCCGCCCCTATGTTTTTCTCCTCCATTCATAATCGAGGCAGTGATATACAATGCAGTTAAATGTGAAAAATGGTAAAATAAGGCTTTTGAAAAGCCACATGTTCATACCTGATTGCATTATATCAGCAGCACACTTCAAGCTACGTAGTACGTAGATTTTCCTGATAGTATCAGTAATAGCACCCCAGCAGCACAGGTTGTTATTGGTTGGTTATTGGTTCTTGGTTGGATGGGGTCTCCATTTAATACAACACGGGAAAAATCTGCTGAATTGACTGCGTTGCTGCTGCAATGCATAGCTACTATTTTTGAAGGATTTATTCGTAGTCGATTAGAGTGCGCCCAGTGTTGTTTTAGGTCTAAGTCGTCATTGACTCTAGGAACAAAGTCCCCACCCATTTTCAAGTTATAGCCCATCAAAGTGGGTGACCGCTTATTTAGAGGTGTAACCACCTCGAAAGCTAGAAGTAACTTAAATTTTGTAGGAACAAAAATGGTAATGTACATTTTAGAAAGACAATTTAACAGCGCATACAAGTCTTAAGCACGTCGGGAAATCTGTCCAGATATAAAAAAGTTATGGCGCCTTAAACTCAAAATTATGAACATTTGTCATCCAATTTTTTTTTACTTAAAATGCATTTTTCTATATAATTTTTTTATGAAATTTTTATCCTTGAAAAATTTCCTACACAACTTTTTTACGTACGATCAACAGCAGTTGTAGTAAATAGTAAAATCCATTTTTGGCAAATTGGTCAAAAAGAATTATTGTAGGTACTTATTGAATTACTCTTAACATCTCTTAGATATTTTCTTGCGGACTTTTTTGGAATGTTTATAGCAATTATTGGAAGTGCCTTCCTTCCATTTGAACACACTTGAATTGACTAAGTTCTTTGCTGCAGAGCTCAAATGAAAATAGATTTTTCATATCGCCAGTGCTCAAATTTTAAGCGAACCGCTGTACTGAAAAGTTCTCGTTAATTCTTTGGCTAACAACACAATTGTAAATAATAATAAAAAAAATACTGAATGGGATTAAAACATTGTGTATGTTTAAAGAGCAATCTTAATAAAAACTACATCACATACAACAATTGTAATTATTTGCACCTAAAAGCTAAACAAGTTTGTTATTTTTTACTTATCGCTACAGAGTTAGCTGCTTAAAATCTACTATGACACTTAATTCGATTTTAAAACAAACATAAGACTGGATAATTTCATTCAGTTCTATATCACCTCACAAGGGGTTATTTTAGGAATTATCTTAGTCATATTTAAATGTATTTGAAACACTTCTGCTTGTCGTGCGGTATTCGGGTCTTAAACAGTATTGAATCTGCTCGATATTGCGTGTTTAACAGCGGAGTGTAGCCAAATACCTGTGGAAAAAACAGGTCAGCGAATAAGCTAACAAATATTATACCAAACACTCACTTGCGTAAAGAAATTTATACATTTGTGTCTTTCCTGGAAATGGGTGTCGTCTTCACTGAGTGAAACTGGACAACCAGGACAACGGAATGTCCACCTCGAGGTGACCTTTACTGGCGGCTTTCGTGTTATATGCGAGACCAAAAAATTCATAGCAATATCCTCGCAGTTCATGTACTCATCAACTTTGTCTCGAATGGCTTGGGGAAGATAGTAGGTGTACAGATACAAGTAATACTTGTGAACAAATGCAGCTCCAGTGAGAACCATACTTAGTTCACAGCTGTAGTTCGAGTTGTAGTTCCAGTTATGATTGGTGTTGAGGTCCCAGGCGTGGAAACGTCCCGGAAAGCCAACAACTCGGTCCCTATGCTCACGCCATACTCGAAAACCAAACAGAATCTCGTCGTGTCTTAGATGTGCATCATCGTCTACGGAGAGAACTGCCTCGGTTTCGATTACGTCGAACGGGAGGAACCGATTGTTGAGAGAATTGCGTGGTGCACGTACTACTGACACCGGTACACCTATGTCAGGCCAACGAAGATCGTCTAGTGGTGGTTTCGGAGAGTTCCAAACAACGACTACCTTGTGCAGGTAGGGTAGACCATACAAACGACCCAATGAATCCATTAGAACTTGTTCTCGCTCATAAGTTAGCATTACTATGGTGAATTGCTCTCGAGGGTAATTGCCACCTAATGCCTCGCTAAATTCCTTGCCCGCACCACCGCTCCCCTTTCCAATTGGTCGAAATCCCATATGCGATCCAAGGAATTTAGCTTCCGAAGGCAGAACTGGATCAAATGGCAATTGTGGGTACAGATAGAAAGGGTCAACCCAATCGTTCCATGATTCCCTGGATTGCGTCCGCAGGATTGTGTAATTTCTTCGATATTGAGGACTCGGATACGGTGGTTCAATAGGTCCCAACGACTCTTCCGGCTCAGCATCGAGTACTGGGGGATCCGACTTTAGTGGTATGAAAGTGTTATTGAAAACAGATTGAGCTATAATTGATGGTACGGGTCTTGGGGGTATTCCCAAGCGATCCCTAAGACTAGCAATGATCGTATCTACTGTGGCTTGTACTGAACTGAGGTATCGCTCCCAGATTAATCTACCTTGACGACGCATCATTAACAAATCCGCATCCTGAACAGCTCTCAGAAGAAAATGTAGCTCTGTTATCCTGGCCTTTGGCAGCATTAGCGAAATTCTCTTCCAATCAATGGTATCCTCATAAGGCAGACGAATCTCATCGGCGCCCAAGATCACTGGAATTGCGCCAGATCGCAGCGCTTCATACAACCTTGCCAACATTAAGGTGGAACTCACCCGGTCGCCACCTGGCGGTGGTAATATCAAAGCGAATGTAGAGTCCTTCAAAACATTCTTTCTAGATGAATCGGTACCACACAGAACCCAATCGCGTTGCGAGCCCTCATCATGCTGTTCGGTTGCTGGATTGCATTGAAACTGGAGCAGAAATTTATCTTGTGTTGATCCCAGTGACATGTCGTTTAAATGTTCCAAAATGAACTCATCCAACGAGTTCACCACTGCATTGTTTTCAATCGGACGCAGTTCACCCTGGAAAGTCAATAAGTACAGACGCCTTGCAGGGACCATAACTGCACATTCCTGCCAAACATCTCCGCCAGGCGGTCCAAGGACAGGAGGAACCACTAAATCAAAGCTCCTTCGAAACTGAAACCGGTTAAATGAAGATTGCACGATAATCGCTCTCATGGTATTCTGTTCACTGAGAATATTTGTGCCGATTGAAGTCAAATCGCGTCGCGCAAGATTTAATATGACATGGTTCTTCCCATCGCCAGCCCAATATGGCAGCTGATACAGCTTTCCTATGTCCAGAGGGCTGGATTTCGTAGCGACGCTAGGCTTTTCGTCATCCTTGCCCAGATATCGATTGCTCTTGACCACATCGTTCTCCTGCATTGCTTCTCCCACCAGAACCAGATAGATGCAAGCAATCTTAGGATCCTTTACAATGTGGGCATTGTAGCCGAGCGTTTGTTTAATGGTTGTCTTCAAGAAACCGTCGATATCATATCCCAGATTGAGAACACTATATTCATCTGGATCGTAGAGGTAGACAGGGAAGCCTGATGTCAAGCTACATCGAGAGTGGTCAAAGCAGTTGTGCATTTCGCAGTTGGCAATGGACTCCTTGTTTGCTGGGGCGCTAATTTTCGGCAAAGAATTTGGGTAAATGGATTTTGGCAATGCCAAGTCGGGAGTGTTTCGTTGTACTGCTTCCCTTTGGGCAACTTGTGCCTGTTCAACAGAAATTTTCAATCGCTCCAGCTCCGTTTGTTCACGTAGTAGCTCCTGTTTAAGGTCCTCAATCTTCTGATTGTACTTACCAATGTCCGATTGTAGTTTTTGGCGTCGAGATTCAAGCTCACGTAGTTCTATTGATACTGTATTCTGGAAGGAAAATACAATTTTGAGACACTATTTTGCAAAACATATAAATAAGAATTAAAATGTTAAGTTAAGTAAAGGAGACTAGATCCAACACATGAATGACTGAAAAGCGAGTCGAATACCGTTTCTCGAAAACCATCTTGTAAGCCTTCATCAGGACTTATTGCGCCCAACTTTCACTGGATTTGGAAGCGCGAAATTCTAAGCATCAAACAGCATATTTCTATTTAGCCGCATTACCCTACTTAATATTTTATGACTTATATGCTTAGAGGAGACAACATCCGCATATCTGCCAGTAGATATATTATTGTTGCTTACGTAGAGTTGAAAAAGAAAAGAGTGTACCGTTCATAGGCGATGATCAATAAACACCACAGGTTCAAATTTTTGAAGTCGGAAGCTTCCTTTAAAGTGATTGATTCGTACATCCTACTTGACCTAACTACATAAAGGATACAACAGAAAGCAAAAACATGATCATACCTTTATCCTCAGCATTTCCTCTATTCTCAGTTTTAAGTCACTCGCTCTCATGCTACTGAAGTCCTCATATGCATCCAATTGGGAGCGCGACCTATGAATGTCGTTCGATGGCACATCACTGTCGGGCTGAAAATTGTTTTTCTTATTAAGTTATCTTATCGAATTTAAGTATTGCATTTGACCCACATTTCGAAGATTCCTGTGCGCAAAGAGCGGCAACAACAATAACAGAACTAAAACAAGTAAAATAATTTTGTATATCCGGATGTGCCGGAACCAAGATCCCATTGCTGAGTAATGGGGATGGGTGCCCCCTATAAGTTGTGATTTTAACGACGTCTCTGGGTTCTCCAAAGTTGACATTTTCCAAATAGAGTGGAAGGATGACCTTCTAAGGAAACCTTTTGCACAACTAATTCCACATTTTGCTATAAAATTTTTCTGAGAAGGATGTTCCTGTATTGATGTAAACAAACATGGTTTACTCCATGTTGCTCAGAAAATAACAAACAAATAAACAAATGCTTATGTTCCAAAGATCAAAAGTGCACTGGATTTATGAAGAAATTTGTCAATTGTCATTGTAAAGTAACAGTGAGTGACAGCACCAAGTGAACGCGTACAGTGCGAAACAGATAGGTAGTTCCCGTCATCGTTTTCAATTGTAGTAGGTATTTCAGGCTAATTGAACTCGACTCACGTCAAAATAGATACCTATTGCTCGGTGAGCAAGAGCTCCAGAGCGCTCCGATTTATTTAAGAAAAGCAGTTGAGCACTTTATTGTCATATGAATAGCAACGATGTTAATTTTTTAAATAAAAATCATTTTATTAAATTGTATTAGTACCTACATTAAATGCCAGATAAATAATCCCATCAGTCATTTTATTTGTTTTTTTGTTTGTTTTTCCTATTTTCAGTCTGTCTCTGACCGCGTTCTGCTTGACACTTCTTACTCCAAATACTCGGTCATTTTATTCGGCGCTCATGGAATGCCCTCCGAGCTACCCGAAGGCGGCGGCCGCTAGACGAGATCCTACGTCTCGTCCAAAGGCAAAATAGGGATCTTCCAAAGCACGATTGGAGGATCATCAATCCAGATGAACCAGTAGCAAGGAGTAGGCAAATCTCCTTCCTCTTAAATCAGGAGTCCGTGTAGATACTGAACAAAACCGGGTTCAAAATTCCACTGCGCAGCCGTCCCATTCCGGCATCCCTTCACTGAATTCAAAAACCGTTTTCATGGTTCAACTGAAACAGTCACCCAACTCGGTATTACGTTCAAGAGAATAGAGGATTGTTTTGTGGTTTGACTAAAACAGTCACCTCAAAACACTATCCTCTCCGCAAAGGGGTTCGTACTGAATCAGTAACCACATAAAGCACTTCCTCCACAGTGAATCGGGATCAGTCTGGGGTTTGAACTGATAACAGTCATCCCACTGGGGTAACACATAGTTTTGGAGTTGGGCTGAGCTCGACTGAACTATAAACTCCGTAAGATATTCAGCTACTTACTTTTTACTTTTAAATTCATTTTTTAATTGTTACTGAATATCAACTTACGTACTAGACAAAAATGATTAAATCTAACTTAAAATTAACAGGATACTTATTCTTATTTATTGGTCCTTATGCGGACGCCCTAAACTTAACTATATCTTATAATTATTGCCTTTCGGCCTAAAAACTATTTACAAACTAATCTTACATATATGTATTCGTCGAGAAAATCAATTAAAACTCGGTATCATTATTAAGATTTTATATTTTTTATATAAAACAAACTACGAACTACGAACTACCTATTCTACTTACTTAAACTACCTAACATATTCTAACTATAATTATGATTCTGAGCACTCGTTGCCTTGCGCAACAAGTGGTCAAAATCCCAATTGCTCTCCGAGCGCCTGGCAATCGTCAACGTGCACACGCGCTACCCTGAGCTAACTGAAGCCTTACAGCCTCAATCTTCTCCCGGAAGCACTACCACAAGTTGACGAGCCCGGCCTCTCCCAGAAACGCCCTAGCTAACTTAATCTAACTTATAAACTAAGAGGATGTTACCTAGAGTAACGCACCGTCTTGGGAGGGCATGTTGACCCCTCCCCCCTCAAAAAGCCACCAAAATTCGGCAAATTGTTTTTCTGTATCGAATTTATCCCTCTTCGCTATTGCGGTACTAAAACGGAGGAGCTCATGAGCATTGGCGACGTCCTCGCCGCGGATGAGCCGCTTATCTCTCGCGCTGCGAAAGCGGTGGTATAATACCGGGATACCATCCCTCGTCTGTACCAGCCCTTTTGCGTCAATATAGATAAATGCCTCTGGCGGGATAAAGCCAGACCGGAGCGTACTCTCTATGTACATTTCATTGGGGTAGTAAGCCCCAAATATCAGACTATTGTCGCTGGCCATCGCCCTTGCAACGTGCCTTCGAGTCACCTTAATGAGGAAATTGTCAATCCTATTCAACTGAGCCCCATCGTATAGGACCTTGTTGGGATAGTATTTAATATAATTGGATTCAGGCGTTCGGAACAACCGGAGACAAGTCCTAAGACATTGTCTCTCCAAAACCCGAATCTTTTCCATATAGCTGGGCGCTATATTGAACCACAATGGACAACCATAAGCGATAATTGGCCTTATAAGGGCCACGTAGCAAATGACCTTCACTTTGGAGTCAAGTTGACTGCTATGAAACAGTCTCCTTGTCAAAGCATAAGCCTTCTTGGCCCCAGCAAGACAAGCAACTATATGTCTATCGAAATATAGATACTGGTCAAGCCAGATACCTAGATATCTAACTACGCTTCTCACCGCCAATGGCTGCCCATTTTGTCCAATAATGGCCAATTTTTTCCAGTTTTTTCTGGTATCCCTAGAGGCCCCAGCCAATGGAGTTCTGAACAAGATTGTTTCCGTCTTCTGAAAGTTGATTTTCAACTTCCAGTCGTCGCAATATCGTTTAATTTGATCGAAGTCACGCTGCAAAAGGATATTAATGACCTCGATTTTAGGACCTGATCTGTATGCCACCAAATCATCGGCATACGCTATAGCATGTCTGAGTGAAACTACCAGATCACTCGTGTAAATGTTAAACAGGATCGGAGAATTGACCGCCCCCTGCTGTAAACCGTTTTTAATTTCAAAGACTCTGCTCGAAGTCACATTGCCACATTTGACAACGAACTTCTTTCCCATAAGCATATTATAAATTACATATAGCAAAGGTTTGTGCATCCCTCGCCTGGTCAACTTGTAGAAAAGTCCCTCTAACCATACGGTGTCGAAAGCCTTCTCAAAATCAACCAGACAAGCACCCGTGCATTGGTTCTTGCATTTATTCCACTGAATGTCGGAAACCAGTTTCGACGCGGCATGAATAGTGTCATGCCTCGCCCTGAAACCAAACTGGTTGTCCGGAATTATGTTATTGTCCTCGACCCACTTTAACAGGGCTCTATTGACAACCTTTTCAAAGACCTTGCCAATATTCGGAAGCAAGCTAATTGACCGTAGATTGGCAGGGTTCGTCCTATCTTTACCTTTTTTCGGGATAGGGTGTACCACAGCTACCTTCCAATGCGCCGGATAATGTGCATTATTCAGCGCATTGTTAAACAACGTGGTGAAAATATCTACAGCCTCCAGAGGCAGGTGTAAGATATTCAGCTATATTAAAAGCATATGGACTTGTGCATGTGCATGTTTTGCAAAACTCGTCTCCCGGCATACAACTTCATCGTCACTGTCCCATAATTAATTCAGCCGATGTTTTTTTTTGTTTCATTTGACACTGACGTTGTCGCAACTACTCCATAAGATGCTAATGGCGGCGGACGTGGTGCTGTTGACAAAAGCAAGTGGGCGCAGTTGCTCACTTGCGTTGGTCTATACATCGAGGAGTCTCCTATTCAATTGGTCGGGGCCCAGTAACATCTATCGTTTTTTAACTGCCCCAACTCTTGTTAACGTCTGACAAAAATACAAGACTCTCAATTATTACGAGAAGCTTCTCAAATTTGGCGTTTGTAGGTCACGTCCACTTTGCACACGCACAAGTTTGAAGAAGCTAGGTTAAAGGCCCTAATAGGCGCTTACGCCTATTATCTATTTAACATGACCAATTGCACATGAAGATTGGGCCGAAAATAATGGAATTCACGAGGGCTCTTTAATAGCGAGCGAATCTCTGATGCTGAAAGGGATTTCAAGATCTACTATGAGTAACATAAGCAGTCGTGTTTTGGCATGCAAAAAAGGGGCGTTCTCTTGTTCTATTGGCGAATCTCTCTTACGAAATTTTCAAGTAAGGGAATGGCATTGAGTAAAAATGAGTCTATTCGTACAATTTCGTACAAAGTCGAAAGTTAGAGAACGGACCTGTTGATTATGTACCAACCCTTCCAATAAATATAGGCCGTTCGGGTAATTTACTGACCTGAAAATCTCATCAACATGTAACATCTCAATTTCCCCTTCAAATTGGTCAACCAACGAATTTTTGAGCAACAACCAATGACATAACTTGTTCACTGAAGGTGCTCTTCCCAAGCCCCACACAAAACTTGTTTGTGAATTCGACTTGTAGTTCATTTTTATTGGAATCTTGTTTTTGTACAAAATTTCCCAGCACGTGTTTCACGTCATCGACTATAAATTTTTGACATATTTCTTAGCACGAGTTGTTTACTTCGGGGAAACATTCTCTACTTCCTAAATAAATCATGAAGTTTTCCTATAAAGTAAGTGAAAATAAATATTAAATTGATTTTAACAAACCCTAATCGATGCGTTACAGTTTTCAAATCTTTTGGGGACAATTTATCGTAGCGGTAATCTTTGTTACACACCCGACGGCTATTCTATCATCAGTCCAGTCGGCAATCGATTGACCATCTACGATCTTAAAAAGTATTGTATTTAGCATAGATTGAAATACAAAATCTACATTTACACTTTTTTTTTCTTAGCAACAAAACTAAAACCCTATCGCCGGAGAGTCGGTACAACTATACGACAATCGCCCTTTCACCCAACGGCAGCCTGTTGATTGCCATCAACGAAGAAGGCGAAGCACAGTTAATAAGCTTGATTTCATGTGCTATCATTCACAAGCACAAGTTCCAGAGTCATGTGCAGCATGTTCAATTTAGTCCAGATAGCCGCCACTTCGCTGTTGCAAAGGAGAATCTGGTGTTTGTTTTCAAGGCTCCCGGAGAGATCACAGGCGAATACAATCCTTTTGTGTTAGAAAAACATTTCTTGGGAGCATACGATGACATCACTTGGCTGGATTGGTCTTCTGATTCTAGATTCCTTGCAATAGGGTGTCGCGATAACTCTACAAAGATCATCGGCATCAAACACATGTCGAACTTCCGTACTTACACCCTTGGTGGGCACACCGAATCCATAGTTGGGTGTTTTTTTGACCATGGTAGTCTTAATATAAACACTATCAGCAGAAATGGGCAGCTTTGCTTGTGGGAATGTAGCTTGCAGTACTCTGATATCGTTATAACGGAAGATAAAGGGGCACTGAATGCGGAACAGCCGCAGAAAAAGCGTACAAAAACAGGCGATGTCGAAACTGATTCAGAGGATGATGTTGAAAATGCTGTGGAGAACAAAAATAATGACAGCTCTCCAGTACCAGAAAAGGACGAAAACGAAGTTATCGATGAAGATGCTCGAAAGAAGCATCCGTTTTTTTATAACAAGCTTGTCAGACACTATTTGGCTGACGAACCACGGAAAGAGAATCGAAGTGCGCACGTGACAGCTGTATCTTACAATCGCAAGACGAAGATTATGGTGGTGGCTTTCTCGACTGGATCATTTTTTCTCTACGAACTGCCGGAAGTTAATATGATTCATTCACTAAGCATATCTGACTACGCGATCAGCTCGGCATGCTTTAACCCAACGGGGGATTGGGTAGCGTTGGCTTCTTCAGGATTAGGACAGTTGCTGGTTTGGGAGTGGCAGAGTAATTTATAAGTCATGTTGTGGAGTTCGAAATGTAAGGATTTGCTTTGCTTTCAGGTGAACAATATATCATGAAGCAACAGGGACACAGCAGTGAAATGACATGCATTGCTTACTCTCCAGATGGGCAGTACATAGTAACAGGAGGAGAAGATTCGAAAGTCAAGCTTTGGAATACATCGAATGGGTTCTGTTTTGTGACATTCAGTGAGCACTCAAGTGGTGTGACCGGTGTGCAATTCAGCAAGAATAAGAAGTTCTTGGTCAGCAGTTCTTTGGATGGTACAGTGCGGGCGTACGACATTACCCGGTAAGAAAACATTTTATGTTAAACGAAAGTTAAGCTGATTCCTATCCAAAAGCATGCCCTTCATTGTCTATTTTGTTCGTCTTCTAAAATGTTTTTTTATACAATTTGCAGATACCGCAATTTCCGAACATTCACTTCGCCCCGCCCAGTTCAGTTTTCTTGTGTGGCCATCGATCATTCAGGAGAACTAGTTGTCGCTGGCGGACAAGATGTTTTCGAAATTTATTTATGGTCAATGAAGCTGGGTAAACTGCTGGAAATTCTAAGTGGTCACGAAGGACCAGTCACATCGATTGCATTCACCCCGGTTCCTACTTCGTCCACACTAATCTCTGGCTCATGGGATAAGACGATTAAAATCTGGAATTGCCTTGAAAGTAACAGTGACCACGAAACAATAGACTTGCTGTCGGATGTGATATGTGTTGCTTTTAATCCAAATGGAGAAGAGGTAAGTTGAATTAATTTAGTACTTTTGTTATGGCTTTGTGTATGGGCAATTGAAAACAAGCGGTTCCTCACTAAAAAGAGTTGTTTTCTTCTTGTGCAAAACCGCACAATGTCCGTCTCGAACGGATTGGCAAAATAAACAATACTCTGATAGCTGCGTTGCTTTCCCCGTGCAGCACCGCAATATTGTTCGATATAACATACTACCAGGTACCCGCCGTGCGTCGCTGCGCCTAACAAAAAGTGATACATGTTTTAGTATCGAACAAAGCTGGACCGATTTTTACCAAACACTCGAGTCAATACCAAAGGTTGCCTGAAGCTCAATGGGTTCGTTGGTTAAAGGGATTGCACCCTTTTATTTGTTTAAAAAAATGCTCCCTGACTGACGTTTTGGTCTTAAAAAAATGTACTGGATCGTCGAAAAAGAAGGAAATTGGACATCTAAAAGGAATTCAGGCAAACACTCTGGTTAATTATTGAAACGCCAAAAGAAGGATTGGTAATACAGATGATGGAAATACTTCATGAAGATCTTTCAAAAATTCAGAAGCAACGTCAGCTATAACCTATTAGAAGACAAAGAACTTATTAGTGCAATGATTTTAAATGCACTGTCGTCTAAGGAATCCATTCTTCTTCTCGAGGTTATGATCACGATTGAGAGGATCACAACCCTCCCACTCTACTGCATCCCCACTGGTCCGCCTGTGGGGTTCGCCGATCCATTAGTTCTAAGAAATCCATTAATGTGGATAAATTCGACGAGGATACTTAGAACACTTCGGATCTGCTAAAAGCCAACTCTTCTTTTTCTTTCTTTAACGGGCTCCCGACCCGTGAAGAGTCTCGGGACATACGAGACACAGCAGCCTTCCATCCTCTACGATCCCGGGCGCGCTGCTTCCAGTTGTCCAGACCAAGCGTTCTGGCATCCGCTATAGCTTGGTCTTTGAAACGGAGGTTTGGTCTTCCTTGCCTTCTCGAACCTGGGGGCCGGGATTCGAAGATCCTCTTAGCTGGAGTATTATATTCCATTCTCTCGATGTGGCCGAACCAATGTAGTCGACGTATTTTGGCTTTTTGGACTACATTCACATCTTGGTACAGCTCAACCGTTCGCGGTTGTATCTTCTCCTCCATTCGCCCTCCTCGCACACAGTTGGCTAAAAGCCAACTACAGTCATTAACTCCTGACACAGTCTCCCCAAAATTCTGGAACATGGTGGAGAACTACTAAATGCTCAAGATCATGATGAGAATGATTTTTTTCTTAGATTTGAAATCTATAATTCTCGAGAAGAAACGCGTTATGTATTCCTTATTATTTCGTAAATATATATTTTTTATTCTATTTGATTTTATTTCGTTACTATTTGTGTCCGTTTCCTATTTGCCAGTCTTTATAAGTTTTGGGACGATGTTTATTCGGAAAATGATGCTTCTGTATCTTATAGTCTATTTATTGATTACATCAATAAACATATCGAAGATTCTTCCTATACAGTTAATATGAGGAAAATAACAAAAAGACTAAAGCCATGGATTATACGGCATCTTATAAACAAAGTTAACTGCAAGAATAAACTAAGAATCAAGTGTTCCAAGCATCCGTACAAACTTAGACTGAGAAATAGGTATGCAAAATTGAGCTCACAACTCAAAAAAGAAATTCCAGTTGTCCGCGATAACTATTATCGCTATAAATTTTCTTGTGCTATGGGGGAAAAAAAATAACCAATAGTTCACCTGCTCATGAAGTTCACATGAGTTACAACATGTGCTCGGCATTTGAAAATCGTAATGAACTCTTGCAAAGAACTAGTTTCTTTTTTGAACCTGTTACTGCACTTGAGCTTTTAAAAGCTATTGGATCTTTAAAAGACTCCAATGCTTGTGGTTTTGATGGCATTTCCAATGTCCTCTTGAAACAGATCGCGTTTTTAGTAGTTGATATACTAGCAGTCATTTTTAACCGCAGTATTTGTTCAGCAGTCTTTCCAGGAGCTCTCAAATGTGTAAAAACTTTCTTTTTTTATTTATTTATTTATATTTATTCTTCAATAAAAGCACGTTATAATATTTGTGTTAACTTCGAAGCTTTTTGCTTGTCTGCAGGTGGTTAGTACAAAATTTGTTTTTCATTGAGTTTGGAAGTTATAATTCATTTAAAATTCAACGTTGATTAATAAATATTGGAAAAAGATAAACATTACGTTTGAATAAAATTTAAATTCACAAAATAAGTTTTAAGCTCTTTTTTACGTTTTTTTTTGTAATTTGGGATGATCTTAAGATTTGCTGGTATGTCATTCTTTATTGTTGGTATTCTAAGGCTGAGTTGTCTTCTGCCGTATACATTAAATGTGTCTGGAATTACCAAGAGTCTTTGTGCTCGTCTTCGTGTGTTCAAGTTATGTTGTATTGGTTGTTGAAAGCGAAGATCATTGTAGTATTCAAGCATTGCCGTCATTTTAAGGATACCTTTGACATCTAAAACTTTAAAATAAACATTATTACATTATTAGTATTAATTGTTTTTACCAGTCGCCTTTGAATATTGATGGTCTTATTTAAATGGGATTCCGACGCATTACCCCATGCTAAAACCCCATATCTTAATCGGGATTCCACTAGTGAGTAGTAAACTTGCTTTTGAACTTCCATAGAAGTGTATCTTTTAAGATACACCATTGCAAACATAGCACTTTTGAGGTTTGACCTAAGTTTATTGATGTGATCTTGCCATATGAAACGGTTATCAATAATAATTCCCAGGTATTTTATGGATTTGACCACCTCAATCACTTGTCTTCTTCCTGCTGCTGGACATTCATCGTTTCGTAGTATTAAATTTATGTTGCTAGGATGACGCTGGTAAGGTGTGCGAATATGCATAAGTTTGGTTTTGTCTGCGTTAACTACAAGTCCGTTATCATGGCACCATCTCGAAAGTTTGTCGAGCTCCTGTTGCATGATAGTCGTTGCAGTTTTAAGGCACTCATGCTGTACTCCTTTTAAATACGCGAAGGAGTTCATTTGTATAGAGTATAAATAACATGGGCCCTAATTTTGAGCCCTGTGGAACACCATAGAGATTATCTTCTTCTTCGCTGAAGGCATTAAGTATTTTCACCTTTGTTGTTCTTCCAGATAGGTAGCTTTTCATCCACTTCGCTAAGTTTCCTCTCACTCCAATTTTTGTAAGAGCCTCTAAAAGTTTGTTGTGACATAGTGTGTCGAATGCCTTACTAAAATCGACGAACGTTATCAGGACAAGATGATTTTTGTTTAGGCTCATGTTCACCGTATTTGCAAGTTCCCCAAGTAGTCTTCCCGTACTTTTCCCTTTTTGAAAGCCATACTGGTTATCCTGTATAATTGAATGTTTTTCCAAAAAACTGTTAAGCCGGCGTACAACAATTTCTTCAATGCATTTATCAATTACTGACAAAATTGCAATCGGTCTGTAGTTTTCGTAATTCTTTTTATTTCCGCTTTTATAAATTGGTCGTATTATCGCTGTTTGAAGCAATTTAGGTACGTGACATTGATTTATGGTTTGGTTGATTATGGTTTGTATAACTAGAGCTAGTGATGTTGCGTTAAACTTTATATCTACTGCTCTTATATTATCAGCTCCTGGACTTTTATTAATGTTTAGATTGAATAGCATGTTCAAAACTTCAACTTCACTGGCTTCTTCTACAAAAATCCTTGGTGCGATGTACTTTTATTCATTATTTAATGTTATGTGGTTGCAACTATGCACAATTTTTGCAGCTTGGTTTGCATACTGTTTAGCAAAATCGTCCGCAATCGTCTTAATGTTCATATTTGAAGGAAAATTGTTAATAATAACGTCATCTATCGACCTTTTCTTTCTTCCCAATATTTCGTTTAAAAGATTCCATGTCTTCCTAGTATCATATTTAGCACTTAAAAATTGTGTTTTGTAAAAGTTGGATTTTGTTGTTTGGATATTTTTGTTCACCATGTTTCGAAAATGATTGTATTCTTGTTTGTATGTGATATTTCTAGCGTTGTTCTTCCATTTCCTATACAGCTCATCTCTCCTTTTACACATTCTAATGATTTCCGGTGTTACCCATGGTTTCTGTTGACGACTGTGGCTATGTGTATATATTGTTCGTGACTGAGCGTATAAATCATTCATTTTTTTAACGAATGAGTTGTAAATGTTCTCAACATTGCTCTCTTCGCAAATTTCTTGCCAATTTGTTCCCTGAATCAGTTGATTAACTTTTTGTTGATTGATTTTTGTGGGCATTTCGTCTTCGACTATAATATCTGTATGGCCCGTTATAACATACAACGTAGCAAAATGATCTGATATATCAGTTTCTATTACAGCAGATTTAATATCTTGCTTAGATATTGTTACTAAAATATGATCTATAAGTGTAGAATTTCCTCTGTTTACATCAATTCTCGTAGGCTGTAAGATTACATTAGTTAGTCCCTTAGAAGCAATAGTTTCCATATAATTTTGTACTTGTAGATTACTTGTATCTATTAAGTCGATATTAAAGTCACCCAAAACAATCAAATCCTTCTCATTTTGTATATTTCTGTCGAATTCATCAATGAATTGAGGTATACTGAGTTTTGGCGGCCTGTATATAGTATAAATAAATTTTTTCCCTTCTTTCTATCTTTTTCATAAAAAATTAGCGATTCTCCACAGTTCCTTTCATAATGTATATTGTTTTTAATGAAAATGGCTATTCCTCCTCCTTTTTTTTCTTTTCTATTTAAAAATTCAGCATTATATCCATTGATTTGGTATAAAACATTTTCATGATCTTTTATATTAGTTTCAACTAAACATATGACATCAATATAACATAAAACACGCTGCATTTCTGCTAAGAAGCTATCCCAATGTTTTCGCATCGATCTTATGTTATAACATACACAACAAAAAATACTTTTACTAAAAAAATTAATACCAATGCCAGTAAATCCGTGCATTACCCTAAAATCGACATCAGCTTCACAATGTAGGTTTTGCATCATCATGTTGTTTACTTTATTTTGATCTTCTTCGGTCGTTGCACTTCCTATTATATTGATATCTTACTAATATCACTAATAGATCCAATATGTATAGCTTCACCGTTTTCCACTTTTCTTGCAAGTATTTTACCGGATGATTCCCACACAAATCTCCAATTGCATTCTCTTGCTGCGTTTTTGGCTAGCCAGAGCAAGTGTTTGTTTGTAGGAGTAAGCTGACTGTTTACAAAAAACAATTTTATCACTTTCTGTTTCCCCATGGTGATTATCTCCCATGTTTTCTCTTATTTTTTTTAGCTCTAATTTGCGGAGTGATTTTGCCGTTTTTATAAATTCAGTTCTACGTGTATAGCTTGCAAAAGATGCAATAATTTTCGATTTTTTTGGTTCTCTTGATTTTGTTCTGTATATGTCAACAATGTCATCTGAGCTTAATTGACAATTTATTGTTTTGCCTATAGCTTTAATAGTTTTAATTAAATTTCTTTTGAAAAATTAGTTAAGGAAAGGATGCTCTCTTTTTTAAACAAGACCAACTTTTTCAGCCCGTTACAATTTGGCTTTCAAAGAGGGAAATCTACTGAAGATGCCGTTCTAAAGTTCTGTTCAAATATCTTTTCTAATATTGATGGCAAAAAGTTCACTGCAGGCTTATTCGTAGATATTACTAAAGACTTTGATATGGTTAACCACTCTATACTGCTAAGTAAACTTGAGAATGCTGGATTTCGAGGCTTTATACTCGATTGGTTTAGGTCCTACTTTTCAAACAGACTTCAAAGGGTAAAACTTGATGAAACTAGAAGCGACATCCTCCTTTTAAATATGGGAGTGCCACAAGGCTCTGTGTTGGGACCTATCCTGTTCCTCGTGTATATAAATTCACTCTTGGAACTTAAGTTTAAATGAATGCCTACTGCTTTTGCAGATGATGTAGGTTTTTCCTACGGAGCTGAGAGTGCTTTAAACTTGGCATCTGATATAAACTGGGATCTCAATTTATTGAGGATCTGGTTCGCCGAACATAAGTTGCACATAAGTTCAAAAACAAAAGTAATGTTCTTTAATCTATCTTCCACTAACGCTTCAAATGTAGATTTGTACTATCACGCTCCGGAGTGCACAAAGTACAGCTTCCCAGGTTGCACATGTGCCTCCGGTTCTGTACCAACTTTTTGTAACACGGTGAGTTGTAGTGAAAATTGCTTTCTGATAGAGAAAGTTGATCAATTTAAGTATCTGGGGCTCATTTTTGATTCTAAGATGAGTTTTGCAGATCATACGGACTCCTTAAAAAAATATTTTCGATGTACTCTCAGACATTTTTTTTATTTAAGCAATGTTTGCTCAAAACAACTACTAAAATCCATATATTACGGAATCTTCAATTCAAAACTTAAATATGGTATAACTTGTTGGGGAGGTACATATGCGACTAAAATCAAGCCTCTTTTAATTCTGCAGAAAAGTGTTTTAAGAAAAATTTGCCGTAAACATCGTCGACACCCTAGTTTTCCCTTGTTTCAAGATGTCAAAATACTTCCAGTGCGTCATTTGTATTGTTTTAAAGTTCTAAAAACTTTCTTTAAGAGATCAGGTAATCTTAATTGCAGATTAGTCTCCGAACATAACCTACGTAGAAACTTTTTGAATGTTGTATCTGTACCTTTTTCTCGTAGAACTGCTTTTAGTAATTTTTATTTGTGTTCATCTTGTCGTCTTTTTAATAAGCTATCAATATCAATTAGAGTCGCTAGAACCTCTGGAATGCTTGAAAAGTCTTTAAAGCATTGGCTTTTTGACTTCAATTACGCGGAATTAGAATCAGTTCTTTCTAACAATCTGGGATAATTTAAAGTCTTAAATTTTGGAAATTTTGTCTTTCTTTTGCTTTTTCATAACTATCTTGTAATTATCCTTTTATTTAGTTTTTTTTCTTCTCTTAATATTTCTCTGAATAATATAATGTAAGGGGCACCCCACCCATAGCTAATATTTTTTCTAATTAATCGCATTGAAGTGGCATTTGACACTATTTTTAATACTTAATGTATATAAAATAAAAAATGTCACAGCTAATTTATTTCTGTAAATTGTAAAATATTGTTGAACTTATTGAATAATGTATTGATTTGATTCTATCTGAAATAAATGCATCTATCTATCTATCTATCTACTGTTGTACGTGATGTATGATGAATACACTTTAAAAGATACTCTGATGCACCACAAGCTCAAAAATTACTGTTTAAATACTTGCTAGAAACATCTTTAAAATTGGTTAGTTAACTTTTTCCATTCACTGTTCTGACCAGTTTTTTTTGGACAACATTCTGTTAATTCTGAAACACCCTGTGAAGTATTTTTTCTCTAATCTACAAGTTTTATAGCCTTGCAAATGTCCCTTAAGTAGAAATAAAAACTGTTGCGATATCTTTGTTCATTCAAAAGTTATGATATTTGCCAGGAAAAAGGCATTTGGTCCCGCAGCGCGCCGGGGTGAATTTTAGATCCGCAATGACAAATTGCACGCTGTTATAAGTATTGAGATATTAATTGCCTGGCCTACGCAAGTCCATCGCCTTCTTATAGCATAATACCAATTCGCATTATCTTAGTTTCACCAAGATTGATTTAATTTCGTTTTAGATCGCGGTGGGAACACTAAATGGCAATATTTCAGTATTTCATGTCAAGACATCCACTCAAATTGCATCGATTGAAGGAAGAAACGATTTATCTAGTGGCAGATTGGATATTGATGTAATAACCGCAAAGAAAAATATGGAGGGAAAGTAAGTACAAGTATGGCATGGTGTTTTTCCAATATTCGTTTCTACAACCAATTCAATTTCTAGGTGCTTTACATCGATTGAATATTCTGCGGATGGAGAGTGCATTCTAGCTGGCGGAAAATCTCAGTTCATTTGCATTTATCACGTGATGGAAGGTGTGCTGCTGAAAAAGTTTACCATCACGCAGAATCGTAGTTTCGATGGTTTGGATGTGAGATTTGAATTGGTTAAAGAAAAATGTTTTTATTTGACGCCTTGCCTAATTTTTAAAGGAGTTTGTAAACCGCCGGAAGATGACTGAATTCGGTAATATGGCTTTGGTGGAAAGGCGTGAAGAGCTAGAAGGCGGCAATGTTGCGATTCGACTACCAGGAGTGCAAAAGGGAGACATGGCATCGCGAAACTTTAAACCAGAAGTGAAAGTGTTTTCGGTACGATTTTCACCAACAGGACAATCTTATGCGGCGGCGTGTACTGAGGGATTGCTGGTCTATTCGCTGGACAAAGGTGGGATGACTGACGGGGAGTGTTATTTGGACTTTTGTTCATATACATATTTGTCGTTTTAGGAGTTGTATTCGATCCATTTGATCTGTCCATCGAGGTAACGCCAAAAGCAGCTAGTGAAAGTCTTAGGCAAAAAGATTATTCGAGAGCGCTAATAATGGCTTTGAAGTTGAATGAACCTACATTAATTACGTCTGTTATTGAGGGGATTCCAATGAATGATGGTGAGTACGTGGTTTAAGGAATGTGGAGAGTTTAAGAAGTTTTAGACCATTTCTTTTGGATATTCTATTTCTATTTATTTGTTCGAGCCACAATTAGTCTTGATAGTTTGGAAACTAGTTTGATTTAACAGAATTATATTTGTCTAATTGGTGAGGGAAAGAAAATCAGTAAATATTTTGCCCTATTGGAGATTGTCGGTTTTGATACTTAGCTTTGTAATTTGTTTGAAAAAAGCGTTCAGTATTTGTGTTATATTAGTGATCTTCTTTATTCTGCAGTTAAATTAGTTTGCTCGTCACTTCCCAATGAATATGCTCATCGTACACTTCAGACCGTAACACTACTCCTACGGAAATCGCCACACATAGAGTTCTATTTGAGATGGGCGTGTTGTCTGCTGACTCAACACGGGAACACAGATAATGTATTTCAACATCACTCGCTGTTGGGATTACACGAAAGTATTTCAAAGAAGTACGAAATGCTTAATAAGATGTAAGTGAAGCTACTTTTACACGGTCAACGCAAATGGCCATCTGTCTTCACTCTTGACCAGTTTGGGAAAAAATCGGACGTCATCTTGACATCAGAGAGTTAGCGCGTTGACCGTATGGCAGTAGCTTAAGTTCTTATGCCTGAGCGAGCTAATTTATTATTATTCGTCCAAATTAAATTTTTATAGGTGCGACTTCAATAAATATACGTTAAGTGTTCTGTCAAAAGTGGGCGAGACACGTATCAGCACTGCTATAGCCGAAGGTGAGTCAGAACATGAGAATATGGATGAAAATATGATTTTGATAAGCACCAGCAATCATCTGGAAAAGGATAACGATCTGTCAGAGTTCGAAGAGGATATGGACGAGGACATCAGTTCAGATGATGATTAGCTTAGTTTATACATGTAATGTAGGTAGTTTATTTAAAAAAGTCAAATAAAATATTTATAAAATATTTATTTAGCCGTTTAAATGGCTTGAATTATAATCCAGAATTCATCTGGAACTTCGATTGGATATGATATAAAGGTATAACCGAAATTTTGCTTTAACCGGGTTCCTCAAAATTGTTGACGGACTGACGGCCATGGCTAGATCGACCTAACTTTAGATGCTGATCATAAATATAGTAACTTTAGTCAACAGTTATGTATACTTTTCAGGATAGGGTAAAATTACTGCATTAAAAGCCCCAAGTTATATTGATTCTGGGTGTCAAACTACCAACTGCAACCCATGAGGTCCACATGAATAACTTCCCAGCATAATCGGAATATCGTATCATTAATAAAGTGGACCGATTTGCCAAGTTTGCAGTTGTAACGGAAATTTTTTTTAGGTAGAAAAATCGCTATGGTTTGCTATATTGGAGCACAAACTTGGCAAAACTGTTGATGTGGGATTGTTTATTATAATTTTAGAATATGTTCTGCACTATTTTTTACTTAAGGAAATTAACATTTGCAAATTTAAGGTTTTTCCATACAAATTTATTTAATTAATCAATGACAAAGGGCTGAATGGGTGGGTGTATATGATAGGTGAAATTGCTAAAGAACTATGTATTTGAGTGGAAGCGTCCACAATTGAACATGAAAATATTGATTTGTTCATTATATATATTTTATATATATATAAGGTCCGTTCGCGAACTAATATGCAAACGTAAATTTATATAAACTTTCGTCCAAAACTACACAAACGCGTTCGCGTACTGAGAAAATGGGAAAAAGATGAACGAAAGAAAAATGTACCTACTTTGGTTAATTTTTCTTCACACAGAATTTCAGCTGGTAAAAAAATGAAATCTGTCAAATGATGAAACCCTATGAGTTTGCCAGCAAAAAAACAGCGGTTGCTTCTTATCAAGCCAAACTTTGACGTTTTTCATCTTTTTACACAAAAGCGTTCGCGTACTTTTCTTTGAAATGAGGGTATTCTCTCGATTTTGGAGATTTGACAGTTTTCATTTTTCTACACATAAAGTACGCGAACGGACCTATATATATAAATGATAACTTAAATGAAACTTTGAATATGACCAACCTCGCACCAACTAACCGAAATCTAACAGTGAATCCAAGCAAGGGGGTTGCAGGGGGCAGCATGGCCCCCATACACATTGTACTATATATGGGATCTACTTGGGATTTCTTAATCTCATAGACTAGTAATACATGAACCCGCAATTAATAGCTCTGAATGCTGCTATTTGACTGAATTGAAGCAGTCCATTAAAACAATAATTGAGGCGACCCCGACTTCAACCCTTCAGGGTTCAGGCCGCAATGAATAATTTTCTGATCAGGTGTTGCATATGCGTGGATGAGCATGGAGGCCATTTACGGTCTATCATCTTTAAAAACAATTAGTTATATAAAATAAAAGTGAATTTTCTATATAACAAAAAAAATTAAATGCAACAAAAAAGTTATTTAAATTTCTTATTGTAGCACAATTGGTGCGCCACCCCGTAGATGAGTGCTTGCAAACGCCGTTCTCTAAATATTCCGATAAATTTTGTTATCGAATGTCCAATCTTTGACATTTGTCACCTATGAACTGACACATACCCCCAAATTTTAATTGCGTGTGAAGTAATTTTAACAAAAAAATATTGATCCGCTGCCATATCCGGCGGGTGGCAACGGTGCAGTAATAGTGTATTCGCTTACTGAATGGAAGACCGTACGTTCGAATCCCGGCCCCAAGTCCATTACTTTATATCGAATACATGAAATCGTAATCTCCCTAAGCAACTTCGTGGAGAAAAATCCTACAACTGCACCCAAACACTTCTTTCCTATCTCTCTATTCTTTCTAATAGTAGGTTGCACCGAAAAGCATGCAAAAAAATACCATATTGCCAGGTGCTGCTTGCTGTTAAAACACAAATGCTTACGCTGTGTTCTTAGCACTATAAGGGTACTGTAAGAACAGAAAAAACGCCCTTAGCGTAAGCAAAGTACAAACAAAAAAAAATCCAAACCACTTTTAACTTGCAGTTTTTCGCCCTACACGGTAGTATAATATAATAACAAACAATGCAGTACGTCTGTTCCCTTACTTTTTATAGTTACTAAAAACAGCTTGAAGTTGTTTCCTTACACAAACATTTCGAAAAAGAGAGAGGCAACGAGAGAGCAAATCACTTCCCCATCAACTGCTGTAAACAGTACTTAAAATGACTGTTGATATTTAAGTTTCTAATTTTTGCTTAATGTAAGTCCGTATGACTTTCTTCTGACTTTACTTGATGGGTTAACTATCATAAACATTTCAATCAAATATTTCTATTAGTCTCGATTTCACAAATTGTTTTGATTCCCCATTTGATGTTTCAGCTGTCTTGAAATTTTGTTACTAGGTACCTAAATTTTCATTTCATTTCTGTTCATTTTATTAATTAACTTTTAAACATGAAACTACAAGATTTTAAATCTTAAAATTAAGTATCTATATAAATTCACAATATGTAAAGTATTTCAAAATGATACGTACAAAAGAGAAAGACAGAGAAATTAAATCTGAAAATCAGCTATGACTTTTAGTAAAAAAAAAAAAAAACTATTGCCCCTATTGTATAACACAACTCAACTTAGTTGAGTTATTTTCAATACAACTCAACTTTCACACAACCAAACTATTTTTTCGTATTATGCAAGACAACCTTTTTCAGTTGTAATCGTGAAAGTAGTTGCATACACACAGACAACCACCATCCAGCCATCTTGGTTGTCTGTTGACAGTCAACTTTTCTCTTAAGGTTGTGTTTGGCAATACCGAATTTTGAATTACAACCAAAAGACAACTCAACTGTCTTACACAATAGGGGCATATGATGACAAAAATAAAAATATCTTTTTCCGAAAAATGGGTAGTGATGTAATTATCTGCAGTTCATCTGGAAGGGAGTTCCAGAGTCGAATTGCAGATACAAAAAAGGAACGTTCTGCAACAGTGTGTAGGAGCGGGGCGAATTTAAATGCACACCTCTACGTGAACGAGAAAAGTGGAGGATTTTACGTAAATAGTCAGGGCACTTACTGTGAATTATATTGTGCAACTGTAGAAGGTTTCTGAGCGCATAATCAGGGCTATCGGCAATTCCGGGGGAAAAAAATTCCCCCCGAACATTTTTTGTTCCTTGGAAATTATTCCTAGTATCGTGAATATCCATCGGAATTTATTTCCCCCGGAATTTTCGAAGTTATGTTCGAAGGCGTCAATTTATAAGCTCATATTTGTGGAGATTTTGGTATTTTTTTTAACAGAAAATTGTGTTAATGTTATTAATTTTTTTTATTATACTCGCGTTGTGAGTGAAGTGACATAAACAAATCCTTCATTATTTGAACTTTCTCCTCTTCAATTTGTATAAGACGCTGTTTAAATTCTATTTTTGCCTCAATTTCCCTTTTTCTTTGTTTTTCCATCTCCATGTTGTGGCGTTTTGTTTTCCAAAATGTATTTACATCGTCTTTGCTCCTATTCGTAGTGAAGCCATTGGCAATGTCGCGGCTTCCATCACATAAATGTATAGTCCGTACCAAAACAGTTGGCCAACGGTCGATTGCGCAGAGAGAGGATTTAAGAGAACAAAAATGACGCGAAAGAGATTTAATCACTAAGCGTTTTTGCCTGTAATTTACAATGCGTAACCCAACTTTACAGTGCTTAGAACTAAAATGCTGTTGAATATCTAAATAAACTTAATTTTTTATTATGAGGTCGACTTTTATACATTTCTACCTAGAAGTCCGATTGTATTTGAAAGGGTTCCCAACCCTTTTTATGGTTGAACATTTCGTGGTTTAGCGCTAGGTACCTGTATGGGTGGTGTGCTTGGTTAGCATTAATTTTATGATGTTTGATTTTACCTGTTTGACTTAAGTGTAAAAGTTTTACGACATGATTAGTGTTTGCATTTGGTTACCTGAGTTTTTTATTTTAAGATAACGCATATATATTATGGATTTCCTATTTGGAATTCACTTTCACGAAAACAAAAGCATTGCTAGGACATAAGTTTATTAAAATAAAATAAATTGTCATGGATCTTTCAAGAAAAGGAAAACCAATAGGAAGTCTAGGACGTAAGTTCGTTGTTAGGATATATTACAAAAAAATTGAAGAAGCTAGGAATTTATGTATAGATAATCCTATCACATACGCAAATTCACAGACAGAGGAGTTTACGGGAATTTCGGCCCGAACAATAAGAAGGATAATTAAAGAATATGAGAAGAAAGGCGCTATTGAATCTCCAACTAAAAGAGTACCACATACAAAATGGAAAACTGGATTGGACGAATTTGGTATCACAGCTGTTCGGCGAATTATATACAACTTCCACATTGAAGAAAAAATGATGATAACATTAAAAATGTTAAGACAACGGGTGCAGGAAGATTTGGAGCTGAACCTAAGCAATATGTCGCTACATAGGATTTTAAAAAGAAATGGATTTTCTTATAGGAAAACGGAGAACAACCGTAAATTTCTTTGCGAAAGAAATGAAATCAAACTTTTACGAGTGAAATATCTGAGGAAGGTGCAGTGGGTAGTTCAAAAAGTTTTAAAAACTGCATTTCTTAAAAAAAATTATTGAAGAATCAAGAACGTTCACCATTTTGTCTTTAACGAACCGTTTAATACCCCATCCTCTTTTTTGTGACAGAAAATCGTGCCTATTGTTATTGGGCATAAAATCGTTTACGTTTCCAAAAAATTCCCAAATTGTAAATTTTTTATTAAATTTACCTACCTCGCCCAAATTCAATGATATAAACAAAAAAAATTTGGTGTGACACTGCAATTTACTTTACTTTGCGTGCCAATATCAGTACCTACATGATCAATATGCACGACACAATTAATAATGATCAACGAAAGCATAATGAGCAAATAGGGTTTAAATCTAAAACCGTACACCTTCATACAGACACAGTCACACAATCAATTCATGTGCAATGTTTTGCTTAATCTATCCGACCGTGATCACATCATACTCCTACAAAGAACCGACAAGACAAAAAACGAAACAATATATTTGCCTCCAAGTAAAGTTGACATATAATGGTCTATATTTTTCCTCCGCTCCTAATTTCAGTATAAAAGAAGGAAAATGAAGAAACCACCCTTAGTGAGATCGCGACAGCGATCTTGAACACAAGGCAGGGTATACGTCGTTTTTTATTATGGCTCCGCCCATTTTCGTCTCTTTATGCTTGTTTTTGCAATTTAAGAGATTGTAAAACACATTTTAAGAGACCCGCGCAGTAGAATGGCCAACTGTTTTGGTACGCACTATACCATCATCTCTAATTGTCTTTGATTAGTTGAGTTAGACCTGTGTTTATTTTTTTTATAAAATTATCGAAATTAAACTTGAACAAAAAATACTTGCATAAAGACAAAATTCTTCTTCTTTTCTAAAGCTAAAGTTTCTTTTTATTTGAGCCACAACAAACCAATGCAACTCTTATTTCACTTTTTTTTTGATTTAAATTCTTTTTATTTGAGCCAGAACAAACATGCAACTCTTATTTCACTTTTTTTGATTTAAAATACAAACTTAAAAGCAACCGACTACTTATCCACATACAAATTGCTTAGATTTTTGAATTTCCACCAGCATACTTGCGAAGGAAATATTCCGGAGGGAATTTCGCGAAATTCCGGGGGGAATTTTTGTCTACGATACCAATTTATTCCGGAGGGAATTTTTTCCCTTTTTTCGAAGTTCATGCCGATACCTATTTTTGAAAAATGGGGAATATTCCGGAGGGAATTTTGTTCACGATAGCCCTGATTCAATGCTTATTCCCAATAGACTAACCTTAAG
Organism: Portevinia maculata; assembly: GCA_949715645.1. Lineage (NCBI taxonomy): Eukaryota > Metazoa > Arthropoda > Insecta > Diptera > Syrphidae > Portevinia > Portevinia maculata. The sequence continues at coordinate 105,423,842 of OX454525.1, forward strand.
ATGAGAGACGCTGGTAAATCTTGGAACATTATATATGAACCGTATGCAATCATTAAATGCAACGTTCAACCTACGTTTACATTCATAGTCCATGCATGGATAAACATTGCAATTGTAGGTAAAAAAAGGTAAGATTAAACTTTTGACCAAACGTTTCTTCATTTCAGGTGACAGTAGGTTTGAGGAACATCGTAAGGTGCCCAAGCCAGAGTAAATTCTCCTAATTGTTCCAGCGACGGCATCACAATAACTCATGGCAGAGTTAATACTGAACCCTAAATATTTCACATTATTAGCATACGATATAATTTTGCCGTCAAGGACAATACTGGGGAAAACATTAGGGTTAACTGAGGCTCTAGATCAAATCATAGCAACTGTTTTTGATGGGTTAAGTAAAAGTTTATTGACTGGAGCCCAGAAAAGTATCCTCGATAAGTCTTCGTTAACACCCGCCACACAATCATCCATGAAGTCCTTAGGCTGTGAAACATATAGCAGGACATCATCTACAATGGGCAATGATTTCTGGAAGGTCATTAATAAAAAGGGAGAATAATAATGGACTCAAAACTGATCCCTGTGGAACCTCTGAATTAAGCAATGAGGGAAGTGAGGTACCACTTTCAGTTTCAACCGCTTGCACTCTATAAGTAAGGTACATTCCCAGCATTTTAACCGCGGTAGTTGAAAAATAAAATTTATTCTTAAGTTTATCAAGCAAAATCGAGTGATCTATACAATCGAATGCCTGAGAAAAGTCTAAAAGAACCATTAAACCAAGTTTATCAGAATCTAGAGCAAAACGTAAATCCGTTGTAACTTTTAACACAGCAGACTCACAGCTATGCTAATTTCTAAAACCAGACTGCCATTTAGTAATCAAATTACTCAAGTTTAGATAACATATTGAATTTGTTTAGCGACTATTTTTCCAAACACTTTAGCCATAAATCACAAGAGGCTTATAGGCCTGTAGTCTGAGGGACAAGACGGATTTGTCTTTTTTGGTACTCGTATTACCCTAGCTCTTCTTCACAACTCAGGAAACTGACTGCTAAAAATACAAGAATGAAAAATATGGACCATATATTTAAGCACAATTGGAAGAATTATTTTTAACAATTTAGGAGAAATATCGTCAGAGCCGGAAGCGTTAGATTTAATCGAGCCAATAGCTGCCAAAACCTCAGTAGCCCCAACACACTCAAATGAAAAAGATTGTCTAAATTTCTCCATAACTCTTTCGAGCTAAGGGTAGGATCAAGTTTTTGGAGTATATATACATCTTACTACAAATTGGCTATAGAAAAAAGAAATTATGTGTCAGTGTTTTATTGGTTTTTTATGTTTTTTTTGACAAAATTAATGAAAATACAATTACATTCTGCACTTCTAAGTTCATAGGTAAAATATCTGTTGGTGAATACCGGCCTTAAGGTAAAAGTTAAAAGTTTCTAATAAAAATTATTCCGTTTCCTTACTTGATCATGAGGTTCCCAACATTGACCGCCCAGTCATTTTTGAGGTAGCTTAAAACGTTAGAGTTTTTTAAATGTTGGAGACCAGCTAAAATTATTGGGTTTCCAATATTGACCAACCGCTGTTTCTGCTGCATTTGAAGAGATTATAACGATTTGATCTTAAAGCCGTCAATACTGCTTATTTTGTTGATGAATTACAATACCACGAAAACGAATTCTGTGATTACATAGCTGTGATTCAACAAATACCGTCGAAACTTGCCTTTGTCGTTAATTATTCTTCTTTCTATCCTTATCACAGCGCGGCTCCCCAAAAACCTGTGAAAACTCTTCAAAATACACTCGCTACGTTCAAGCTCTGATTCGATTTTCTTGAAAAGTATAACACATACAACTAAAAAAGTGGTGCCTACAGAAAGTACTTTTCATGTCAATTAAAATGATTTTAAATTTATTCTTAAGTACCGTTAACTCACATTATAATCAAGCAAGAAACACAATGCTAACGATTTGCTTTGTTTTGTCTAGATTTCACGATTACCGTTCTTTTTTTCTACAATGAGGTTAGTCAGTGTCTGTTATAATTTTTATAGATTTAGTCCAACGTTTGCTCAGCCGCGTGTATTTTTGCGTTTTTTTACGTTGTTAATAATGGATACGACACCTCAGGAAGCAGTACATGCTGTAGCACTACTTCAAGCAGGTGTTGCGCAATGTGAGGTCGCTCGAAGACTTCAAATTAGCAGATCTTCGGTGCAACTAGTTTACAGAAGATACCTAGAGACTGGGGCATTCGATCGACGTCCAAGTACGGGCAGTCTTAGTGCTATATCAGCAGCAGACGATCGGTTTATTAAACTTACTGTTCTGCGAAATCGCCGCCTAAATGCAGTTCAAGTCTGCGGGACGAACACCAAATGTTCATAAGTTCAGATACCGTCAGAAGGAGACTTTTTGAACAGAACTTGACTCCAAAAAGAACTGCAACCGTCGAGCACGCATTGAATTTGCTCGAGAGCATAGGGATTGGACGTTGGAGCAGTGGGGTAATGTACTCTTTACTGATGAGTCCAGGGTGAGTCTACATGTAAGTGATCGACGTCAGAGAGTATATCGTAGCGTTGGTGACCGATATTCTCAATGTTGCATCGAGAAAACTGTTGCTTATGGAGGAGGATCTGTAATGGTCTGGGCGGCATCTCCTTAACCGCATATACAGCTTTAGTTTTCATCGAACCAATGGGCCGTACACGTGGATTGATTTCTCATCGCTACATTTCTGAAATCCTCGCAGACCATGTGTTACCTTTCGCAGGATATATCGGGCAGGATATGCTGTTAATATGCAAGATAACGCACGGCCTCATGCTGCATATGTGGTGACCCAATCAGGGCTATCGGTAATTTCGGGGGAAAAAAATTCCCACCGAACATTTTTTGTTCCTTGGAAATTATTCCTAGTATCGTGAATCTCCATCGAAATTTATTTCCCCCGGAATTTTCGAAGTTATGTTCGAAGGCGTTGACAGTTGTCAATCGCCATTAATTCAATTATAATTTAAGCTCATATTTGAGAAGATTTTGGTTAATGTCCTATGTTTTTCAATAGAAAATTGTGTTAATGTTATTAATTATTTTATTATACTCGCGTTCGATTTAGTGAAGTGACATAAATAAGTGACATTGGAGGTCTTACGCTGTTCAATTCCTTCCTTGGAAGCTTTTAAAATTAATTCTTTGCTCCTATTCGTAGTGAGGCCATTGGCGATTGAAGAACCTAATGATTGAGTTAAAAAATGTTTTAATGAAGCTTCATTAGACATTAAATTATTATCGTCGCGGCTTCCATCACAAAAATGTACCATCATCTCCAATTGTCTTTGATTATTTGAGTTAGACCTATATGTTTATTTTTATATAAAATTATCGAAATAAAACTTGAAGAAACATAAAGACAAAATTCTTCCTCTTTTCTAAAGCTAAAGTTTCTTTTTATTTGAGCCACAACAAACCAATGCAACTCATTTCACTTTTTTTGATTTAAAATACAAACTTAAAAGCAACCGACTACTTATCCACATACAAAATGCTTAGATTTTTGAATTTCGACCAGCATACTTGCGAAGGAAATATTCCGGAGGGAATTTCGCGAAATTTCGGGGGGAATTTTTGTTTACGGTACCAATTTATTCCGGAGGGAATTTTTTCCCTTTTTTCGAAATTCATGCCGATACCTATTTTTGAAAAATGGGAAATATTCCGGAGGGAATTTTGTTCACGATAGCCCTGAGTATCTACGGGACGGCGGCATTCGTACGATGGACTAGCCAGCTCTAAGCCCGGACTTGAATCCGATAGAACATTTATGGGATGAAACGTCGGGTTCGAGCCCGGATACCTGCTCCAACAAGGCTTCCAAAGCTGCGAATCGAATTTGAAGAGGAGTGGAATGCTATTCCTCAAGATTTCATCGTCAGGCTCCTGAGGTCGTTGAATGCAAGGATGCTGGCAGTTATCCAAGCAAGAGGAGGCAATACCAGATATTCACGAACAATTTTTTTAAAATTTTTTCTTTGTTATTGGATTACCTTTTTTTTCATTTTATGATTTATAATTAACACAACTGGAAAACGACTCTTTCTTGTATAACCTTTAATAAACACTGAATTAATTGAATAATCCCAATGAGTTTCCATTCATTTTATTCAACATATGTATATCGCACTTTCTGTTGGTACGAGTACTACTTTTTTAGTTGTATGTTTTATACTTTAAAAGAAAATGGAATCAGAGTTTGAATGTAGCGTGTGGCCCGCTTTATTTGCTGTCTAGTGCAGTAAAAGTCTTGAAATAGTTTAAAATTAAATTCAAATTTTGTCATCGGATTATTGGATTTCATATTTTACATATTTATATTTATAAATATTCAATAATAAGGTTCATTAAATTGCATTATATTAATTTTAAAACTGAATCCCGAAATAATTATTTATTGATTAAGAATTATTTATCTAATTATTACTTATTTAAATCAAATTATTAAATTGTAAATCTATCTACAACTAGGTACTATAATCACCTAGGCATATGCAAACTGCCTTATATTATAAATGAATAAAAACGTTGTCACAAACTTATACGCCAAATACATTAATTTTGACATCGTACATTCGTTTCAAATTGTACCGTATTCAATATTCGCGCTCATCGAAATAGTATATTATACTTGTACCTATATACATATTTTATTTATAAATAACATACATGAATGCCATTTTTTTGTGCTAAGTTCATAGAAATTATTAACAAGTGTTCGAGGTGTGTGAGTATAATTTCCGCAAAAGCGATTTATTCGTTTTTCCTACAACTTTCTATAAAAAAATAGTTTGTCCATGCAAATAAAAAATAATAATAATGAAATAAAATTTATAACACACAATTGTTTTAAATCGAACAATTACTATAAATTATTATCAATTTTAAAGCACCAGTTTCATATCATATTTATTTTTTTATTTACTTGCACTTTGTGCATTTTAAATTAATAGTTGATAAAAAAGCAAACAAATATTTTTTTTAGTTTGAGCTTCTTTGATCTTCGGATTATTTACAAAACTTGTAAGAAAATTCGATAAGACTACTGTTGAGACGTAGCAAAGCACAAGTTATGTGAAACTTATCTTAGACGCTGTTATGTTTTATTTGACCTTAAACTATTATTTATTGTTTACAACTGTGTTCATATTTTTTCGTTTCGAAAAGGCAACTGTTTTGAAGGATCATGTGGTTCATCCTGCATTTTTTTTTCATTTTCATTTTTAACGAAGCGAACTCATGAATACAATTTTTTAATTGAATTGATTTTTCTATCTCTTGTTAATGGAGTCCAGAAATTGACATTCTGGAGCTCCCTAAATCCTAGGACGACTTCATCAGCAAGATCGGCCAGTACAATAAGACAAAAACGAAAAACAAAATCGGGAACACGGCGCGTGACACTTTATCGATCTCGCGCCACATAATTCTTTCCACTCCGGTGTCGATGTCAGTCCATGCGACAGACAGTAAACTCTGGCGGCGAGCAGGCTTTGGCGGCCCCCCATTTCCCTGCAGGGATGTCTATAAAAAATATATACGTCTATGATTTAAAAGAACAGCATGTAAATAGAAGTTGTATGATCAGTAAATTATTGGGCGGTAAAATATGAACAGTAAAATAAATAAATAGGCAGTTATACGTGTTATTGTAGCATTTGCGTGTCAATGTAGATTGACGCGTTTCATTAACGAAGTGCGTGGTACGCTGTATGGAACTGAGCGATTTAATAACTATGTGTAAATTCAGAAACGTTAGGAACTTGTTCAGTGATACGACATCATAGTTCATTCGCGATACTGATGCAATCGCATATCGCATTTTTCTTCGGAGTGTTAAAACGAGAAACACATATTTTGTTAAACATGTTTATTTTCTTTTATCCCCACAGTTATCCTTACCTTGGCGAATCAATAACGCATCAAGCTTATTCGCAATGTTTTTCTTTTGTTTTCCCTTGCGAATCGGTTTATTCAATTTTGCAATAATAAACAGTTGACGTTGAAAGTGATTCCAATAGTTGGCAATAATGAACATTTAAGAAAGCATTATGACATGAGCATCATGATGCTAGTGATGCGTTACTATGATGTATTCGTTTCAATTTGTTAACTGCGAAAAGCAACCCATTTTTGTCAAATTTGCAAAGCTCAAAACCACAAGTTGTACAGGAATACTAAAACAATTACATTTTTTCCAAAATTAATTGTCTGGTATAAAATGTTGTATTATTATAGTGTCAATATCAGTAGCCTACATTAACAACATATTCAATAATTTTACGGCCCAACGTACAAGTACTGCACTGAATTAGTTTTGCTCGGTGAATACTGCTCAAAAATGTAAACCACATATTTGATTTAATCTAAAGGTAAATAAAAGTTGGACAAAAGTAGTACCTGTCCCGGAGTAGTTGGAGTTTGCGTTGCCTTTCGTGACCTAACTGCACCGCCCTCCCAATTCGCAACACTTGCACATTGTCCTTTTTCCATTGCGCTTATTCGCTAAGAAGATTTGATAAAAAAAAAACAAATTATGTCGAATTTTGACAAATTATTAATATAAAATGTAAGAAAAATTAAACATTTACGGCATCACCCACTTTCGAGAAAATTATAAGTAGCTTTTCTAAAGCTATTTAATTATATATACAAAAACCATATTCCATATTCCTTTCCCCCAAAGTTGGGTTGAGAGTCTGTCTAATTTGTTACTTTTTTTTTAAACAATATTACAAGATATTTAATGTTTGGGTCAAAACTTTTTCGATAAAAGGTTTTTTTTTTTTAAATGGTAAGCGTGTAAGCGGGCAGATTTGAAGAAGCTTTAGACCTAAACATTTCGGAACCATAGAGAGTGCGTATCCGTTTTTCAGTTTTTTAATGCAAGTTGAAGGGTCTCAACATTGGTGACATACACGGACATGGGTCGACATAACTTTCAAGGCCGATCACAAACAGAGTTGCTGCTAAACGACTTAAGTCATTATTGGCCGTCTTTAACTTTGCGTTGTGACTAAGGGACGACTTTTAAATTAGAAAATCTCTTTATTTATAAAAATCAATTGCCGTGCGTTAAGAGCCCAAAGAAAAAGAGTCAGGTGAGAAATGAGCCGTGTTTCTTTGTACGCGGATATAGGCATGGCATTAAAAAACGACCATCGCCGCTTAAGAATTCATCAAAAAAAAAACTTGGCAGCACACAAGCACCTATGACGTTTATTAGTGACACAGCTGTAAGTTGAGTTAAGAAATTTGTATTGAAAATCATGAAATTCAAAAATATTAATTTCCGATAGTTGAAATTAATGCCAAACATATTCTAAAATTATAAAAAAACAGTTTTACATTGACAGATTTAATAAATTTTGAAAAAAAAATATGTAATAATAAAATCCCGAACAAAATATTCGGCGGGATGTCAAACTTTGACATTTCCTGAAAAATTCATCGCAACGATTCATCTATCCTTATATCCGCGTGCAAAGAAACACGGCTATGAACAATTGTACTGCACATACTGGTATCTTATGTAGGTAGTTGAATCAGTGGCTTTCAGGTAATTATAGGTTAGCCAAAAGGCATGTTCAATGCGGCCAATGTGCTTTCGGCTGACAAAGTAAGCGACGGATTTTATTTGACGGTTCCTTCCCTTAAGTGCTTCGATGCTGACGAATGCGTCGAAGCAACGGATGCAACGGATTCTATGGGCTGTGCCCTTTAGTTTCGCAAAAAGTCGACAGCGGGTCGACCGATTTGGATGTTTTTTTTATTCGTCTCAATACTGGGGTGGTTTAGAAAAATTAGAAAATGCGGATAAACCCAAAGGGAAAGCCTGAAAATCGATTTTTCGGTTTTTATGGGAATCTTATACATACAAATTAAGGTTTGTGTGCTCGTCTTATTTGCATTCACGCATCGTTAATCCGATTGAGTTCAAAATTTGAAGAGCTATTTTGGCACTTGGGTAAAAGTTTCTGACATAGTACATGTAACATGGGCTAAACTGTGCTTCGAAAAAGGTCGAATACCCTTAACCCGCCAGGGGGCCACCCAAACACTGTTTGATTCGAAAAAGTAAGCTGACATAGGCGTCTGCCAGACAAGTAGCACTTAGCCTTAGCGGAGTTCCGGAGTTGCGTTAGCGGCCTGAACAATCCGGAGAAAAGGATAAAATTCCAAACCAATTGACCTCGGATTTTAAGGCAATTTTCGGTATTGGGCCGAGAGTGTTTCTTTGAAGTTTGGTCAAAATTGGTTAAGGTGTTTGGCTTGCAGTTTTGTTTTTTACTACAAGGTGGCGCAAAAGTAATCCTCCTATCAGAAAAATGCTATAAATTTTGCGATTGGCCCCTAATGTCAGTTCTGTTTTGATATTTGTGTAGTAAACACATGCGAAATACACGTTAATAAACAATGTTACGCTACACTGCTCCAGAACGCGGAATATTGGTGACTATTTATTTGAGCAATAATTTAAATTACAGCCAAAAAACATCGGAAGGTTATTTTTGCGCCACCTTGTATAACAACGTAATTTTTTTGTAAGTTTTAAATGAGCAAAAACAAGGTACGGAATTCCGTAAGCTGATAACTAATAATCGCTTTTGTGATAGCCGCTATTCATAATCAATCATCGATTACACTCTGTAAAAATATTAGTCAGAACTCGGCAACTCTAGTTGTTATATCTTTATCAACGCTCTCATTTCCAGTCAATGTGTTTTACTAATAATCACAATTAGTTATTTCTAAAAAGAAAAACTACGCACTTTAAACAAATCCTGTACCAATAAAGAATTAAGTGCTAAGGAAAGTCCCAACTCAAAGTATTAAATTTAATGCACGGAAAGTCATGTTTAAGTCTTCTACTATCCTCTCAAAAATAGATATTTCAAAGGAAGTGTTGCCCATTGTACGAAACGACGGCATCTGAAAAGCGAATTGTAGTACTTAAATGGCGCTTTTCATTGACACAGCTAAATTTTTAACTGATCCTGAGTATCTTCCGGCTATCAATTGTATGTTAAATACCCTTCAGAATTAATGAATTTTCGTTTTCAAGCTACGTGAACAAGTTTAACTTTTAAGCCAAGAGTCTACTAGTCTGAAAGGTTTGATTTCGATATAACATTAGTTTCGCAATTGAGAGCCAAACGAATCATCAAATGCTCACTAATGCTGCTAAAAGTGCGTTCCCTTACTTTACTAACAGTGAATCGTGCTCTAGATCTATCGAAAATTGCCCAATGGAAATCGGCATAAGAAATTTACTTAAAATGGCAAAGAAATTATTTAAAAACAAACGGCAACACTTTGAAGAAAAATCTGCCTAAACTGTGATAAAAAGATCCCTCCTCCGCTTCTCATATACGAAATTTTGTCTCTACAAGAATCCGTTATGCCAAAATTATCGTACTCTCTCCGCTATAGGACTTTGGCTCGTTTGACTTAAATACTTTGAAAGTTGAGATAAAAATGCCTTTAAAATCAATTAACAAGTCAAGTAGTATCAAAAATAATTGCTTTATTTCACATGGCATAGACTGTCGCAATACATCGCTTTACATGAGTTTATCAAAGGTCTGAAGTCTGACCTAATTGCTGTTGCTACCTTATTAAGAAACACACAACTTGTCATTATATTCGAACTCACTACTTTTTATGGGCGCAGTCGGGCGCACTGGCTTACTGGTTAGCATGTTGGACTACTAATCGAAAGGTCCCGGTTTAAATCCGGTCGGGGCAAAATAACATCTAGAATTATTTTTCCACTGCCCCACCTGAACGTCTGACAAACTTCTTCTCAAATTTGCCGTTCGGATTCGGCTTAAAATTGTAGGTCCCTTCCACTTCGCACAAGCAAGCGGTTGGCGAGGCAAGGTTTAGACCCTGTATGGGCCGTTAATGCCTAATATTTGTTTTATTTTACTTTTTATGGATGATTCCTTAGGCGGTTTTTGCCAAGGAGCTCTCTTTTTATATTAGGTTTTTTTTAAAATTATCATTCAATTTTTTTTCTTGGTCGAATTACTTACTCACTAAATTCAAAATTACTATTTATAGTACCCTATTCTTAGGGTATATTAATTTGGACTCATACTTTGTAACATACTTTAATATTGCCCGTAGTTCTTTTTTTAAATTGGATCTTAAGTTAAAATTTGAAACATATACTCTCTAGGGCCCTAAATTAACATTAAGAATTCTTAAAATATGCTCACAATCTCAACTAAAAACAAATTTATCGAAAAAATCGAATTTTGAGCGAGAAAGCTGAAATTTTTAATATATGTACCTACCTACTGTTAAAATTTTTAAAATCCACCTACTGACACGCCACAATTTAACATTTTTTTTATCGAAAAGTCAAAGTTCAAGCTTCCTTTATTCTGCCATGCCCACTTTTTAATGGCGTTTTTATACAAAAACTTTGTTTTTTCAATAAAATCCTTTAAATGTTGTCTTACAAAATACGAGTATGTAGATCATTCTTAACTATTCTCCAACAGTTCGACCAAGCGGACATTTGATTTGTTGGACTTATTTAAAGAATTATGTAGGTTAATTGAGAGCGACGAGTTTGATACGAAATTTGAATTAACCATTTTTCGATTAGTTGATTTGTATCCTTAGTAACCTCAATGTAAAATTTTTCCATAGTTTTGATCTGTCAGTAAGTGAGTGGGTAGTAATTTTTGTTACTTTGAAGCCCTTATATCTCAGATACCTACGACTTTTGTTAAGCATTTAAAAGTTTGGTGATTTGTCTGTTTTTGCCAGTTTTCCTGAAAAATTGATGTTTCTAGAAGCTAGGGTTCAATGGACTTAGTTGGTTTCTGTAAAAAAGGGCGGAGTGCCAAATTGCTAGAGAACTTACATGGATACAAGAGCGTCCCTTGATTTGTAAGGAGTAGCCAAGGCACACAAATAACAGTAATAAAACAGTAATAGGGTATCCAACAGTTCGCCCAAGCGGCCTGTAGCCTTTCCGTATGTTTTCTTTTGTGGTGTGGTGAGATTGACTTCTGCAATGGATTTAGAAATAGAGACAACTTGCAGAGCTGCAGCGGCTGCAGCAATTGCATGTGTTCTCGCAAATCCAACCGTGTTCTCGCAAACATGTAGACATGGCGCAGCGTTTTTGGCGACATCGCATCCCAACGAGGCATGTCATTAACACGCATACCGTGAGTAGAGTCTTCCTGTTTTGCTTAAATGGAAGAAGAGAAGAGAGATTGTAACAGACAGATCCTTTATAAAATGAAAAAGAGCGTCGCAGATAAAATAGAGCCTTGCGGGAAAATTAGAAAGATAATCGGCCCTATCGAGGTATGCGTTCTGAACGGAATTTTCTCCGATTTGTACGAAATCGGAGAAATTTCATTCGAGGTATCCGTTCCGATACAACTTTCGGAAAAATTCTCCGATGACATATAGCGCACCTTGTCGCATTGCGTTGTACCGCGTTTAAAATTAAAAATAAAATAAAAAAATATAATTTTTGATTTTTTGTGGTCAACTGGAGCCGCATTTGCGATCACTTTGAAACTTTATTAGATTTATCACAAAGTATTTCACACTGTCACTAGCAGCTAATTCGCTGAATAAATGCGTTTGTATGCTTTATTTATTTTGTTCCGAAACAGATACCTCGATCGCAAGCTGAGTTCCGATTGGATTTGCCTTTCGTTTCGGAGTTTCTTCTGAAAGGATACCTCGATAGGGTTGAATGTCTAGCATTGAAGAGAATCATTTTTGTTGCCAAACTATGTGAACAACTATGTATTAAAGAGACTGTTTCCACTTTTCGGCTAGATAAGTCATTAAATCACGAGTGGACCTGCTGTTGCTTAAACCGAATTGGCGGCCATTAAGACGTTTTCGGGCTTCAAGATATTTATTAAGCTGATGGTTTATATGTTTTTCCATGACATTGGAAAGACGGGGCTTAATTGCAATTCATCAGTAGTAGGAGAGATAAGCTCTCTCGGACGGGATGGACAAATTCAGTTTCCCATCGTCTCGGAAAGAGCCCGAAGAATAGAATAGATAGAAAAGCTTACGCAGTGGTTTTTGTTGCGTGGAAGAATACTCTTTAGGACGAAAGATGAAATACCATCTGGACCAATGGATTCGTGAACGTGTAGGTCTTGCAAGTACTCCTGCCACTCTCCACGATTGCGAAAGTGCATTGGTCCCATGGATCATTCAAGCACTCAAGTATAGGGAGGTAAAGTATCTGGGAGCATTTAATTAACTGCAAAGCAGCGAAATTGACTTATTACTTGGAGCTTACGGCTGGAATGCAATTGTAAACGATTGTCGGGAGTTGTGAATCACCATAGACTTGGTAAAAATCGATGTGCATTAGATGTGCAAGTGCGCATGGATTAGATATGTTTGTGGCAAATCCACTGATGATCCCACATTACCTCATCTGGGTGAAACGCCATTGTTATAAGGTCACTTATGTTATCAAATACGATCCCGAATACTTATGTTTCTAACCAACGGAAAGAAGTTTTTATTACAGAATTGTGCTTCAGCAGTAGTGAATTAATTGCCTTCGGTTTTGACAATTTAGTTAAATAAAATCAAATTCCGGATCGGAAGATTGACCGTATTGTGGTCGAAGCTGGTAGGCAATGTCACAACGTACATACATGGCGAGACCGCGAAGGGGAAAGAATGCTGACCCTCAAAGACCATTCATATGACAGCGACGAATAACCCGCGACTGAACGAATATTCGCGAGCTTTGAAATTTCATTCACATGACACAATTTTTTGGTCGCAGTTGCCCGCAGGTTGCAGTTGCAAAACTATGTACAAGAAAACCCGCAATGACATTCTGGATTTTGAAGTAAGGCTTGAAAGATTTTGTTGGTAAGTACACCGCGACCAAATGTTGCGGAATGTAAATAAATTCTGACAATTCGCGGCACGGGTGCTTAATTTTTGGCGGCAAAAAGTTTGGGACTCAACACTTTGTTACTTAAACTGTACTTAACCCGTTTTTTTTTCACTGTATATTTACGAATCATTCATCCCTTTCTTGAAAAAATATTGTCTGCTAGATTTTTTTTGTAAATTCATTAAAAGTGAGCTTGTTCGCAGTTTATCTATTTTTATGTTCGCGCAAGTTGCGCTCATTATAAAAGTCTTTCAGTTATACAAGGTGGCGCAAAAGTAATCCTCCTATCAGAAAATGCTATAAATTTGGCGATTGGCCCCTAATGTCAGTTCTGTTTTGACATTTGTGTAGTAAACACATGCGAAATACACGTTAATAAACAATGTTACGCTACACTGCTCCAGAACGCGGAATATTGGTGACTATTTATTTGAGCAATAATTTAAATTACAGCCAAAAAACATCGGAAGGTTATTTTTGCGCCACCTTGTACATAGGTAGACGGAACTGCGGTAAATCGGAGCCAAACAACCTAACCTGATTTTCATTCCTCGCGAAAACAGCTCTGGATTGTTATGAAACACATGAGCGTACAGTTAGAACAATTCGATAAACCGAATGTTGTTCAGATCCACTTGAAAATTCCTACACATTCAGAATACAAACATAAAAAAAACTCCGACGCTACTTGAACGAAACCGTGAAATAAAGATCAGCGGAAGTTTTCAAAATAAATTACCGTATGGATACCACCTGTACTATGTACTATTTGTTAATAAAAGTGATCCTATTATCAATCAGATATGGTGGTTGAGATCATAAGCGGCAAGCCGGTTTCCACAATCACGTCAAATCCATTCACACTTTTCTATCTATATACCGAGTCTACATAGTTACAGCACATTAACACAAGTGAGCGTTTTCCATTTTCACGCATCTTCTGCTCGAAGACTACCAGTGGAAATGTTTTTAAGCCCTGGGTCAAGCTCTCATTATATCCGGAATATCCGGAAGTACAATTATATTTATTCAACTACATATATATTTTTCGCAGAATGTATGTGTACGCATTGGATGGTGCATTAGTACTCACTTTCTTGAACAAAATCGTAATAAGCTTCAAAAACATAGGTGTAAAACGCGTTCACAGTGTACTTACCATTGGAAGAATTTTAGGCACTTTATTGATCTGATATTGATATTGAACTTCTAAAACCTTAACAACAACAAATTCAGCCAACGCGGCGAAAACGGAAACCATGCATCCTGCCATCCAAAGATCTAAAGCCTAAAACATAAAGAAGTTACAATTTGTATAACAATTAAATGGTATTACAAGTATAACTAAAATTGGTTAAAAGTTAAGTTTACCCTGCAAATCTCGACTCACCTTAACATAGGCAACAGGTGGTATATCCGCTCTTAGCCCGGTAAACATTGTTACCAAGGTCAACATACAGGTTACTAGCAGTGTAACCCTTCCCGGTATTGCATCTAATCCTAGCCAAAAACTAAACCACGACAACATAACAACCAATGAAGATGGAGCGAAGGTCTGTATTAAGTGGTGGCCAATTTGTCTTTCGAATCGAAAATACACTGTCAAACGAGAGAAGTTGCCAACTTTTTCAGGCATATAACCGTCGCTTTCTTCCAATTCCAAAGGCTGACCTAAATTGTATTGCAAGAGTTTTAGTTCCGGATTCAGTGTAACACCAGAGTCTGACCAACGGAGTTTAACTTTTTTGTTGCTGTAGGAAACTGCGAAGAAATGTTTTTTTGTTTGTTAAAATCATAGCTTCAAAATGACTGTAAAGATGTGTCGAATGGTCGTTGTTGTTGGTCCAATTTCCACATTTGTGGAACAAGGACATTCAACAACTGCAACAATGCACGATTCCGTTCAAGGTCTGAGATTAAAAGCTGAAACTTACAGCTCTCTATGTAGATGGGACAAACTTGTATATCCATCGGGTAAAGCTGAAATTCCATCTGACACGCGATAATTGCATGCATTCTAGCGGCATAGCGTATTGTTTTGTTTTTGTAGAGAGTGACAGATGTAAATTTGTGAGTTAAAGTGGCAATTTCTGAAAGAAAATAATTAAACAAAATAAAAAAAGAGATAAATGCCGAACATATCAACGGTTTTAGTGGTTAACAAAAAACAACTAGGGTGCAAAGTGGACCGAAAAGGATTTTAGTCCTATGCAGTGTTGGCGGAAAAATTGGTTTAATCCTTAAAGCTTTTGTGTTCCTTCAGCGGGGCATCCAGTCATACAAGCAAAACATGCAATCTGTACGTCACTCCAATTTGATGGTGTGCACATGCCAATCTGTCACGCCAATTTGCCACCCACATATGTGACAGCACATGTAAGCAACTCATTATAATTTGAAATGTTATTCTGCTGAAGATACTAGTATTGTGCTCATGTGGCACAAAATACATAAAATGTGTGTCTTACAGCATGTTGGAATTCTGAAAATTTGATTTTCTGTCAGACATGCATTTACAAACTGTAATACGCAACTATCCTCTAGCGAATCTTCGTGATACACAGATCGCATGACAAGCTTGTATGACTGTGGATGCACCGCATTAGAGAATTATCAAGCTTAGTATTGCGCTGCTTTGTGAAATTTTGGGCGCTAATGTATCTCAAGTAGAGACATACCGCGCTCTTAAGAATGCAAATATTTACGCAGTTTCTGCAGTCACCCTGCAGCTGTCCGTAGGCAGTGCGTCGTAGTGTGCACATTTATCATAGTGTCTTTTTTTTAACTGAGTGCAGAAATTGCGTATTCACTCCAATTTTTGAAAACACGAATAGTATTAGTGAGTTAGTAAGTGCTTTAAGCATTCCACTTTTGGTTAACAAACGAAACAAGTGTAAGTAGGTGTTTTTCAAAAACGAATAACTAATTTTTAAATGATTCTATATAAGTACATACTTGTGATACTTCATCGGTCAAAGCTGACCGTATATCGCTGCTGCTGTTTCTCTGTTTATTAGTTTTTAATCGTACGATTGACAGCTTCAATGGGTAGAACATTTGTTAATGTTTTACTTGTTCCTTAACCGTATAAATTTACAAAGCAAGTTTGAGTTTATACAGGGTGTCGGATGAAACTGCCAATAAAACGATACCACAGCAACTGACAATGAAATTGAAATCTGGTCCGCAATTCCAACTGACTTTTTTAGCTGAATTTGTAGGGAAAAAACCACATATCTTCTGATAGGTATTGTATGTGCAGATTCGTTAATACGAGTACAGCTGTTTTCAGTAAGAAAACTTTTGTTTCTTATGATTTTTTCAAGGAAAGAAAGTAATTAACAAAACTACACTCGACAGCAAATAAACCGGGCCTACCGCTACGTTCAAACCCTGATTCAATTTTCTTTTAAAGTACAAACATACAACTAAAAAAGTAATACCAATAGAAAGTGCGTTATATGTTGAATAAAATGAATGGGAACTCATTGGGATTATTCAATTAATTCAGTGTTTATTTAAGGTTATACAAAAAAGAGTCGTTTTCCATTTGTGTTAATTAATGTAATCATAAAATGAAAAAAAAAAAATGTAATCCAATAACAAAGAAAATATTTAAAAAAAAATGTTGGTCAATATCTGGTATTGCCTCCTCTTGCTTGGATAACTGCCAGTATCCTTGCATTCATCGACCTCACGAGCCTGGTGATGAAATCTTGAGGAATAGCATTCCATTCTCTTCAAGTGGGATTCGCAGCTTCGGAAGCCTTGTTGGAGCAGGTATCCGGGCTCGAACCCGACGTTTCAGTTCATCCCATAAATGTTCTATCGGATTCAAGTCCGGGCTTCGAGCTGGCGTTATCTTGCATTAACAGCATATCCTGCCCGATATATTCTGCAAAAGGTAACATATGGTCTGCGAGGATTTCAGAAATGTAGCGATGAGAAGTCAATCCACGTGTACGGCCAATTGGTTCGATGAAAACTAAAGCTGTATGTGCGGTTAAGGAGATTCCGCCCAGACCACAAGCAACAGTTTCTTCGATGCAACATTGAGAATATCTTTCACCAACGCGACGATATACTCTTTGACGTCGATCACTTACATGTAGACGCACCCTAGACTCATCAGTAAAGAGTACATTACCCCATTGCTCCAACGTCCAATCCTTATGCTCACGAGCAAATTCAAGGCATGCTCGATGGTGGGCTACAATTAATGCTGGGCCTGTTGCACCTCTCTTTGGAGCCAGGTTCTGTTCAAAAAGTATCCTTCTGACGGTATCTGAACTTATGAGCACTTGGTGTTCGTCCCGCAGACTTTTTTGGACTTGAACTGCATTTAGGCGGCGATTTCGCAGAACAGTATGAACAGTAAGTTTAACGAACCGATCATCTGCTGCTGATGTAGCCCTAGATTCGCTCGTACCTGGACGTCGACCGAAAGCCCCAGTCTCTAGGTATCTTCTGTAAACTCGTTGCACCGAAAATCTGCTCTGCGACCTCACATTGCGCAACGCCTGCTTGAAGTAGTGCTACAGCTTGAGCTGCTTCCTGAGGTGTCGTATCCATTATTAACAACGTAGGTTAGGTTAGGTTAGGTTTATGTGGCTGTCGGCAGAAGCCGACACACTTAGACCAATTTAGGTCCATTGTGATACCACGTATATTATGTACCTCAACTCTGTAGATGGGACTGGCCAACGACACGCGGTTGTTCTCAAACGGTCCCCCATCTACGTACTAACCGCGCCCAACGTCGTTTAATTACGGTGATCTGACGAGAACCGATTAACTCGACGTGGTATGGTCGTTGGTTATTAACAACGTAAAAAAAAACGCGCAAATACACGCGGCTGTGCAAACACTGGACTAAATCTAAAAAAAAAATATAACAGACCCTGACTAACCTCATTGTAGAAAAAAGAACGGTAATCGCGAAATGTAGACAAAACAAAGCAAATCGTTAGCATTGTGTTTCTTTTTTGATTGCAATGTGAGTTAACGGTACTTAAGAATAAATTTAAAATCATTTTAATTGGCATGAAAAGCACTTTCTGTAGGCACCAATTTTTTAGTTGTATGTGTTATACTTTTAAAGAAAATCGAATCAGAGCTTAAACGTAGCGGGTGGCCCGGTTTATTTTCTGTCTAGTGTAGTTCCTTGTTTTGGATTTTTAGACAAACTCTGTTTTCCCTGACCCACATTTTGAATTCCACACCACTTTAGATAACGGTACCTATGCCGACCTTTATTTTTGGTTTCTTTTTTTTAATGTGGTTCTGTGTTTTTTGCTTAACTATGGCTGTATAAGTGTGTGGTTGTAGTCATCATACTTCAACAGCTTAGTAAAAGTAAGATTTATTACATAGTTTTCTTTCTGTTCTTTTTATAGGTTTCTGTTCGATCTTTGCATTCTAAAAAGATTATTTTACCATTATCGTTGGCTATTTTCAAGTCTATATGGACTGCTTGCACATATTCGATAAATATATTTTTAAATCACCTTTATTGCAAATCGGAAGTGATCTGTTACTGCTATTTTGCTACTATGTATATTGTATTGTAATTTTGTTAATTTATTTTGCCAGTGATACCACTTTGCTTCAATCAAAGTAAATCAACTTCAATGTTATTAAATTTTTCAATATCTGCTCCCGATTTTGCAATATAAACAGATTCCTTATATCTACTTCGCTTTAAAACCAGCTACTTCAAGCCGCTTCAATTTTAATAGAATTAGGGATATTAAACCTACTTATCTTAAAAAATGGCATGACAAATGTTTTGCTCGGCTTTTGACTCCAGGACACATCAATGAAATCGGACTCCTTTCAAAAATTGTCCAAAACCGACTATAAAATTTAAAATGTACTCGAATTTACCTGCATTTGTTGAATATTGAAAAAAATCCTCTGTATTCAACCCTATTATTTCATTTAACTCATTCTGTAAACATCATTTACTTCGCACGTATGGACGTAATTTCATATATTCTGTCAATGGATTATTTGTCCGGGGGTCCCCGGCTCAAATCACGTCGGGGCATAGTAGCACACCACCTAAAGTTTGGCCCACCTCTTTCGAAAGTCTAACAAACATCCAAGAGTAGATATCAACTGTCAAGAGGAGATTGTGAAATTTGTCGCTTGGATTAGCCTTAACATTGTAGGACAGGTCTCATCTACTTTGAACACGCAAATGGTTGAAGAAGCTAGTTTTAAGGCGTTAATGCCTAGTTTTTTGTGCCTTTCCAGTGATGCAAAATTTGTTGGCGCTTGGCAGGGCTGATTGAGCAACAACTGTGCATTGTAACTTATTTGTAACTGGAAATATTATTTTGTTTTATTTAAATGTTATTTATCATTTTACAGATTTTTTTTTATGAATGTTGAGTATAAGTGTCTGATGTCTAGCTACTTAAAATTAAAAAAATTCAGCGTTTATTTGGAAAGTTTTAATGTTTTTATTTAAAGAAAGAGTGTAGACACGGAGGTTATGTATGGAACACAATATCCGATAAATCACCGCCTCGTTCCTGATGGCACATGTTGGTCCTTCTGACGAAATTTTTCATGACATTTTGTATTGTTTTTTTTTTCAAAGTTTAAATAGACGGTCTTAATGGACACTCTTCAACTCCTTACAAACATGCAGAACTTGTTATTCTAATTGCAGATTATATAAAAAGGTAGTTTTTAAATTCCAAATATAAACTCTAATTTTTTAATCTACTTCACTTTTCTGCAATCTACTTCACTTTTTACGCCAATTCTACTGCGATTTTTTTCTGAAGTGGTAACGCTGGCTGTAAGCAAGGTCAGTCGTCTGGTGCTGGTGTTTTCGTGGTGAGCAACATTAGCTTTGTGGTGGCTTTGAATTTTATTGTGAGGAACAGGTGGAGGGGCGAAGTATCTGCGTCTGTAGCGAAAATCTAGCTACGCTTAAGACCTTGTTCAAACCTTAACCACCACCGTAATAGTTCTCGGATACATGATCTCTCTGAATTCGGTTGGATGGCTAGATTCACTTAGTCTTGTCTGGGTAGAAAGACTTCTCAGGAACTGAACTGACGGTTGTTCTATCTGCATCCTCGGTCAGGGCTTCCATTGACGGCTGGGATTTTTTTCAGCACAACCGTAGATGGTATGATTCTCCATAGTACGGAGAGACTAACGAATACTTTCTGACGTCCGTAACTAATCTGCTGGCTTTTTGTTGTCTCTCAGTAGAAAAGACTGCATAAAAATTACTGGCGTTATTACAGGTCACTGCGCTTTTGCCAAACATCCAAAGGTGGTAGGGTTAAGTGACTCTACTAGCAGCGAGGCCTGTGGAGAGAGCGACGACACTGCAAAACATTACCTCTGTGATCGTACTGCCTTTGCTCGTATCATGGCAGGTATTTGGTGCGGAGCTGGCGAGGGCTGACAACCTATGCTCCTCATTATTGATGCGCCTACTTGAAATTTAATTAACACTTGTGTTTTGTGTAGACAATCTCACACCCGACAAAACACATCGGCGGGCCCACGGTGTCGGAGTATCTATTATTAGATGAGTAACTAAATTTGAATGAGTACCAACAGCGAAAACATAAAGCAACAAAAAGGCGTCATGGAAATGGTTTTGCGAATGGACTACAGTCTCAGATGTGGCTCCAGGACTGCAATAAATGTTCTTCAAAAAGGCTAACGTTTCTAGGTTCTCAATGAAAAATGACACAACTTGGGCCGAAATCAGTCAACAAATTATTGAGAACTTGAAACACACTTTCCGCGCTCAACTATCCCAAGGGACCCTGACAGGCGAAGGCACAGAGATCAAAAGTTACTATCTAGCCCCGCATATTCTGACGGTATTCTGCCGAATATGCTGCGAAAAGCACCGGAGAAAGCTTTAGCTAAGATTAGGGAAGTTCTTAGCCTAAGTCCAAAAATGGGGTATGTACCAACAGTTTGGAGAGAAGTCAATGTGACTTTCATTTCTGTGACAAAACAGCAAACCGTTTCAGACCAATCAGACCTTTCATCTTTTTTGCTCACAAATCTAGAGCAGCTAATAGAGGCTTATATTAAGAGCAAATGCAGTAACGACTTCTTAAGCAAGTCGCAACATGCATACATGAAAGGAAAATCGGTATAAACTGCTCTAAATTACGTAGTAGGGATATTAGAAAGAGTCTTCATTTTGGAAAATTCGCTCTAACGGTTTTCCTAGACTTAGGAGGAGCCCCTAGCAATGACTTAAGTAGAGCTACTAAAGACACCTTGAACAACGCCAATTACGAACAAGACATCATAAAGCGGTCTGCAGTGTGCTTGCCAGCAAGAACATAAACTGCTACATTGGGCAAAGTCAGAAGGTCAGTAACAAAAGGAACCCACCGAGTCATTTCATCACTCTTTTGTGTACTGGCTATTGACACTATCCTGAAGAAGTTTGGTTCAATGGGTATAAGTGTGACAGCATATGAAGGTGTGGAGTGCAGTGGAAGTACTTTAAAACTTTAAGTAAGCTCATGGATGTTGATTTGACGACGATCAGCAACTGGGCGAACAGCAACGAACTCAATGCTAATCCACCCAAAACGGAAATAGTTCTTTTTACTACAAAGCAAAATATACCCTCAGCCAAACTCCCAAACTGGGGAGAATAGAATTCTCTTTTTCGGCCAACGCGAAGTATCTTTGAGTAATGTTGGACCGAAAATAGAATTGAAATTCAATGTAAAGAAAAGAATAAAAAAAGGCTTATGACGCTCTGTTCACCTGCAAAAGAGCAATTGGTAAAACTTGGCGCTTGAAACCCAGAATGGTGCATTGGCGTGATGAGACCCATATTAACTTATAGCGCCCTAGTTTGGTGGATAGAGATTGGATTCCATCAAGCACCGCCTGATTAACAGATCAAGATTGCTGGCAACAGTGCCCTACCGGCTAATAATTTGGGTTATTGCAAGGGTTTCGGCAGACACTGCTCGATCATAGCAGAACTACTGCCAGGCCCCCAGTTTAGTCCTTGAAAATATTAACTTTAATACATTTATTGTACAAGTCTGCTTAGAATATGCAAATGACTTTTCTTTTCTTAATTTTCTCTAAACTAATTGGCTTATTATTTTGGGCTGGGTTGATGACAAAATTTAGTCATAAAGTTGATATAAATCCAAGATATGTAGTTTGTTTAAGTAGTTCTATATTACGTGAAGAAAAGGTTCGGGAAATTTAAGTTTGTGTATTTAATCACTTAATTGGCAACGGCATGCTTTGCCTATCATTTGATCGATTTCTGATGTTGTAGTTGTTTTTCTATAGACTTGTGTACTTCTGCAATTTGATTGAAATCATGATAATACAGCGTTCCCTTAATGCTTTGAATAAAACGTGCCATAAACTCGTCTATGTCCCATGCGATACCACAATGTTTACCTAAAATTTTTAAATAATTATCAGAAGTTGTAGTAATTTTCTTTTCGACATATCGATGTGTAGAACATCGTTTCTTTGTCGTCATATTCCTCTGCTAAATGCTTCGAAAACAAGTGTTACACTATGCTCCTAACAACCCAGCCGTCCGGCGTACTGTGTTAGACCATCAAAAGTATTTACGAAATTACTTTTGTTTTTTTTTTAATTTGTAAGTAAAGGGAAAAATATAAGCAGATGGGAGAGAGTGTACTCAAAATTCAATAAAATATGCATGAATACATAATTGAAGAGAGGCAGGAATGATCGTAGCAATCCAAACAGGGTTGACCGAACTGTCCTTTTTAGAAAAACTCCAAATGTTACGTCTGATACGTCGTTAATATAGTTGAATATAGTTACAAATTGTAGCAGACGTCAACTGTCAAATGACCTATCAGTTGTCACTAAAAGATTAAATTTTTTAAAAGTTTTTTTGTTAGGCCTAATTCGATTAAGCATTTTGGCTGGTCGAAAGCTCCATGACTGGGTTGAAGGTGCATATACTCCAGTTGAAATGTACAACGAAGGATTCGACTATTTATAAGGGCGATCCGTTCTATACATTAATTCTCAAAAATCTTGAACCTTGTTTATTAAAATTTTATTTCCTTTCTACGAAAGACAGACCCAACAAATTGTAGAAGAAAATTCATTGGATTACCTAAAATCTTTATATGAATCGTTATATCAACAAAAAATTTAAAATTGTTCAAAATAAATTATAAAATAAAAATTTGGAAAAGAAATCACTTGTCAAAAAACAACTCACATTAGGTATTTCCTACAATTTATCTTGTGTTTTTTTTTCTGCATTTTAAAGATGCGATGAAATAATTGGGTTGTTTGAAGCCATTTACAAAGCAGATAAAGAAAAAAATACTATACAGGTACATATATCCTTTAGTATGTTTCCACCCTAAGGTTCAAAACACACTGGTTCAGTGTTTTTTCTTTCATAGGCAAGAAATCATTCTTTATTTCAACACACACCAATCGAAACACAAGGTTAGACAAACAAATCTTTGATTTTCTGTTTCGTTTGGTATATGTTGAGAAAAACAAATCTAAACTTTTCCTATTCACAGCTGTTTGTTGCCGAAGTGCTCAAACGAAATAGCCAGTTACGCTTCAGCCCGAGATTCTAGAAAAAAATAACCATAATACGTGACATGCTAGGAATGCACATCAGTTTAACTTCAAGACAACACTGAATGTCAAGGAATCTTACCTTAAAGTAACATTAGAATGCATGCCAAGTGGGCAAATATTGACCACTTCTGGCAGTTCTCGCCGTCAAAATAGGGTCATGCTGTGTAATGGACATATCTCAAATGATCTCATGACCACACATGAGCATGCTGAATTTGACCGATAAAATTTACCAAATCGCAAGTAGAGTAATCGGACAATAAGTCCGAGTGCCAGCATAGTGACATAATGGCCGTATGCAATTTATTGAAATTGGGTGATGGCATTTGTGGGATTGTTGATAATTCGATTGCCATCGATTTGATTTCATATAATTTAAGTGTCTTTTTAATGCTATTTGTTTGTGTAAAATAGTGGCTTTGCCCTTTAATTATACCCTATTCTAAGGCTATATTAATTTTGACGCATAGTTTGTAACATACCTTAATATTGCCCGTAGACTCCTAAAAGTTACTATATTTATGATCAGCATCGATAGTAATGTCGATCTAGCCATGTCCGTCCGTCCGTCCTTCCGCCCGTCTGTCGGCAAATATTAGGCCTTTAAACGGGCCCTAGAGAGCTGAAATTTTAACCATAGTTAACCATAGGGTCCCGAAATAATTAAGTTTACGAATTTTTGAAATCCGCCCACAGACACGCCCACAAACTCAACAAAACAAAATTTTGGAAAAAATCGAATTTTGAGCTAGAAAGCTGAAATTTTTTATATATGATCTATGACTCCTAAAACTGCTCGGGATATAAAATTTTCAAAATCCGACCACTGACACGCCCACAAAAAAATAAAACAATTTTATTGAAAAACCAAAATTTGAGCTAGGGAGCTGAAATTTATAATATATACTCTCTAGAGGCCCTTTAAGCTCATGTGTAAATATTTTCAAAATCCGCCTACTGACACGCCCAGAATTTAAAAAAAAACTTTTTTGAAAATTCAAACTTTGAGCTAGGGAGCTGAAATTTATAATATATACTCTCTAGGGGCCCTTTATGATCATGCGTTAATTTTTTTTTAAATCCGCCTACTGACACGCCCACAATTAAATAAAACAATTTTATTGAAACATACAAGTTTGAGCTAGGGAGCGTTTTTTTCGATAAAATCCTTTAAATGTTGTATAATAAAATATGTAGAGCGTTCTTATCAATTCAACCATACTTAGACTTTTGTCACGCCCACTTATGAGGGATAGGAATAAGAATAGGGTATCCAACAGTTCGCCCAAGCGGACTGTAGCCCGTCCCTATGTTTGTTATTTGGTTTATGCAAATTTGTTTCTCTCGTCGTCTCTTGTGATATTTTGTTCGTGTAGTAACTTGTTTGTTGGCAATTTATTTTGTACGAATTGTTTTATTTTGGTGATATTCTTTTTATTCATTAATCGTATTGTTTACTGATTTCGCCTTGACGTACATGGTGTAACCACAATTTACGTTTGAAAATAAATGAAAAAATGCTTCGAATGACCAGCAATCAAATATGACCATTCTAGGTGGGAACATAAACAAGTAATATCCTTCATACAACTAGTGTATTTAAAAATCCTAGTTAACAAATGGTTTTGACCCCTATGTAACTATTCAAAAGGTTACTTTTTTGTCACTTGTCACGAATTATTTTTTTGACGCGGCAGCAATGATGTGGAATACTTTATCCAGCTCTATTTTTTGTGAGAATTTCACCCAACAAGTATTTTAAACCAACGGTGCTACTTCATCATTTTGCACGAACAAACTCTTGAAACAAAAATCAATGAGGACTGCCATACACCTACTCTATACCAAATACTAATGTTATTAAAGTAAAACTTCTGTATAGTGGAATCTGCTAATAAAAGAATCTTGCGAAACCTGGATAGTGGGCATTTCTATTTGCAAATTTAGATTTTCTTCATAAAAACACACTCTTACATATATAGCGGAATCGGGAAATGTCTGCGCAAAAAGTTATTTTCATTTGTTCGGCTTTGTTACCCTTATCCTCTCCGAGAATTTCGATTATTTCTTTACTATATATGCGTCTCATTCTGCAAGCGATAGCATTTAAAATTAGCTGCCTTACGGATTACGGTACCAGTGAAGATAAATCTACTTTGAGCAGGTGCTCTCCGCACACGACAACGAAATCTGTCTGATTTTTAAATGCAATATTTAATTGTACACATGTGTTTACAATATCCTACTTTAGTTGCAAAAATGCTTAATTGAAAATACGTACAACTTATTTTGTGTTCACTCTGCTGTGTCGCACCATAATAGGCATACCCAATAGAGTTGCACAAATCAGTTCCAACGGCGGAAAGGAGATGGAACGTTTCTTTTTTCCAACTACTTCCCCGAACCGTGTCTGCGGAACTATTAAGTTTTTGTATTTACTGGCATAGCCATGATTGGAACTTTGAAACAACTGGGTCCAGAACCAGTTAGCAAGATTAAATGACTTTACGGACTCCCGACCCGTGAATAGTCTCTGCCTGAGACACGGCAGCCTTCCCTCCTCTGAGATCCCGGCACGCTGCTTCCAGTTGTCAAGACTAAGCATTCTGGCATCCGCGTTGACTTGGTCTTTGAAACGGAGGTTCGGTCTTTCTTGCCTTCTCGAACCTGGAGCTGGGAGTCGAAGATCCTCATGGTTGGAGCTATTGTCCATTCGCTCAATATGGCCGATCCAATGTAGTCGACGTGATTTAGCTTTTTGGACTACATTCACATTTTGGTACAGCTCATAGAGTTCGCTGTTGTATCTTTTCCTGCATTCGCCCTCCTCGCACACAGGACCAAATATCCGATGGAGTATTTTTCTTTCAAAATAACCCTATATTAGCTCCCCAGCATTCGGCACTAGAGTTGCGCAAAATAGTTCCAAAGGCGGAACGAGCATGGGAGTTTCCTTTTGTCACCGGAACTAGTTCTTGGAACTATGTCCGCGGAACTATTAATTTTTGTATATAGTATCATTATCGTGGTAACTAGGACTATGGAAAGATTGTGCTCCAGAACTAATACGCGAAATTGTCCATAAGCAGGACTGGTAGGATTAAGCTTCAATAGAGCCTCCAATTTGTTCTTCGAGTGAGGAGTTTTGAACCCGTTTGTTTGGCCAAACCGAAGAAGCAGCGGTTTCCTAAGGTAATTCTCCGACGGATCTCCACTAAGGTGTCATTTGTGTTTACTCCAAGGTAGGTGAACTCCTTAACTACATCGAAGTTATTGCTATTAACAGTGACGTTTTGTCCTAGGCGGTAGACATATATGTTTGTTTGTTTTTTTGATAGCATGTGTTTAGTTAAAACACTTGGAACGCTTTATTTAAAAACATTTTTAATGTCTCAATGTCGGTCTGTGCGTATGAACTAACGGTGTGACTTAAATACTTATATGGGCTTCTCCATAGCCTTAATGTAAGACTTTAATTAAACTTTTTTTTTAAATTGAACAAAATATTATGTGAATACCTACTTGCCTATGTCCACATGCAAAGTATGTACAAAAAAACGCCTGAAAAAAACGTGCGCACCCCTTTCTTTACTGATGAAGATACTGGCTATTGCCTGAAACAGATAAGGCGAACTTCACAGGCGAACCAGTAAGAAGGCGGTAAAGTCGGATGGTTATGGTCTCTTTAATCCTGATCGAAACTTAGCTGTTAAGGAAGAAGAAGAAGAACTTGCAACCATGTCTCCAATTCATTTCCGTATTTATAATTTCAACGAAATAATTGATATGAAATTACATGGAACATTATACGCAACAGGAGATGTTTTAATAAGTGCATGTTCCGAACCGGGTAAAAAACACGACCCCGTATTTATCGATGGAAGTTGACAAATCTATACGCATTATTCAATGTTTTACGATGTAGGATAGGTATAGAATTATTTCTAAACAAATTCGCTATCGCTGCCGGTTTAGTATTTCGCTTCGAACTGCGAAGTCATTAATTAATGTCATTGGGCCATACCAATAACAAATTTAATGTGGAACTGAAATTCGTGGTCCCGTTCATTTGAATTTCCTTGTGCATATGAGTGAAAGGGACTACAAATTTAAGCTGCACGGTTATTTTGTTATTGGTACCAGTCATTTTTCTTTGAGCAACAGAAGTACTCTTTTTGTATTGCGGGCAGAAATCGCACCATCAAAATGTTTTATTTGAGCACGGGAAGCACTCTTTTGGGAGCGCTTTTTGCGTCCCGATTTCATTATACGACAAAGGAACATTATTTTGTTTATTTTACTTCCTCAGTTCTGATTTTTCGAACACACACACACACACACAATTCAGCAGAAGTCGATTTTCGATGTTCCATTCCAGTCCAGAAGGAGTTAATTCTTAAGTGAAACCAACGAAAAACGACCAATGTTCGGACCTTACTCCAATGCAATTGTTTTTTTTTTGTAATTTTAAGGGTTTGGATGATTGAAAATTTGTGATCAGCATCGAAAGTTGTGTGGATCTAGCCATATTCATCCGTCTGTCTGTCACCAATTTTGAGGCCGTAAAATTCGAGCTGGAAAGCTGAAATTCCGAATATAATACCATAATAATGTCTTTGGGACAAACATTATCAACATAATACATTCCCATGCACTTAAATAGGGAACTTTCAGAATTGAAAGAAATTCCAACAAATTTACTGTTAGGTTTTATTATAATTTTTAACCTTGCACAAAAGTGACCATTTTTCCTTGAATAGGGAAAACGGCTATTGCTTGAGTTTGGATCAATTCATTAACTCTAAAGGTAGTTTTTTTGTTTTCTCCCGTATATTTAATGTGTTTTTAAAAAAAAATTTCCTACGAAAAAACGATTTAATTTAGATGGCTATGGCTATGATGGCTATAATTACTATTATCATGACAAACGCAAAAACAGTATCTCTCTCGACATCATAGCCGTGATAGGGGTGTTATGGTGTGGGGTGCGATCTCTTATTATGGCCAATGTGAATTGCAGTTTTTGTCATCAAGAATGAACGCGAGCAACTACAAAGGCGTACTGGAGAAGGTTGTTCCATACTACGATAACATGTTCGGACCCGAGTCATGGACTTCCCAACAGGATAACGCCTTAACCAAAAAGTGCACATATTGAAGTGACCACCATATTCGCCTGATCTCAATACCATAGAGAATATATGGGGATGGTTGTCAAGGAAAGTATACGAGTCTGGTAGACAATTTTCAAATGTCAAATCATTAACAGAGGCCATCAAGGTAGCATAGCGCGACTTTCCCTTAAACTTCCTTAAATCTCTGTATGATTCACTTCCCAATCAAGTTTTTGAAGTCATTTCCAACAAAGGCGTTTAGATCCATTATTAATAAAGAGTTAAAGAGTTAAAGAATATAAAGAAAAGAAGTTGATTATCCTTGATTCAAGTTTGTATCCCTATTCAAGTGCCGCAAGAGAAATGCACTTTTTCTGGATATACATAATTACAAACCCAACATATAAAAAAATATTATTCTTCACAAATGATGTATCTTTTTATTGGAAAACCAAAGGAGAAAAAAAAACATTGTCCCTATTTCAGTGCACCAGAGTGTACATACACTCCTTTGCCTTTTGCATTTACAATTCTACATAGGCATTTCGAAAATTTTGGTTTTACTCTACTGTTTATTTTAATTATTTGTTTGTCAACGTGTTGGTTTACTGAGAAAAAGATTAAGGACAGAAAATGAGTCTGACCACATTGACCTCAAGCAGCAATTTTATTTGTTTGCAGTTCTTAAAACAGATTTAAAGTTTCGTGAAAATTAATAATATAATATTTATTTCACATCAGTATTTCAGAGCTAACCGCGGTCGTTTATCTTCGTCTTTATATACTTTCACCCTCTCTATCAGCCATTTCAGTCCAACTATGCTTGTCAAAATGTTGAATAATTAGAGAAACATAGAAAGATAACCAGAATGAATAACATAATATATCCTTACAGGCGCTGGCCTGCCGAAGAAAATCAAAATAAAAACTGCATGAACTGAAAACTTGTGGCTTCAATGGCACAGTGCATGAGTGCCTGAGAAGACGCTGGTCTAGGTTCGAATCCCAGTGGAAGTAATGGATTTTCGGGATAAAATTGAGAAAAAACAGACCAGCACCATAGATACAGGATAGAACAAGGAGTCTGATGATGGGTTGAGGCAAACCGTGAAACAGCGCTGTAACTCATGCCGTAAACTTCACGTGGTAGCGATTGTATGAGATATGGTTGTTCCTTCAAAAACAAAATAAAGGAAATTGATACAAACAAAACCATTTGATTGATAAAATAAAAATACAACCGATGTATTTAACAGTTGCCATTTTATAATTTAATTTAGTGCAAATATTCGAAATGGTAACCCTAAAAACATATACATACATTATATACTTGCTAACATATGCACCCAGATTCAAAATCAATGTTTCGCTTATAAATCGTTAGCAGTCACGGAATGAAAGTTGGTGGCTTATAGCATTTCTTCTACCTACCAGAAGCAACCTCGATAATTCGAGGACATTCGAGGACTTTCGAATGAATGCGATATATAGTGTGGGGTCAGATGGAGCGAAGTAGGGTTAAATGTTAAGTTGGTTCGCAAATTTTACCGCATTTGCGATAGATTCGACCTTGAGGTTGTTTGAATTTTTTCGCGAATTTCAAGTTTAATCGCCCAACCGTGACCGATATTCAATTGATTTTTTTTTCAGTGGTAGACTGGGTGGGAATTAATTTATGCAAATCGTTAATATGGCTCAAGACATTTTGTCGGAATGCATTCTTTAATGTTGAAAAGGCGACCGTTGGTGACATGGTTTTAATATTTCACTGCCTTTGATTTTATGGAAAAGAAATAGGTATTCTTGCATGGATCTTGTTAGAGCTGAAAGATTACCTACACTTAAAAATACACTCCAAACGTTTTCAAAATTACCTTGGTTACCCGCGTAATTTAAGCTCCTTCCTGACATCCATATTAAATAATCTGCAAAACAGCGTGTAACAGTGTCACGTGTGATTTAAAAAAAAGCAAAAAAAAAATCACAGTATATTTTAACATAAATGCACTGTTTAAGCATTTGCGTGCCTTGCTATTAGAACTGCTTTCAAAAATAATGTGCAACAAGGGGAGACTGAAAAGATTTGCGCAAAGCTACTTTATTTCTCACAAAAAAAAAACAATAATTTATATTAACATAACTATGTAACACAAAATGAAATTGAATAACTTGATTGTATTTTATTCGAATTTATACATTTATTACTCCTGAGACATGGTAACGCAACGGGACGTCATTTAAACACATTTTGTAATACAGAAAATATATATTTGAATAAAAATTCAGAATTTTCGTGGGACAGAAACTATTTTATGTAACATTTAATAGTATTTATTTATTTACGAGTCTAGATAGCAATTCTATGGACAAAACCATGAGCCATACTCTTCAATATTTGACAGGTTTCGGATCGATCCTGTCCTAGAGCGTGAGTTAGCGCTTGAGAAACATTTGAGATCCTTTTATCGAAAATACGTGCATTAGATTCGGTTGCTCTATGCTTCATTCGAGTAAAAACTTTCATATTATTATTCTATACTTCCTTAATTCAAGAGTTTGCCTCCTTTGTTCTGTTTTGCCTCCTTAGGAACTCTTCATATTATTTATAAATGACCTACTGCCAGGTATTTTAACATCTCTGTTCGCATATCTTGTCTTTATACTCGAAACATACAAGCAATTATTATGGAAACCTTATCATATGATATTGACATCATAAAAATGATATTAAATGTTCCGACAACACAAGCTGTTCGATGAAAGTCGTATCTTAAGGAAATGTCCCCCTGATGAGCTATCGACTGTAGACAATGGCCCGTAACACTAATATATTTTGTTAGATATTCAGCAAAAGGGAAGACGAATTTCTATGATGTTATAAACGTTTGTGTGTTTAACCATGCAATTATAACTTGCGCCGGTACTTCATGAAAGTACAACTAGAAGCAATATAAATATTTGACACAATTCGAACAAACATGGTTGACTTGATAGAGTTCTAAGGGACAAGAAAGCGGCATTCAAAGCAATCGAGTAATAATGGAGATGAAAAACCTCGCCTCGAATTGAATTACAGACTTTGCAAGAGGGTCGCGAAGATAAAGTGCCTTCAAATTCAAGCAAAGTATGTGGAGGGCCTGTGTCGGGAGTTAGAAAAAATGTCTTCTTCGGCTGCTGATAGAAACCAGGCTATCCCGAACTCCGATAAACCAGTTTAAACAGGGGCACCACCATTTTCAAAATAGCAGCTCAGCGAAGGAAAAATGCTCAGTAAAGTCGTTCGCCATGTTCATCAACAATGCTCAAGGGCTGCTCCTTGAGGATGACGAACAAATTTATAAATGAACAATTTCCTCGGATTCCAAGAGTCGTTCCTAATAATGAAGAAGTATCCGACATTACTGTCGAAGAAGTTAGGAAGGCGGTCAAAGACTTAAAAAAAGGAAAAGCAGTCGCTCCGGACGAGATACCCCCTGAGTTCTGCAAAAGGATGGAAGACATCGGGTCTAAATGGCTTATGATTCTCATCTCCATACTGATGAGAGGCGATCCATTGCCTAACCAGTGGAGGAAACATTTTCTTCTTAATTTGTAGAGAGAAAAATGCGATACGTTAGACTGTGATAATTATAGTTCAATCAAGCTGATGTCACACTCCATGAAGATTGTTTAGCGGTAATGGAAGAATGCGGAAAATAATACGGCTATCTGAGGACCAGTGCGGGTTTGTCGCAGGTAAATCAACCACAGATGCAATCCAAAGTATAAGGATCATGATGGTAAATCACCGCGATTCCTTCAAGGAATAACATATGGTGTTGGTTGATTTTGAAAAGGCGTTCGATAGGCAATCAAGGGATCTGTTATGGTTGGCGTTAAGAGAACAAAGAGTTCCATAAAAATACGTACAGATGATCATCGACATGTATGAGTGACTAAAGACAAGACAAGACAAGAGAAGATATCCCGCTGGCGTCACCGAGGAGTACACCAGGTGTACACCAGGGAAGCGTCTTAAGTCCCTTGATGTTTCTTACAGTCCTTGATTATCTGGCCTGAAGGAAAAGTGACGGATTCCAAAGTGCATCAGTTATTCTTCGCTGACGATGGAGCCATCATTAATGACGATCAAACATTTTTTTAGCAGCACAAACATATTGATAGAGAAAACTATGGAATAGAATCAAGTGAAAACCGAAATGGTAGCACGAATATGTGGAAAGGAAATTTGTTATTATTCCCAGAGGTATGACTGTAGAATAAGGAGGGTAACAATAAAGTGAGCGAAGCCTCTGGTGATTGCTATTTATTTTTTATCAAAATTAAGATAATAACAAACCTTACAGCAAACAAAAGTTAAACAAAAAGTTTCTTGATGAATAAAAACAAGCATTTACTTAAATTAATGTATTTACGAAATTTGAGACGACAAAGTAATTACTCAACTAGATAAACTAAAATCCGGCCAGCTTATGACGACGAAAGCAGTTGTGCAACGTGTGTAGTACGTCAAAATACAACATTTGGGTACAAATTATAATTAAAGAACATACTTTTCGGGGCAATTTAAAAACCAGTCATTCATGATCCCAGTGATCCAATAGCCGTGTTTCTTTGCACGCGGATATAGGGATAATTTGAAATTTGCATGTAAAATACAACAACAACTTATCCTATATACGCTAATTTTAGCGGGGATAGCTATCGCCGCTAAGTCCTTTAGCGGGGATAAACAGTGCTTCCAAAACCCATTTTCTTCGTTTCTGATGAATCGGTACGATGAATTTTGCAGGAAATGCCAAAGTTTGACATCCCGCCGACCACTGGCATATCCCGCCGAATATTTTGTTCGGGATTTTATTATTATTTTTTTTCAAAAATTTAGTAAATCTGTGAATGGAGAACTGTTTTCTATAATTTTAGAATATGTTTGGCATTAATTTCAACTATCGGAAATTAATATTTGTGAATTTCACGATTTTCCATACAAATTTCTTAACTCAACTTCCAGCTGTGTCACTAATTAACGTCATAGGTGCTTGTGTGCTGCCAAGTTTTTTTTTTTTGATGAATTCTTAAGCGGCGATGGTCGTTTTCTGATGCCATGCCTATATCCGCGTGCAAAGAAACACGGCTAATGTATGGACTAACCACTGAGTTTTTTTTAAGGGGCATTCTTTTCTTTACGACGGAAGCAATTAAAAACTGCATTTGCTTTGATTTGTTTTGATTTACAGAGAAGGCATTTTTATAGGAGGATCCATCTGTTCCGCGCAATTCGTGAACCTTGCGATATACTCTTTTAAAGCAACATAAGCTGTATTTTATTATCCTCCAGATCTGATTCGAATTGAGTTTGCATTTAAAGGAACAGATTTGCAGATCCAGTTTCGTAGAGGTTAGCACAATTGATCGGATGGACACACATAAAAGCAGTAAACACGTACCGGTCATTAAGGGGAAATAGGTGCAGTTTAAGAAACAGTGCTGCCAACAGTTAGAAATATTTTTTTGTAATCCGAGT
Source organism: Portevinia maculata (assembly GCA_949715645.1). Classification (NCBI taxonomy): domain Eukaryota; kingdom Metazoa; phylum Arthropoda; class Insecta; order Diptera; family Syrphidae; genus Portevinia; species Portevinia maculata. Next base: position 105,458,096 of record OX454525.1, read on the forward strand.
TGTTTTTTCATTAAATCCGATTCGGATCCAGGCGATAATAAAACGCAACGAGATTAGTTTTTAAGAAAGAAAAGGGAAGATCTTCAAACATCCTGAGTATTAATTTCCAGCAAATATTTCTCTTTAGATAAAACAAGCAAATTAATATAAAACATTTAAAAATGCAAAAATTAAATTTCTTTTAAATGAAAAATATGTGAAAAAAGAAAAATATCTGCAAAATCCAATTGCGCTCTTTCCATAGTATTGGTCTCCCCTTAACAAAAAAAAAAAAAAAAAACAACTAATATTGATCAACGCCATTTGCTTTTAACGTATATAGTGAAGTTTTAAGATATTTTTTCTTATTTTGTTGTTTAACAACATTTAATATTTCACAGACAATAATACTATACTTAAAGCTTTATTCAGATGAAAGAGTCTCGTTTCTTTGTCGCTCTTGTAACGTAGCATAGAATTCGCAGCAATATATGGACTGCCGTATCCTAAATTATTTGGAAATTAATTTATACCAAAGAATAAAATAAAAGAAACACGTAATTAGCATAATTTATATGGAAAACATGCACAAAATTCATGAATTATGCAAACAGTAAAATCAAATAAAACTAGTACATTTCTACCACTGCAAGGACAACAGACACTACACACAGTTTTTGTTTTTCTATCGATAGTTAATATATACGAGTATGATATTAAAATATTTACCTGCTACTTTTGAATTTAGAAAATACGGATCTGGTTGCCATAGATTATCAAAAAATTCTGGAAGAAGCGTCACATAGTCATCACCTTCCTCAAAGATATCATCGGATATGTCTAGGCGTGATTCCATCCAACGTTGATGTACAAACATGTCTACTCTGGAAATAGAAAATTGTAAATGACCGGTTTAATGGGAAAATAATTTACCAACAATTATTTATAGAAATGTCCTCATTTTTTTTAACTTATTGTCGATTGTGTATATGTACTGCTTCCGCTAATTGAGAACCATTTTTGGTTTCTTACGGGTATCTAGGACAATAAAGTAATTAGCGTATTCATGTATTTTCCCTACCAATTATAGCCTAATTGTTGTCTGGGGATACGTTTATTGAATAGGTACAAAAAATATTATACCTCCCGTTCGTGATTTATATGGGGTTTTCATTTATTTATGGTGAATTTATTGTCATTAAAAAACGTCCACCTTTAAATGATTGTGCAACTTAGTTTACAAATGTAATCACTCATTCAAGTTATAATAAATCTTCTTTGAAATCTAGAAGTAGAGATCAATCTAGAAAGGAGAATGAATCAGCGAACATGAGAGCATTCGCATTTTAGAAGCTGTTTATTTCTTTTAAGCAACTAGCTCATGCCAAAGGAGTTTCATTGATATGGGATTTGGCTATATGGCAATTATGTCTTTTCCAGCATAACTAATAGTTTGATCGGATTCGATAGCAAATGCGGAAAATTTAAATTGATGAATCTCGCCTTTCGGTGACAAATGGAGTTCAATCAATAGCGATCTCGTGATATTTGAAATATTTTACAAGCTTATGTTCCAACGTTTCCATTATTTTGGAAAGAAGGGAAGTTGGTGCCTTTGGTGAATAGCTTGAGATGGGAGAAAATTCTTCCGAAGAAAAGCCTGAAGAAGCTGCATTCTTTGTAAAAGAAAATCACCGAAATTTGCAATGGCTATAACGACGATTTACGAATTGTTACGAGGTCATTTTTTTATACGACGCCTTAATACTAGATACTTTTAAAGTTAATTTCTTAATTAAATTATTTAGTTAATAACCTCGCACGAAGCTTTTTTTAAGCAAAAAATAAAGTTTACAAAACTTACCTAAAGTCCATATCCTCTACATTTATTGAATTAATATCTACAACGAATATGCTAAATTCTACTGTAACAGGTGCACCTTTGCTTGACGGCGGTCTAATTTCTGCAAGGAGATAATAGAAGAAAAATTAGTCTTAAAAGTTAAAGTAGGTTGAAAGGGGGTTTTATGGAAAAAGACCTTCATAAGATAACTTTGCTCATTGCGATCCTTTATTAGGTAGATATGTAACAAAATTTGTATTTGGGTTAATGATACATCTCATGTAAATCCCACATTAATTTTAGTTTTACTGCAGAAAAGAGAGTTTAGTAAAGACTTAATCAACTTTGTTTCTTTAAGTTTGTTAGCCTTGTCGCTATAAAATTTAGCCACACAAATCTTCAATTAATTCTCTATATCAAAAATTAATGGACAGTGGTATCAGGTTCAAGACCAGACCAGGGCTTGCAGTAATACCTTCTGGTTTTTAGCCACTGCGCCACCTCTGGTGAATATACCAAACACCCAAGGCTTCTTCAATTTCCGTTCTTAAATCGTTCCTTCCCTGCTTGCATAAAAAGTGTCTTCGCACATGCAAATGGTTGGAAAAGCTATGATAGGTTTAAGGTCCTGTATATGGACCATCAATGCCTACTTTTTAAAGAATAAATGCTCCCAAGATTTCATAGATTCATTAATTTAATTCATGCATTTAATTAGTTTACACATCTTTTTATTCACTCATAGTTTCCACAACGCCTTCATATTCGGGCTAGAAAGTTCAAATTTAAAAAACATACTCTCTATGGGCCCGAAATGAAGTGTAAAGACTTTCAATCCGCCAACTGACACGCAAACAAAAAAAAAATTGTGCCTGAAAAAAGGGAAGAAGGATAGGAAGAAAACTAATGTCAAAACGGACGGATAAAAAAAGAAAAGAAATGAAATCAAGAGAATGACAGGAAGGAGGAGGAAGAAAACTCAACAACCTTTGCCTTACCAATGAGGAGGTCAGTCGCTGACTATGCTAAACTAATTCTACTCCTACCTAAAACGTAAGGTAAACCCTATCGATGCAGGGAAATAACTTCACGGGCAATAACTTCACCTCGAGTGGGCAATAACTTTTTTTCAATGGGAAATAATTTCTCTTAAAATTCTATGATAATTCAACAACCGTAGCTCGCACCTACTCCAAATCAAACAATGACCCCAAGCAGGGGGTTGCAGGTTGCATCTCATAAACAGTGCAATGCATATGGGGGGGGGGGGCATGCCCCCCTGTACCGCCCTCCTTGGGGTCACTGTTTGATTTGGAGTAGGTGCAAGGACAAATTGTTGAAAACAGAACCTATGGAAGGTAAAATAAAGCCAAATGGCCTTATTGCGCAAGGCCTTATTTCACGGCACCGATATAAATTGCTAAAAATAAATTGTTATATTTTGTTATAAATGAAATTATACAAAACCCTCATAAATAACTCCATTTCACATCTCCTCTTCAGGTATAACGTATAATAGACAAATTCTCAAATTATAGGTGGGATATAACTTCACAAAATTTACGGTGAAGTAATTGCTCATCGTCAGTGGGCAATAACTTCATACAAAAAAAGTGAAGTTATTTCCCACTCGAGGTGAAGTTATTGCCCATGTGAAGTTGTTGCCCGTGAAGTTATTTCCCGGCACCAACCCTATCAACTGTTCTTAATCTAACTAATATCTAACCTTATTCTACAGCTCTTAGCATCCACTGTTTCCCACGATCGCTCCTTAGTAAGGCTCGTCCCGCTTCCGAGACTTACCACCCTGGAGTCGTAAGCACATAAACCTAGACTCTGTAGAAGCTGAATCTTAGGTGCATAAACCTAGATTCGTGTAGATTGTAGTAGCGGACAGCTGGCCAAGCAGACTCACTTGGTCAATAAAAAAGGTGTCTTTGATACTGTCTCGAATTAAAAACTGACTCGATTGTTTATTAAAGTTGTCGTCTTTTATACAAAAAAGATGCTTAGCCTAACACTTAACGAACTTATTACTACATATACAAAAATAGCTTAGTCTAGAATTTACGCAGTAATTAATTGATTTGTAAATGCTGAGCGTATCTTAAATGTATTACACATACAAAAATATAGAACCTTGATAAAGCAATGAATTATTGCATCAAAGTGCATGCGTTGCAAAATGCCGAACTTACCTTTCATTGTTTATGTTTCTCTCTTATTTTGTATGCGTTGATTTGTATGCACATAATTAGGTCATCCCGATACGAAAATAATGTATATCAGATTACAAACAAATGAATGACCTGAGTATGAAATCGAAACAATGAAAAGCAAACCAAACAGCCTTCTTTCATATTGCATTTGGTGTTCCCCAAATTATTAAAGGAATTAGAAAAAATCGTAAAATTAAGAGGCCTCTACCCAGAAATCTAGCAAAAGTGGAAAAAATGGCATTCTGTTTCTCAAACTGATAAATTATTACTGAAGCTACTGAATTGAAACTTAATGCACTTGAAAGAACATAATTTCCTCTTGAAAATGATCGGAATAGTTTTTTAAAAAAACATCTGAGTTATATTTTATTTAAAGAATTCCCAAAGGTGTTTGGGAAAATTTGCATAAAATCGATTTACTATTTTCCAAACCATCATAAGACAGAGTACTATACATCTGAGATCACTAACTCAGCTAAAAGGTAATATCCAAAACAGCAATATTGTCGAGACAGATCTTGAAATTTTACACTGGTTTGGAAAATACAGGTGTTTAAAAACAAACAATATTTTGAAATATTGAACTACGTTTTTCATGTGAATATTGATGCACGTATGTTTCAATTTTTACTCAGAACAACAAAGTATCATATCAGCTAACAGATCCAATAAAAATATATATTTATTTACGTATATTTTGTCACAAAATACCGAGTTTAAATTACATATTTTTTCAAAAAATTATTTTGTACGTTGCTTAGTTTATCAACTTTAGCAAGAAATAATTCCGGATTTCCCGTGAAGGTGGCGGTAGTTGTGTGGCCTGATCTGAACAGCCAATCAGAACAGCACGCAATCAACCATAAAGTGATTATCGTGTGTTTTACTGCTCTCGGAGGTGTGTTCTAAATGAAACCGGTTTGGTGTGAAGTCTGAAGTGCGATTTCAATAAAAGAAATCATGTGTGGATGTGGGTATGTGTAAGCAGATCTATTTCTGTTGCGATTCGAAGTGATTTTGCATTTTTGTTTCGCTGACTGAAAGTAAAAATGAGTGAGGGGTTGATAAAGGCACTTTTCAAGATGTGGATCTAGCTTATACTTTCAGTTTAAAATTTGTTTACAGAAAATTATTTAAACTAATAAACAATACCTACTACAAAAACAAAATCATGATATTACTCAGGATTTTCAGATAGATACCCTAAAGTTTCATTGCTAAATCGTTGTAGAAAAGTTGATTATTGAAAAGTGCATAGATAGGTACCCTTCACTCCGTGAATATTATTGAGTCTGGGTGGATTGGAAGATTGGTGAATGGTGGTTTAGGCTAAAGGGGATAATGTAGCACTGCGCTGTTGCTGTTTGTGGGCAATTATTATTTTTTTGCACTGTTGCCGTTGCCTTTGGCTTTATTACAAGGTTCGCAGAACAATAAAATATGATTCGTTCTCTCATGAAAAGTTCGCAAAGGAATTTGATTTATGATTCGATTGTATGTTTTTTTTATTTATTTATTTAGTTTAACGAAGTCAAGACAAAATCCTGAAAATACTCAGATTGTCAATGGAAGCCAGCATCAAGTTTCAGAAGGTGAAGGTGGTCTTAAAACTAATGAACATTTTGAGTTGAAAGGCCTAATATCAGAATCGGAAAGTCTAGAATGTCTGATAATGGAAAGAGAGACATCTGCGATCGATTCCGTTGCTCTCATAGAAGGAAGAAGGATAATTGACCTTCAATACTTTTTTAATGAGTTGAAAACAATAGACCAACATTGCCCAGCACTCGGTTGAAGTTTAAACAATATAAAAATTGTTAAAGAAGTCCGAGTGGGTTTTGCAAGTTCGATCTTTTTAAGATGTGAAATGTGCAATTATGAGAGTCGAGTGTTCCTAAATAAGAAAAATCCAGATGCAATGGATGTTAACACTGCTGCTGTTTTGGCCATTACCAGTGTAGGTTGCGGATACTCACAGTTAGAGGAAATCGTATCTATATTAGATATTCCATGCCCATCATTTAAAATATATAGTGAGATTGAAAAACAAACTGGGGATATCTGGAAAGCCGTGGCAGCAAAAAATATGTTGGAGGCTGCTAACGAAGAGGCTGAAGCCGCCAGACAGCGTGGTGATATTGATCCGGTAGATGGAATTCCGTTTATAACTGTGGTGACAGATGCTTGCTGGAGCAAACGATCTTACAGGAAAAATTTTTCTGCTCTGTCAGGTGCTGCTGTTGTGGTAAAGTAATTTCTTTAGGAATAAGAAATAAGTACTGTAAAGTAAAGTAATTTCTTTAGGAATAAGAAATAAGTACTGCGTTACATGCGCTAGAAGTGATACGGAACAACAACAGGACCACGCGTGCAATATTAACCACAAAGGGCCTTCAACGCTGATGGAGTCAGAAATACTGCTACAAGCATTTAAATCCAGTATAGCTGAAAACGGCCTACGATATATGACAATGCTTTCAGATGGAGACAGCAGTTCATTTCACAAAATTATTCAAACCGATCCCTACGGCGGAAGAAGAATCTCCAAAATTTAATGCTGCAACCATTTAATGCGAAATTTTAGAAATAAATTAAAGAACATATCAAGAGGTTGTAAAACAGGATTAAAAGGAGCCTTAAATATAAGACTTGAAAGAATACGGAAGGATATTTTGAGTGCCATTAAGTTCAGACGACAGCAAAGCCAATCCGAGGAAGAAGCAATACCTTTAATTAAAGCAGATATCAGCAATGTTATTCATCATGTTTTTGGAGATTACAACGAATGCCTACATAAAAGAAAAATGTAAAGAGAATGACGTGAATTTAATTCTTCATGATACAGTGAGAAGACTTATTATGAACGCCAAGAGTCTATATCTTGGATTCACTAACAATCTTGCCGAGCACTACAATTCTATTGTAGCCAAAGTAGTAGGAGGAAAAAGAATCAACTTTTCACTTGGGCAAGGATATTCAGCCAGGTGTACTGCAGCAGCTGTAAAGTTTAACTCTAAAGGGCAGATCTCTGAACTGTTTAAACATCTATATGCTCAAATTCCCTGGCAAAACAAATGGAAATTCGGCGACTCCGGAAAAGCGTGTTACAAACCCACAGACGAAATGCGAGAACGGTTTATCGTAAGAGCAAACTGTATCGCATAAACCGGGCAGGTGATGTCAAAGATGTTGGGTATGGTACCAGTTGCCACCAACCAGACATGGATGAAGATAAATTCATTGCAGAGAAAAACTGTCTAATAGAACAACTAAAGCAAAATCAAAACACTCGCCAGCTTTTAGAAAAACAAACATTGGGACAGTCCAGTAATGAAAAATGGTTGAATATCAGAAAGAAAATGTTGACAGCCTCATATTTCGGACAAATATGCAAAGCAAAAAAATTCGAAGGTTATGTTAAAAGACTTGCACATCCCACGACCTTATTAACACCTTCCGTCATGTATGGAAAAATTAACGAAGACACTGCGATGCTGCAATTGGGCAGAAGTATATCGAACTCAGGAATTTTTATCGATGAGGAGTATTACTTTCTTGGTGCTTCTCCAGATGGACGACGATTCCTTGGTAGAAATGAAATGTCCATCAAGCATAGCTGGATGCGATCCTACGGATGCTATCAAAAACCAAAAAATCAAATACATAACGGTTTCTGATGATGGTATCATAAAAATCATATCTTAATAAAAGACACAACTATTACTACCAAATTCAAGGTAAATTGCATATATGTAAGCGAGAAAAATTTGGGGTGGTAGTGCTTTTAACATTTATATAGAAGTAATAGATGTCGATCACGATTTTTGGAAAACAAAAATGATCGGACACTTGAACACATTTTACGAAAACTGGTTTTTACCAGAATTAGTGGATAATCGTATTACTCGGGGAATGGAAGTGCGAAAAGCACAATCACAGGATACTTGAGGAGACCGACAATAATCTAAGCTAATTAGGTGCATCAGAGTAGCAGACACTACATTAGCAGATGCCTATGTATATTATTTTCTTATTAAGTTCCTAAATAAAATAAATTAAATAAAGCTTTCAGCCATACGTTTGAGCGTTTTATCTGCAAAATCTCTGAGTAATACCAAATTCATGTTTTATATGTCAAATCCAGGAATCTGGAGCGAAACCTAAAGCAATGAAACCAACATATTTTGCGCTCCATCCCCTCCCCCCAACATTCACTAACTTCTTTTATCCATACTACAACAATTTGAGGAAAAAGAAAATTATAAAGCAAAAATGCAGCCGTAGCGATAGAAATATAGAAAATATTATACAATTGCAACATGCCTGAAAATGACCTATCCCGAAGTATAAATGTATTGCAGAATGTGCATTGTTCACAACTCAAAACAATCCCATCAAACATCGCTTAGCTGACGGATACCTACCTAATTTGTTTCTTCTCACTCCAACATTCATTTGATTCTTGTTTCTACGACGAAAAAAATAGCAAGAACAAAATTGTATTGATACCCACATATCTTACGAAAAACAACCCTACACACACGATCAACATACGATACCTACAATCTACGAAACCCGTTTGTCATGCCATATATCACTAAAGGTACGCCCACTAAGTCCATTTGCAAGTGGATTGTGATTGGATGAGATGGCGCTACACGTTCCAATTTTTGTAGAACATTTTGGGTAGAGGCCTCTTAAATCAAGAAACTACCTGTCCGTAAACATGTGGAACAGAGTGTATGTCGTATGTATACGCCAAGTATAAGTAGGTTCAGTGCACTACGTTTAATATAGAAAATTGTTATACTCAGGCGACGGTTCTTGTCGCCCATCTATATAATAGGAGGTTAAGCATTTAGGATGCGAACTGGATAATGTACTGTTTGGCTAAACTGTATCGAAAAATATCTTTGTAGACATTTTTTAATTAGGACTATTATTTATTTTATTTTGTGAATACTAACTTCAACGTATCTATGTCTACTTCTACAACGAGTAGTTTAAGAACATTTTGCACCCTTGTGTTTTATTACAAATTTGAAAATTATACACGTACTGTGTATGCTTGCAAATAAACAACTGTCCATTATAGCAATTCCGGTACCTTTGGTGAAAGCAAACACAAGAGGTTCCTTTACATGTATGAGTTTCTAAAACTATGCGCAAACATATTTGCGTGTGTAAAGACTTAATATTCAGACCTTCAAAAAGTTCAAGGACTTTTATTTTAGGATTAAAAGGAAGTGGTTCGTGTGCTTTAAGGTTTTACCAGCTGTGAAGGGAACCCCGGTTTGATAAAAAGAAATTGCTTGATGTAGAGGCCGATAGTCTGTCACCGAACTCGAAATGGGAATTAATGCTTTGATTTCTTTAGGAGTTGTACAAGTATGCTATTAACAAATAGGGTGTTTGACTGGGTCGTACGAAATGTCATTCTTTTAATTAGAAGCGTTTTCTTGTGTTATAAACCAACTTTTTACCGTTAATCAAGTCTTTTGGGATAAACTAAGTTTATTATATTATTGGTTTAACGCCTTCGCTATATTTCCATATTTTATAACTTATCCGGTGTCTTTATACTCCGGGTGTGAACTCCTTTAAACAAAAATATAAACAATATTTCAAAAATCTGATTTTGAAGAGGTAGTACCTAGGAAATGTAATATTTTTTTTTGAAATGACTTCATCCGTTGTTGAGACTTTAACATGTTGATAAAATTGTTCGACAATTTTGGCGAAAGCTAAATATGCCAATTTTTTTTTATTCTTATTTCAAGTGTTCAAAGCTTTAAAACAGATCAAAATCGTTAGAACCTTTTATTAACAAAATCAGAGTTTTATAAACCATTTGTGTTCGAAATGATAAAAAATAAATTCGTTCATCGTGATTGTGACTATTTTTAACCGAAAAAAGAGTGTCAATCGTCAATTTTTTTATATTTGAGATCCCGTTTTTAAAAAATGTATGGCTGTTATAATTTCTGTTCTACCGAAATAATCTTCACCTGTTAGACTAATATAATCCTACAAGTGACTATAGACATATAAACTTGTATTTAGCTTTGTGTTAGAGGACCCAGATATACGCCACGAATGACACCTTGTTTCTGCCACCTCTTCACCATAAAGACGATTTCTGCCGGAATATATGAGGAAAACCGGTATAATTCGAACGAACATAGACATTCGAACGACTTGACTATTCATTCGAATCTCAAAATAAGCATGATTATTTACATAACATTAAAAAATTATAAATTTTAGCAAATTATATATTTCTCTTTAACATTCTATTAGCATATGGAAAGGCTACAGCCCGCCTGGGCGAACGGTTGGATACCCTATCAGTGTTCCTATCGCTCAAAGTGGTCGTGGCATTGGGTTGAGAGTACTCGCCCATTTTGGAACATTTTTTGTTTCATATAAAATTAAAAATATTTTGAATTTTGTTAAAAACGCCCTTCAAAATTGGGCGCTGCAAAACACTTTGTTTACTAAATGTTTATGTCTATATACTTTGCGAATAACAGGACATTCATTAAAAATCACATCACTTAATCATTTCGGTCCCCGCCGAATTTCAACGTTCTACATCGAATCTTAGGGCCTCAAAATGGGAGACGGACATACTTTGCTAGATCGGCATATCTTTCGATGCTGATCACAAAAAAAGTAACTCTTAGTCGTCTATGACCAATATTAAGTCATGTTGCTAACTATGGGCTACCCTTAGGATATAAAGGGTGATTTTTTAAGAGCTTGAGAACTTTTTTTAAAAAAAAAACGCATAAAATTTGCAAAATCTCATCGATTCTTTATTTGAAACGTTAGATTGGTCCATGACATTTACTTTTTGAAGATAATTTCATTTAAATGTTGACCGCGGCTGCGTCTTAGGTGGTCCATTCGGAAAGTCCAATTTTGGGTAACTTTTTCGAGCATTTCGGCCGGAATAGCCCGAATTTCTTCGGAAATGTTGTCTTCCAAAGCTGGAATAGTTGCTGGCTTATTTGTGTAGACTTTAGACTTGACGTAGCCCCAAAAAAATAGTCTAAAGGCGTCAAATCGCATGATCTTGGTGGCCAACTTACCGGTCCATTCCTTGAGATGAATTGTTCTCCGAAGTTTTCCCTCAAAATGGCCATAGAATCGCGAGCTGTGTGGCATGTAGCGCCATCTTGTTGAAACCACATGTCAACCAAGTTCAGTTCTTCCATTTTTGGCAACAAAAAGTTTGTTAGCATTGAACGATAGCGATCGCCATTCACCGTAACGTTGCGTCCAACAGCATCTTTGAAAAAATACGGTCCAATGATTCCACCAGCGTACAAACCACACCAAACAGTGCATTTTTTGGGATGCATGGGCAGTTCTTGAACGGCTTCTGGTTGCTCTTCACTCCAAATGCGGCAATTGAAATGAGCCTCATCGCTGAACAAAATTTGTCGATAAAAAAGCGGATTTTCTGCCAACTTTTCTAGGGCCCATTCACTGAAAATTCGACGTTGTGGCAGATCGTTCGGCTTCATTTCTTGCACGAGCTGTATTTTATACGGTTTTACACCAAGATCTTTGCGTAAAATCTTCCATGTGGTCGAATAACACAAACCCAATTGCTGCGAACGGCGACGAATCGACATTTCACGGTCTTCAGCAACACTCTCAGAAACAGACGCAATATTCTCTTCTGTACGCACTGTACGCATTCGTGTGGTTGGTTTAATGTCCAATAAAGTAAACTGAGTGCGAAACTTGGTCACAATCGCATTAATTGTTTGCTCACTTGGTCGATTATGTAGACCATAAATCGGACGTAAAGCGCGAAACACATTTCGAACCGAACACTGATTTTGGTAATAAAATTCTATGATTTGCAAGCGTTGCTCGTTAGTAAGTCTATTCATGATGAAATGTCAAAGCATACTGAGCATCTTTCTCTTTCACACCATGTCTGAAATCCCGCGTGATCTGTCAAATACTAATGCATGAAAATCCTAACCTTAAAAAAATCACCCTTTAGTATAATAAGACTCACTTCAATTATTTATTGAAAGTAGGTAAATATAAGAACGAAATCGCATGTTAAATTGTCGGAAATTTATTGGAAGACTTTTGATTATGATTGATAATGCCCTAATAGCAAATTAAATAATAAACATTTTTTTGTGCAAAATTTAGAAACAAAAATTTGGATAGGAAAATATTGTTCTTTTTTTACACAAACTCGTGAATCATCTTTGCGATTCGATTACCGCTTCTGACATACAGTTGTTTATTTAATAGCACGTAAGTAATAACTTCCTGTTATAAAGATAATATTTTTTTCTTGAAGCATAGATTAGTGGATAATAATTTGAAGAGATAAGTAGCCGTACATTTGCTGTTATAAATTAAGAGGTCTAAGGTTGAATGGAATTTCCCCTATATTTTTGTGTCAACTAAAATATCAACGCGAGTCTCTTAAAAGATGCGTAGTCTCTGATAAAAGGATCATCGAGAGCTCAAAGACCTTTGTAGCATTGGTTACTTTGCTTTAGATTGCCACGAAACTACGATCCCTAGGTACTAGGTAAACCTCTTAGTTGGACGCATATCACATATGAATATCAGCTGTTCACTGAAAAATATCAACTTCGAGCAAGTCACAGAAATGAAATCTAATTCCTCAGTGAGGTAAACATCTCAAAAACATCTGATTCATTTTGCTTCAGTGTTGGTAGTATTCTAAAGGCTCATGTAAACGAGCATCTCGTTGTCGTTGTCACGCATCGGACGCAATGTACGGAGGGCATACGCTTGTTTAAAAAAAAAATAAGAAAATATGTATGATCACATTACAAAAATACTGCAGAAAAGATTCTTTTGTGGATTATTAGGTGGAGAGGAAACTTCTTTGTAGGACGAATTTTGTATGTGTCCGATGAGCCGCTCCGTGTGCAGAAGGCATAAGTTTTCACTACATCTGTGCACTTTACAGCAATAACAGATGCTAGGCAACGCGTTCAAATAACAAGTCGTAAGTTAACTTGCAGGCGACTTGTGTTGCCTTGGAACTTGAACGTGCCCAATGATATACTTACGATTAAACCTGCCCAAATCCTTTTCATTCGTTTTTGTGTGTTTCTTACATTTATTTTTGGGTTATCATCCTGCAATTTCGACGCCACTCTATGAACGAAGCAATCGAGATACATAAATTTATCAACCGTTCCAAAATCTAAGACGGAAACACTCAAACGTTCATTTGATACCAATAAAAGTGTACACATAAGCGTTAAACGTGTTTTGTAGACATATATGCCGAAAAAAACATCCCAATCGGACAGTATTAAACGAGATACTCTGGGTAACTAAGTAGTACACTCCTAAAAACGTAGGGAAGACCGGGGACAAAAGTAACATTTTTTACTTTTTGGGTTCCTGCTCTTGCGTTTTTTGGAATAACAAAAATCAAAATATGCCATCTAAGAGATGGGTTATTTGTCTAGAAAAGGATGCAGTTAACTTTTAATAAATTGATGAATTCACATAGCTGTGATAATTTTTCTAAGAGTCTGTCCTTGTTACTTCCGTCCTATATTTCCAGGATGAAAGTAACACGCTTTGGGGACAAAAGTAACATTATGATTAAAAACATAGTTAAGCGAAATAATAAAATTATTCGTTCATTACATTTATTAAACTATTATTTATTTATTTAAACTTAGGAACATAACAAATTCATATATTTTTTGGTAAACTTCAAAGAAAAAAAAAACAAAACAAGATAAGAATAATCGAAAAACATTAAAAAAAATTCTTCAAAATAGGACGATATTCGTTTCCCGAGTAACCTAAAGTCACATTTTCAGTTCATCTCATAAATTAAACATAAACATAAGATCATTTTGAAATAGAGAAGAAATAACAAAAATAAACTTCAAATTTATGCTTTAGTAAAAAAACATCAACATTATTTAAGATAAGAAGTCTTTCATTCCGAAACACAGTTGTGACACATGTAAGAAGCATCACCCTTTGTGCAAGCTTCATGGACCCAACCCTTACATTCATGACATTAGACCCATTTTTCACCTCCACAACTTTTACTAAACCACTCTAAACATACCAAGCATAAACAATCGTTTTTATCGTCACTTGAAGAAGTGCCGCTCTCTGAAGTCTTCCTGGATATTTTTTCCCCCTTCTTTTTGGTCTGCCCACTCGGTCTTTTCATTGCAAGAACAGCTTTCTTAGCTTTGTTTCGATTTTGGAATTCAAGCTCGATTTCTAATTTTTCTGGGGTATCTGTGAGGATAGCCGTTTTGCGCTTCTTTCTTCCCCGCCTTGTGTTGAGCCTTGGTCCAGCTTTAGGAAAAGGAAGAACTTCTTGAGGTGAAAAAGGTATCGGTTCCGATGTACTTAGCAACTGCATCGGTGATGAAGGTAGGGCAGCCTAAAATGCAATTTATTTAGTGACAACCCATGCTTAAAAAAGTTTATAACTTACATCGACCTGACTGGATGTTAATGCTAAATTGGGTTCAAGATTCGAATCGGATGTTGGTGGTAAATTGGGTTCAAGATTCGAACCCAGTTTCAAATGAAGGAATGATCTACATAATGTAAATATTTTTAATTTGTATGTAAGCTTTCGTCTTTTATTGCCTATACTTACGTTAACATTATTGACTGATCATAATAAATTATGTCCAAGACTCAAATCTGCGATATTTTGGTTTTCACTGGTGTTTGGTAGTGGGCGGTCGGTAACATTGGACGGTGCAAAATCTACTGACGTGAAAATGCATCTGTTGTATGGACTAATTCCAGTACATGTGAAACCAGCGATTGCATTTGTATCCGTGATAGACAGTGGAATAGCTTCTCTTACAATACTGGGAATATGGTGAATGGTCATGGTCTTTCCAGGGTTAGTACGAATCCAAGCATCTGCTGCTGTGTTAATCATTTTTTTGAAAGGCCCATATACTGCCTGATCGAGGGGCTGCAATTTATGCGTGCAATGGGGCGGAAAAGACAACAATACGATTCCGTTGCTTTTGCAGAAATCTAGACATTTAATGGATAAATGAGACTCATGATTGTCGAGCAAAAGTAAACATTTATTTTCTAGTGTTGGTTTGGCTTGTTTCTTAAAATGCTCCAGAAAAACCAAAATCTCTGATTCTTGCATCCATCCGCTACCGTTACCTGCATCCACTGATCCCACCGGCCCATCTCTAAATATATGTTCATGATATCGTTTTAGTGGGAATACAAAAAATGGTAGTGTATGACCTCCTTGTGCATTTATTGCAATGGTTACTGTAGCTAATATTCCTCGCTCAGCAGATGTGATGGCACCAAGTTGTTTTGTTCCACGTTTGGCTAACACACGGTTTGGTTTCTGTACTGTTGTAACTCCGGTCTCGTCTACGTTCCATATGTCCCTTGGCTCAAATTTATATCGGTCCATTACCTCAGCCAACTTGTCAAAAAACTTGTTGACATTAGTCTCGTTAAAACGCGTTGCACGAGCCAAACTTGTTGGTTGAGGAGAACGGAGAGACAAGGTAGGGTGTCTTCTTAAAAATCCCCCAAACCACTCTGTGCCAGCTAGCTCATTTTAATTCCACGAAGTTGGAAATTGCTTGTTATGTTTGACTGCCAATTGGTACGACAAGCGCCTAACCTCTTTTGGTGACAGTCCATAAAACATATTGGATGAAGAAATAAGGTAGTTCTCGAGTTCGTTTTCTTCCGTTTCAGAAAACACCCTTCTTACACTTCGATGGCCAACAGTAGCAGACGGATTACCTGTTAAATTTTTTTTTATGTACCGCGCAAGAGTAACGTGGCAGAGAGCAAATTGTTTTGCCGTGGCCCTGACGCTCTTCTTCTTCGCTTGAACTTCCTCAGCGGCCTGTTTATAAACAGACGTGTCAATTGTTCCCCGGTTAGTTCTTCTTACTCGAGTACGAGGCATTCTTAATATAAAACATAGGGACGGGCTACAGTCCGCTTGGGCGAACTGTTGGATACCCTATTCTTATTCCTATCCCTCATAAGTGGGCGTGACAAAAGTCTAAGTATGGTTGAATTGTTAAGAACGCTCTACATATTTTGTTATATAACATTTAAAGGATTTTATCAAAAAAAACGCTCCCTAGCTCAAACTTAGGTGTTTCAATAAAATTGTTTTATTTAATTTTGGGCGTGTCAGTAGGCGGATTTAAAAAAAAAATAACACATGAGAATAAAGGGCCCCTAGAGAGTATATATTATAAATTTCAGCTCCCTAGCTCAAACTTTGAATTTTCAAAAAAAAAAAAAAAAAAAAATGTGGGCGTGTCAGTGGGCGGATTTTAAAAATATTTACACATGAGCATAAAGGGCCCATAGAGAGTATATATTATAAATTTCAGCTCCCTAGCTCAAACTTTGGATTTTCAAAAATTAATATACCCTTAGAATAGGGTATAAAAAAATTGTTTTATTTATTTGTGGGCGTGTCAGTGGGCGGATTTTGAAATTTTATTAAATTTTTATCCCGAGCAGTTTTAGGAGTCATAGATCATATATACAAAATTTCAGCTTTCTAGCTCAAAATTCGATTTTTTCCAAAATTTTGTTTTTTGAGTTTGTGGGCGTGTCTGTGGGCGGATTTCAAAAATTCGTAAACTTTATTATTTCGGGACCCTAGAGAGTATATGGTTAAAATTTCAGCTCTCTAGTTTAAAGGCCTAATTTTTGGCGACAGACGGACGGACGGACGGACGGACATGGCTAGATCGACATTACTATCGATGCTGATCATAAATATAGTAACTTTTAGGGATCTACGGGCAATATTAAGGTATGTTACAAACTATGCGTCAAAATTAATATACCCTTAGAATAGGGTATAAAAACAAAGAATAACTTTTCGATAAAAATTTAGAAACATCTTGTGGACGAAAGTAACATGTTACGTTCGTCCCCATGGTCTAGTGTTACTTTTGTCCACATGCCCTCATTTTTCGGAAAAAATTAAATAAAATATCGAGATTTTATGTTGTTTTTATTGAAAAAACCGGCAGGCAAAAAAATTTCAAATGATGGACTTTTTTCTTTTTTTTAATGTGGCACGTGCTCATCACACTACCGCTCGAGAACAACTGATTAGTTAAGAGAAGAGTTGAATTGTTTACACGTTCATTCTAGCTGTAAATGGGCTTGTTACTTTCATGACGTGTTACTTTCGTCCCCGGTCTCCCCTATGTCAAATACTTGCGAATAAAGCATAAAACCCCAACTAAGACACATTTTTTCTGTTCCCTAAAGTATTTCTCCGCTGGACCTTCAGTCCTTTCCCTAATCTTTGTTTAGTCCCGCACTTTTTATATTTGTCCCTTTTATTTCTCTCTATTTTATATTTTTTTTTTCTACGTTTAAGTGCATGCTGTTACAGTTGATAAGAACTTATTTGTCAAATATCAAGTTCTCTTTAGCGTAAGTATGAAGTTTTAATCATGGGGCCTACAACTCCGTATAATGCATTGGTTGTACACGCGTCGGTAGTAAGACCGATTCTTTAAATGGGCATAATGTTGTTTTTTCATTTCGCAAACTATCATTTAGTTTATATCACAGTAATTTTTGTTCACTTCGCAAAAGTTGTTTTGCTTTTTCCTTGCACTGAAAATAAATTCAATTATTTCAGTATTACGGAGATAGAACCGCATTTAAACAATGGAGCATCTGATGAAATCGATATCATAGTTAAGCAAGTGTAGAGAGAAATACATGGGTTATGCCAACATTAAGTATGTTGCACCCATATTAGAACACTCAAAATCGGACATAACAGAGAAACTCAATTCACCGATGGGTCAAAAACACAAAAAAGAGTCGGTACCGAAGACTTCTTGAAAGACATCCACTTTTCATAGCCCTCACTTCCAGCATAATAAGATCCAAGGTAGTGAAAAACTGCCGCGTATCTCTTAACGAGGCAGCGATATAGCTTAACATCACTCTTTGCTGGATATCTGGTCATAGCGATGTCCAAGGGAAGCGTTTGCTATATTACAACTTGAAGGGTCGGTATTTAAGAGAATGTTCTAAAAAAATCGAAGGGAATAGTACATCCTCAAGGGTATTTACAGCTTCTTACCAAGACTTACACGGTACGATGCTAAGATTTACTGAGTCCATTTTATATTACTGGTATCTTTAAAAGCATTTTCGTTAAAAGCTTACCTCCAGGTAAGTCATCTAGGATATTAAACGTAACTCGCAATTGCCTGAAAAGTATCCTCACGAATCCTAGCACAGCTCCTCTCTACTCCTAAATCTATAGTTGCCTACCTTTTAAAGATACAACGAACAAATCTGCTACACTAGCAGAAGTCTGTTTTTGTACGCGTTTAGGTCAAAATTCTTGGCGACATCGAAATACCGTTTTTTGACTTTCACAACGCAAGTGCATTAGAAATAAAGTTTTGCATAAGCAGCTAATACAAGTCCGAACCAAATTTTTTAACCAATGTGTTTGAATTAAAGCTAAATTTTATTATGATGTTTTATACCGAATTTGAATCACTCGCATGCCGCAAAGTGGCACATTTTGAAATTTTCATTTGCAAAAATCATATCTCCTAAGCGAATAAATAGAGTGATATTATTTTTCTACTAATAGAAAATTCACAAGGCTATGAAATTGCTGAATTTTAACAAAAAATACTTAGAGTGTATTCCATAATATTCTGCTAGAATGATTTTTTCAGAAAAGGGGATACAAATAATATTATTTAACTTTAAAAATTCTCCCAAGTCCAAGAAATATCAGATTGTCTATACAGCTGATCAGTGGAGAATTAAAATCTTCCTCCTCTCCTCAACGGCGAAGCTATAATCAGGAGTAAAGGGATCAACACCCTCACTTCACTACATTCCTACTGGTCCGACCTCAATAAAAATTTGCAGGCCTTCTGGGTGCGAATCACTTCACAACCGAGTCCAATCAAATGCTAGTGGTGTTGCATTTGTGTGATCTATGAGCATTTACGTACATATATGAGCCAATATTTGAATATTTTTATCGGCGTAAGTGAAACAGTTTAAGTCACCCAGTGGATCAAAAAAGGAAACGGATCAACAAACAGATCAAAATTAAAATCAAATTTCAAGATGATGCGGTAGCTTAGTGGTTAGTATATTGGAACTGAGCGAGGTTCGAGGTTCGAATCCCGACCAGAAACACGACATTTTTTTTTATTAAAGCTTATCATTTCTAGAGAAAAAAATTTGATTTGCCTTAATGAAAAAATTAGTGGAGCCGCTTTAAATATTGCTTTTAAATTAATTTTATTAATTATCAACTTATATCACCTTACATACTATAGACAAAAATGATTAAATCTAATTTAAAATTAACTTATTGCAGATTCGAATGTCTCTAGCACAGGGCTATGCAATTTCATAAAACTGAGCTTTTAGATATATCTTTTCAAATATATCGAAATTAATTTTCCTTTGAGTTTAGTTCAGACCCTATTGGATGATTCGTCTACCCTTTATTAAGGGTATTATAATGTTGGATCATATTGATCGTAAAATCCCAAAAGTTACTATATTTGTGATCAGCATCCAAAGTTATGTCCTGTCCGTCACCAATTTTTATTCCCTAAAGTTCGAGCCAGAAACCGGAAATTTGGAACATAAATTGTTCTCACTGACATACATTTTTCTTCACCCACTATTAAATAAAACCCGTTTTATCGAAGTAGTCGATTTAAGCGAAGGTCGTATTCTTCACAAAGTTGCAGACAAGTCATATAATGGTTTTGGTCACACCCTCTTTGTTGACAAAGACATTCATTTTTTCGATTAATTGTTTAAGAAAAGAACACATATTTTGTAAGAAACAAAAAATCTACCAAAACTAACAAGGATTCTCACGCACCGTTTTAGAGGATAGGGATCTCGTCCAAGTAATGCTACGAGTACACGACCTATAAAAAGCCGCTTGTACATGCAGTACTGACGTAGAAAATATGCCCAGTAAAGTGCATGCGGCGTGCGAGTTCTCGGGAGTGCTCGAATTTACACAGTAAACAACAACAACATTGTATCGCGAGCAATACTATACTCTATCCAACAAAAATTGTCAGTACAGGGAAGATAGGATGTTTGTCTCTCAGTCTGGTTGCAATGACTTACATAAATCGGTCCCTCTTTAAAGCTCTCACAGAGTTGCCGTAGTGTGTATGACGATTCGCCATAAGTCAGAGAGCAATTCTATTAGGGTTACCATCTTCCAATTTAAAATAAAAATATTGCGGAACGAAATAAATTCCGTTTATCTTTTTCCTTTTCTGTTAAGATAATAATAGGCGCGTTTTTTTAAGGCTATCTCCAATAGACCAACAAAATATATAAATTTCGTAACACAAAAAAAAAAAAATCAAAACGAAAAATATATCACTGCAATCCAATTTATTCATTATAAATATTGTAAGACAAAAAATACTAATTTCTAATATCACTACTCAACTAATCCGATGAGTAATTACTGCTACTGCTCTCGTTATTTAGGTCTATTATTAACCTTTCAACTACTTCCTCGGCAAAGACGTCCATTTTCCACATATTTGGCTCAACACGTCGATGCCATTTTTCCTTGTCAATCCTTGTAAGTGCTGTCGTTAGTAAGTCTCTTATTTCAGCCATTTTAAATGACTTGTTTTGGCTTGCTACAAACCCTTTCACTTGAGCCCAAACCAATTCTATTGGATTAAGGTCACAGTGATAAGGCGGCAAGCGAAGCACTTTATGTCCCGCATTTTGAACCATTTCATCCACGACGTATATTTCATACTTGGCTTTGTAACGTTTAACGATTTCAAGCAACCCATTGTATGATTGCATCCCTACCTAACTTGACATCCTCCTTTTGGGAATTCTCGTATTCATTGGCAAAACAGGCGTCATTCATCCGAAAAACAAAGACATCATACAAACAGGTAGGTACATAATGAGATGAAAGGATGTATTTATGTTTTTTTTTATTTAAACAGTTTGAGACATAAACTCAATCAGTAAGATTTTCTAAAAACATTTCCCAGTCCTTCCGCTATATGTATATTGTAATAGGTAGACACAATCAGGCAATTAGAATACAAAATTATTTAACCACGATGCAATGTTATATACCTAAACAGATGGTAAAAAAAATGCACTTGTGCAGCTGTACAATACAAATACAATCAAATTAAAACCGAATGGCACCACTCCACGTAATAATTCGTTCTCAAAAGCACCAAAACCGAAAGTTCTTTGACAAAATCCATAGAAAACCCCTTAATGATATGCTTCATTGTAGAGATGGTAATACTCTTCTGATGTGCTTCAGTCACACACACTGCTTATTTTGGTGGATGATAATAGCAAGCGCACACAAGACGATCATGCTCATTCCCATTCGGCTGTGTGGGATACTGGTTGTGGTGGGTTGTATGCGAATTTTAGGAAAATTACAACAACAATTCCTTGGTATGACAGTGGTTTGGTTTTTATTTCAGTGGCAATTCTTGCGTTTGTGTGCCGTGAGAGTATCTACAGGCACAACTGGTAGAAAAAAAGCTCCTCCATAAGGCCTGTACTGACAATTTTTGTTGGATAGAGTATAGTTATAACTGTCGATAACATCCACAGCAGGGCTGCTTTGCATCGTATCGATTGGTGTTGAAGTCACGCTACATGGACACGGGCGATAATTTAAGGTCTCGCGCACTATTTCGGAATTTCTTGATGCGATCTGCAATGTTCTTGTCAACCACTATGTGGAGATGCGTGTTTGCGTGTCGATGGGTTTGATGGACGCACCATTTGCTTAACCCTGGAACTACATGCTTATTTTTGCAATGTAAGGGACATGCATCGTCAAACCAATGACGTCATATTTAAAGTTGGAATCGAAAAACTATTTGAATAGTCAAGTATTAAATCAAACTGGAAAGGCGTTAACAAGGGTCTCACAAGGGCCCACACATTTTTCAATTAACCAATAAATATTGTTAAACAATCTTTATTTGAGTTTTCTAATTGAATTTTTAAAATGCTCATTCATTTCTAAGTAATTAAAAAAAAACCCTGCAGTCAGTTACACATACTAATACTAACACAGTTATTTTTTATTCAATTATACAGGCAATATGATGGCGCAGATTTGTCGTTATGGGCGGAGTTCGATTTAATTCTTCCTTTTGTTGCGAATTTCGTAGTCTTTATGCATGAAAATAAAATAATACAATAGCTTTAACCATACACCCAAACACGCCAATCTCCTTTTCTACACAGTTTATACTTAAAGTGCTTGATGCGTATCACCTTCTTAATAAAAAACAACAACAAAAATTCCCCAAACTAGATGACACAATAAATTACCCATCGAGCACTTTGCGTTGGGATATTGCGTTTGGTATATTAATTTGCTATTGCACCCAATTTAAAAACCCTTACCAACGATCACAGCGCTGCGTTGACAGGAAAGCGCATAGCGGATGTTAGCTGAAGTGCCGATTATATTTGTAGTAATTGAATGACACAACCAAACACTTTCCTCAAAAATTCAGGGGAGTTTAGAATTATATACTATAAATCAATTTTAGGCAGTTGGCGTACTAGGTGGGTAGGTTAAAACCAAAAACCTTCCTTACGACTTTGAAGAAAGAAACAGCCCTATAGATAGATAGGAGGAACAATTTAAATTTGTACCGTAGAAACTGATGGCGAATTTGAAAATATCGCTCTAATTTGACATTAGGTGATCCGCTGTGAACAATTTGCATCGTGTAATCCGCAGACGGGAACCATCCACATGTCGGTAACGTGAATGAAATTCACTGTATCGTGGAAAACGAACGGATCGAATCTATCCATGCATTTGACATCCGCTGTTTTTATTTTCACCCCTATCGTGGAATCCGTCGGATCTGAGATTCACTTCACTTATTCGATTCACGTGAACAGAAAATTGCTATCGTGGGATCCGTCGGATACTGTCCCTTACCGACCACTATTGGTGATTAGGAAATTCAATTGTGACAGCTCATTTCAAATGTGTTTTGTAAAAATTAAATTCAGTGAAAAGAAAATAAGTTTTGTCTGAAAATGGATATAGTTTTTTAATGAGAGATCGTCTTGAGACAGAAAAAGGCGTTCTCACTTAAGGGCAAGAGCGGAAAATGTTATGTAACTACCAGAAGCAATGAAGGATTTCATATACCAATTTTGTGTTTAAACTAATTCCTACTTTTTTACTTAAAGGTTTATAAAATGCTTCAGGCTTAATAAAACAGCATTTTCCTACGCATTGGATGTTTTAACATCGGAGCTGGCACTTGCCTCAAAGTCCTCAATCTCTCCAGCACATAAGTTAGCGGCGTGTTTACGATTTTTTGTAGAAGGTTCCTACCAATATGGTTTGTATAGCATAATCAACATTTTCTCAGGTGTTAGTAGAAGTATTGGATATTTTGGAGAGAAAATTATGCCCCATTTGGATCAGTTTAAACATGTCTGCAGCTGAAAAAATTGAAAGCAAAACCTTTTTTTATGAAAAGTGCCAGATTTTTTATTTTAAACATTTCGAATTTATCGACTCCAGTAGCATCAACCTCCTCATTTTAACTTAATCGCAGTCGTTTCGAAGAAGGAAGCTCCTCACGTAGTTGGGTAGGCACTCCAAAACTCCTTGCCCCTTCTACTCCTTCAGCTGACTCAGTCAGTTGAACCAAATTATAACCTCTTCCTCCTCGGGAGTGAAAGGTAAAGTTACATTTGGTCCACCACCAGTGGTCGTCAATTCTTTTAGATTTGAGGCCAGTTTTTTTTCAGGTGGGATTTATGGTCGCTCCAAACCTGAAACAATACATTTTGTGTGTATGAAGAAAAGAAAATTCTGTGTCAATAACCTTCTTCCATTCGATAACCTCCTTACATGGAGGACCTAAAGTGTTTAATTTAATTTGGAGATTCCTCCAAAATTCCCGTATATCCTCTGGCGGTCTTTTTTTTAAAGCAATGTCAGGATTATCCTTCATTGCACATACTAATGCCTTAAACTGCTCTCTATTCGTAGTTTTTTTCCTTCAAATATAGAAAGAACATAAAAATAAGAATACAAAAAAATTATTACCTAGATTGTTCACGACTCGCCTCAATTTTGCAGCACAGTTCACAAAATAACAACCAGATCCGCAATGAGAAAACCGTGGATGTCAAATGCATGGGGAGATTCGATCCGTTCGTTTTCCACGATACAGTGAATCTCATTCACGTTACCGAAATGTGGATGGTTCACGTCTGCGGATTGCACGATGCAAATTGTTTACTATTAGCGGATCGTTCCCCCCGACGGATTCCACGATAGGGATGTTTATTTTCACTGAATTTAATTTTTACAAAACAAATGTGTTTGAAATGAGCTGCCACAATTGAATTTCCTAATCACCAATAGTAATAGTGGTCGGTAAGGGAGAGTATCCGACGGATCCCACGATAGCAATTTTCTGTTCACGTGAATCGAATAAGTGAAGTGAATCTCAGATCCGACGGATTCCACGATAGGGGTGAATATAAGACCCGGGCAACGCCGGGAACCATCCGCTAGTTATCAATAGAATTAGTTTTAATTAAATCTCGCTGTTGTTGTAGACACTTTCTAAAAGTCTGGCATTAGCCTACATTTTCATAATTCACAAGGATTCACTATGATTCATTCACCCTATAGCAAAGCCGCGGTAAATACGAAACTAATGACGTCAAATGGCTTAACATGACTCCGCGGAGACCTTGACGTTAAAACCAATATTAAACAAATATAGAGGCAGAAAAAAATCTTTGCACGCAAAATTTGTCCTAGTAAAGAGTTAATGTCCTTTCCAGCTCACAAAAAAGACTGCAGCATAAGCTTAAACCTATCAAGTACAATGCTATGACTGGTACACATCAACTGAATTTAACTTTTTTTACCCTTTCATTTGTGTTTGGTTGAAGTCTGCCTAGCTGCACTTGCTAATGTATACAATATTGCTCGTCCTACAAAAAAACGTCCCACAATATTGCACCTTAGATTTTATTTTAAGAACTGCAGTCGTCCCTTTATTGTAAAGTTAAGTAAAAGCTAAAAGGAGTATTGTATGAACCGGATATATATGTAAAAAAAAATACTCCGTCTATTTTCGTACGGAATATTGACAGATACAAATGGACACACACATTCAAACAATACTCCCAGGTTTCTTATTTAGATTAATATATTAAAAGGTTTTTGGTTTATTTAAAAAAAGTCTTGGTCTCTTTCCAGTTTTGATGACTTACCCTTGACATAGTCGTGAGGAAGTACCACTCGTGGTTTTGCTGTGTAGTTCATGAGGGCATCCGTGCTCTTAATTAGCCTAATAAAAGGAGGAGAAATAAATACAATATTAAAGAATCAAAAACTAATTTTATATAATTATTAAAATTCCACAATCTAAATTAAATTAAAACTTACTTTTGATTTACTGATTGATAAGTGTATGTATTGTGTAAATCTACATGTATTGAATGTATTTTCATTAACGTCGCAAGAAGAAGAGAATGGCAGGTGCTGGTGTTGTCGGGCGGTAATGAAAGGATAAAAAAGATGATGTCCAAACGGGGAGACAATACTACATTCTCTCAAAAGGACTATAGTATGTACTTGTTTGTCTTTGTTGGAACCATCCCAAATAAACAGCGAGCGAATTTAAAAAATAAATAAATAAATATAGTGCACAACTGTATCGTACGAAAACTTCTTCGCTTTTGTAAGAATTGGTTGCGAACACACATTTTTTATTAGAAAAAGAAAGCTAACAATGTTGTTTTTATGCAGACAGCTATATTTGATTTCTCTTAATTGCATTAAAATGCAGTTTGAATAAGAGTATTTTTATTTTCATTTTTAAATGCACCTGGTGGATATCTGTGTTGTCTTTTGCTAAAAACTCAGTATGAAGATTTCCTACCTTCACTACAAGTACATAAAAATCGTTAAAGCCAGTTTCGAGAAAATTGAAGTTTTTGAAAATTTTAAAACCTCGGATGTCAATTAAAACTTGATAAAAAAAACATCTTGAGAATCTAAGTATGCAACTTTGTTCACGATAGTTGTACTAGCATGTGTGTTTTTTTTTATTTAAGCAAATATACGCTTATTCACATTTGCATGTTAAATACAACATCAACGCTAACCTTAGCGGGGATAACTATAGCCACTAACTCCTCAAGCAGATATAAATAAGTGCTTCGAAACACCGTTTTCTACGTATCCCGAGAATGTTTGTTATAGAATGTCAAAACTTTGACATATCTCAACTATATACCCAACAATTTTACTTGCGTGTGAAGTTTTATTTTAAACAAACAAATATTGGACCGCTGCCACTTCCAAACCACTTGTCTATTAAGTTGAAATTTTATCGTCCTTCACGGTGGTATAGTCAGATTTTTAATCAGAATAGTACTCGTATTTTGGAATATTATTTTCAGGTTGAATACACTCTAGTTTGACTGGAGAAAACAGACGAAATGTTAAATGACAGCCAGCATAGTGCTGCACAATCGAGAGTTTTTTGTTCTTCTTTTATGTAAGCCTATATGCTTGAGTAAAAAAACCCACCTAATGTCAAGTTTCTTTGAAATAACTTGACCGGTTTTTGAAATATTGCCGTTTTTCTAGTGTTCCGTTATTCGAGTCTTTTGCGAAAATCATATTCTAACATTTACTCCAATTATTGAGAACCCAGAAAATAATTTAAATCATTAGAGCCGTTTTTAAGAAAAGTGATATTTTTAAAAAAATTAGCAACTACTAAATAATTATGAAAGAATATTTCAAAAATCTGAGGATGCAAATTTTCCCAAATTTTTAATATCAAGTACCACATTAAATTTCTTTGAAATCACTTCACTTATTTTTGAGATATTGATGATTTTCTAGGAATCTTTTTGAAAAAACTGAGTACGCCATCTTCACACTCACCCAAAGTATTCAAAATATTGAAATAAATCAAAATCGTTTCAGCCATTTTTGACTAAATCGATGTTGTAAAAACCATTTGTATGGAAGGTAACGTTATTTAAATTGATAGACTAAATAAAAAAAAGTGCCGCGACATATAAGCCTACAAACTCCAATTACGAAGTATGAAGTAAATCAGTTCATCCGGTGTGGTTAGAGCTTCGGCTACAGATGGACAGACAGACGGGCAGTCGGGCAGACAGATGGACAAACGGACCGACGCGACGGACGGAAACGCTAGACACACAATTTTGGACTTTTCTATGGTTTTATTATCATACCTAATACTCAGTTTGAGTTCGAAATTCAAACACGATTGCAATATCTTTCTCTTTAGCATAGGTACAAAAGTACACTCATACCACGCTTAACGGAAGAGGTCTGTTCCCGAAAAGTTGTCCGTAAATCGAAATTTCGTAAATCAAACTACATATTATTATTATGTGTGCACGTTATAATGCATACATAATGTGCGTGTAAATATTATTAAACTATACCTTTTAATTTTGTTTGTAGTGTTGTATAAATTTATATTTTTAATATGAAATAAAACCCAAAAAACTATAAAATATTTATTGTCAATACTATGTATTTACAATATATGTAAATAATATAAAAGACATAATGATAGTGAGCCCCTAGTAAGACTCCGAGCTTTTATGGTGTGGAAGCAACTGGTTTAAAAATAGAGGACAATTTTAATTTTTTCAAATTCAGTTTTACTCCGGTTTCGTATTTGCGCCGACACCTATTTCTTTGAGTTTGGGGAAATTGCCAATGGAAACCGTCATAAAAGAACAACGGTTGCACAAACTATTTTGTATTTCCGTAAATAGAGTTTTCTTTCGGCAAATAGACACAATGGTTTAATTTTCCAATTCCGTTATAACGAAATTCCGTAAATAGAGGTTCCGTATAGCAATCCCTCGCTATAGGAACCTCTATATGAGAAAGTTAAAAACTATGAACATGTCTTTAACTCACGATCTGAAACGATCAGGACGAGGACTCGGGTCCTGTTAGGCTCTCTCTTTAACTAAAATGCGTTTGGAAAGCCAATTTATTTTTGAGATGATCCGGAGTAGTGAGATTACAACCTTCCCACTTCACCGTATCCTTACTGGTTTGCCTGTGGGATTCGCATTTATGCCTCGATAAGAAGGATGGTTTTGTTTAGACTGTGAGGAAACACAGCTTGCCGTCAACATGACCTCCCGAAACTCATTGAGGTTAATTGACTTTGAGGCGGCGTGAATGTAACAACATCTTGCACTCGCTGCGCACATGACATTATTGAAAACATGACTTAACCGGCTTATTATCAACGTTGCGATTCACCGATGCCACGACAAAAATGGTTCCAGTAGGATAAAAGTAAAAACTACTCGATCGGGAGGCATTGATAAATTAAAAAGTGAAAACATCACCTTATAAGAAAAATATTGGTAAATGGTCGAAAGCAGACAAAGAATAATATTTTTAAAATAAGAAGTGAATTGTGGACTCTAAACTACACACTACATGCCAATGGGCACTGTCAGTAACGAATTTAGTGTGGAGTTTAAATTTGTGGACGGGTTCTTTTAAATTTCCTTTTGTAAGGGAGTAAAAGGGGTTATATTTAAAGTTTCACACTAGTTTTGTAATTAGTACCTACCGCCAGCCAGAATACCATTTAGCCATCATTATTTGTATTCAGAGAAAAAAATTATGAAAATTATTTTTTTTTCGATTTTAAGTGTTATTTTATTATTGAGAGAAATGACTTTAGTGATATAAATTTAGACATTTTTACCATTCAAACTCTGTAGCACATTTTCTGTCATTTCTAAGGCAGACCTCAGTTCCATTGCCTACACAATTCCGGTAGAAATTAGTCTCATGTGCGATGGCCCAATATTGTTTTGCTTACAAACTTTTTGTATTTATTAAAAAAAAAATCAGCAATAACACCGGTCCGGTACAACAATCTTAAACTAACAGATTCGTAAACTGTATTCACCAACCCTTATAAGAGAAGATTTAGGAATGCTCATAAAAGTTGTTTCGAGTGGTCTCTACCAATCTTAAGTTGAGAGCGGTAATACCTATAATAAATATTTCAGAAATTTGAAATCAGCTTTCCCTTGAAATTTAAACATTCATTTTCAAAATTTCTAGAAATTGTAGTTTGGTTCTTCTAAATTTATTATGGGCTTTCGAAAGAGTGGTGTTTTGGTTCTGGAAAAGAGAGAGAGAATACATTTTTCGCACATTCGAGCTAGGGTAGACAAAAACACAACCCTATTAGTAGCAGTGGCATGGCGTCCATAAAACCTACCGTCTTCCCATTTAAAATTTTAGCCAGACAACACTTTCTACCAAATACACATGAAACCGTTTCAAAAATCAACTTGATATTCGCAACGCATACCTATAAACGTAAATCATCGAATATATTTATTGTGTGTGTCCATATCGCCTTCTCCATCCGGTTGCTATTGAGCAGAAGGTAGGGCAAGTGAGTAAAAAGTGTCAAATTTGAAAATTGGTGGTACCATGCTCTAGTAGTTAGTACCCTAGAAAATGGTGAAGTTTATTTATTTGAAATTTTTCAGTTGAGAGGAGAACTTAATACTCGAAGTTGTACTTTTCTGTTGTTACCTGATCTGGAAATGTTCGCTCACTTGTGCTGTTCTGTTCTGATCTAGTTTATGTTAATTAAACACAGCTAATGATATGAAACAAACTAGAAAACAAATGACACTTGCGAGTTATAAGGACACTTTCTCCTATCCATTATAATCTGTAAACATTTAAAATCAATGTGCATCGGTTTCTCCTCTGTCGTCCTTACCCCCATCCTTCATGCCCGCACTATAAACATGTTTTTATATAAAAATCCCTTCAGCCTGCGCAAATTGTATAAAAAAGGAGAAAACAGATCTTTTATTAGAAAAAAAAAATACAGATCAGAGGTAAAAAACGACTATCCTCCTGATTAAAGGATGAATGGTCACCGTAGCCATAGGTATAGTCTTAAGTCATGTTCCCACACATAATTTAGCTAAATCCTCTCATCATACATTTTTTTGAATCGTATATACGTGATTTAACTTCTTTAAGTCTACATATATTACTAACTTCACCACATTATTCAGCGAAAAAACTTTTATAAATATGTCACACCTCCTCTAAATATGCCTTTTTTTATTTATTTGGTAGCAAACCATATCGAAATTGCGAAAAATAGAAATTTAGGGTAAACTTAAGCACATTTATGGTAATCCACTGATGATCCTATACCACCACATCTGGGTGAAACGCCAAAAATATAAAGTCATCTGTCAGCTAGAAATAGTTGACTATTTATAAATTCAATTTTTGACTTTTAATCATAGCCATATACTAGGCTTAAATAATCATTTCTTATGTTTATTCTTCGAATTGAAGAGACATTTGAAATGGAAACAACAATTTCCACTCACTCGTGAGTTGGGAATATACATACTCGTTGTATAACGAGAACAAAATTAAGCACGTATCGTTCGGTGGGAACACCTTTTGTAACTTATAATTTTAAAATCACTTGACTAAATCATGTCGGTGGCATTATTAAAGTGGCAGGCGTTTGTACATTTGGTCACATAATGTAGTCATAGCTGTGTTGATTGTCATACATTATTACGAGCACGCGTTACCAGTGTCTCATTCTTCTCCCTCCTCATAACGACCAATTGCACTTACGTCCTTTCTTTTCAAGGCCATGGATACGCTGATTAACCGCCAGCTTATGAAATATCTTGAGTTCCGAAAACTTCTTAATGACCGGAAGTTCGGTTTTCCTAGCAACAGGTCCACTAGTGGCTTGATGACATATCTAAACGAAAAGTGGAACCAATGTCTTCGCCATGGTGCTGAAAGTAAGATTGTTGCGCATGATATTTCAAAGACATTTGACAGAAAAGACTCTTCTTCAGTGGATTAGAAACTACCTTCAGTTGAAGTTATTTTGGACGGTTTCAAATCTGCAATTACAAAAAATGCTGGTGTTCCCAAAGGCCCTGTTTTGTCCCCGACTCTCTTTCTCATTTTTATATAAATGATCTCCTGTCTATTACTTCTTATCCGTTTCATTCCTTCGTAGATGACAGTAGCCTCAGCTTTTAATAATCGTTTCCATGTTCAGGTTATCATCTTCGGGGGTGGAACTGGAAGCGCAACGTATGTATGATAAGCTCATTAAATTCCAATTTTGACTTGATAACAACGCTTATATCTGGTCTGGTGCACCAATAATCTACTTAAAGCTACTAGACAGAATTCAAAAACGAGCGATAAAACATCGTTAAATCGCTTACTTCCGTTAGTTATCGTCGCAATGTCTCCTGCCTATCGCTCTTTCACTTTCAGAACATTTTAACCGCAAGACCCGCCAGGCCCTGAATGCACATCAGTTCACTCTTAAGCATTTTTTTTGTCGTATAGTGAAATATAAAGAATCCTTCCTTAGTCGTATATCAATCTTACCCATTGTGATTTACAAATATTTAAAAAGCAACGTGCATCGGTTTCTCCTCTGTCATCCTTATCCCCATTTCATTTAGTGTTGCAATATGTGACTTTAAACTCTACATCAGCGGTTGAAGTTTGTGAGCACTGATATTTTGATCGATGCTCACGACCTTCCTTCTTGCATGTTGAACTGAATCGGTTATGCGAAGCAAGTTATTCCAAATAACGCTTCTACTAGAAATATATAATTTAATCAACATAAATGTTTTGGAAGATCTCGTCTCGGCTTAAATCTATATTAGCGATTTCCGTTTCATATTTGATAGGAAATCAAATGGTTTGGGTAATCTCACTTAGCCTATATAAAGGGTGTGTCGATGGTGTAGAGGTTAGTGTGTTTGCTTATGACACATGCGGTGCAGGTTCAAACTCCATGGGGAACAACAACATACGCCACCGATTAATGGAGAGTAACACCTTTGTTTTCTCCGACATCTACACCCAAAACAGGATTTCTGCCTGGTATTACAATGGACCGTTACTGAGTGCTCTTTGGATTTCCTTTTTTTTTATAAAAAAAAACAATATAAAAATAACAATACACAAATTTAATTGATGACACGAAAAGATTTGGACATATCGCCGTCATTTGATGAAAACTTCCAAAGTCCATTTTTCCAATTTCGATATGCAACATTCAAAATGTTATGAAATTGAATGTTATTAAATGAGATGATATTCTTTTCTCATTCTGTGTATATTGGGAATAGAGGAACGTAGGGACTTGAATCTAGATTTAGATTTTTCAATAAAGATGCCGTATTTATCTCACTTGATTTTCCGTTGAAATACGACGATATTTTTATTTCTTTTTTTTAGTGATTCCACTACTTACCATATCAGAATAAATCCGACTCCAATTGAAACAGGTGAGCTTATGTAATTCCTCAACATTATGATTTTAAAATCATCTCACTTTAGGCATAATTTTTAACATCACTTCTTTTCAAATATTTTTTTTTTTCAAAACTCACTTTTCCTTTAAAAATTTACTCCTTTTGAATTTAAGTGAGAAAGATAAGGCACATATTTTTTTAAAAACTGCACAGCATTATTTTACGCATACAATCACAGATGCAATTTAAATTTCGCGCTTAATATAACTTGGAATTGATCATAAGAAATAATTTTTATCGCAATTGTGTATGCTCCGCGAGTGTCCTGCGTCCTTAGTGTAATCAAGTACAACAATTCGACTGGAAAGTAATTTTTAACTCACTTAATTTTCTTCTAATTGCAATTAAACGCGCCCGCGATTTCAACTATCCCAACAATAAATCGTTACTTCATTTTCCTGACCAAGGAACTCATAAAAACAAAAGCCAGTTAGTGGGGGTAACACAATGTTTGGGCATCGTTATTTTGTCCGTTTTGCAGTAAATTTTATGCAACGTCTAGGGCTGAGAGTCGTTTAATTTTTAGAATTTATGATAAAGCCCTCAATAGGTAAGCTGATGCAGTGGCTAAGTTTTAGTAGAGGGGTTAGCAAGTGTGCTTTCAGCTTTAACGATAGTGTGACAATTGAATCGCGTGCCTATCTCACTTGAAAGTGTTTAGCCGAATGAGATTCATTTCTAATGGGTATACTTAAGTGTCATCTATTCATGCGGTCATGTTAGAATTTTTGTATTCAGTGTGGGACTGTAAATGTGAGGAATTTTAAAGTGTGCCTGACTACATGACTGAGTAGTGTGTAATACTGAACTTAAAACTTCCTCATTATTCTAGCGGTTTGTGTGTATGAATGGTTATGAAACAGCAAGCTGCTCGCTATTTGCAATGATAGTATCGGAAGTTTATCCATTGCAACTGATAGGTACAACTTCTGGTAATTTTCAGAATGTGCCTTTCAATTTGTAGTTACAGTGACAACAAAAAAATCACAAGTCATAAAGGAAAAAAAAAACCAAATATAAACAAAAATAATCTAGTCAAACATGAAAATAAATTTAAGGGTCTTTACATTTAAGATGGAAAATAGTGAATTATTCAAATTCTCAAAGGCAGCTACATACCTAGGTTTAATCCTAATACCACGTCTAAGCTGATTAAGGTTTTTATTAAAACCGAATATTCAAGAAGATACTGTCGTACATGGGTAACCAAATGGCTGTAGTTACATGGCAATATCTAAGGCGGTCTGAATGTGCTACCGAAAAGTCATACATACAAAACTGTTAGTAACAGCTTTCAAACGCCAGTCTTCATTTGTAACCCAATGCATAATTGGTACATTATTATGATTGACTAGTAACATTGCATCCTGTCCGAACGCAACCAAGCGGCAATCATACCTTCGCAGCTGTACTAAATGTAGGTAAGGTTCAATTTTAGATTTCTAGAACAAAGAGAAGTACTACTTACTTAATAAACGGGCTGCCGACCAGTGAAGAGTCTTTACCTAAGATAGGGCATCTTCTTTTCTCGCTCGGTCGCCCGCAATAGCGGGTATTTAAAAAACAGAGCTTCAGTCTTTCCTGCTATATCGAAACTGGGGGTCATCTACACCGGTACGCACTAGAGTTAGTTTACAACATTTTTGAAATAGGCAGAAGCTGTCGCACAATGGGAAATTCATTATGGACTCAGAACCGAGTGAGACTGTTTTGGGTACCAGGACACTGCAGTGTCTAAGGTAACGAGCTATAGCTGGCAGGAATAGGAGTAGATAGCAGTGAAATAGTGGTTATCAAACCATCTCTGTGCGTATTGAGGGCATAATTAAAAACAAATTCCAAAGGCTGCCGACCTGAAATTGGCGAGCCTACGTGGGTGAAGAGTAAACAAGGCTTTACAGTAAACAAGGTTTAACAAAAAAAAAAAATCCGGCGAAATCTTTAAGTTATGCAGGGGGCAGCTTGGTATACTGGTAGGTATTCCGTATATGGATACTTTCTATTGAGGAAACATTCAAAGTGACTCAGACTGACCGAAATGAGCATGTGTACAGCGGTGACTTACAAAAAGAGGAGGCGATAACACACATATTCTGTGAATATAAGGGAGTATCGCGAAACCGAAGTGGGTTGTTAGGAAGATACATCTTTAAGCACTTTAAAAGAAATAAGTCACACAAAGGACTGCTCAGATTCTGTAGGGATATTGGCTGGTTCTCCTGATTTTTTTTTTTTTATCAATTGGTTAGTGTCTACTGTTGTACGAGTTCATATCCCTTTTTAAGCTAACCCAACATTATCTTCCGTAATCCCTTTTGGCGCATTTGAACAGGGTTAGATACATATTCCAGGATCCAGGACTCCCAGCACTCAGTTTCGAGAAGGCAAGGAAGACCAAACCCTCGTTTTAAAGAACAAGTCATAGCGGATGCCAGAGCACTTGGTCTGGACAACTGGAAGCAGCGTGCCTGGGATGGTAGAGGATGGAAGGCTGCAGTGTCTCGCAGAGACTTTTCACGGGTCGGCACCCTATTAAGTAGATACATTGAAGAAAATAGCTATTTCCAAAATGTTTGGTCAAACTGTGAATCTCTCAAATTTGATGCACAACTTCTTCATGTATATTGTGATCAGTCTTCTTCCTTATAAGGGAAGTTATGATCAGGATTAAAGGAATAATAACTATGCCACTTTACTGACTTCTTATTGGTCCGCCTGTGGTACTTGCCGGTTTGACCTGAATAAACATCAGCCTCTCGGTTTCGGATCATTTCTTATGAGACAAATCAAATGTTGGAGTTATTGCATTAATGCGTTGCATTTCTTAGGGCTGCCTCTTTTTACAATTTCGACACGTTCATGCTCCTATTTTCGATAATTATTTGATCACCCACCTGCGAAACCGGTGATATCCAGTCGTGCCAATCCACGGATTTGCATGCACACTTGTGGGAGGGTCAATATGTGAAATGTGTTGCCATGTTCACCTGAATTTTAATATGACCTAGAAATGATTTCTACCCTTAGTCGCCTTTAACGACAAGCGCGGTTTTTGGGGACGCTGCAGTTATATTGTTGCATGTTTGCTTGAACTGTGTCATTAATTAGTCAACTCCGCCATCTAGTAGAAAGTGGCCATATTACCGATTTTGGCAGCATTGGAATAGCAGTTTGAGTAGCTGTGGTATAACTTGGTATGTTGTTCTCGAACCTTCTGAACTTAACGAACCTTCTCGACGAATCTGGAAATTTCGAGAGGTGTCACTAGGAGATATAAATAGATGTCGCAGGAGCACCCAAGACATTCGAGTTGTGAACCGCGATAAAGAAGGGCGATAGATGACAGTAGTGAAAAGTATAGAGAATATTAAATAAGAGAAGTGATTGTTTATTTAAAGTGATTAATTGTGAAAGTGAATTGTTAAATTAAATAAGTGAATTATTAGAATAATAATCAAGAAGTAAAAGACATTGAAAGAGAACTAATAAAGATTAATTAAATGTTTTATCTTTTCGAATCCTAGCCTGGATGTAACATTGGTGTCAGAAGTGGGATAAAACGTATTCAGTGTGAAATTAAAGTGAAGTGAATTTGATTAAATAGAAAAAATAGAAAAAATAGAAAAAAAATGGGCCGCACATTAAAATTACTACAGCTCAGTATACCGCAGTTAAAAGCTGAATTGGAAAAGCGGAATCTCTCCACAGCTGGAGGAAAAAGTGATCTTGTGCTTCGACTGCAGGAATCTGTTGAAAACGAAGGAGAAAACCCCAAGTCCGTTTTGTTCGACGTAGCAGAAGAACAAGTAAGTACAAGCGTTGATATGACTGCTATGATGGAATTACTTCTGGCCAAGTTAGATGAACAGAAGAATTCTATGGACTCTCAGTTCAATGAACAGAAGAATTCTATGGACTCTCAGTTCAATGAACAGAAGAATTCTATGGGCTCTCAGTTCAAGGAACAAAAGAATTCTCTAGAACAACAGAAGAATTCTCTAGATTCCAAATTGCAATCAATGGACTCTAAATTTGATGAACAGAAGAATTCTCTAGATTCCAAATTGGAAGAACAAAAGAATTCCATAGTTGCCGCCCAAAAGAGCGCTGTGGAAGATTTTAAAAATGTTCTTGAAGGAAAACTCGAAGAAATTGACCAAAAGTTCGAGAAGGTTGAAACCAAATTCGACGAAATCCATCAGACGTTTTGCAAGCATGAAACAAACTTCGAGAACTTGGCTAGAGAGCTCGAGAAAATGAAGAAGCAGAAGGCTCGAGAAAATTCTGCGGACTGCCCGAGAAGGAAAGAGATGCAGCCTCCTGTTTTCGACGGTCAAACATCATGGCCAATTTATAAGAAACAGTTTGAAGCAGCTGCAATGGCGAACAGCTGGGACAACGAGGAAAAGTCGATTGCGCTAACGCTCGCACTAAGAGGTACAGCTGCGGAGTTACTCCAAACCGTCTCAGAAGAGAAGCAACACGACTACGACGCCCTGGTCAAGGCTATAGAGATGCGCTTCGGTGATGAGCATATGCAGCAAGTGTACAGGGTCCAGCTACGCAGTAGAGTCCAGAAGCGGGGGGAAACACTTCAACAGCTGCAAGCAGATATCGAACGTCTGGCACATTTGTCATATCCTAATGCTGGTGAGGTTCTCATCAATGAAATGGCTGTGGAGGCGTTTATCCAAGCCATTGAAGATAGACAACTGCAAATGGCCGTAAGAATGGCTGGAAAGAGAACTCTCGCTGAGGCCCTAGCATTTGCCTTGACAATGCAAGCTGCTGATCAGGCATCGCATGTGTTCCACCGCGTAAGGGAAATGACAGCCGTTGAATGTTCATGCCAAAGAGCAGACATCGTAGACCGGAGCAGAGATAACAGAGGTCAAATGCGCTGCTGGAACTGCAACAAAATGGGGCACCTACAGATACAATGCAGAGCTCCACCCAGACAAGGCAGTTGTCCACATTGCGGGCCTAGGAGGCGCAACGAAGAAGCATCTGGCAGATATAGCTTCGCAGAACCAGCAATCGGGAAACGTGTAAGGGGCAGCTTCTCGGAGCAGAAGTGGGTTTCCGGAATCGACGACTCCAGGACCACAATTCAAGTCTCCCAAACCAAACAAGGAAACCAGAGTTTAACAGTGGAAGCCTATATCGGTCAAAATAAGTGCGTGGCAGCCATCGACACCGGTGCCACCGCTTCCATTATAAGGAGGGACATCGTCCGTCAGTCTTGGTTGCACAACACCAGCAGTTACTGTCTGAAAACAGCAACAGGAGCGACAGCGAAAGTGTACGGAGATATCATGCTAACAATAAATTTGGCAGGATTAGCATTCTCCCACGCTTTCTTAGTAGCTGATATATGTGACGAATGCATCATTGGAATCGATTTCATGAAGGCGAATGATGTCGTATTGGACTTTGGTATGCAAGTACTCAAGTATCGAAACGTAGAGATTCCGATGGTGTACGGGAAAGAGAACGCCGCATCCCTGAGGACAGTCACTAGTGAGGACGAGGTCCTACCACCTTCTTCAGAGACAATAATTCGGACAAAGCTGGAAGGTGATCCTGGGGCCCACCGATTCTTTCTAGTCGAGCCAGAAGACAACCACTGCCGAAATTGCGTGGTTGGAAAAGTGCTTGTCGAGCAGAAGAACAATATTGTTCCCGTACGAGTTCTTAATGCTGAACACAAAAGCGTCAAATTGAAGCAAGGTGAGGTGGTTGGAAAGTGTGTACCGGGTACTGAAGTCTACCAAAATATTCATCCGATATCCAGCGACCGCATGAAGACGAGGTACGACACAAAAGCAACCACCACAGGATTCCAGGAAGGAGATCTGGTATGGCTATACTACCCTCATCGCCGAAAAGGCATGTCACCTAAACTACAGCAGGATTGGGAAGGACCCTATAAGATAGTGAAGCGCATCAACGATGTTGTCTACCGGATCCAGCGAGGAAGAGGCAAGCTAAAAGTTGTCCATGTGGATCGTCTCCATCGCTACCATGGGGAAAATATTGACGTGCTTGTTCGGGACGAACAAGTTTAAGAGGGGGATATTGTTGCATGTTTGCTGGAACTGTGTCATTAATTAGTCAACTCCGCCATCTAGTAGAAAGTGGCCATATTACCGATTTTGGCAGCATTGGAATAGCAGTTTGAGTAGCTGTGGTATAACTTGGTATGTTGTTCTCGAACCTTCTGAACTTAACGAACCTTCTCGACGAATCTGGAAATTTCGAGAGGTGTCACTAGGAGATATAAATAGATGTCGCAGGAGCACCCAAGACATTCGAGTTGTGAACCGCGATAAAGAAGGGCGAAAGATGACAGTAGTGAAAAGTATAGAGAATATTAAATAAGAGAAGTGATTGTTTATTTAAAGTGATTAATTGTGAAAGTGAATTGTTGAATTAAATAAGTGAATTATTAGAATAATAATCAAGAAGTAAAAGACATTGAAAGAGAACTAATAAAGATTAATTAAATAGAATTACGTTTTATCTTTTCGAATCCTAGCCTGGATGTAACAATATTCTTAGCCCTTCCCTGCACGAGTATAGAGAGTTTTAGCTATATCCTTTTTGGATAAATTTCTTAAAAACGTAAAAAACATTTCTAACAAAATATTTAGACAATGCACTAAGTTTTTTCGGGCTGTATTGGAAAAAAACCTTTTTTTGAGTAATTCCTTTGAAACGAAAAAAACAGTAATACGTAAACAACTCGCCCTAAAAAATCTTTTTGCCAGCGGCTTCCAAAATTTCGCCCAAGCCGACTTTCCCCTTTTGTTAACATCTTGATCTGTGCTTAGTAAGTAGACTCGTTTTTTGAATTGTGATTCAGGTGATTCGAGATGATTCAAATTTGTTTAAGAATTTTTAGGACAGCTATATGTTAATTCCTATTGGATATGCAAGTGATGTAGCTTCCTTTCATTTATGTCTAAGATTATACGTTCTGAGTAGCTTGCTTTGAATATCTACAAATTTATAAAATGTCCTCAAATCTACTTATATTTTTCCGAAAGAGTAATTACCCCAAAAGAATACAACTGACCACATTTCAAGAGCAGAATCAAACTTCTTTCCTATCCTTCTATTCATTGATACAGTAAGTAGCACCCAAAAATAGGCAATAAACCATTTGCTGGGAGCTACTTACAGCAACAAACTGAATGCCTGCGCTGGGGTTTCCACTATAAGGGTACTATGTCACAGAAAAAGGAAATCTCACGCAAATTATTATAAAAAAAAAATCCATCTGAAAGCATTTGGAGGTGCGACGCTTATGAAGGTTTACTTTTCATAAGAAAAAATATGGTAGGACTTTTTGCTGATACTGTAGCTTAGTTGTAGAAAGTCATGATCTTGAATAAATAAACGAATGCCTGTTGGAAAATGTTTTTTTTTTCTATCTCAATATCGTGGAAATACGAATTGTTGAATGGCAGCTGCATGTACGATTAAATATTAGTAGCACTCTTAAAAAGCTGTCTTTTTAAATTAAACATTGAATTTTCCTAGCGAAAGATTAAGACTAGAAACTGCAAATTACCGAGACAAGATTGAGTTATTGAATCTCACATATATGATGTATCAATTAAGAAGAGCCATTTATAGAAAGAAAGTTGATTCTAATTTACTTAATTAAAACAAAAAAGTTTTGTTTGCTTAAATGATTTCTGACATCGTATAGCGACTGATGGAGGTATGGAAATGTGTAACGATATCTGCACACGTGGCTGTCTTATATATTTTCTGTTGCCAATCAATCCAATTGATTTAAGAATATAAGCTTTTGCAAATGATAACGAGAGAGTAAAATCAATTAAGTTTCGGTATATTGGTATAACGCGCAAAACAAAAGTCAATCTTGCGGATGGAATATATGTACTTGACTTGTTCATGGATACTTTTATTCAAGACACGGGTTTTGTTTTGCAAGACGTAGTGGCTAAAACTGGCTGAATTACTGTTCCACTCTAACGATAGTTAGACAAACATTAGAGAATACAATTACGGCGCAGTTCCAAAACAGCGTAGCCCTAAATTCAGAAAACCGTGACTAAATACAATTGCAATGAGATGGTTTGCAAACTATGTCCCGTCAATTGGTGCCGACAATATCACTTGGAGGTAGTAGCTTCAACTTGACCCCTGACGACGCTTGTTGTTTTTTTTTTAACATTTAGACTTTACAAGCAAATTCTTGGCTTTCACTGTGTCTCCTGGAGTTTCCAAAAATTCGGAAAAATTAATAAAGTAAAATGAGGTATGTTTTTGATCGTATGAAAATAACCAGATCTTGTTAAAAGAATGTGGACTCTGTAAATGTCAAAATTCAATTAGTTGGCAGTTGCTGGTAGCTAAATGTCGTATATGCAAGATCTTATCCAATGTATCTACTGTATGTACGTCTGAAGAAGCCGTTATGCAACACACTAAGGCGAATACTGGAGAAGACCAATGAATTTCAAGTCGAGACCTACCATCTTTTCATCAACTTAAAAGCCGCATGATAGCACTGTTCGTCAGGAGCTCAATGGCCGAATTCGGGATCCCAGCAAATCTGACCAAGTTGTGTAGCGTGACGCTGGAAAACACGCGATGCAGTGTGCAGTATGAAAGTAGCTTTTCTGAACTATTAAAGGCCTGCACCGGATTCCGGCAACGAGATGCTCTGTCATGTGATTTCTCTAATCTTGTTCTGGAGCAGATAGGGCGCAGGGCAGGTATCAACATGGAAGACATTATCTTTAACAGATCCGTCCCACTACTGGGGCACGCGGATGACATCGACATCATTGTCCGATGTCAACGATCCTTCATGGCGATTGAAGAACAGCCTAAATTGCTTGGCCTTGAAGTAAGACCACTTGCATACTTGCATTCAACAACCAAATAAACATCTGCCCACCGAAAAGGACAAAACGTCAATGTTGAAAGGAGCAACTTCGAGGTAGTAAGTGAGTTCACCTTCCTCGGTGTAAATATCAAGTCCACGAATGACACCTAAGTGTAGATACAACGAAGAATTAACCTAGGAAAGAGTTGCCACATCGGTTTATCAAAACAATTGGGTTCAAAACCAGTGTAAGTGTAAGCTTGCCCCGTAAAGTTGGGCGCCAATTATAACAACCGTTGTTGTACCTTGTCAGTGATAACTAAACTTAAACAAGGTCATTGCTTTTTGCTTATTATGCTATTGCTGACAAATTATTTGAAAGTGCAGTGGTTGTGTAATTGAGTACAGGGCGGATGTGCTGAGAGGTGCGAATGGAATATCAGTGATCGTTATGCGGTGTTGTACAGTTGTTAATAGATATCGTTTTCGGATGTGCTGAAAGGTGCGAGTGGAATATCTGGGGTCGTTGTGCGGTGTTGTACTGGTGTTGGTGGAAATAGTTTTCTTTCAAATCAAAAACATTTCGTTGCAGGAACTTATATTACAAACCTAGGGACGGGCTACAGTCCGCTTGGGCGAACTGTTTTATACCCTATTCTTATTCCTATCAGACACCCAGAGAGTCTATATTATAAATTTCAGCTACGACATTTATGTATGCCGCTAAGGATCGATTAATCTCGATGGGTGACAACTTTGGTTTTCAAAAAAAATAATTAAATTATAGGCGTGTCAGTGGGTGGATTTTGAAAATACTTACACATGGGCATAAAGAGCCCCTGGAGAATATATATTATAAATTTCAGCTCCCTAGCTCAAACTTTGGTTTTTCTATAAAATTGTTTTAGTAGTCAGTAGGCGGATTTAAAAAATATTTAATCATAAGTATAAAGTCTATGTACATATATTATAAATTTCAGTTTCCTAGCTCAAACTTTGACTTTTCAATAAGATTGTTTTATTTAATTGTGTCAGTGGGTGCATTTTAAAAAAAATTATCTTCAGATCAGTTACTTGATTATTTCGGGCCCCTAGAGAGTATATGGTTAAAATTTCAGCTCCCTAGGTCCAGTTTAAAGGCCTAATTTTTGCCGACAGACGGCTATGGCTATATCGACATTGCTTTCGATGCTGATCACGAATATAGTAAGCTGTAGGGGTCTGAAGGGGCAATATTAAGTTATGTTACAAACTATGAGTTCAAATTAATATTCCTTAGAATAGGGTATAAAAATGGACTTAACGCTACGCCCAATTTGGCGGATCAAAATATGGATAGGATATCAAACACTTCACCCAAGCGGACTATAGCCTTGCATATATTTCTTGTTATTCTGTCGTAAGGAAATCTAAACTTGCGCATACTATTCAAATGTTCGTTGTACTCTTCAGTTGTTGGAAATTCTTCCGGAAAAGGTCAATTTAAGCCGAATTTAACATTTGTTCTATATAAAAATATTTTTTTTAGTAGATATATACATACAACATTTCAGGGGTTACACGAAGATGTCCTGGCGATTGAAACACCGTCAGATGGTGAGATAAGCTGTCTGACAGAGTGACAGGTCAATATTACCAACAATTGATGCATTTCTAGAATTGCATTTCAGATTTTTTTGTATGTTTGTATCTCAGAACATGTCCCATGGTTGTGTGGAATAGACAAAGATTAGTGGTAAGTCTTTGATGAGCCAGTGGTTGGAAATTTAATGTTTATTCCGTGTCTTTAATTAGACAAACTGAGAAATAGACAAACGATCTTGTCTCTACAGTCTACACCACATGCTTATACATATTATTCAAATCTTGGTTTAGAAAGATGACCTCTACTTTGACGATTAGCATGCAATAGCATTTACCTACCTTATTCTCAGCGAAAATTCTAGAGCGAAAATAGAAGTGCGATGTCATCAGCAATACTATATATAATATAATATGATATATAAATATATATTTGTATGAATGTTTGATGATGGAAAACAGTTGAAGCCACTCAGTGTGCGCAAATTGTACAGAAACTAGAAGCGTGAACACTTTCTCAAGGACCAATTATTTGCAGTGTAGTACAAAAGGGGCTCAGCATCAGTGACGCAACAATCTAACTTTGCTCCTTTTTATCTGTTTTCCTTTAAATCTGATTAATTAACCTCTACTTAGATGCAGTCTTCCAATAGGAGGTCAAAAAAACTTCTCAAGGAATCCCAAA
This sequence comes from Portevinia maculata, assembly GCA_949715645.1. Lineage (NCBI taxonomy): Eukaryota > Metazoa > Arthropoda > Insecta > Diptera > Syrphidae > Portevinia > Portevinia maculata. The sequence goes on from OX454525.1 coordinate 105,501,796, forward strand.
GTATGCTTAATTAAAAGGTCACGGTACGTTCTTTTGCATTTAGATTAGTTTGCCCACAAACGTTTATAGTAGTTCTCTTATTTACTTAAACGAAAATTATCCACCGACGAGTAAGTGTGCTGCCCAATTGCGGATATAAACGACTTTATCTATGACCTACAACAAATTGCAGCGGCCATCTGAGATATGTACGTAGTCATCGTAATATTGTAATTAATATTAATTTATCTACACGTGATAAGGCAGCAATTTGGTAATTAACATTGACATTCGGTATTCTTTGTAAATGGACAGTACAAGAGCAGAGCATTTCTATTGAGCGTGCGTACACAATTTGATATCAGAGTTGTCTCACAAAGGTTTACATTTCAAGTTCATGTTATACAACAGTTAGCGTCATCAGCTTTAGACATTGTAAAACTTCCCATCTTAAGCCATATCGAATACATTCGTCTCTTAGGCCCTGATCACACGTGAGTACCGAATTTTCGTAATTTATCAAAGAGGAGAGACGATTGAATATGAAAATAAGTTTCATATATTTAAATACATAACTCTGTCAATACGTTCTCCCGTTATGTGGCAATGGTGCGATGGTAGTGTATTCACTAAGTGATTGGCAGGTCGGGCGGTTGAAACCCGACCAGGGCCATGATTTTTAAAAATTGAATACACACAACAAAAACAGATCTCCCTAAAGCAATTTAGGCCTTCTATTCTTTCATACAGTAAGTAGCACCCAAAAAGTGGTGGCGACGGTGTAGAGGTTAGTGTGTTGGCTTGTGACCCGTGCGGCGGTGCAGGTTCAATCCCCCTGGGGAACAACAACATACGCCACCCATTCACATGCCTCTACACCAAAAGGAGGATTTCTGCCTGGTAGTACAATGGACCATTACCGAGTCTTAGTGCTCTGAGATTTGGATTTCCTTTTTTTATTTAAAAAAAAAAGTAGCACCCAAAAGCAGGCAATGAATCATTTGCTGGGAGCTACTTGCAGCAACAAACAAAATGCCTGCACTGTGGTTTTACCATTATAAGGGTACTGTGTCACTACAGAAAAAAGAAATCCCTTTAGCGCACACAAATTATAAAAAAAAACATAGGGACGGGCTACAGTCCGCTTGGGCGAACTGTTGGATACCCTATTCTTATTCCTATCCCTCATAAGTGGGCGTGACAAAAGTCTAAGTATGGTTAAATTGTTAAGAACGCTCTACATATTTTGTTATATAACATTTAAAGGATTTTATCAAAAAAAAAAACGCTCCCTAGCTCAAACTTGGGTGTTTCAATAAAATTGTTTTATTTAATTGTGGGCGTGTCAGTAGGCAGATTTTAAAAAAAATTAACACATGAGCATAAAGGGCCCCTAGAGAGTATATATTATAAATTTCAGCTCCCTAGCTCAAACTTTGGATTTTCAAAAAAATTGTTTTATTTATTTGTGGGCGTGTCAGTGGGCGGATTTTGAAAATATTTACACATGAGCATAAAGGGTCCATAGAGAGCATATATTATAAATTTCAGCTCCCTAGCTCAAACTTTGGATTTTCAAAAAAATTGTTTTATTTATTTGTGGGCGTGTCAGTGGGCGGATTTTGAAAATATTTATACATGAGCTTAAAGCGCCCCTAGAGAGTATATATTAAAAATTGTTTTTGTTTTTCAATAAAATTGTTTTATTTTTTTGTGGGCGTGGCAGTGGGCGGATTTTGAAAATTTTATATCCCGAGCAGTTTTAGGGGTCATAGATCATATATAAAAAATTTCAGCTTTCTAGCTCAAAATTTGATTTTTTCCAAAATTTTGTTTTTTTTTGAGTTTGTGGGCGTGTCTGTGGGCGGATTTCAAAAATTCGTAAACTTTATTATTTCGGGACCCTAGAGAGTATATGGTTAAAATTTCAGCTCTCTAGGTCCAGTTTAAAGGCCTAATTTTTGGCGACAGACGTACGGACGGATGGCTAGATCGACATTACTATCGATGCTGATCATAAATATAGTAACTTTTAGGGGTCTACGGGCAATATTAAGGTATGTTACAAACTATGCGTCAAAATTAATATACCCCTAGAATAGGGTATAAAAAATGTATATGTCTAAGAATCGAGGAGGAACACAAAAGATAACGTCAAATTTTTTAATTTCTTTGATTTTTTCACACCCATAAGTCTTCTTGGAGTTACCCCTCTTACAAATCTATGAAGCTGCTGTACCATTTTATCCACGTTTAAACAGCACCTAAGAGATGCAATTTAAGGAAACATTTTGTTTTCACATCTAGTGATAAGAAAGGGTGTATGCATTTAAGAATGAACAGTAAAGCATTTATTATTATTAGGATTAGAAGATATGGAGAGATGCCGATGCAAGTTGGTCTTGAATGTTTGTAGATTGTAAGGTGAAGGAAAAATAGAGCGTGAAAGAGTATTCCACATTCGATTCGATTTTTTGAACTTGAATGTACGTTCGAATACAGGCTTAAGGGTGAACTGATGCACTTCTTTGCATGGCGGTTATTGCGGTTGAAATGTTCACTGGCTATTCTGTTTGTGCACTTATGGTCGAAATTACGATAAAATAAAGGGAGACAAGATACATTGCGACGATGACTAAGTAAGGCAATCGATCTCGCGATGTCACGGTCGCCAATGAGTTTAATCGCGCGTTTTCGAAACTGGTCGATAGATATAAGCGTTGTACTCGAGTTTTGTGCTGTTAATCGCCTTATAAATTGTAGCCAGACCAAAAGGGTTGAAATATTTCTTGCATCGGTAAAGAAGCCTAGACATGGATCTTGGCGACATCGAAAATGTGGTCATTCCAACGAAGGTTGTCTTTAACACACATACCGAGAGTGGAAAGTCTTTCGGTTTCAACGATGCAAGTGCCATGCGAAAGTTTATCTGTCCTATGCAGTATTCTGTCGCTAAAGTACAAGCGCAATCTGGGATAGTTGAGCTGGCTGCAAAGTGAGCAGCAAGTAGATTGGCTTCTACTGGCAGCTGGAATGTCATTTTAAATAAGTGTCGGGATAGATTACGAGTCCAAATTCTTGATGTTTTTAACAATTGGCTAAAAATTTGTACTATCCATGTCCATCCGTTGTCAATTTTAAGGCTCTAAAAGCTGCAATATTGCTCGTAGACCCCTAAAAGTTACTTAAGTTTAGTTATGTCGATATAACCATGTTCATCAATTGTCAATTTTTAGAACCTAATGTTCGAGAAAGAAAGCTGAAATGGGAACATAATGCTTTCTAGGAGCCCGAAATAATCAAGCTCACTGACACGCCCAACATTTTAAAAGAACCCAATCTGAGCTGGAGTTTCTTTTTACATAAACATTGTTTTTTGGTAAGATTCTTAAAAAAACGCAAAACGCAAAAAAAACAGCCTTTGTCATTCAGAGACTTTTTTTTTGCTCACAGCTTTTGGACTACTAGTGTTCTATTAGTGGAAGGGTCACTAGTTCATGCTCTATGATTAAAGTGTAAACCCATCCATTATTTAATTTTTGATTCTGGCAGTGATGTAATTGGCTGACAAATTTATTTACCGTTGGTTCTTATTCGAGAAAAACTATTACTTTGATTGTGTGTTAAACTTTCAATATTGAGCAAAAAATGTCTGAATGCAAAATGATTTTTTTTTAAATATATTATTTGATTAAAAATTTCTGTTTTATGGTGAATAACTGGACACGGTTCTGTTTTCTTGCGGGTTTTTTTATCTTCCGATTCGTAGGAATAACGAAGATTTTCATGCCTTTTTTCACTTTTGTAAACCGTTACATTTTTAGAACATAGGAAAGGAACGTATACCAATACGAGATTTATACACATTTATACTTCTAATCCAATTCATTTTTTCGCTGATGACAGCACCCTCAGCTTTTCATATTCGTTTCCTAAGTCACGCCCCTCTTCTTCAGGTATGGAACTGGAGCGGCAGGTATTCCGATCTTGACTGCGGTAGAACCAATAGGATGGAATTTAATGCTTCTAAAACGCAATGCTGTCTTGTGTCATTAAAGCGAAACCTTAACTGTGTGCCATTATCCATGAATGGCACTTTCATCGCTGAAACCGAAAGACTTTAAATTCTCGGTATGTGTGTTAAAGACAACATTCGTTGGAATGACCACATATTCGATGTTGCCAAGAACCATGTCTAGGTTTCCTTAGCGATGCAAGAAACATTTCACCCCTTCTGATTTGGCTACAATTTATAGGGTGTTTATTCGGGCCAAACTTGACTGCAACGCTCATATCTAGGCTGGTGCTCCAATCACATATTTGGAGCTGCTTGACAGAATACAAAAATGCGCGATAAAACTCATTGGCGATCGAGATATTACGAAACATATTTAATTTGAGCCATCGTCGTAATGTCTCTGCCTATCATTGTTATATCGATATTTCCACCAAAAGTGTTATAATGAAATAGCCAGTTGCCCTCCAATCCCAAAACATTTCAACCGCAATACCCGCCACGAGAGGAATGCGCAGTTCACTCTTAAGCCTACTCTCGGACGTTGCTTAGCCGTGCAACACGAATGTGAAATGCTCTATCACGCTCTGTTTTTCCTACACATTATGATTTATGAAGATTCAAAACCAATGAGTATCGGTTTCTCGTTCTTCCTTCCTCCTCTTTTTCTTAAAGCTGTGAAATTATTAGGTCGCATTATAAGGTTGCTTAAAATTCCTTTTTCACGCGCAAATAATAAAAGAAAAATATGAGGAATCAGTTCAGGTCATGAAATCGAGTTTTTATTTCGACTCAGATTGGCTGTAAATGATATAATTTGGCACTGGTGGAAGATGACATTGTTTTTGCGGATAATATTTATAAAACTCATCCCGAATTCGGTGTATGTGGTTCTGGGGCTTTGGGAGTTATAGTTTTTAAATGCACATCCTTGTCACTTCTCGATAAAATAAGAAAATCAGGCAACATGCAACAGGGTCAATCAGAGGTAATACAGTAAAAAATGCCCATTTGAAATACAAGACAGAAATAATGAAAACGAAAAACTGATCCCTTAACCAATGCGCAGATATTTTTTCGGCATCCCTCTGGTTTGGTACAATGACAACAACAAAGTAACTGTTGCTTAGACTCAATGTGGTCCAAGCCCAATTGGAAAGGTAAAACCGTTTTGCGACATACAGAAAAAATGTTGTATCGTAAATTTTAGCCAATACATGGTAGGAGTCGATCGTTTGGACAAAAATGTAAGCTGTTACCGAATCGCAATTCGATTATAAATGTAGGCGGCAGGAATGCACCCTGTCAAAAAGGCAATGCCAATGAACGTTTCCATAAAAACGCGAAAAAGAGGCAGGCCTAAAAGCTCCTGGATCACGCAAATGCAGCTACACCAGCATTTGATTGGCCTCAGTGACGAAGTGTATCAAAATGGGGAGGCCTACCGTTATTTTCTGAGGTCAAACCGGCGAACCCTAAGGGCTGACCAGTAGGGATGCAGTTAAGTACGATGGTTATGATTCCATTAATCTCTGATCATAGTCTTAAGGAAGAAGAAGCATAAATTTGATAAAAAATGTCAAAAATCGTGATTTTTCCTAAAACTTGATTTTTTGAAATATGTATTCAATGTATTGACGTATTCACCTTCAAAAAGAATGAAGTATCTGCATATTATCAAACTGTTCCATTATTGGAACGGTTCTGAAAATAAGTTCCAAATTGTTTGGGTTTTTTCATACGGAAACATATTTGCAAACAAAAGCTCACGTAGGCTTTTTTCTCCAAAGTAAGTTGAACGAAGTTTAACAAGCATGGCAAGATATTGGCCAGGGTTGGGGACACAATCCCGAAAACCAAAATCCCGAAAATCCAAAATCCCGAAAATCCAAAATCCCGAAAACCCAAAATCCAGAAAATCCAAAATCCCGAAAAGCCAGAATCCCGAAAACAAAATCCCGAAAAATAATATATAAAATGAAAAATTTGTGCAAATTTTTCATTTTATATATTATTTTTCGGGATTTTGTTTTCGGGATTCTTTATTTGATTTTGAATGTAAAATAGACAAGTGTTTGTCCATTCCATTTACCGTAATAATATTTTGCAATTATTTGCGTTGTAATGTTTTGCAATTCGCAATGTGCATTCAGTTGAGCTGATCTCAAATAGTGTGATAGCTGACCGACTAGATTTTTGTTAGACAGTGAACATCGTAATGCAAAGTGAGTATCGTGCATGCCTTTATAATTAAAAACTTTGTATTATCAGTGACATTTTGTGTTTGAAGTCTTAAGTAGATATGAACGTGTCCATCGTGAAAACCAACAAACAGCGTGAGAAACTGCTTATTGACGGCTACAAAAAATACAAGGATACATTTTACTGGGAGTGTGAGCAGCGAAAGCCTTCTGAAATAAGTTATCTCAGAATAATTGCGTACAATATGAACTAGAACTTGTATTATATTATTTTGTCATTGATCGTTTTTGATATGTTTTTGTAAGACTTGAACTGTTTTTGTTATGTTTTATTTATTTGAAGTTTTTTATTTTGTTTATTTTGTTAAATAAATTTGCCAAATTTTTTTGTTGGTACAATCAAATTTTTTGTTTCATTTTCGGGATTTTGGTCTTTCGGAATTTTGGATTTTCGGGATTGTGGCTTTTCGGGATTGTGGTTTTTCGGGATTTTAGTTTTTCGGGATTGTGGCTTTCGGGATTTTGGATTTTCGTAATTTTGGGCTTTCGGGATTACGTTTTTCGGGATTCTGTCCGACTCCCTATTGGCCAACATGTTTCCTTCAAACTTTTGCTTTTTTTTTGTAGCCGGAGATATTTTGACGGTTTTGTTGAATTGAAAAAAAAAACAGACAATTTAGTAACTTATTGTGTAGTGCTACTGGCTTTAGTTTTGAATTTTGCCAAGTCGTATGTAATGAACACAAGTTCTGAAACACAAATATTTTAAACTAAAAACTTGAATTTATATATACATAACATTTTCAACACATTGGTTTTATTATTGCGCCTAGAAGAATCACGTGATTAAGGTCAACGCTAAAAGTTTTTCTGCAAGTTTTAGTAACAATAGATGGGTTACGGAGTAATAATGCGCGATATTTCCAAAGCCATTACCAGCCCCGCATCGATCATTTAAATTGGTAAATACTAGATTGGTGCACGTACGGACCAATAAAAATTGCAAAACAAAACAAAATGAGCTTTGTTTAACCTGGATGGCGACACTGGCTACCTACTTACTTTTAACTCTACATAAAAACTGTAAACATTTAAAACTCCAAAACTTTACTATCAAATTGTTATAAAAAAAAGAAAATACATCGCACATTCCTTTACACAAACATACTGGGGTATATCCTTCACCACTAACTAACTTCTTCCTTTTCGATTTAAATATCTAATTTCGCTGAACAGCGTGTTACTATTCCCAATAGACTATCGGAGTAAAATCGTTTACATTGAAACTGACACTGATACGTTTCCCCATGGGTTGACGTTTGAATTCTTGAGATTTTATTATTACCAAACGGGAACCATATGTTTGTAAAACATTTTTTTTATTTTTCTAAACAAATTTTCGAGTGATGAACACTTAGTACGAGTACGAGTATAGGTTGCGTTTTAAGGAAGACAATACATCGATTCGCGTCACAAACTGCAGTAATGCAGCACCTTTCAAACGTTACACATCGATTTCCTTAATTAATAAACAACGCGCAGCCAATTCATAAGCGATAAATCGGCAAAAGGACAACGTGAAAGCGTGTGTTGCGTGAAAATCCTTCCACAGCGGCGTTCGAAAAGAACTAACTGAGTGTGGAAATTTGATTTTTACTTTGCCTTTGAATATACAATTTCAAAAATAAGCACCGACACGACACACGAAAGGGGGATCGTCCTCGTCATGCCTCCGTTCAGCTGCTGGGCTTGTATTTGCCATAATATGCTGCGAAATATCTAGCAGAAGGATACTTACTTACTCGTACTCGTTACTGTCGTGTTTGAATTTTTTCTGCTGCCTCATATCCATAGTGCTGTGTAGTGGAAAAAATAAGTAAGAGACGTGCCGAATGCAAACAGCAATATACTTGTTCTGCTTTTTAGTCTCTAAGGTCGACTAAGGGACAAGAGCCTATAATTTGACATAGGCGCAACTTTTCTCGAGCCCGATAAAATGCCAGCGTAGTGTTTGCTCGCGAATAGTAAATGGCTGTTTCGCCGGCCGACTGACCAGAAAGTGTGTTATGGTCACCTTGATGTTAATGACGCATTGAGATACCTTAGGGAGCGGGTTAGGTTAGGGATGATATAAGGATAGTTTGGCGGCTGAATTTAGAGGCCTTTTTTTGCCAGATAACATTTAATAGTCATAGTTTTTGTTTGTTTGACTTTAGGCAAATGCTCGCGTGTGTAAGTATCTGTATTAGTTGACAGCTAATGACGTTTCTTCTGTCATGTATTGCGATGTTGATTGCTTGATGGTATTCGCATTATTGTAGTGTTTATGGATTAAGCATATGGCATGCAATTATAAGTGGGAGTACAGTGGTGGGAGCCCAGCCAATTAGGGCCAATATAATTGTAAGAAAAGTAGGCAGGGTGGATTGTATGAATGAAGTTTGCTTTTGACCTTTAATTGTTTTCGATTTCCTCTGGTAATATAAGTTTCGAGTGTTTTTAGATAAAATTTGAGCTATCGAATGGAGTAGAGTGAGGGAGATTATCGGTTTCCACTACTCAGGCACGTGGTTTATCAATGAATTAATACCCGCATAAATATTTTTGATTGAGGTCTCTTACGCGTGATCAATATTTAATCGTCTATGTCATAATCTGGCGGAATATATGACTATCAGCGGAAGTGTTTTATCTGGTTTATGGCAGCCTCAAGTCAATCATGGGACCGTTAGTAAGACCTTTCAACAAGAAAAATTACTGCCTTATTATACTCTGGAAAACTAAACAGAGGATCACGTGAAACTGGTGTTAAACTGAAACTCAAGTCAGCAGCAAGTAACAACAAATTCAGGGCAGAGAAAGAATGACAGAACACTCGACTGAGGCTTCATTCAAAGAATGTAAGCTTTAATTTAAGGCACAGTGGTTCTGTGGTAAAGTCAATGAACGATACAATGTCATTGGAATAGACGTGTTTTAAATCTGCTCCCGGAATTTATTGTTTTGTTTCCATTTTTAATACTAAATCAATATCCAAATAAAGTTTACCCGGTCAACAAATCTTGTACTCGTAGTTAACAAAGACGATTAAAGTTCTTTTTTTCTTCCCCGAAGTATTTGCGCTTAAAATCTACGGTGATTCTTTTTTTGTGTGGTTTTCTCCTCATTCCTTCAATTCGCTTTTTCTGCGGTATGTCTTCCAATGGTGCACTCACCCGCTTGAAGTCGACAAAGGAGAAAAGTGCTACAATTCTTGAAGGTTAGGTACAGATCATCAGCAAACACTAACTAATAACAAAGTGCAAAAATGCGAGAGCGAAATCGCCCAACTTAAAGAGGAGATTTTCAAAGCGAATACTCAACTAGCGGATTTTCAACGACAACAACGCCTTAGCGATGTTATAGTTCGTGGCATCCCACGCGTTCCTAACCAAAACCCCATGGAGTTGGCGAGACAGATCGCTGCTAAATTAGATCATCATTTAACACCATTCGTTGACGCTTTTCGCCTCCCAATAAAAGCTAAGCCTTCTGGCAAGAACGATTTCCCTGGCAAGATCGATAATAATAATGCTGCTCCGCTATTGATACGGCTCTCTTCCTACGCTGAACAAAGATGTCTTCTACTTGCGTTTCGCCAGAAAGAAGGTCTTATGCTCAATCAATTAGTGAGCTTTTTCAACGTCGTCGGCACATCAAATGCAGCGAAAAACAACATTTCAGCCCGGATTTACATAAATGAAAGCTTAACACCTGATAATGCATCTTTGTTGCGGCATGCTATTAGGTTACGAAAAGAGGGTGTACTACACTCAGCCAGAACCATAAATGGATTTGTTTATGTAAGAAAGACAAAAGGCGATAAGGGGTTGAAAATCACCTCAGCTTCTACGTTCTTTTAATTACGACGCTCTCTCTTCCATGATGTCATCCGGAGCAGTTTTGGCATTTACGTAGTTCTAGTATTTAATTCCTTAAAGTTGTTTAAAAATTTTAATATTTACTTGTTTTTCTCTTCCTCTTATTTTTTTTCCTCTCTTTGTTATTTCTTTTTTGCTTCGATTTTTAATTCTTATTACTGCAGTTTTTTAGTAGACTTAAAAGCATTTCCGTGATAAATGAAAGACATGGTGTGAGTATTGATCCAACTATCGTTATGTTAAGTGTTCCATCCAATTATAGAGATGGGTTCAAAGTGTGTCATTTTAATGCACGCAGTTTTAACCAACGTAAAATTGATTATGCAAGATACTTATTCCAAAATTCAGGAATTGATGTCATATGTGTTGATGAGACTTGGTTTAAGCCCCATATTGCTGACGAAATGTACAGAATTGATGGTTATAAGCTATTTCGAAATGATAGGGTGACAACTACTATTGGAGGAAGTGTTGCAATTTATTATAAGGCTTCTCTTTGCAGTAAAGTTGTTGGTAGATCTGAAAATGAAATCAAAACTTGTACCACAGTGCAAGAATTGTCAAAAGTATGGACATACGAATAAATACTGCAGCTCTAATCCAAGATGCGTAAAGTGTGCAGGAAACCATCATACTAAAGATTGCATGAAGAAAAAAGACGAACCAACAAAATGCGCTAATTGCAACGAAAAGCATCCAGCCAACTATAGAGGCTGCTTAGTTGCTAAACAGATTCAATTAGCAAAAGACAAAAAGAATAAACAGGCTATGCCAAATACAAAAAAGGACGCACCTAAAGACATAAAGGACTTGCAGATGCGAGCGCCAAAAGAAGTACCCATAGCCGATAAAAATATCAAAAAAATGTTAGTACCAAAAACAGGAGCGGGTACAGTATTGACATATGCACAGGCTGCATCGAAAAAAGTAGACAATGTCGCAAAAACGATAACTACAACTAAAACTAAATTAAATGATAATATGGAAACGTTCATGGAAAAAATCCTAAGTAGAATAGAAAGCATGGATAAAAGCAATAAAGCTTTATTAGAAAGAATCTCGCTCCTTGAGAAGGATTTAAAAATCCTGGAATGGAATGCTAATGGTATCGAGAACCGTAAGGATGAAATCCAAGTAGTCCTCGACATGAACCAAATAGATATATGTCTTGTCTCTGAGACGCACTTAAAATTCAATACAAACTTTAAACTGCAAGGGTACGAATTATATCACTCCCCACATCCCCATAATTCAGCAAAATGCGGGGCTGCAGTTATAGTAAAGAATAAGATCGATCACCATATAGAAACCAAGTTCCAATCATGCGCGATGCAAGGAATTTCTATTAACATTCGAACGAAAAGAGGACAAACTATATCAGTTGCATCAATTTACTGTTCTCCCAGTTACAATCTAAAGAAAAATTACTTTTTAGGTCTCTTCCGAATATTTAGCAATAGATTTATTGCAGGCGGAGATTTTAATGCGAAAAACAAGTATTGGGGATCTAGATTGACAAATACAAGAGGAAGAGAACTTTATGAAGCAATAAACGAAATTAACGGCAAGTATCACTCAACGGGAAAACCTACGTATTGGCCAACAGAAAGAAACAAAATCCCTGATCTTGTCGACTTCTTCGTAACAAAGAATATCTCGTCTAACAATATAAAGGTAGAAGAAGGGCCAGATCTTGACTCAGATCATTCCACAATACTTTTAACACTTGGCGATAAAATCACTATTAAAGAAAATAGCGCAAGGCTAGGGAATAAGCTGACTGACTGGAGCTACTTCAGACAGCATCTAGAGGATAGTATTCAGCTCTTAGAAACAATTGAAACAGAAGATCAATTAGAAGATGCTGTTCAAATATTAACCGTCAATATCCAAAGAGCTACATGGGCTGCAACACCTAAAACGAAAACTAAAACCCAACGAAACTCGCATCCAAAAGTAATATGTGATATAATTACGGAAAAGAGACGAGCTAGAAAACATTGGCAACAAACAAGAGCGCCCAGAGACAAAACAATACTGAATAATCTAAACAGTCAGCTTAAAAGATCGATAAAAGAATTTAAAAATGAGTCTCTTAAAAAATACCTTACCAACCTTACAAATGATGCTAGTACCGAGTACTCACTCTGGAAGGCAACAAAGAAAATGAAAAGGCCAATTGCTCACAGTCCACCAGTTAAAAACAGTGAAGGTAACTGGGCAAAAAACAACCAAGAAAAAGCTAACTTATTTGCTGAATATCTCGAAGGCGTCTTTCAACCATATGAAGATTTTTTTTTTTTTTTTTTGTCGGGGTGTTTGAGACTTTCTGCACTGGAGCACTCAGACTCAATACTGGTCCATTTTACTACCAGGCAGACACAACACATTTTACAGTGGGAATTTACTCGTTTTTCTAAGAAAAACGAGAAGGCGCTTCAATGATAAGGAGCTTAGGTTTACAGCACTCACCATATCCGCACCAAATACCTGCCACCTGATACGAGCAAAAGCAGGACAATCACAGAGGAAATGTTCCGCAGTGTCGTCGCTTTCTCCACAGGCTTCGCAGTTGTTGGTGTCGCTTAGGCCTAGCACCTTAAGGTGTTTGGCAAAAGCGTAGTGTCCCGTAAGAACGCCAGTAGTCTGTCTGCAGTCTTTTCTGTTGAGAGACAACAAGAATGCCGCGGATTTCCCACAGACATCGGGAAGCATTTGCTTAGTCTGTCTGCACCCTGGAGAGTCATGCCAACGGCGATTGTGTTCATAGGAAACCCAACCGTCAATGGAAGCCCTGACCGAGGACGCAGGCAGACAGATCGCTGGTTCAGGTCCTGAGAGGTCCCCCTCTGAGCCTTGTCTAGCAAGTTCATCGGAGATCTCATTTCCCGTGATCCCGTTATGACCCGGGACCCAGACAAGTTTAAGTGAATTCAGCCTTCCGACCGAATTCAGAGATATCTTGCATTCACGTACTATTTTGGAGGTAGTTAAGGGTTTGAGTAAGGCCTTAAGCTCAGCCTGACTGTCGCTACGGACGCAGATACTTCGCCCCCTCCACCTGTTCCTCGTAACATAGTCCATGGTCATTAGGATAGCATAAGTCTCTGTTTGGAAGACTGACGCATATTTGCCTAACGGAAAGAAAAGTCTAACGTTATCGCTCTCCACGAAGACACCAGCACCAGATCCTTGATCGGTTTTGGAGCCATCCGTGAAGATTCGACTGCATTCCCTTCCAGGTTCAGAGTCCGGCCAGAGCCAGTCCTGGACGCGAGGAAAGTCGACCTCGTATTTGCGCTTTAGCTGAAGTTCCGGTGTCATCGCATCAGACGGCATATCCATAAGACAGGAGTCGAAGGACAACCGTTGCGCAAGTTCATCAAAACTCCAGTGCGAGTTATACCAAAAGCCACCTCTTCTAAGACGTGAGATAACCTTGATTGTACAGCCCATGATGTAAACATCAAGGGGCGGAAGGTTCAATAGTTCATCTAGGCCGGAGCAAGGCGTGCTGGGGAAGGCCCCCGTGCAGCCGAGACATACCTGCCTTTGGAGTTTGGCAAAAGCAGCAGTGACGTATTTACGTGAAAGCTTATTCCACCAAACAACCGATGCGTATGCTATAAATGGTCTTATCATAGCCGTATAAATCCATAGGACTCTTTTCGGCGATAAGCCGCATGTCTTGCCGAAAATGCCTTTGCACTGCCAGAAAACAGACAGCGCCTTGGCAGTCTTCAGCTCAACATGTTTGGACCAAAGAAGTTTGCTATCCAGGATGACTCCCAGATACTTTGCTTCATTGGAGAGTTGGATTGTGACGCCTTTTAGCACTGGCTGAGTCAACCCGACCAGCTTCCTCCTTCTCGTAAAGAGAACAACCTCAGTTTTAAGAGGATTGACCGAGAGCCCATTCCTAGTGCACCATTCGTCGATCACGTCAAGGGCCGCCTGCGCCTTGGCGCATACAGTCGCTAGGCATGATCCAACAGAAAGCACGGCAACATCATCCGCGTACGCCTGAGCGTAAATATTAGAACTGTTGAGTGCGTTCAACAGAGAGTCGACCAGCATACACCACAGCAGTGGAGACAGGACGCCGCCTTGCGGGCAGCTTCTGTTTACCCCCGCCATAACATAGCGGCCACAATCCGCATCCGCAACCAAAGTTCTATTCATTAGCATTGCTTTAATCCACAACACCAATGGTTCGTCTACGCCGTGTTGTCTGGCGGAGCTGCACATGCTATCAAAAGTCGCATTGTCAAAAGCACCCTCAATATCGATGAAAATGCCCATCGCGTATTCTTTTCTGTCAAGCGCGCCCTCAATTCTACCAACTAGATTTTGGAGCGCAGTCTCGCAGGATTTTCCGCATTGATAGGCATGTTGCATCTGAGATACTGGGTGCAATCGCAAAGCAGTTTTGCGCACGTGAAGCTCGACCAGCCTTTCCATGCTTTTCAGCAAGAAGGAAGTCAGACTGATTGGTCTGAAGCTCTTGGCGAGCGAGTAGTCACTTCTGCCAATTTTTGGTATAAATGCCACTCTAACTGTACGCCAGAGTGTTGGAATGTATGCCAGTGCTAGGACAGCGGTGAAGATTTTCTTCATAGTCGGTAGCAACTGGTTTGTACATTGTTGCATCACGGCTGGGTATATTCCGTCCGTACCAGGTGACTTGAAGCCGTCAAAAGACGCAAAGGCGTATTTAATGGCCTCGCCCGTTACCACGGCCTTCGCAATATACCAACTACGCCGAGTTGTTTGTCTTGGCTCACTCATAGTCTCGGTAATCGGGGCTGGTTGTGAACCAATTGTAATCTGGTTACCCGGAAAGTGAGACTCCAGCAGATAACTAAGAGTTTCCGCTTTCGTCTCAGTGAAGGTGCCATCAAGTTTTCTAAGTGAGTCCAGTTTGGCTGGTTTGCCCTTTTTCAGAACTTTAACCAACCTACTAGTTTCACCCAGCGTTTCAATCTTTTCGCAGAAATTCTTATAAGAAGCACTTTTCGATACCCGAATTAGCCTCTTATATTCCTTCTGCTTCGATCGGTAGAGATTCCAGTCTGTCTCCAAATCAGTCTTGAGTGACCTATTTAGAAGCTTTCTAGCTTCTCTACGAATTCTTTGCAGTTCCGAGCTCCACCAGGGAACCGGTGTTCTGCCAGGGGGTTTGCTTACTGGGCACGTCAGTTCAAAACAGCTAGTAATGGCACTATTCAGGTCTTGAACAGCTTCCTCTACCTTTTGTCTCGTCCTGAGTTTGGTTGGAGTTTTGAGAGTTTTCCCTAATTCCTCCCTGAAGCGTATCCAGTTGGTTTTTCTCGGATTCCTCCTCTCCTGCAAAGTTATGGCTTCGCATCCGATTTGGAATTCGATATATCTATGGTCTGAGAGGGACACCTCCGAAGAGACCCTCCAGTTAGTAACCGCCTTAAAGTATCTATTTGATAAAGTTAGGTCGATCACTTCCTGTCTTCTTGACGTCACAAAAGTTGGTTGCGACCCAACATTGTTGATAGTAAGATCAGATGATAGAATGAAATCCAGGAGATGGTTTCCTCGCATGTTGCATTTGCTGCTGCCCCAAACAGTGTTTTGAGCATTGGCATCACAGCATATAACTAGGCCCATCTTCCTGGTGTCGCAATAGTCAATGAGTTCAGCAATTGCCCTCGGTGGTGGAGGCACTACCGAATCATAGGGGAGATAAGCTGACGCCACGACGAAGGTCTTCCAATTTCCATTCTTTTCGTAGCCAATGGCTGCAGCAACCCAATCTTGGCCACAAAATTGTCCAAGCTTAGTCGCTGAGAGAAGGTTCGACACAGCAAGACAAGCCCTTGGTCTCTCAGACCGCTCGTCACAGAGTATCGTAGTGCCACGGACACCTCCAAGGCCACAGATGCGATTTTTCCACACCCATGGCTCCTGTATGGATGTTATGTGGGCTTTTGTATTCAACACAGAAAGCTTCTTACTGATGAGTGCAGTAGCAGCCTTGGAGTGTTGAAGGTTAATCTGAGTAAATCCAATCATTGGAAATACATCAGCTGGAAGTGTTCTAGTGGAAGGGTACGCAGAAGGTGCGCGCGCAGTTCCACAGACAGGAGTGCTTGAGGTCTTCTTCCTCCGTTTTTTCCTGTTCGAGCTATTGGAAGGGGAGGCAGCGTTGGTTTCAGTCAGCTGGCTGGTTTCGGTTGGGGTAACCTCTGCCGACCTGCATCTCTTTGCCGTCGCCGCCGGGGAAGTGCCGTTCTCAGCGCTTGCGCCTTCAACTGGCGGTGCAGTTTCTTTGCGCCGCACGATAGCCGCCTTTCTCCTTTTCCTCTTTCGCTGGCTCTTAGGTGGACGCTGACCAGTGGACGCCGCCTCTGTGGCCCGTTTCACCTGTTCGGTTTCACAGGCCTCGTCGGCAGCATCGCACCTATCGGCTGTCTGTCTATTGGTCTGAAGATTAAGCGTATCAGGTTGAACCTCTCCGCCAGTTTCTCCATTTTTCCAGCCCAGTCTACCGAACGTGTCGGAGATAGAGCTGCAGGAATCTTCGGAAGCAAACCTTTTCGCAACTCGAAGGTCAACGCCTGTACAGGCGGGGGGTATAAGTATGTCGATTGGGGCCTCCAGAATCCGTGCCCCGACCGTGGTCGAAAAGACCACGGGTGGATTTTCGCCCATGCGAGTACCACCTGGAGTAGTTATATCTTTTAGTTGTTCCTGCATACTTGTTTTTGGTTTGGTTCGCGATAGAGCTTTGACGGTGTATAAAACGCCGCTATAACTCTAAAACCTCGGATCACGAACGTATCGTACCGAGGTCCCCCTATCCACCACCGGGGGACGCGCCTGGTAGGTAACCAACCCCACAGGTGTTATATGAAGATAAAGACTGTCAAGAAAGCGAAGAATTGTGCGAAGAGGAAAGACACATTCAACCGGTAACGGCTAAAGAAATTGCCAATGAAATAAAAAAGGGCATCAGTATTAAAAAAGCCCCGGGATTTGATTTAATATCAGGGGAAATCCTAAAACAATTCCCAAAAAAGGGCTTAAAAAAACTAACACATATCATAAATGCTGCATTCAGGATAAGGCATGTACCTAGCATGTGGAAAGTCGCGGAGGTGATTATGATACCAAAACCAGGCAAACCGCCTAGTGAGGTCACCTCCTATCGCCCCATATCTATACTACCTATGTTGTCCAAGCTATTCGAAAAGATGTTGATTAAACGTCTCAACAAAATAATCGAAGAAAAATTGCTAATCCCAAACCATCAATTTGGTTTTAGAAATGAACACTCCACGATCGATCAGGTGCATAGAATAACAGATAAGATCGAAAAAACATTTGAAGAAAAAAAGATATGCTCTACTATATTTCTCGATATAGCACAAGCTTTCGACAAAGTATGGCACAAAGGACTGATCTATAAATTGCAAAAGCATCTGCCAAAACAATTCTCAGAAATTTTAGAGTCCTTTATATTAGAGAGATTCTTTAGAATTAAACAAGGAAATGACTACTCCACATTAAGAGAAATAAAAGCTGGTGTACCACAAGGAAGTGTGTTAGGTCCTGTATTATATCTCTTATTTACTAGCGACTTACCGAACAGCGATGAAACAACTGTGGCAGCATTTGCTGATGATACTGCTGTACTTGCTGTGGGAGGAACTGAAGAAGTAGCGACAAAAAAACTACAGAAGGCAGTGAACAATATAACAAAATGGACAAAAATTTGGCAAATTAAACTAAATGACCTAAAATCGGTCCATATAAATTTTACAAATAAAAATGTTCAGCACATACCAGTATTCATAAATGATAAAGAAGTAGATTACGCAAACACAGCCAAATATCTAGGCATGACACTAGACGCAAAACTGCGCTGGAAAGCACATGTAAAGAAAAAAAGAGTAGAACTAAATATGCGCTACAGTAAAATGTATTGGCTTATAGGGAAATACTCTTGTTTGTCAAATTACAATAAATTACTGCTTTATAAGCAAATTCTAAAACCAGTATGGACCTACGGGCTCCAGCTGTGGGCATGCACATGCAAAACAAATTTACAGACAATTCAAACATTTCAAAACAAAGTTCTACGGAATATAGTAAATGCACCATGGTACATAAGAAACGCTGATCTGCATAGAGATCTAGAAATAGAAATGATTGAAGATGAAGTCAAAAAGTAGGTAATAGACATAAACTTAGGCTTCTCAAACACGTCAGCTCAGAAATGAAGGAACTATTAAATACTAGCAATATGACTAGGAGGTTAAGAAGAATAAAACCTTTTGAACTAGCTACGAGTACATAGTCCCAAAAATAAAACAAAAACATAGGGGCGGGCTACAGTCCGCTTGGGCGAACTGTTGGATACCCTATTCTTATTCCTATATCTCATAAGTGGGCGTGACAAAAATTTAAAGGATTTTAATGAAAAAACTAAGCTTTTGTAAATAAAAACGCTCCCTAGCTCAAACTTTGGTTTTTCAATAAAATTGTTTTATTTAATTGTGGGCGTGTCAGTAGGCGGATTTAAAAAAAATTTAAGTATGAGCATAAAGGGCACCTAGAGAGTATATACTATAAATTTCAGCTCCCTAGCTCAAACTATTGACTTTCAAAAATAAAAAAAAAAATAATTGTGGGCGTGTCAGTAGGCGGATTTTGAAAATATTTACACATGAGCATAAAGAGCCCCTAGAGAGTATATATTATAAATTTCAGCTCCCTACCTCAAATTTTGGTTTTTTAAAAAAAATATTTTATTTAATTGTGGGCGTGTCAGTGGGCGGATTTTGAAAATTTTATGACCCAAGCAGTTTTATGGGCCAAAGATCATATATAAAAAATTTCAGCTTTCTAGCTCAAAATTCAATTTTTCCCAAAATTTGTTTTATTTAATTGTGGGCGTGTCAGTGGGCGGATTTTGAAAATTTTATGTCCCAATCAGTTTTATGGGCCATAGATCATATCTAAAAAATTTCAGCTCTCTAGCTCAAAATTCGATTTTTTCCAAAATTTTGTTTTTTTGAGTTTGTGGGCGTGTCTGTGGGCGGATTTCAAAAATTCTTAAACTTGATTATTTCGGGACCCTAGAGAGTATATGGTTAAAATTTCAGCTCTCTAGGTCCAGTTTAAAGGCCTAATTTTTGCCGACGGACGGACGGACATGGCTAGATCGACATTACTATCGATGCTGATCATAAATATAGTAACTTTTAGGGGTCTACGGGCAATATTAAGGTATGTTACAAACTATGCGTCAAAATTAATATACCCCTAGAATAGGGTATAAACAGTATTAAATCCTCTATGGACAAATACTTAGAATATGAATTTTAAAAATATGAAAGACAAATTGCTGATTGGTTTAACTACTAGGTGCAATAATTGGAAAGCTGGCTAATCCCCGCCCTGCAACAATGAAATACCAAGAAGGTTGTATCGCAGGGAAAACGGGAAGACGGGAGAAGGGTTAGTGGGTAGAAATCACCACACTGTTACTGAGTACGGGCTCGGGTTCGTCTTTGGAAGATTACCACCTCCCAGCGTAAAAAAAAAAAAAAAAAAAAGATCTGAAAATTCGGAGGTTGAATTTTTGCTGTTAGAGATATCTGATGGCTGGATTAAGTGTTTGGTCGCTTGTTGCTATAATCCGGATAGAAGCCATTCTCATGAACCTTTTTTTTCTGTCCTCTTAGTTTTCTCACCACTCTCCTCAAATATTATTGTTTCAGGTGATTTCAACGCAGACTTACTTAAGAATGACTCACGCGCACACCAAATTAAGGATTTTGTTGCTTCCAGTGGCCTATCCATTGTCAATAATCTTTTCCCAACATGTTTTCGACCAAACGCAATGCCTAGCCTTCTTGATCTATTCATTGTTTCCGATCCCTCTTCAGTTCTTTTATTTAACCAACTCTCATTTGATAATATCTCTGAACACGATTTACTTATGTGTACCTATGATATTTCTTTTACACATAACGTCACTCCAATATCATTCAAATTTAGAGATTTTAGATCAATAAACCACTTTTATCTTCATCAAGCTGCATCACAAATACCCTGGGAGCATTGCTTCACTGCCCCCAAAAGTGTTATGGAGGAACCTGGGACAAATTGGTATTTGCAGTTGGTCCATTGAAGACTGCGTTTTGGACACTGATGAACTAAACGACTATTTTTTTGAAATGACTCAGTAACTAGTGTCTCCAAGAAATAGATGCAGGCATTGGAGGTCAGACTGAGTTTGAAGTGGTGACAGAGAACGAAGTTCTTTCCGCCATAGCTTCAATAAGGTCTAATGCGACTGGTGAAGGTGGTATTCCCATAAGTTTCGTTAAACTAATCCTACCGGAAATCATTGGCCACCTAACGCATATAATAAATTTCTGTATAACCTCATCAACCTTTCCTCAGTCCTGGAGGTATGGAAAAGTTATACCAGTTGCTAAGAAGGGTAATCCTGCCTCTTTTAGTGATTTTAGGCCCATAAGCATCTTACCATGCTTGTCAAAGTTGTTTGAGAGGGTGCTAGCAAAGCAAATACTTTTCCATCTGTCACAAAACTCATTGCTTAACCTTCACCAACACTAGGCGATAATGACCTAAGAGTCGTGGCGTCCAGAGGCACACCACAAGGTGGAGTTATATCCCCCTTACTCTGGGTCCTTGTTGTCAATGAAATACTCCTAAAGTTCAAAAACAGAGGGGTCAAAGCAATTGCATACGCGGATGACGTAGTACTGCTTGCGACAGGAAAATTCCTATCAACTCTGAGCGAACTGTTAGAAAACTCCCTGCGGACACTCACTACGTGGACAAGACAATGCGGTCTTGGGATCAATCCACAAAAGACTGAAATGGTGTTGTTCACTAATGAAAGACGAATACCAGAATTCAAACCACCAGAAATTGAGGGAATACCCTTGAAGGTGGCGGAGAGTGCGAAATATCTAGGAATTATCCTCGACAGGAAGCTGAGTTGGAAGCCAAATGTCGATGATAGAGTTAGGAAAGCGGCCAACGCTTTCTACGCATGCAACCGTATCTTCGGCAAAAAATGGGGTCCAAACCCAAAAATTATCCTGTGCCACAGACAAGGCAACCAATCTCAAGGTGATGTCAAAAATACAAAGACTAGCATGTATAGGGACAACCGGAGCAATGAGAATAACCCCAACCGCTGGCTTGTAAGCCATTCTCAATCTGCCACCATTGGATCTATACATGCAGGAATCGGCTGCAAAAAGTGCCTTGAGGATCAGCCAAACAAACAGCTGGAACCCGAGTCATTTTGGACATGCACTGATTCTGAACATGTACATAGGGAACAACGTCATATATGAACCCGGCAAATCGGGATACCATATGTTTCGGCGAAGGATCAAGAGATGCTAGGTTTAGACCTTGACTCTGTGTGGTAACAAGTAATTTTTGATGGCCCCCTTCGAGTTCTACACTCAGAACGACTGAAATATAACGGTGAGGGGTCGAGTGATGCTATTGTGTAGACGGATGCATCCCTCATTGAGTCCATATGCTTTCTTATAAAGCGATCTTTAGCCTTGGCTGGACAAACAACTGTTTTTTAATCAGTTCTGAGTTACGTAATTACGCTTCGAATAAACCCGGTCCCATTTCAATATCATCTTTCGTTCTCGAGATAATCGTCACGAAAGATAATTCCGAACGCACATACATACCGTACATACGCACATACGTACACACACAAAGACAGACATCTCTATAAAAACGTTGGATTTGGATTCTGGTGACCTTCAAACGTGGAGATATGACAATATCCTCGATTCACAAAATCGGCCTCATTACAAGAACTTTAATTGGGAAGTTAAAAATGAAAATCGTATTGATTGCAATGTTGAAAACGACATTGACGATATTTCTGATAATACCGAAAATAATGATGTACCATATAATTTTAATATTCCAAGTGCGGAATGTCAAGAAGTGTCTCATCGTGAATTTTATTTGTCTGACAAACATATAAATCTTTTTCATGAAATAATGAATAAAAAACTGACTGCTCGAGGAGTATATAATTTTGCACAAGATGTACATATGTAGGTTACGTTGGAGTATTCTTAAATAATTTGCAAGCAATACCTAGATCTGAGAATAATATTCAGATTATTTGCAGTGGTAAAATTGGTGTTAATATTATAGGTCATTGGATCTGTACAAAGTATGATGGTAACGGCAATGTCCACATTTACGGCAGTTTAAATAAGAATTACTTAGAAGAAGATCAAATAAATTTCTTAAACGCTCTATATAGATTTGAAAAAAGGTATATATTTCATAAAGTTCAAAAACAAAGTAAAACTCTTTTGCAACATTGTTATGCTACAAGAAACTACCAAAAAACAAAATTCCGTATTATGTATCAATTATGATTAATCATATAGTTACGACGCTACTGAATAAGAAATTATTTAGTTTCCCAAATGGTGGTTATGGAAAATAATTTCATTACACTCGTCAATCGTCATATATAATTCATAATCGCATAATATCAATGTAATAATGACTTGCTTAATGACAATAAATAGTACAAACAAAGGCAAATTATTATTTTTAGTTATTTGTTTACTAACAAAAAACGGCTGAACCGATTTCGCTGGAAACTCAGTTCTGAGTTACGTAATTACGCTTCAAATAAACCCGGCCCCATGTCAATATCATCTTTGGTTCTCGATATAATCGTATCGAAAGATAATTCCGAACGCACATACGAATATACGCACATACGCACATACCCACTTACGTACATACACAGACACACAGACATCTCTATAAAAACGTTGGATTTGGATTCTGGTGACTTTGAAACGTGGAGATATGTCAAAATTCGTGATTCACAAAATCGGGCCCATTACAACAACTTCCAATGGGAAGTTAATAAAGGCAAACTAGCTGAATTTTTTTTAGTTATTTATTTACTAACAAAAAAACGGCTAGACCGATTTCTCTGAAAACTTAATCAGTTCTGAGTTACATAATTACGCTTCGAATAAACCCGGTCCCATGTCAATATCATCTTTGGTTCTCGAGATAATCGTGGCGAAAGATAATTCCGAACGCACATATGTACATACGCACATACCTACATACACAGGGGCAGACATCTCTATAAAAACGTCGAATTTGGATTCTGGTGACCTTGAAACGTGGAGATATGTCAAAATCCGCGATTCACAAAATCGGCCCCATTACAAGAACTTCCACTGGGAAGTTAAAAAACGAACGTAAATCAACACAAAATCTTAATGAGAATAACAGATAACTGGGATGACATAAGTTTGTGCGCAAAAAAAATAAAAATTTAAGAAACCTATATATAAGAAACATAAAAAATATAGGTACTGTTGTTCACTTGTCAAATATAAGTTACCTAACTAAAGTCACTAATATCCAAACTTTCCGAATGAAGAACATATTTTATCTGATCATATCACAAATGAACTTGACGAGGTCAAAAATAATTCATTCACCTCACATGGAAATCGGATGCCGGCATGTCATACTTTAATTTTTGGTATTCCTAATTTGCCTGTAGAAAGTCAAATTCTTACAGCGAAATTAAAATTTAACCGTCCGAAATATAAAATCATATTCTTACCGCGAAATCAAAATTAAACCGTCCGAAATATAGACCGCACTCATCCCAAAAGCCGATCTACATAACACCGCTTTTACGATTTAAGGTGATGTTATTAATTTTAATAAATCGCGATTTCGTTTTAAAGTAATATAAGCAGCGATCGGATCTTAGTACAAAGATTATAAGATCATCTTCTTTCGAAGAAACTGTGTGGGAGATTAAATTAATAAATTTTTTTAATGTTTTCAACAAGGTCTGTAAAATCAAAAGCCATAAACAAAACATCTTACGTGGAGCTTTGAATGAAAAGAACATGTTATGTGCAGTGATAGCAGATCGTGAATTTGCTCTCATATTATAGAGTTTTTGAGTTTTCTAAGAAAGGACTGTTTTTTTCATGACTTCTTCCTTTTTTATTATAAAAAAATTATCGTGCGTTGTTTTATACGAAATTATTATCTATTTCCAGCCTTTTTACTGGGCCGAATTACCGCATTAGTAAGCGAAAAATACATAACTGAATTATATGAGTTTTATATTACAAACTCACGTGATTCAGTGGCGTATTTAGCGAATATTCGGCCCCTGAATTCCATGAAAAGATGTGGCTTGGCTCTGAATTCCAAACTTATTTTGTTCTGTAGAAAAATATGTTTTTGTATGGAGATGTATTCGCTGTTTTCAAGGTGGACGATCAGATGTATATGTACATTAATTGCTTGCTGATTAGGGCGTGCAATTGATCTACAGTCTACAGCGAAGGCTCACATGAATGACAATAATTGCCTAGATGTCATTTCTACACTTAGTCGGGTGGCCTGCAGTTTTATTTTTAGCATGTCCATGCACGGGTATGTTTCAAACTACTTACTTTTACTTAACGGGCTCCCGATCCGTGAAGAGTCTCTGCCTCAGACACTGCAGCCTTCCATCCTATGCGATCCAGGGCACGCTGCTTCCAGTTCTCCAGAGCAATCGCTCTGGCATCCTCTATAGCTTGGTCTTTAAAACGGAGGTTCGGTCTTCCTTGCCAAAAGAACATAATATTAGCTCCCCTTTTCTACTTAACGTCCAGCACTCGGCGCCAAAGCAGGACTGTTAAAATTAAGGTTCGATAGAGCATTAATTTTGTCCTTCGAGTGAGGAGTTTTGAATCCATTTGCTTCGCTAAACCGAAGTAGCAACGGTTTTCCAAGGTAATTCTCCGCCGGATCTCCACTAAGGTGTCATTCGTGGAGTGATGTTTACTCCTAGGTAGATTGACTCCTTAACTATCTCTATCAACAGCGACATATTGTCCTAGGCGGACAGATGTTTTTTTGATTGTTGATAGCATGTATTTGGTCTTGTCCTCATTTACATCAAGACCAACCAATTTCGCCTGTTCTTCACTCGCCGTGAAAGTTTCTAACACGGTACGCTGGGAACGGCCGATGATGTCGATATCGCCCGCATACCCCAGTAGCTGGACGGATCTATTGAAGGTAGTGCCTTCCGTGTTGACATGTTTCAAACTATGATTTAAAACCTAATCGCAGTCTTGAAAAATGTTGCTCCGCAAAAAAGTTACAACTATCCCCGCCATGAAATTAAACACAAAGAAAACTAAAAAATACCCGAATCCACACAAAGCTGAATATATACACAAACTTCAAAAAAACATAAATGCATAATAACAAAAAACAACCGGGAATATATCTCTGGCATGTGAAGAGGAGTGCCAAAAAAAAGTTGCAACCCTCTCAATTTTGTGGACTTCATGCATACATTCTTCCACTGTCGATCAATTCCCAACGTAAGAAGACATACGGTTTGTTTTGGAGAAAACATTTTTTTCTCTTTCACCCAATCCTAAATTTTCAGGCGAACCTTTTAAGCAGTTTCAACTTAGCCCGTCTTCCCCTACCCATGTAGGTTTTCTTTTTTCTAAGCTTACTCCCCCACTTATTATAATAATTTTGCAAAATATTCTAAGCGCATTGTTTAAATATTGTTATATGTATATTGAAATAAAAGACATGATTTTCAAGTGTTTGTTTATTAGCGAATAATAAATGATATTGTACTGAGATTCTACGGTACTAGTTTGATATTTTATATCCTAGTGTCGTGTATCAATGTACGTTCTAACATAACATCAATCCATTTCCGCAATAGTTTATTAATTTATGAATAGAATAATTAATACGACATACATTTTTTTTAAATTCATGTAAGTTTTTAATGGTATTATGATTAGATGAAATAGGTTTGTACAGAATAATATTGCTAGAAATATTTATTTAAAAATAAGATTATGAATATTTCATACCGATAAACAAAATACATAATAGAAAATATCAAAACTGACATTGAGAAATGAAAATTATAATTTGAAAATCAAAAATGCTCGTGTAACGCGCCGGGACCTTCTATCCATCGATCGTCGATCGTCGATTGCAGACAAAAACAAGAGCCAAACAACAGCCAAAGTATGATGTATTCACAATATTCACATATTTATTCACAATAATCCCTTTCAACAGCTGTCGATTCGATTGCCGATCGACACTCACAATAAGGACATTAAGTTGCTCTGTCAGTAATGGGTTTAATCACGATTCCTTTTGACCACTTATTATCTTACGACTTCTTAAGCCGTGTTTTATTATGACTTCTGATCTGTATAGATCTGCCGACGTTAATTAAACAGTATGGATTAACGAACACTTGCTTAGCTGAATTTCCAATCTGAAATCTAGCCCAGTGTTACCATACAATCAAAAATTTCCATATAATTAAAATTTTACTCAGCCGACTTTTAATAGTTTTCGAGCAGATGCAGTAGCTGGATTGAATTTGTCTGCCAAACATTTTATATTTTATTGCATAAAGATTCATAGTCCTACGGAGCAATGGAAAAAAAGCGTGGAATGCTTATTTCATGGAATGAAAAATGGTTTAATAATGGTTGACTTTTGAAATGATTTCAATTTTGGTATGGCAACATAAATTCAGAAAAAGAAAGACAACCTAGTGGTGCCTATGACACCTAGTTGAAAATATTGAAAACTAATTTTTAGACCATGAAATGTGTATTTGCTGTAAATCATATAAATTGATCATCTGTAAGGATCATTGGCGATAACAAAATACGGTTATTATTACATCCTGTCCCTTTTCCAATTTACTAAGATTGCAACTATCTCATTAATAGACCATCGACGATGGTAAATAATTTTTCCGTTCGCCGTTTTTAATAGGTCCATTCGCGTACTTAATGTGTAGAAAAATAAAAAGTGTCAAATCTCCAAAATCGAGAGAGAATTCTCTCATTTCAAAGAAAATTACACGAACACTTTTGCGTAAAAAGATGAAAAACGTCAAAGTTTGGCTTGAAAAGAAGCAACCGCTGTTTTTTTTCATTATTTCATTATTTGGCAGTTTTCATTGTTTTACAGCTGAAAATTTGTGTGAAGAAAAATGAACGAAAGTACATACATTTTTCTTTCGTTAATATTATACCATTTTCGCAGTGCGCGAACGCGTTTGTGTTTCTTTCTACAAGTAGATACACTTTAAAATGCAATGATAACTCACAGTGGTTATCTAGCCAAATGAGTAAAAAGAAAAACTTCGGTCGTTCTGTATGTATATATTTACTAAATTTTATTTACAAATAAATTTTAGGCACAGGTTCACACTAAAAAGCTATTGGCATTTTATTTAATTAAAATTTGTCTGCCCTGCCTCTGAAGTGTTTTTTTTGTGTTTGTTGCGTGACAATACTTTGAAGAGGATATGTGACACCTTTGGGGATTGTGGCTGTGGCAAGTTCACACAACAAACTTGAAATTGGGAAAAGGTAGGCTTACTGACTGACTGTATGCAACACAGGCGAATCCTATTGAATATGTCTTGTTTGAAGGTTAGCATTTAATTCTGATCAATGCTACTCTGCTAATTAGGAAAACGAAGGTCAATTTTTAATTTCAAAGAGCTTTGAAAGTAGTTAGCAGTTTCTTAAAAGTGTTTCTGGTGTTACCTTTACTCACAAGTAAAGCTAATATTTTATTAATTTGAAGAAAGTGTGTTGTCAAAACGAACACATCTTTCGAAAAAGTTTGTATTGAGTATTTCAATTTTCCTAACGACCTGCAGAATTCCGGCTTGTTCATGCAATATCATTGTTGAAAAGTGCCAAGGATGTCGTAAAATCATTTTTAGTACTTTATTTTGCATGATTTGGAGCTTTTTAATTTGAGTATTGGCGCACTTTCCCCATACTGGCGTACCATACATTATAAGTGCCTGAAATATCACCTTGTAGATGGTCATTTTATTATGCTTGCTCAGCAGTGAACCTCTGTTTATAAGCGGATACAACGTTTTTATTGTGATTTTGATCTTTTTACAAATATTCGCAATATGAAGGGCAAAATTTAACTTTTTGTCTAGGTATATTCCTAAATATTTGACCGAGTCAACCCAAGCGGTTAGTCGTAATCTATTAGCGGGCAGGAAACAAATTTTTCTTTTTTTAGTGAAAAAGATAGCTTGACTCTTAACCGCATCAATTTTGATCTTCCACTGCTTGTAGTATTCAAAGATTTCATAGAGTACGTTTTGAATGTTATCAACTATAAAAGCGGGGTTCTCATGAGATGTAAACAGAGTTATATCATCAGCATACATTGCTATATTACATATTGTGGTTGTTAATAAACTTTATATTTAAGTAAAATCAAGGGAGAAAATCCACCAATTTATTAACAAAAAACCTGAAAAAGTAAGAAAAAAACAGTGAACATGTTGACCAAAAGGGCTTGTGCGGCAATTTAAAGGCATTTTCACTTTTTTTTTTATAATTTTGTTATTAATTATTTTTTTTGTTCGTTTATTGAATGATTGTATAGGAAATTGTTCAACTAAATTTGTTTCCAACCAAAAATAAATTTTTGCAACAAAAACGCGATTAGATTTTTTACTCTACAAAAATATTGTTTCGATAAGTGCTCCTTCTTAATTCTGAAACTTTTTTTCTTTATTATAAACGTTTACGAAATAAAAATTCACCAATTTGTTCCTTCAATTAATCAGCTGACGTTTTATTTCTTTCATTTGACACTGAGGTTAATTCAATTTCAATTTATTTATTGGCACGGTACAAATAAGAACAAAGGTCTTTTATAGTACATGAAGGTTCAAAACAAAATATTTTAGCACATTAGTTTTATTTATAAAGAAAGGAGCACAATTAAAATATTAAGTGAAAGTTATATTTACAGGGTTTAAACTAAATCTAAATTAAATTTTAAGATATGCGAATACTAATACACAGGAAAGAAGCACAGATGGAAAAGTTGGGAATGAGGGTGGCAAAAGAGAAAAGCTGAAATGAAAGATGAAATAGAAAGAGAGAAGAATAGATTACAATGATGAAAAATGCGCAAATAGAGCACTTTTAAATTGATTAGCTTCTAATACTTGTTTAAACCAACGACCATACCACGTCGAGTTAATCGGTTCTCGATTCGACACGGAAAAGCAATTCGCCGAATTTTGGTGGCTTGTTGAGGGGGGAGGGGTCAACATGCCCTCCCAGGACGGTGCGTTACTATAGGTAACATCCTCTTAGCTTATAAGTTAGATTAAGTCAGCTAGGGCGTTTTTGGGAGAGGCCGGGCTCGCCAACGTGTGGTGGTGCTTCCGGGAGTTGACTGGCGCTGTAAGGCTTCAGTCGGCTCACGGCGGCGCGTGTGCACGTTGACGACTGCCAGGCGCTCGGAAAGCAATTGGGATTTTGACCACTTGTTGCGCCAGGCAACGAGTGCTCAGAATCCTAATTATAGTTAGAATATGCTAAGTAGTTTAAGTAAGTAGAGTAGGTAGTTTGTAATTTGTTTTTTTATATAAAAATATAAAATTTGATAAAGATTCCGAGTTTTCTTAACAATTTTCTCGATGAAAACATAATTATGTAAGATTAGTTCGTAAAATAGTTTTTAGGCCGAAAGGCAATAATTATAAGATAGAGTTAAGTTTAGGGCGTCCGCATAAGGATCAATAATCTAGAATAAATATCCCGTTAATTTTAAGTTAGATTTAATCATTTTTGTCTAGTATTTAAGTTGATATAAGCTAATAATTAATAAAAATGAATTTAAAAGTAAAAGTAAGTAATCAGTTCTCGTCAGATCACCGCAATTAAACGACGTTGGGCGCGGTTAGTACGTAGATGGGGGACCGTTTGAGAACAACCGCGTGTCGTTGGCCAGTCCCATCTACAGAGTTGAGGTAGATAATACATACGTGGTATCACAATGGACCTAAATTGGTCTAAGTGTGTCGGTTTCTGCCGACAGCCACATAAACCTAAACCTAAACCTAATACTTGTTTAATGGTGGTAGGCAGTGAATTCCAAAGTCTGATAACATGAACAAAATGTCGCGAAGTAGTCTATTGTGAAGAGATATTTCATTTGACGTTCAAATCTGTAATCTCTGGTTCGTTCGTTTTCCTTTAGTTAAAATTTAATTTTATTTTATTGTTAATGAGTTAATGAAGTAGTTTAAGAACTTTTTCAGTTGTTTTGTTTAAGCTCAGGTATTTTTTGACTGCTTTATGTTCATGACATTTTTGGAAGTTCAGTTCCAATGATTGTATTAATTCAATACATAGGTATTATTTTATTTTCCCCAACAAAACAAATCTAAAGACAAAATTTTTTTTAAAAATGTTGTTTTACCTACAAACAAAAACAGCGAATGAATTCTCGAAATTTATTTGTCAGTGCCAAATTTGTGATTGACTGACCATTTTAAAGCTACGAGTATCAATATTTTAACAAAGTTAAGTACTACTAATATAATACTTTCGCTCAGAAAAAGCTCTATATATTTTTTTATTACTAAGATATTGTTATTATTTTTATGAATAACGTTATATTTTCGTGTTGTTATTATGTTAAATATGTTACTTCGAGGAAAAAGCTCAAAATTAAAAATGTTCTCCTTTAGATTAAGGATTTAGTATGAAGTTCATTATGAAGCATATGTGGCAACGCTGCTCATAAATAATAAACTTGAAACAACACATATTAAAATATAAAAAAAGACAATAAATTTGCAATAAATGTTCATCTATTAGATTGTTCGATCATTTATAAAATCCAAATAGGATGCGGCCAAAATATACTGAAGTGTGTGAGTTCGAACTAGATCTGGTGGTACCAATGAAGATGACACTACATTTGCAATGTTTCGTGACTTTCAAGTTGAGTTTTTTAGTCTTCAGTGGAGTTTTATTTTGTGGAGAAATTTGTGGCAATAACCCATGAATTAAACATTTTTAGCGGCTTCATTTTCAGATTTGCAGTTCTTTATATTGAGTAGAGCGAAAACTATTGCATGCGCAATTACGCATGAGTTGAAGTCAAAATTGGTAATTCTACCTCTTGATGAGCCAAAAGGTTTGAATACCCATTGAAATTATATATTAATTAAATTTAGTTTTTGTTGTTGCTTTTATTTGGATTAATCGTAGACTTTTCTTATCTTTGCTGTGCTTCTGAGGGTATTTAGTAGTTATATATGTTTGTTGTTATTACCCAATTAGTTATAAAACGAAAATGTTACCCATCCTTAAGACACATAAGTTGGGCTCTAAGACTGTAAGCATTATTTTCAACCATTTCTTATTCGATGGTATCGCTTTTTCCGAATGCCAATATGCCATTCGCAGTCATTTCTATTTCCACCAGCCCAGTTCATAACTTCACGCTTAAACATCTGCCAAAATGCAGGTGCTGGAAAATTACCACGCGGCATTCAATTCTACCAATTTCTGTCAGGAATTTGGTTAACTTTGCTTTGCTTGTCTCATCCGTGGGCCAAAAATCATTTTTCTCATCATGAGAAGATACTGCAAAGTTTAGCTTTGCTACACAACGAGTAGAGAGCCGTTCCTTAATTTTTGGTATTTGTGATTTGATGCGATTAAGTCTCTTGTTTGACTACATTGGCAAATGGAAATTCGAATTTTGTTAGTTCGTCTTGCCAGAACTTAATTGCTGATCAAAGCTATGTTATGATCTTATTTAGTTACTTAACGGGCTCCCGACCCGTGAAGAGTCTCTGCCTGAGACACTGTAGCCTTCCATCCTCTACGTTATCGGGGACGCTGCTTGGAGTGAATCAAACAAAGCGCTCTGGCACCTGTGATGGCTTGGTCTTTAAAACGGAGGTTCGGTCTACCTCGCCTTCTCGAACTCGGGGGCTGGAAGTCAAAGATTTTCTTGGCTGGAGCATTATTGTCCATTCGCCCAATGTAGTCGACGTGATTTAGCTTTTCGGACAACATTCACATCTTGGTACAGCTCATAGAGTTCGCGGTTGTATCTTCTCTCTCATTCGCCCTCCTCGCACTTAGGACTAAATATTCGACGGATTATTTTTCTTTCAAAAGAATCTAATATGAACTCCCCTTGCCTACTACCCAGCAGTCGGCACAATTAAGTAGGACTGGCAAGATTAAGGTTCGATAGAGCATGCATTTTGTTCTTCGAGTGAGGAGTTTTTACCCATTAATTTAGCCAAACCGAAGTAGTAGAGGTTTCCTAAGGTAATTTTCCGTCGGATCTCCACTAAGGTGTCATTTGTGGAGTTGATGTTTACTCCAAGGTATGCGAACTTCTTAACTACCTCAAAGTTATTGCTATCAACAGTAACGTTTTGTCCTGGAGGTGGCGATGGTGTAGAGGGTAGTGTGTTGGCTTGTTACCCGTGCGGTGCAGGTTCAACCCCCATGGAGAATAACAACATACGACACCCGTAAAGGATAGAAACGAATAACACCTGGTTTCTCCAATCTTTACTCCAAAAAGAGGATTTCTGCCTGTCAGTACAATGGATCGTAGCCTGAGTGCTCTGGGATTTGGATTTCCTTTTCATATAAAAAAGCGCGGACATGTTTGTTTCTTTGTTGATAGTATGTATTTAGTCTTGTCCTCATTTACTTCAAGACCGACCATGTTATGTTCAACTTTGCTTATAATTCCCTGCTGATAAAGTTTAATAAAATTGTTAAAAAGTGTTTGTATTTTTATGTATTTTTATTTATTTCATTATTTATATACAGTACTTTGATTTCATCATTATTTTATATATTCGCTTATTTTAAGTGGTCAAGCAATAACAATTATAATAAAAATAGTACTTTTAAATACTATCGAGTCAATTACGGAGGCTCTTAAGCTAACAAACTTTATATACTATTGAAAAAAAAATTTAACACAAAAAAACAGAAAAAAATTTAATAAGCCAGCAATTTTAAAATATGGAGAAAAGTTAAATTCTTTAATATAATAAAACTAAGTCTGTTTCTTACATATTTATAATTAAATAATTAAGTCAATAATAAATTAAATAGTTTTCAATTTAAATATACTATTTTGATATACATATATAGGCGTTTTGAAAAGAATGTGAAAAAATATTAAACATGATTCTACTGTTGACATTCCTGCATAAACGTTTTAGTTGTTTTTCTTTAACATTGCATCTTAAAAAATAGTTATGGGGGTAGGGAAAAATTAATTTCTTTTTCTAAGAAATCAATAAAGAATTCCAAATTTGAAAACAACCTAAAATATTAATTTTTCTTTGATAAAATCTGCATAAATAATATCAATTTTCTTTTATAAAAAAAAAATGCAGTCAAGAATAAGCCCTGTTTGTTCATGTAATCAGCCGAAAGTATCCGAAAAATATTTAAACCGATTGTTTTGTCCAATTTTGTGTAATTTATGCATAAATATGAATGATCTCTTTTATGCTCACTGTGGCGCCAGCAATTAGTGCAAGTATCGAAAATAGCATAAGAATAATATTCTTAGTCAAGACCCAGTTCCATTTGCCAAGACCATTTGGCCAAAGGTAGACTGTTTGGACAACACTTGGAACGAATATGCCTAAAAGACAGGAAAATTAATTATATTTTTGACAGTTTAAATGTTACATTTGTTGTTCCCGTATAAGTATTTCCGATGCCAAATACCGTACTTACCCAACAAAGAAAAGAATACCGATCCCACCAGACTGATGAACGGTTCCAAATTTGGAATTAAAGCAGCAATACCACCAGTTATGAGAAGAATTCCGGATCGGAGACAAATCTGTGAGATATTTTGATTTTTTTCGGAGAATTTGTGTCCAATTTTTTGCCATAAAATATCATTGGGCACGTAGAACTGGAGCCCGAAGGTAAATAGAATGGCAATTGCCATGAGAATTTTGGCTGTGTCAGCAATCCTGTTCGCGAGATACGACATTAAAAAATAGAAATTGTTTGTTTACTCAATTTAACTCACCAATTGCCCTCTTCCAAATTAAGTGTTATACTGGCTTTAATATCGGAGCCATACCTCACATATCCTAAAAATCCGATAAGTGCATATAACGAGATAACCGTTCCCATGGCAGTGTTCAAGACACCAGGACATGCAAGGAATTGTTGAGGTTTCTTCATGGAATTTTCCACTGGCATAACTACACCAATACCTTCCATAGCGAATATTACAGTTGCAAAGAACAAGGGTAATCTGGCCCAGCTTGAGAATAGCGGTTTGTCAGAGACTTCCAACGGTTCGTTAAACATGAAGTATAAAGTTATGGCAAAAGTGATTAGGATTAATACGTTTGCTACCGCCGAAAATGGAACTAAATATTTTAGATTCCTTATCTGACCGATAAATAAACAGGGAATGATGGTCATAGCTATATAGATGCGAATGTCCCAGCTTATGCCTGATTCAAAGTTGATGACATTTTGAAAGGATGTTGCAATGAAGACAACATAAACACAGCCAGCTGCAAAGTAGGTGGCCATTAAACCGCCATCGACGAATTGCCTGAAAGAAAATAAAAGAACTAGAGTTAGAGAATCCGATGAAAGTGAACTGGTAAAATAATATATCGATGGCTGTGAAATTGAGTTATATATTAAGTCTCATGTGTGCGTATAATGATG
Organism: Portevinia maculata; assembly: GCA_949715645.1. Lineage (NCBI taxonomy): Eukaryota > Metazoa > Arthropoda > Insecta > Diptera > Syrphidae > Portevinia > Portevinia maculata. The sequence continues at coordinate 105,536,570 of OX454525.1, forward strand.
GGGCGATTAACTCCAAACTGGCGGACCATGCAATTCTTTGGTATTGCTTAATTTGCATGTCTCTATTTTTTGTTTGAAAAAAAATAAATAAAATTCACCTACAAAAAGTTGTTCCACAATCATTTCGTTAAAGAAAGGCAGCGAGAATGAAAATCACTTCCCCTCAACCGAAAACGTTTCGAAATTTTGCCAATGAAATTTCTTTTTAAAACAGCTGCCAACAATACATTATGGACTTGACTGACTTTTTATTCATTTCAACTTATATCGATACTAAATTTAATATCTTTCCCTTATTTATCTGTTGTCATGAAGTTTGTTACTACACTTTACTTTTTTACAATTTCTTCAATCTGTGTAAGAACTTATCCACATACAAACACAATTATGTCTTGACAGTGTTTTTGAAGCATTATTACGCTTGCCCTCTCCAGCGCACCCTATCGGAAACACTGCTCTAAACACTGCTGGCACTAACAAGAAGAAATTGTTAAATTTGTATCGATATCGGTCGAGTAGTATTTGAGTCTATAGGTCATACTAGCAACATCTAAAGTTGGTTCACCTCTTGTGTAAGTGTGACAAACTTGCAAGAGTACAATTTGGCATGCGAAGCATTTTAAAACTGCCGTTCCGAATCAACGTTAAATTGTAAGTCCTTTTATCTGTGTTAAAAATATATTTTTTTACAAACATATGGTTGAAGAAGCTACGTTTTAGGCCATGTAGCGGCCTTTAATATTTAATATTGTAGTGTGAAACTAGATTCCTACGTAAATCAAGTCGTCGAAGTAGTTCAACTATTTGTTATGAACGAAGAAAGATAAATAACAGGAACAAAAAAAAATGTCATAGCTTGAAAACTAAGAAAGTTCCTGGAATTGCCTAGTTCGCTTCTTAATTTATAAATTGTTTAATCGGTAAAACGAAAAAAAAATCTTTAAGGAATAGATTTAAAGTTCTTTCTTTCGCCGTTCCCAAGATACTGAAACTTAGATTCATTTTTTTAGATTAAGAATTTTTAAATTTTAATTTGTTTTATATACAACTTGGCTTAAAAGTAAACTTATAACTCAATTTAAGGCTTGTCGGCTTAACAATAAGAGCCCAACGTTCATCTTTTGTATTTTCATACAATGGTATTTTTCACAAAGGCATATTACCGTTTGCTTAATCTATAACATGTTTTTTTTTTTAATTTTAAATACATAATAGTATAAGTTTTAATCAGGTGTTTATGCGGTTTTATATCAAGATAAATAGAGGGATTCATCCTCTGTAATGTTGGTTCTCTCGCAGAAAAGTGCTTCTTCATTGTGGATAATGGCTTCATAATGGAACTAAGCTTCCTTCTTGGAGGCTTTATATACTAACAGAAGAAAGCCATTACAACTATTGTTCGAAAGTATTTAATAAATACTAAAAGCCTTATATAAACAATTGTTTGGTGACTATGGTTGATAAAGTGCAATAAATAGATCGGATTAAACATCTATTTTGATCTTATGTTATAGGGCACACAAGAGGTTATTAAGAGTAAACAAAACTTTAGGTGTAACCGGCGTGATGTCAAAGCGTTCATACGCTTGAATTAAATACACCTAATATGAAATATGCATTGAAAATGGGATTAAACCAAATTTGCCTTATTTCGCTTTCCGAATGTTACGGCACCCTTCTTATCTATATGTACATATACTCTAATAGGTGATTCACAAAGTCGACCCGGAGAATATCGCAGTCGGTGATGGGTTTTTCGTTGCTTGGTTAAGAAAACGGGGTTTTTTCGTGACTTTCCCCTTTTTTTTGTTATTTCCGTAATTAATTTTTTACTAGATGAAAATGTTTAAATAAAATCCTTTTTCTAGATTACAGCAAAATTTAACTATTTCCGAACTCATTTATAGGTCAATTGCAGTGTTGTCTGCAAAGACAGATTTTTCAAAACTTTGCAGGCTAGGGAAAACGGCGACATAAATTATGTAAAGCAATGTAACCAAAACTGATCTCTATAGAACACCATATGCAATTAAACACAACAGAGACAAACATGCAAATAAACATCGACTTAGCCTCTTGCGTTAAGGAAACTTTGAATATATTATAGAAGACTAACTGACCAGCTCGGCTTTGCTCGGAGTCAATAAGAACAAAAACCTAATTTTAAAATGCAACAATCAAGGATCTTATTTTATTTTAACCTTAATATTTAATTATTATTTCTTCTCAAAAGCGATCATATAAATGTTTAATGTAGAATTGAAAACAGAGATTTTCTTACAAGTATACCTACATTCTACGTAGCGATAGTAAAGGGTGATTTTTTAAGAGCTTGAGAACTTTTTTTTAAAAAAAAACGCATAAAATTTGCAAAATCTCATCGATTCTTTATTTGAAACGTTAGATTGGTCCATGACATTTACTTTTTGAAGATAATTTCATTTAAATGTTGACCGCGGCTGCGTCTTAGGTGGTCCATTCGGAAAGTCCAATTTTGGGTAACTTTTTCTAGCATTTTGGCCGGAATAGCCCGAATTTCTTCGGAAATGTTGTCTTCCAAAGCTGGAATAGTTGCTGGCTTATTTGTGTAGACTTTAGACTTGACGTAGCCCCACAAAAAATAGTCTAAAGGCGTCAAATCGCATGATCTTGGTGGCCAACTTACCGGTCCATTCCTTGAGATGAATTGTTCTCCGAAGTTTTCCCTCAAAATGGCCATAGAATCGCGAGCTGTGTGGCATGTAGCGCCATCTTGTTGAAACCACATGTCAACCAAGTTCAGTTCTTCCATTTTTGGCAACAAAAAGTTTGTTAGCATTGAACGATAGCGATCGCCATTCACCGTAACGTTGCGTCCAACAGCATCTTTGAAAAAATACGGTCCAATGATTCCACCAGCGTACAAACCACACCAAACAGTGCATTTTTTGGGATGCATGGGCAGTTCTTGAACGGCTTCTGGTTGCTCTTCACTCCAAATGCGGCAATTGTGCTTATTTACGTAGCCATTCAACCAGAAATGAGCCTCATCGCTGAACAAAATTTGTCGATAAAAAAGCGGATTTTCTGCCAACTTTTCTAGGGCCCATTCACTGAAAATTCGACGTTGTGGCAGATCGTTCGGCTTCAGTTCTTGCACGAGCTATATTTTATACGGTTTTACACCAAGATCTTTGCGTAAAATCTTCCATGTGGTCGAATAACACAAACCCAATTGCTGCGAACGGCGATGAATCGACATTTCACGGTCTTCAGCAACACTCTCAGAAACAGACGCAATATTCTCTTCTGTACGCACTGTACGCATTCGTGTGGTTGGTTTAATGTCCAATAAAGTAAACTGAGTGCGAAACTTGGTCACAATCGCATTAATTGTTTGCTCACTTGGTCGATTATGTAGACCATAAATCGGACGTAAAGCGCGAAACACATTTCGAACCGAACACTGATTTTGGTAATAAAATTCTATGATTTGCAAGCGTTGCTCGTTAGTAAGTCTATTCATGATGAAATGTCAAAGCATACTGAGCATCTTTCTCTTTGACACCATGTCTGAAATCCCGCGTGATCTGTCAAATACTAATGCATGAAAATCCTAACCTTAAAAAAATCACCCTTTATAATCTTTCTTGTCATCAGTACTGATCAGCCATACGCCTATTTGTTTTGCAAGTTGCCATATTGACATTAAGAAAATTAGTTTGTTTAAATTGCTCAGTTTTTCTGTAGGTGACAGACAAATTAGTAAAATGGCAATGCTCTTTTACTAAGTAGAAAGTCAGTTTGTCATGTGTACCCCATGCACGATCATGTTTGTTCTCATATGAATTTGTCCCACTTCAATAAACACTGTTTGTTGTACATTCGTGTTTACACAGTACACCAGAATTCAACAGATTCATTTTTCTCGTTCCCCTTCAACCTGTTTTTTCGATGTGCGCCCAACACCTCCACCCCCATGCAGAGCTCCGATTGGGAATAATCGTTTATGAATATTTTCGCATTTGATAAAAAAAAATCTGTTTTAGATTTACTGTTGTTTAGCTTCTAGAAAGAGTAGAAAGCTTAAAATATTTGGAAGAGTATTACCTAAAAACTACTTTGGCCTTTTTGGTTTTGACTAAGTTTTGTAACTGTCGGCGATGTGGCTCTGTGGTTAGTGTGTTGGACTACTAATCGAACGGTTCAAATCCTTCCGGGGCCAAACAACATCTACAGTTTTTTCCACTGCCCAACCTCTTGCGAACGTTTGACAAACTCCCATGAGTATCAATTGCCATGAGAAGCTTCTCAAAATTACCGTTCGGATTCGGCTTAAAATTGTAGATCCCTGCACAAGCAAATAGTTGGAGAGGCTAGGTTTTAGGCACTGTATGGGCCGTTAATGCCTGATATTTTTTTTTTTAAAGTTTTGTAACTGGAATGACAAGTTAAAGAAAGTGAAGTCAAAAAAAAAAACGGTTTGCACCCCCATTTCCACCGTGCTGAATTTTAAATTTCTAGCTCTAATGGCTTAGTCTAAAAAGGCTTACATCCGAACAACGCTAACAAATCAATTGAATTTTACTATCTAAATTCGTGCTCTGTGGAAAATAAATGCGAATCAATGGACCGATTGAGAAATGAATTCGGTGAGTAATATATTTCTCGTTTTTGGCCGGATATATCAAATCACGCGTCTATGCCAATAAGCTGTTTCCCATTTGCTAGAGTAATATTGTATTTTTAACAAGACGAGAAATTTATGATAAAACAAAAAGGCCTTACTCCAATAGTTGAATGAAAGTTGTTTGAGAGTAATGTTCTGAAGCTGGTCTAGTGTCAACATGAGAAAATTAACTTTTATTTTTATTTCCTAAAACTTTAGCAATAATCCTAGCCGGCAAGGGTTTAAAGTTTCTACTTCCATGAACTGTTTCTGAGTGCAATTATTTCCTTTATTTTAAGAATTTTAGTTCAAAGAAATCGTTGCCACTTTGTACGTACATGTATAACACCACTTCCGCTTTTTGTTGAGCATAATGCCGTCAATATTTTTCCTGATCCTGATTCCATTAAATATGCAATAATTGACTACACAACCCTTAGAGATACGATATACATCTCAAAAAAACAAATAAGCTTGAATAATTTGATATATCCCATATGACACTTTTCACAAACATGCTCCACCTACTTCAAAAGTGGGTTATTTTAGTTTCTTTTTGCGCATCTGTTAAACATTGCATTCGAAGGCGTCACCCCTACTAATGGGATCACAGTCGTCCGATATGACGTTGGAAGTTGTGAACTTTTTTAAAACTAACCTTTGCTTCAAGAAGCACATTGTGACACTCTGATCATGAAAACCAGATCCTGTACTTTTTTATATTCTGCTCTGCAACTCAGGTTCTAACGCATCTAATGTTGATATACATTTTTGCTGGCAGTTATACTTTATACGAAATGTTATAAGAACATACATTTTTTATGAAATTGAAATAGTGATGCGTTGATGTCGGTACTTGTAACGACGAAAGCACATCAGGTAGACTCAGATCTTTCCTAAACAGTTTTGTTTAAATTTTTCTGATCAAGACAAACACAATCGAAACTATTTCTTTTACTCAGCACAGCTTTTCTTCAGTAGTTAATATTTATGTTGGCAAGTAATATAATATGTATGATATCAATTTATACTATAAATTAATTGCCGCTGAAGTATTGATAGTTTCAACAAGTTAATACATATACACCTCCTTGCGGGGTCAGTCACCTTGACGTGTGCACCATCATGGAACGCAAATTCGATGGTGCCGGTGCGGAGGCTTACGGCGTAAAGAGTCATCGGGCTTTTCTGGTAAGGGACAGGCCGTCTGATGAGCGTCAACTAAGAACTGACCAGGACTCCACGTCCGCCCCCTTCCCCCCTTCTCCGCTTTCTCTTTCTCCCCAATTACCCCCTATCCCCTACCTCAAATCCCTAAGTCCTACTTCCCCAACAAACCCCTAATCTAAAGGTAGCAAGCGCCGAGATATGCATGGCTAAGAGAGTGCTTAGTCGTTAGTTTGCAAACTTCGGATACCAGGCGACCTCCGATTTTAAGATAGCCTTCCTGTGGTTAGACGGGTAGACCACGGGCGACACAATATCCCGAATACTCGTGGGAATCAAAATTGATCCAAAACAAAAAAACCAAATAGAGAATGAAGCCTCTAAGATTGCATCATCATCTAGGGAAGAGTCATCGACTCTGAAATGGGGGAACCTGAAGAGAACTTGTCTCAACTCAGTGACTCTATTTCAGAATCTAGCACCATATGCAACAGCATATCATCGGATGAAAGACATCCCGATACAGAGGACGTAACTAAGACAGTCGGCAATGTGGCACGGACTGAGTCTGAGTACGTCAGATTCACACCATCGGAACAGCGCAGATTTAGGCGCGCTCAGAAGAAGGGGAGCACCATTGAGCAGGCCCGAATCTATGCGAAACAAACGATGGTCAACAAGGGTCCCGAGGTGAAGCGAACGCGATCCGAGGATAATACCCCGCCTCAATCCGAAGCGAATCGAAGTCGCACTGGGAAGACAAACGTCGACAAAGTCTCGTATAGCAATATAACGAGCTATGTCAGACTGCGGGTTGTACCAGTGGACATCGATCGTAATCCTCTCTCCAACGAAAAAATGGGTTTGATACAAGAGCAGATTATGGACATCACGATTGAAAAACGTGACGAGGAGGTCAAACCAGCATTCCGCGGTACTACTTTCAAAGCCGGATGGCTTATGATAGTATGTGCGGACGCCATTACTGCAAAGTGGATGGAGACAACCTTCGTGAAGCTTAAGGAGAAATGCGGGTTAGAGGTGATGCTTGTGGGAGAGGAAAATTTTCCAAAACCACATGCCATCAGAGGGTTCTTCCCGCAGAGTACCGGGGTAGCTAGCGAAAGGATCCTGGCTTTATTAGACGGCCAAAACAGAGAACTAAACACGAGAACGTGGAGAGCTCTGCAAAGATCGGATGAGAGAGACATCGCTCATATGGTCTTTGCAATCAATGACAGCTCCATGAGGAGACTTGTGGAGCTAAAGGGGATGGTCTCGTTCCGATTTGGACAGACCAAACTCATATTAAAAAGTGCTTATAAGACGGCCAAACAGGGCCCGAAAGATTCTCAAAAGCACATCACCAAAGCTCACGGCAGCACCGTAACTGATCCAATTGGGACCAGTACCAGCACTGCCGCGAAGCCAGCAGCTTCCAGCACGGCAACACCAGTGCTAGAAAGAGAAGCCACAAGCGCAAGACCAAGCGCAGCCGAAAAGGCCAATAGTGCGCACAGCACCGCCAAAGAAAGCCAACAACGGTTCAGGCCTAAACTAGGTATGGATCGTAAGAAGGCATGGGCGCAAGACGGACACAAAAACAAAAGTCCGAGAGGTAGACAATGTGGTCTCCCTCAACAGGGTGTCGTACGAAGGAGAGGTGACAATAAGCCTAACAGAGTACGTAACCCTGAATTCGCACGGAAATAAAGACATCCCGTCTAAGCGTGCTGCAGGCTAACCTGCACAGGGCTATGGGTGCCTCGGACACCTTTAGCCAGCGATGTGCCGAAGGGAACATCGCTATTGGTCTAATCCAGGAACCATGGGCAAACAATGGTAAGATATCTGGATTAAACTGTAAAAATAGAGAGATCATTTTCGCCAAAGGTCCTTCCAGACACGGGCGGCCATTTCTATTAAGAAAGATATAAAATTTTCTCTCATTCCAGGTTTCACAACTAGGGACCTGGTGGCAGTTCTAATAGAACGCCACAAAGGCCGACAGCTACACAAATTTGTGTGCGCATCGGCGTACTTTGCTGGAGACACTGATGGAGTTCCTCCCCTACCAGTACAGGAACTTGTCCGGTACTGTGAGGACCAAAAAGTACACATCATAATCGGCTGCGATGCAAAAGTGGCGATCCGCAGTGCAATAAGTTAAACGAGATAAGTCTTAATGATCCTCCGGAACTTAAGACTCTTCTCGATGATCTGCCAGAACTTAACATGAACTGCGCGGTCACAGACCGCATTCAAAAAACACTATGCTTCAACAAACGGTTCTCCACGGAGATACCCAAGAGAGAAGCATGGGTTAGTAATAACCCACCAAACAGCCACAACGGCATAAAGTGGTATACGGATGGTTCTAAAATGGAAACGGGGGTAGGAGCGGCAATATATGGACCACACAAACGCTTTACGATACCCATGGGAAAGAGTCCCAGCGTATTTCAAGCAGAGCTCCACGCCATTCAAGAATGCGCCAGCCACATTATTTTATCTGGCATAAAACCATCCATATTTTCACGGATAGTCAAGCAGCTATAAACGCCCTTAGGTCGTATACCATTGACTCCAAATCAGTCATGTACTGCTTCAATACCCTACAAACACTCGGAATAAGAAACAAGACCAAATTATGGTGGGTTCCGGGTCATGTCGGGGTAGAAGGTAACGAAAAGGCCGACGAACTGGCCAGAAAAGGTTCAGAAACACCTTTCATAGGTCCCGAACCTTTCTGCTGCACTCCTAGATCAGCAGCAACGGCAGCAATTAAAAGCTGGGAACATAGAAAATGTATCTATCTTTGGGAAAGCATCCCAGGTCTAAGACAGGCCAAACGAGCCATTCGGCCCTTCAATAAAAATGCCAGCAAATGTCTAAACGTAAGCAGGCACGATATCAAAAACTTAGTAGGTTACCTTACTGGTCACCATGGTTTAAGATATCATCTACACAAAATGAGAATATCAGACTCTCCTGAGTGCCGACTCTGTCTTGAAGAGGACGAGTCAGCTGAACACATTTTATGTGAATGTCCAGCCCTTAATGGAATTAGAAAGAAGATCTTTTTCAGGAAGCAAATGAGCCCCGAGGACATAAAGAATTCTTCTACTGGTAAAATTGTCCGCTTTACACGGAAAGTGGAAATTCTACTAGTTTAAATTTTTCTGGCCCATACGGTACAAAAGATCTTTTAGGTCGAAGTACCCCCCCCCCCCCCCCCCACCCTTATAAATCGCCTTGGCGAGCCAGAAATTAAAAAAAATACATATACAACTGGAAACGAAAACATTGACTGCATGATACGAGTATATAATATATGCGATAATCAATAGATGATTAATTTTTATTGACTTTTTAATCGCAATTTTTCTAAATAACTTTCAGCTCAGTTGTGACCTATAAAAAATAATTGCAGTTACTCGTAAGTACCTAATCGACGGATTAGTGATTACCGATATATTTCTAACGTTTTTATTGGCTATAGTTCAAAGTTTTTATTGAGGGGGAAAACTTGTATTTAGGTGAGGTTGCTGTACAAATCGCGGAAAAAACAGCAGTACAGTTGTACCTGTTATAAAATAAGAACATGACGCAAAACACATTTGATTATTCCCCTAAATTGATATATTTTGAATTTTAAGAACACAATCTCTCACCAAGTCGGGCGCAGTGGCTCAATGGTTAGTGTGTCGGCTTGCTAATCGAAAGGTCCCCGGTTCAATTCCCGCCGGGGCCAAGTAACATGTAGAGTTTTTTCCACTGCCCCACCTCTTGCGAACGTCTGACAAACATCCAAGAGTATCAAATTGTCATGAAAAAGCTTCTCAAATTTGCCGTTCGGATTCGGAGTAAAACTGTAGGTCCCCTCCACTTCGCATGAAAGTGGTTGGAGAAGCTAGGCTCTGGGCCCTTTATGGGCCTGTTAATACCATGCATCTCTGACACAGAGTTCCAAACCTATTAAGTGATGGCTTGTCGATTCAGTCTTCCCTTTTCTTAAACGGGGAGGCTATGATCAGGATTGAGTTACCACGATCGCCCACTTTACTGCACCCTTACTAGCCCGCCTCTGGGGTTCGCCAGGTTGACCTCAATGAATATTGGTAGGCTCTCCGGTTTTGCATTACTTCATCATTGAAGCGAATTAAATGTTGATGTTGTTGTATTTTTGTGATCCAGGACCTTTCAGGCCTGCCTCTTTTTAGGATTTCGATGCGTATGTTGTTCATTATTGGATGATCTTGCTTTTACAATAGATACCGGTGATTGCATGCCACATGATAGATGGATTAGATTTTATTATTAGCAAAAGTTTGTCTAATTCATATACCAAATCTAATTTAGCATTGGTTTGCCATCTGCCGATTAATTAATGCAAATAAATGAATAAAAAATATGAAAATAAAATAAAAAATACAGTTGCAGTAGTTAAAAACATTTTACACTTTTATTTCATTAAGGTAGCAGATAACTAGACCTTCCGATAAGAAGTCACTGCCACAGAAATGTCTTATGGTTTCCCTTGGAGTGGGACATTTCCCAAGAAAATGTGCAATCTCTTCCCTTTCCAGTCCAGTTTCTATCATTCTCAAAAGTTTTGGGGTAGGCAGATGGAAAACTCTTTTGATATAGAATCTAAGTAGCTTCTCCACGGTGTCATCCCTTTCACACCCCCAAACTTGTGCTAAGTAAAACAAAATAGCCTCGGAGACTGCTTCAAAAAACTTACATTTACTGCTATGGCCGACTAACTTATTTGCAAAACACCATTTACAAGTAGTGTTTATCGCCGTTTTGGCTTTTATCAGCTTTTCCCTAAGGCGTTTTTCCAAACTAAAATTTGTTGTTATATACATGCCAAGTTACTTATACTCGGTATCTATTTCAATTCCTTCGCCATTATAGAACCATTTTTTATTAGAGCATTTTCCCCCTACACCCTCTTGAAAATGTATAACCTTGGGCTTATCAAGATTTACAATTAGACTCTATACTTTGCAACAGTCCTTCAGTCGGTTCATCATCAGCTGAAGAGTTTCGGGAGAACACGATAGCATTACTATGTCATCAGCAGGAAGCATAGTCTTTATTAAGACGCCTGCAAATTCAATACCTGGAAGAAAATCACTGATGCTCTTGATGAAGAGCGCAAATAAAACTGGGCTCAGCGAGCAGCCTTGCCTCACTCCAGTCTTGGTTCCGAACCACCGCCAGGGTATTTTCATATAATTTTTTTATGAAGCTTCCAAATTTTAGAGATATTTTCATACTATACAGCTTGTAGAGAAGTGCTTCCCGATCAACTGTATATCGGATGCCGGTTTGAAATCGATGAAGAAAGCATATAATTTTTTGACGGAGAAGACTCCATTGCTATACCTCTTAAACCGAAAATATGGTCTACCGTTGAATACCCAGACCTAAATCCTGCTTGTAATTCTCAAAACAACTTATTTTCGTCAATCCATGTATTGAGCCGTTTTTGCAATACCGCAACACATATTGTTTTTTACTTCGCGATCAAAAACGATTTCGCACGAGACTGTTTCAAGATGGTAAGTGTGTCGCCAGGATCGCACGTGTCACTAGATGTGACTTCTCTCCTTAATAGCCTCTGACAACAATTGTGATTTTTTTGGGTTGCTGCAGTGGTACCTATTCTAAGTCCATCCATGCAGTGGTTCAGTTTCGTTTCAAATATTGCTATTGGGGATGATTTTATATCCTCCATTGTGAAGATAAAAGTCTTTCTTTGATTTTTCATGATTTTAAAAGATCTGCTGCATAAGACACCGCCTGATATCAGAACTTAATAATGTATATTATTATTAGTCTTCCCACTCCAGTCTTGAGGGAGCCACTGGACCTTTTGCACTACCACTCAGGTGTTTTTGTTCTTAACACGTGAAACAGCGCTGTAACTTTAGCTCCCACTTCACGTAGTAGCAATCTAAAGATACTGTTGTTGTCAACCATTACAAGTAAATTGGTGGAAGCTTAGCCAATGTGAATTGACGGCAAACTAGGCAGCCTACCTGCCACAAATAACCACCCCAATTGTAATTAATATTCATGAACTGCGTCAAATCTTTCACCCTCTCCCGTTTCTCACTCAGACATACCAATTGTTGGCTTCTTAATTTTTTCTCTTTAACGACGAGGTTATGATCTAGACTTAAATGATCATAACACCCCCCCCCCCACTTCCGAGTACCTGCATCCCAACTGGTTCTCCCATGAGGTCCGCCGGTTCTATGTAAAAAAAACGACAGGCCTTCCGATTTTGAATCACTTCGTCACTGAGGCCAACAAATGTTGATGTTCCTACATTTGTGTGATCCTGTAGTTTTTAAGCCAGAAACAGGGTTAGTAGGATCCCTCCGTTAAACATGACAGTCCCAACTGATCCGGTCGCGCTTCATTTTCTTCGAGATAGGTTCTTTGAAGTGAAGGCATCCTCGTATCTTGCATCTTCTTAATTAATCAATCTTTGTAACTGCGAAGCATTTTTATCTCATCTGCCGTTTAATTGCCCTCATACTTTTGTACGCTGTCCATCCTTGTGAGCCGTATTTGAGCGCCGGGCGCACAACTGCAGGTTAGAGCATTTCCTTCCACCTAGTGGGCACAGCAGATGACTAATTTTGTCCACATCATCCACCCTACGCTTACTCGATGCTTAATGTCGTCATCACAGTTTGCTTCGCTGTTGACTATAGATCAATTATATCGATATCAATAACCAATCAAACCCCATTTCAGCCAGAGCTGAAACAGGAGATTGTAGGGGGGGCAGCATGCACTATTTATGGGATCTACTTGTGATTTCGCAACTTATAAACCTCCCTGCTTGGGGTCACTGTTTGATATATTGTGTGCAAGGTGTTGGTGCTATGTGTCTCATTTTTAAGCAAATTATTGAATAGCACCAATGGAAAGTGAAATAATGACAAATTGGCCTCATTTCACTTTCACAAAGTGAAATAGCGCCAAACGTTAAAATGTGGCCTTTTTCACTTTTACGAAACCAACACACATGTCCAGAGTAATTACTTTATGACACTTCCCGATCTTAAAACTATTTATCCTTAAATTTTCATCACAAATGTTAAATGACAGAAGCATAAATTAACACAAGTATTAATTTATTATTTGTATAATCAAACTTACTTAGCGAAATTAGACCATGGACGTAACTTCTTAGGTCCATTCTGAAAGACCTTTTCTGCAGTTTCAGCGAAGCTCAATGATGTTACTTTGATGTCTTTACAAATGGAATGTGATGTTTGGACCTTGAAATAAAAAAAACAACAAATAAATTTTAAAGTGTAAAGTAATTACGTAATCAATAAATGTTTTATAAATGTATCGCAACTGAATTAAACCTCATTCAAATGCCAATAACAAATAAGTTAATAGATGATAATCAAATAAAAATATAATTTGAAAGATAGTCTGCACGATTTTCGTGCAATTCGATATACGGCAAAAAATATTAAAGATGTGCATCTTAATTGTGTTGCCACTTGCCACATTTTTTTAGACTAAGTTGTAGCAATTGAGTTTAGTCTTCACGTACCAAATGTTTCCCCTTTTTCAATGTTAAAAGGTTTTCAATGTTTTGGAAATTTTTGTCAATGTGACCGAGCCAATGTAGTCAACGTGGTTTAGCTTTTTGGACTACATCCCTATCTCTATACAGCTCATCGAGTTCGTCGTTTTATCTTCTCCTACATTCGCGCTTCTTGCACAAATATCCGAAGGGGTATTTTTCTTTCAAAAGAACGCAATATTAGCTCCATTTTGCTACTTATTGTCCAGCACTTGGCACCATACAGCTGGACTGGCAGGATTAAGGTTTGATAGATCATGCCTTTTGTCCTTCGAATGAGGAGTTTTTAGCCCATTTGTTTTGCCAAACAAAGTAGCAGTGGTTTGCTAAGGTAATTTTCCGTCGGATCTCAGGTAAGGTGTCATTGGTGGAGTTGATGTTTACTTCAATTTAAATGAACTCTTTAACTAAATTGAAGTTATTACTTTCAACAGTGACGTTTCGTCCTAGGCCTTGGACATATGTTTGTTTGTTTGTTGATAGCATGGTTTTTGTCTTATCCTCATTGATTTCAAGACTAACCAATTTCGCCTGTTCTTCAATCACCGTAAAAGCCTCTAACACGGCGCGCTGGGAACGGCTGATGATGCCGATATTGCGCCGGGCCGTTTTTCTAATGTGCTGTTTATCGAGTCTTTCCCTAAAATCTGTGTATATATATATATAAGGCCTTTAACGGCCCATACAGGGTCAAGAACCTAGTTTCTCCAACCACTTTCATGCGAAGTGGAGGGGACCTACAGTTTTACGCCGAATCCGAACGGCAAATTTGAGAAGCTTTTCATGACAATTTGATACTCCTGGATGTTTGTCAGACATTCACAAGAGATGCCAACAACACGCGGTATTCCCAAGGGATCCCCCCATCTAAGTACTAACCACGCCCTACGTCGTTTAATAGCGGTGAACGAACGAGAATCTGTGTGCCTATATGCCATATTCTTACAATTACTTTATGTATTAAAATCCCCAAAAATGATCAATTAGAGCTGTTGTTAAGAAATTCAATGTTACTAAACAAATTTAGAAAATGTTATATAAAAAAATTAAAAATATTCCAAAAATTTAAGTATGCAAATTTGTTCCAAATTTTTATATCAATTTTCTTTGAAATTAATTTAATAGTTTTTGAGATATTTTCAGTTTTCTAAAGTATAGGTAATCAAGTCTTTTTGGAAAAAGTAAGTACACCATCTTCTAACATTCACCCCAAGAATTCAAACATCAAAACTGATCAAAATCGTTAAGCCGTTTTTGATAAAAATGACCATTTTAAAAATTCTTAAAAATCTTATATGAATAAAAAAATAATATTTTGAGAATTCGATAATGCACATTTTTTCAGAATGCGCCGTTTTATTTGTTTGTTTAATCGGCGCGTCCCCGCCCCGGCAGATTAATACAAGGCCAAATTTGAACGCTTAGTCAGAATCTGAAAAAGGCAAACGGGATTTAGATGACAGCGTTTATTTTCAGCGCTCTAGATGGCAATAGCCGCATTTGGTATCCCGGAAAAACTAATTCAACTGGGAATAGTTCTTTTCGAACTAATCGAAAGATTTACCGAATTCTTGGAAAGGTAATGTGCTCGCATGTGACTTTTTCCACCTCGTTCTGGAGCAGAAAGTGCGCAGAGTAGGGGCCGAAACAATAGGTAAGAGCACCTATTGTTTCGGCCGCTACTCTGATTAAAGATCCGTTAAACTACTATATTACGCCGACGATATCGAGATGCAAGCCATCACGGATGCCAACGCGCTTGATCTGGACAACTCAAAGCACCGTGCCGGGATCGCATTGGATGGAAGGCTGCAGTTCCCAGGTAGAGATTCTTCATGGGTCGGGAGAAAACTCATATTATATTTTAGCTAGGTAGTACTTCTAAGGAAATTTTACATTCTCAGATTCTCTAAATATTTTTTATACAGCTTTTATTCATATAACAGTATTGGGCGGTTCGAAAGCTCACACTACGAAGGTTGACTTCCATCCTTAACTTAGGACAGTGATACTAAAAACCGAAAGGTGAATTATAGATTGACGTATGGCTTGATTTACAAATACAAATGTAACAAGTTTGTTTTTTGACAAAAGTCTTTGAAAAAGCGAATTCACATAGCATAAGTGAATAAAATCAAAACGTGTAATCCTAGACATTCAATACCAACAGGTCTAAAATTGGTACTACTCAGTTCCTACAGTTGGGTAGCTGAGGAAGAAATACCAGATCTCGTGATGATGCGTTGTTCCTGATCTCACGAGTATTGAATGAATATGGCTAATGAAAAATGCGATTCGAGACCAATTCAAACCAAAGTGAGAAAGTGTCACTCAATTCAGTCGTGGACATTTTTTTTTAGTTTCCGCTAACCTGCGAAACAGTTGGTCTTTGTGTAAACTGTTTAAACATTTATTAAATTTTTTGTTTCACCAGACCAGACTATATCCGGTATTGTACCGTCTAGCTTGTTCTAGTATTATGATGGAGAGACTTTTGTTTGACATGTTTTTGTGATAGATTCACACATTATGTGTATACCATTTCCTAATTAAGGTGTTAAGAGGTGCAAAGTGAAAGACAGAACGTTCGAATAACTTTTAAGCGGTTATTAAGATATTGGAGTATATTTGTACGCCAAGAATTTAATAGAAATAAAACATAATTAAACATGTGACGTCAATCTACCATTTTGTTCTTTTCCGTTTTATGACAATGCAATTTGTTTGCAAAATGTTAGCTGATATTGTTTTGTTACACATAATTTGTGGTAATGAAATTAAGTATAATTTTGTTGGGCTTTTTTCAGCTATTTTTTCATTGTAAATTAAGCAACTTTTATTGTATTTTTTCAAGACGGAAGTTTCGGTTTTTTCATATCTTTATCGAGCGACATTTTTGTTTCATTTAATTTTTTATTATTTCTCCATTATATTTGTTTTTAATTTGGTGTTAAGATTGCTTCCGTCCCACAACAGGAGTATAGAGAAACATTTGTTTTTTATTTAGCATTATTAAATGAGTTGAGAACCAATAATTGAAGGCAAGCTATAAAACCTAGCTTCATTACTCAATGATTAATTTATATGAAATCATATTTGGGGAACCAAGGTCGTAGCCATAGCCCCCCCACCCAAAATTCGTCGAATGCCAGAATTTCCCTATATACAGTGCGATTCATTTGATTAGACGCACGCATTTTTGAGAAGTTAAATCGACATTTCTCCCGTTACATGATGGATTTGAAAAAAACGACTATGGTACACGAGAGACTGTTTTGTTAACAACATAATATGAAATTTGTGTAAAGGAGAGATTTAGCTAACGGAACTTTGAAGACAAATTGTAAATTGAGTAAAGAATATTCGGAAATAAATCGGTTCATTAGATTAGACGAAGTGAACCAATCAACGTTTTTTGTGAAGTGAGTATATTTTTTTTCGGTTTAAACGGTACATATTGAGTGTTAATAAAAATGGGAAAGAAAAAATGTTTAACGGTAGAGGAAAGAGCAAGAATAGATGTTGATTGCTCTGAAGGTCTTTCATGCCGTGCTATAGGCCGAAAAATTAAGCGAAGTGATCATTGTGTCAGCAATAATTTAAAAAACAAACCCTTCGTATTACACAAAAAATTAAAAAGGAAACACTTATTCTGCCTTAACACTTCGCGAAACGCAAAGTATTCTTAGAAAAGCGTCAAATTCACCTTTATCGGCAGCTAAAATTAGAGAGAAAGCTAATGTTAAGGCCAGTTTATGGACTGATCCCGCACCGTTCGCCGTCCTAAACACTTAAAGCGACTGAGACTTAAGAAAAAACGACCACTTAATGACGCAAGAAAGAAACAACGCTTGTGTTTCGCGAAAGATTACATCAGCTGGGATGTGCAAAATTGAACCCCAGACCATAACGCCTCCTCTGCTATAGTGAAGGTTCAAAAACCGCTCATCTTTCCTCAGGTCATGGAAGTAATGATTATAACTATCCGGCCCATCTTCGCGTTTCGCGAAGTGTTAAGGCAGACGAAGTGTTTCCTTTATAATTGTTTGTGTAAGACAAGGGTTTTTTTTAAATATTTGCTGACACAATGATCACTTCGCTTTATTTTTCGGGCTATAGCACGGCATGAAAGACCTTCAGAGCAATAACCTTCTATTCGTGTCCCTTCCTCCACTGTTAAACATTTTTTCTTTCCCATTTTTATTAACACTCAATCAAGAACAATAAGTTTATAGTATGTACCGTTTAAACCAAAAAAAAATATACTCACTTCACAAAAAACGTTGATTTGTTCACTGCGTCTAATCTAATGAACCGATTTATTTCCGAATATTCTTAACTCAATTTACAATTAATCTTCAAAAATCCGTTAGCTAAATCTCTCCTCTACACAAATTTCATATTTTGTTATTAACAAAACAGTCTCTCGTGTACCATAGTCGTTTTTTTCAAATACATCATGTAACGGGAGAAATATCGATTTAACTTCTCAAAAATGCCTGCGCATAATCAAATGAATCGCACTGTATGTGAGTCATGTCTTAAACAGATGTTAATCGACAACATGCCATTTTTTCCAAGCAACGCCAGGTCGCCATCATACAAACATACTCTTATTTCAAACGAATCCCACACGTACTTGTTCGAGTTTGTAGATACGCTTCAAAAAGAAAGAAAAAATTCAAAAGTAGGTATCATTTGGTGAAATTTTAAGAGTAAATGAAAACTAGTGAAAGACTATAGCAAGTGTCGTGCGTTCATGCGTGCTCTTGTTATTACTGGGTAGAGACAGCATCTGGCGGATAGCGGGTCCTCTTGGTGTTGATTTTGTTTGTGTTCCAGATGGTATATTCCCCTATCGTTCTGAAAGCTTTTCTATGGAGCCTATCCTCTATGTAAGATTCTTTCCGAGACGATATGAAACTGTATTTATCCATCCCGTCGCCAAAAAAGGCGAATCTCCTTCTCCCCCCTCCTACCGACCAATTACAGTCACGCCCTTCGTTAAAAGGTTATGGTCCCGAAAACTTCTTAATTACCGAAAAGCGGAATCAGTCTCTTCACCAGGGTGGTGAAAGTAAGGTAGTTGCGCTTGATATATCAAAGGCATTTGACAGAGTCTGGCATCAAGCTCTCTTGTCGAAAATGCGTGCTTTTGGAATTCATGATAATCTTATTGAATGGATTGGCAACTACCATTGGACAATTCTGCTACTCACCAGAATACTCGTGTTCCTCAAGTTCTCAGTTTTGTCTCCGAATCTCTTTCTCATTTTTATAAATGATCTCCTGTCTGTTACTTCTATAATCCAATCCATCCCTCTGCTTCTCATATTCGTTACTTGGAAACGCCCCTGTTCTTCGGGAGTGGAACTGGAAAGGCAATGTATGTTAAGCTCATTAAATTCCGATCTCGACAATATTACTCAGTGGGGTACAACCAATAGAGTGGAGTTTAATGCTTCCAAAACGCAACACTGTTTTCTGTCATTAAAGCGAAATCCTAAAACATTGCCATTATCCATGAATGGCTTTTTCATCGCTGAAACCGAATGACTTTCAATTTTGCTATGTATGTTAATTACAACCTTCGTTGGAATGATATCATAGTCGATGTGCGGTGCAAGAAATATTTACACATTCTGATCAGGCAACAATTTATAAGTCGTTTATTCTACTCAAATTTGAGTACAACGCTCATATCTGGGCCGGCCGGTGCTCCAATCAGATATTTGGCGGTGAGGTACTCGACAGAATACAAAAACGAGCGACAAAACGTTTAACTGTTATTATGCCTATTATTTTCCCCCTTCGGGATAGGGGTTAGAATTTACCCGAGGTAGGCATGCCGGTCGTAAGAGGCGACTAAAATCCATACTGGGGGGTGGTTCCCCACCAGGCGCTACCCCAGGTGGTTCATAGGGGAGCCTCGGTACGATACGCGCGCTATCCGAGGATGTAGGGTTATAGCAGAGATGTAATCGATGTCTGCATGTGAATAGACTACAGTCTGCGCCCATGCAGGCTGCGCTTTATTCGCTGTGAATGCCCTACCGCGAACCAAACCAAAAGGAAAAGTATGAAGGTACAACCTAAGATTATGTCTACTCCAGGTGGCACTCGCAACAGCGAAAATCCACCCGTGGTCTTACCGACCGCGGTCGGGGCAAGGATTCTGGAGGCCCCAACCAACATACTACCAACGCGCCCCGCCTGTACAGGCGTTGACTTAGGAGCTGTAAGAACGCTTGCTTCTAAGAGCCAGCGGAAGAGGAAACAGAGGAAGTAGGCAATCGCGCGGCGCAAAGAAGCTGAACCAGTTGAGGGCGCAAGCGCTGAGAGCTGCACTACCTCGGCGGCGACGGCTGAGAGATGCAGGTGGGCAGAGGTTACCTCAACCGAAACGCACCAGCGGATTGAAACCAACGCTGCCTCCTCTTCCAATAGCTCGAACAGGAACAAACTGAGGATGAAGGCTTTGAGCACACCTACCGGTGGAACTACGTACGCACCTTCTGCGTTCCCTTCCACTGTAGCTAATACCTCTAACTCATGGAGGTCCCCGCGCACAAAATCTGGATGAAACATTTTCTGCAACCAGCAATGCTTGCAGCACAAGTGGACAGAAATTGGATGGCGCGAAGAAAAACACGGTAATTATATTTACCCAGATTAACCTTCAACATTCGAAGGCTACTACTGCTCTAATCAGCAAGAAGCTTTCCGGGTTGAGTACAAAACCCCACATAACATCCATACAGGAGCCATGGGTGTGGAAAAATCGCATCTGTGGCCTTGGAGGTGTTCGTGGCACCACGATACTCTGTGACGAGCGGTCCGAAAGGCCCAGGGCTTGTCTTGCTGTGTCGAACCTTCTCTCAGCGACTAAGCTTGGACAATTTTGTGGCCAAGATTTGGTTGCTGCAGTCATAAGCTACGAAACGAATGGAGATTGGAAAACCTTCGTCGTGGCGTCAGCTTATCTCCCCTATGATTCGGTAGTGCCTCCACCACCAAGGGCAATTGCTGAACTCATAGACTATTGCGACACCAGGAAGATGGGCCTAGTTATATGTTGCAATGCCAATGCTCAGAACATTGCTTGGGGCAGCAGCAAATGGAACATGCGAGGAAACCATCTCCTGGATTTCATTCTATCATCTGATCTTACTATCAACAATGTTGGCTCGCATCCAACTTTTGTGACGTCAAGAAGATAGGAGGTGATCGACCTAACTTTATCAAATAGATACTTTAAGGCGGTTACCAACTGGAGGGTGTCTTCGGAGGCATCCCTCTCAGATCATAGATATATCGAATTCCAAATCGAATGCGAAGCCATAAGTTTGCAGGAGAGGAGGAATCCAAGAAAAACCAACTGGATACGCTTCAGGGAGGAAATGGGAAAAACTCTCAAAACTCCAACCAAACTCAGGACGAGACAAAAGGTAGAGGATGCTGTTCAAAACCTGAATGTGCCATTACTAGCTGTTTCGAACTGACGTGCCCAGTAAGTAAACCCCCTGGCAGAACGCCGGTTCCCTGGTGGAGCTCGGAACTGCAAAGAATCCGAAGAGAAGCTAGAAAGCTTCTAAATAGGTCAATCAAGACTGATTTGGAGACAGACTGGAATCTCTACCGATCGAAGCAGAAGGAATATAAGAGGCTAATTCGGGTTCTGAAAAAGGGCAAACCAGCCAAACTGGACTCACTTAGAAAACCTGATGGCACCTTCACTGAGACGAAAGCGGAAACTCTTAGTTATCTGCTGGAGTCTCACTTTCCGGGTAACCAGATTACAATTGGTTCACAACCAGCCCCGATTACCGAGACTATGAGTGAGCCAAGACAAACAACTCGGCGTAGCTGGTATATTGCGAAGGCCGTGGTAACGGGCGAGGCCATTAAATACGCCTTTGCGTCTTTTGACGGCTTCAAGTCACCGCTGTCCTAGCACTGGCATACATTCCAACACTCTGGCGTACAGTTAGAGTGGCATTTATACCAAAAATTGGCAGAAGTGACTACTCGCTCGCCAAGAGCTTCAGACCAATCAGTCTGACTTCCTTCTTGCTGAAAAGCATGGAAAGGCTGGTCGAGCTTCACGTGCGCAAAACTGCTTTGCGATTGCACCCACTATCTCAGATGCAACATGCCTATCAATGCGGAAAATCCTGCGAGACTGCGCTCCAAAATCTAGTTGGTAGAATTGAGGGCGCGCTTGACAGAAAAGAATACGCGATGGGCATTTTCATCGATATTGAGGGTGCTTTTGACAATGCGACTTTTGATAGCATGTGCAGCTCCGCCAGACAACACGGCGTAGACGAACTATTGGTCTTGTGGATTAAAGCAATGCTAATGAATAGAACATTGGTTGCGGATGCGGATTGTGGCCGCTATGTTATGGCGGGGGTAAACAGAGACTGCCCGCAAGGCGGCGTTCTGTCCCCACTGCTGTGATGTATGCTGTCGACTCTCTGTTGAATGCACTCAACAGTTCTAAAATATACGCTCAGGCGTACGCGGATGATGTTGCCGTGCTTTCTGTTGGATCATGCCTAGCGACTGTATGCGCCAAGGCGCAGGCGGCCCTTGACGTGATCGACGAATGGTGCACTAGGAATGGGCTCTCGGTCAATCCTCTTAAAACTGAGGTTGTTCTCTTTACGAGAAGGAGAAAGCTGGTCGGGTTGACTCAGCCAGTGCTTAAAGGCGTCACAATCCAACTCTCCAATGAAGCAAAGTATCTGGGAGTCATCCTGGATAGCAAACTTCTTTGGTCCAAACATGTTGAGCTGAAGACTGCCAAGGCGCTGTCTGTTTTCTGGCAGTGCAAAGGCATTTTCGGCAAGACATGGGGCTTATCACCGAAAAGAGTCCTATGGATTTATACGGCTATGATAAAACCATTTATAGCATACGCATCGGTTGTTTGGTGGAATAAGCTTTCACGTAAATACGTCACTGCTGCTTTTGCCAAACTCCAAAGGCAGGTATGTCTCGGCTGCACGGGGGCCTTCCCCAGCACGCCTGGCTCCGGCCTAGATGCACTATTGAACCTTCCGCCCCTTGATGTTTACATCATGGGCTGTACAATCAAGGCTATCACACGTCTTAGAAGAGGTGGCTTTTGGTATAACTCGCACTGGAGTTTTGATGAACTTGCGCAACGGTTGTCCTTCGACTCCTGTCTTATGGATATGCCGTCTGATGCGATGACACCGGAACTTCGGCTAAAGCGCAACTATGAGGTCGACTTTTCTCGCGTCCAGGACTGGCTCTGGCCGGACTCTGAACCTGGAAGGGAATGCTGTCAAATCTTCACGGATGGCTCCAAAACCGATCAAGGATCTGGTGCTGGTGTCTTCGTGGAGAGCGATAACGTTAGACTTTTCTTTCCGTTAGGCAAATATGCGTCAGTCTTCCAAACAGAGACTTATGTTATCCTAACGGCCATGAACTATGTTACGAGGAACAGGTGGAGGGGGCGAAGTATCTGCGTCTGTAGCGACAGTCAGGCTGCGCTTAAGGCCTTACTTAAACCCTTTACTACCTCCAAAATATTACGTGAAAGCAAGATATCTCTGAATTCGGTCGGAAGGATGAATTCACTAAAACTTGTCTGGGTCCCGGGTCATAACGAGATCACGGGAAATTAGATCTCCGATGAACTTGCTAGACAAGGCTCAGAGGGCGACTTCTCAGGACCTGAACCAGGGATCTGTCTGCCTGCGTCCTCGGTCAGGGCTTCCATTGACGGTTGGGTTTCCAATGAACACAATCGCCATTGGCATGACTCCCCAGGGTGCAGACAGACTAAGCTAATTCTCCCCGACGTCTGTGGGAAATCCGCGGCATTCTTGTTGTCTCTCAACAGAAAAGACTGCAGACAGACTACTGGCGTTCTTACGGGACACTACGCTTTTGCCAAACACCTTAAGGTGCTAGGCCTAAGCGACACCAACAACTGCGAAGCCTATGGAGAAAGCGACGACACTGCGGAACATTTCCTCTGTGATTGTCCTGCTTTTGCTCGTATCAGGTGGCAGGTATTTGGTGCGGATATGG
Organism: Portevinia maculata; assembly: GCA_949715645.1. Lineage (NCBI taxonomy): Eukaryota > Metazoa > Arthropoda > Insecta > Diptera > Syrphidae > Portevinia > Portevinia maculata. The sequence continues at coordinate 105,560,086 of OX454525.1, forward strand.
TGAATGCTGTAAACCTAAGCTCCTTATCATTGAAGCGCCTTCTCGTTTTTCTTAGAAAAACGAGTAAATTCCCACAGTAATATGTGGTGTGTCTGCCTGGTAGTACAATGGACCAGTATTGAGTCTGAGTGCTCCAGTGCAGAAACTCTCACACACCCCGAAAAAAAAAATTCATATTTTAATAACAGAATTATCCATGTAAAAAGCCCCACCTCAACTGATTTATAACTGTTCTTCCATATCATTACTCAATTAAGAAATTTCAAGATTCTACTCGAAGGCTAGAAGAAGTGACAAGTGAAACCAGATTATCAAAAAGCTTAAAGGTGCAAAATATAAAGAATATGAAATATGAAAAATTTAGGGACGGGCTACAGTCCGCTTGGGCAAACTGCTGGATACCCTATTCTTATTCCTATCCCTCATAAGAACGCTCTACATATTTTGTTTTATTTACATTTAAAGAATTTAATCGAAAAAACAAAGCTTTTGTAAAAAAAACGCTCCATAGCTCAAACTTAAGTTTTTCAATAGAATTGTTTTATTTAGTTGTAGGCGTGTCAGTGGGCGGATTTTACAAATTTTATCTCCCGAGCAGTTTTAGGAGTCAAAGATTATATATAAAAAATTTCAGCCTTCTAGCTAAAAAATCGATTTTTTCCATAAATTTTTTTTTTCAAGTTTGTGGGCGATTCTGTGGGCGGATTTCAACAATTCTGAACTTGATTATCTCGGACCCCTAGAGAGTATATGGTTGAAATTTCAGCACTCTAGGTCCAGTTTAAAGGCCTAATTGTTGCCGACAGACGGACGGACGGAAAGACATGGCTAGATCGACATTAATATCGATGCTGATCATAAATATATTAACTTTAAGGGGTCTACGATCAATATTAAGGTATGTTACAAACTTCGCGTCAAAATAAATATACCCTTAGAATAGGGTATACAAATAATAATGAACCTGAGCCGCACAGAAAATTACAGAAAAGTGCGGTGTTTGGTCTTGCATGAGAACAAATCTTACCCCAACGTATTTCATATTCTATCCTTTTCTGTTCTATGATTTTCTGCACCTATTTATGAACAAGAGCAAATATGTGGAAAGTATCAAATTTGAAAATAAAAATGTACTGATTTTAACCGATTTTTTTTTGACATGAGATCTTCTGCTTTCCTTTGTGAAATTAAGGAAATCATACCCCTCCCACTTTATGACATTCCCACTGTTCCGCCTGTGGGGTTCGATGGTTCGACATCAATAAACATCGGCAGGCTTTCCATGTGATCCAGAAGTTTTTAGGCCTGCCTTTTTTTACGGTTTCGACACGTGCATGCTTCCACTACTGATTATTGATTGATCGACCTTTTACAACATCGGTAATCTCCAGTCGTGTCAACCCACGGATTGGCATACACACTTGCGGGGCAGCTTTAGGATGTTGTGAAGCTCAACTGCATGGTAAGAATGCATTGATATCTCCCCTTAGTAGCCTTTTAGGAAAAAACGCTTTTTTTTTGGAGGACGCTGCATTCTTATATTCTTCTTAATATTCTTATCCGTCCTTGCACGGACAAGAGAGAGGGTATGTTTAATGCTAGAAATATAAGAGAAACCAAGAGATTGACTCAAAACCGAAAGTTCACTAAAAAACAGTGAGGATTTTTTAAAATTTTTCAGCAGATAGGAGAAGCAGGCCTAAAAACTCATAAAAACACAAATGCAATGACACCAGTATGGATTCAGTGAAGTGGGAGGGCTATGGTCCCTTTAATTTTGACCATAGGTTTGTCGTTAAGAAAACAGCTGATAGAAGAACATAAGACTCGAAGCTGTACTTTTCTGTTCTAAATTAACCTGACAGTCTTCATACACTTGTGCTGTTCTGATCTATTGTGATCTAATTTTCGTTCATTTAACACAACTTTAACCACCAAAATCAGCGCTTGTCCAAAAAGGGATCATAACACTCTCACTTCATTGCATCCATACCGGTCCACCAGAGGAGTTCGTACAAAATAATATCACTTATTAATAAAATAAAATTTTTAGTTTAACATTTGGCCAATTCGGTTTGCAAAATTCGCCATTTAGGTGTCATTCACTCCGAGGTAGATGAACTCCCTTAGAGCGAATTGACAACAAGGATATATTAGAATCCGGTACTCACATTCGAGATGGCAAGGAAAATCGAAACTCCGTTTTAAGTACAAGTCATTGCGGATGAAAGAACGCGTCGACTGGACAACTTAAAGCCATGTGCCTAGGTTTGCAGGAGATATTAGGCTGCAGTGTCTCAGGCAGGAAATGGATTTGGGTACAGTTGCAGTCATCTTCTGCGAGGCTCTGGGCCTGGGCGAGTCATTCAGAATCAGAGATAAATGTTCAGGCAGAGACAGCTGCGATCACTCAGGCTGCCAAGGAGGTGAAGAAGCGCAAATTGGCCGACAACCAAATCACTATATACTCTGATAGCCAAGCGGCCATAATAGCTATGGAGTCAGTAGTTGTCAAATCAAGGGCGGCGTTATAGTGCAAAACACCTAGACAAGATATCAAACGCCAATTCAGTGAGCCAGTGCTGGGTACCAGGGCACAATGACATCTCGGGCAACGATAGATGGATGCATCTATGAACAGAAAATCTTTGTTGAATCCATGAGTAAAATAAACCTATGTTGGACCAACCTCGAAACATGCAGACAATCGAGGGAGCTATGGCCAACGGTAAACAAAAGGAAATCTAAGGTCATGATCGGGTTAAACCGCAAAGACATACGCACACTGACGGGGTCCGTACAGGACACTGCACAGTGGGCTTACACGCGGGGCGGCTGGATTTACATATAGATCCGGGTGGTTCTAGTACAGCGGTATATTTTTGGTTTCTTTGCTGATTTTTACATTCTTTTTTTTAAATCCCAACAATGGACACAATGAATCCAAACTAATGGTCTAAGTGAGCCGTGACACCCGTCAAAAGGGCACCCATTTACCTATCTACCTCAGGCAAGATCTGGAGCCTAGTAAAAGTACAATATACTTAACAACTTAGCAAATGTTAGCTTTAACAATTTAACAGATTATCTTACTATTTTGTAATCAAATTTGGAAATTAGTGGATGATAATGAATCCAATCGACACGTTATTTATTTTTCTTTTAAAACCGCAAACATGATGACGCTAAATTACGTTTATGTACATAGGTAGTTAAAGTGGGTTAACCCAGGCAGCCACACCACGATGTATAGTAAAACTCATTAGCGAGTGTTAATTAATAATGCAACTGATATGGTAATGTCTTATCTATGCTGGATTACTCTCAGTGTCTGCTGAATTTCGTGAAATGGATTTGAATAAATATTAATGTAGTAAATCGATATTCAAGTAACGAAGAATAAAAAGGGTATTCGATGATCGGTAGTGGTATTGAAGGTATTTTTTGCAGTTTCTGTAATGCGCCTGAAATCATAAAGCCTACAACTATATTAAAGCCTACAGCTGTATTTTTGAGTACTTTATTGCATTGCATCGCTTAAGGTGCAAGAATTAGGGAAAATTAGAGAGACATACACTATAATACTTAAGTAGGATTAATAGTTTTGTGCGACGGTATGTTTTTTCTATACGTGTGACATCTAAATCTCTTCTTAGTGTTAATTTAGGTGGTCTTATAACTTCTTATTTTTTTTTTTATGCCGTAGATTGTTCTGTTACGGATATGATTAGAAATTGAACGCGGAGTCGTTTGATAATTAAATGACCTTGAGTGAAAGTCTCTAACGTGATTTTGATAGTTGATAGTCGAAATCATATTATTTGCTCTGCGTAAATCGCTGTGATTGTCGCTTTTTTGCGATTGTTTTCGTGTAATAGCTATTTAGGTATCAAACTGATGTGCTGAAACTTCAGATGGTTTACTATTGTTAGTTGTGTACCTTGTTCACCTTTTGACTTCCCTTCTCCAATGAGCCAAAGTCCTATAGCCAATGTTGCCACTCGAGTCAAAAACAATTGCAACCAATTTATTAAATCAATTTCATTTTTGGTTGTTGACAGGGCAAATACCTGCTAAAATCAAATTTAACTAAACAAAAGTAATATTTTGATTATTATTGAGTAAAGATTAACAATGTGTAATAAAGGGAACCAACCAGACACAGGCAAAGAGGAATTTAACTTCAATAAAAGCTCCACAATTTCTGCGCCGCTGCAAAAAAGAGGCCTGAACAGGGGAAGTAAAAAAAACCATTATTGGTCGATTGGCCAAGAAAACCAAAAGAGCTCATGTATCAATAATACAAACGTGTAGATAGTCATCAAAGGAACCGTATTGGCACTGCATAATCAAAATATCTCAAATACAGTTAACACATCTAATAAGATAATTCATCAATTCAGATTCTAAGTGCTCAGAATTATTGTTCTTGGCAACAAACATTTTTAACCGCTTTTTTTTGATCAACTGTTCAGTGTTCCTATCGCTTATTTAATTGGGCTATTAAATTTCGCTTTGGTCCCAACTAATTACAGGTTCTTTTCTATACATATTTTTTTTTTTTTGTCGGGGTGTGTGAGACTTTCTGCACTGGAGCACTCAGACTCAATACTGGTCCATTGTACTACCAGGCAGACACACCAAATTACAAATTACAGGTTGATTGAATCTCAAAATCTTTTTTTTTATCGTACCCTTTTATAAGGGTTTATTAGTTTTGACTCATAGTTTGTAACATTCCTTAATATTGCCCGTAGATCCCTAAAAGTTACTATATTCGTGATCAGCATCGATAGTATTGATCTAGCCGTGTCCGTCCGTCCGTCGGCAAAAATAAGGCTTTAAAACTGGAGCTAGAAAACTGAAATTTTAACCATATACTATCTAGGGGCCCGAAATAATAAATTAATTCTATAAGAATATTTAGAAGTCGCCTCCTGACACGCCCACAATCTCAAAAAGGTAATTAAAAAAAAAACTATCGAGCAAATCGAATTTTGAAAGACAATTTAAAAAACAATTTTATCGAAAATTCAAACTTTGAGCCCGGAAGCTGAAATATATACTCTCTAGGCACCCTAAATGCTCAAATGAAAATATTTTTAAAATCCGCCCACCGACACGCCCTTTTTTTAATAAAGGCCGTTTTAATGAAGAAATCATTAGCAAAATAAGTAGTTAAAGTCGTTTAAAACTATGCCTGATGTAAGGTTGTCTGCCATGCCTACTTTTGAGCGGCGTTTTTTTACAAAAACTTTGTTTTTTCATTCGTTTGAGTGTTGTATAACAAAATATACAGATCCTTCTTAACCATTCACGCATACTAAGATTTTTGTCACGCCCACTTAATGAGGGATAAGAATAGGAATAGGGTATCCAACACTTTGCTCAAGCAGTTTTTAAGGTATTTAAACTGAAACTAAAGTTGAGCAGCTGCGCTGAAAAACAGTTGTAATTTTTTCAGACGTTTGTAAAATTTGGTTCATGTGAAATAACTGAAATATTTAAAAGCGATGTGATTTATATGCTCCCAAACTGTATTCGTTAAACACAACTTCACTTATATTTTCCCACATTATTTAAATCTTTGGTAAACTAACTGAAATCGGCTCAACTTTTCCATCCATGGGGTACATTTGCCATGGGCGTGGGTTACCTTTGCCAAGTTATGTTTGTGTTTGTTAAAAAAAGTTCTGAAACCAAACAATTTTATAATAATCCCAAAATTGTAAGTAAGAAAATGTTTTAAAATAGGTAAAGCAAATAGAAAGAGAAAATTCAAAGGAAAAAAAATAGAGCTGCTTATTTAGTATTATAAGATAAAAGATTTATATTAAACATATTATATTTCCTTGCGAATCTTGAGGTTCCTATGGTGTGAGTTGGTTCCGGTAGTTTAAGCCTCAGGTCCCTCCTAGTGAAATAGGCAATGTTATATATCAACGGATCAGCAACGGTTCATGATCATGTTCATCCTCCTTAGAAATGCCTTGGCAAATACCAAAAGCAACCCACGGGACACTTACTACATAAAAGTAATTACAAATTCTTAATTGTGTTATTTTAATATAGACGTTTATACACAATTAAAGAAAAATATGTAGTTATATATGTATATGCAAGAAGTTGAATTGGAAATAGGCTTACGAACAAAAGATAAAAAAACTAACCATTGAATTATTTGCTTTTCACTTTTTTCACTTCCAAAGACACGTTAACACATCATAACCTGATTACTATTCTAAATAAAATGTCAAACTTTATTGGAAAGGATGGTAATGCACTCTTAATAATCTTTAGAAATTTAAAGAGAATATCTTTATTGGTTTAAGAGAAATAATGGGGCGGCAAAGCTGCTCCACTTGCATAGCATCCCCCTTCTATACTAGATTATATAGCACAACTTATAGTTATAAAGCTTCCTTGGGATTATGATGGTTACTTAAACCCTTTGTCTAGTATTTACTACCAATTTCCGATGAATTCACAGTATTTACTTATAGCATTTGGAGGCAAGTACAAAGTTAAATTTATGCATGCCAAATCAAGTATATATATTAAAACAGACATTCCACTTGTAATCCTAGTATTAACTATTAGCTCATACTTCAATTAAGTACCTCGTTTTTATGCATTTCACCCATTTAAAATATACATATATAAATAATTTAAAAAGACTGTACAAAAAAATATTTTTTAAATTACTTGATAGATCGCTCCATTTCATTGAATTAAATACTTCTATGAAATAATCTTAATAGCGTCGAGATATAAAAGCCTGTATGTTTTAGTTTATAAGGTATTTTAGCTTTAAATGCGCATTTGATTTATTATATTTGATTGAAAAAAAAAACTCACCAATATTCTAACAGAATGTGTGCACAGGAATCCTACTACTAGCGTTCCAATCAAACCAAACAATAGTCCCGCATTGTAGAATGCCATAGGCATAGCTAGAATACCAGAACCTAGGGAGCTTTTAAGCAGATGTGCCAACGCTCCACCCGTTGAGCTACCATTAACTTGATCCCGATGATCAAATGGATCATAGTCATCATCTTCGATTTGTCCCTTCTCAGCTAGTTGAGTTCTAAGCAAAAAACAAGTTTTATTAACATAATTTCGTCACTGCATTTGCTAACATTGTGTAACACAGAGTAAATAAACAATAAAATATAAAATCTTTTAAGTGCAAGTTACCTTGAACTAAAATCGGTGAGTGTAAACACTGAGCTAGACTTCTCTTTAGATATTGAATCATTATCCGCCATCTACAAGATAATAAATGAGAAAATTTAATAATTCTTTAATTTGTTGTTGGGCAGTGTTTTTTTATTTTGACTGATAGCAATAAAATAGATCTTGTGACTTATGGTTGTTCAGTTTCGAAGTTATTTGGACGATAATTACTGTCACAATGGATGCCATGTACTGGCACAAATATTGCATTCAAATATAAATCCGAAGCAATGTACCTATGTTCATACCCAAAAATTGTTTTCGGTTCTTTTCGATAATCGCTTGATTATGCTTTAATAGCGATAAGGTGGTACTTGAGTATAAAATATGTGTTGGCCTTGAAATGCATATTTATGGTAGCAATACTTGAATTCATTTCTTGGCGATATTGTAACGGTATCAGGCACGAGGTGTGACTTTTCACTTCACAAACGAATGTATGGTAAAGAAGTACATAAAGTTAGTATTGAACTTTTCATCAATCGTTTATCTTTTTGCGGTCCACTAACCATTAAAATTTTGCAGCTAATAAGCCCTTCTACGATGCCTAGTTGAATCGGTGATTGTTAAAACAACATAAGTAACAGATTTTTCAAAATCAGTTTTATTACGTATATACACCACTTATGGGTAGACATTGCGTTGAGAACAAAACCAACATAATTTGATACCTAAAACACACAGAAATTCGAGCGCGAAATTGGCATTTGGTGCAGGCGCATCAGCAAAAATATAGGGTTTTTTGAATCTCCTGTAAAAAAATAAAAATGTCACTTATGTTGTTTTAGCAATCACCGATTCAGTTATGTTTAACAACAGAGCAATTTTTTCATTACTAATAAAGTAATAACTGATAGTTAATTTTCGAATACTCTTCATGTAAAATACCTTTTAAGTTATTTCTCAACTACCTTTGCAGTTACATTTTTAATTGATAATAATGTAAAATTAATGTCACACAGTAATTATAATCTTGTAATATCAGTTCTGTACCTAAGCAAATCATCGAAAACCTGCAGTTTGATCTTCAAAAATAAAAACAGAACATGTGAGACTAACGAACTAAAAAGACTTTACTCATTCATTCCATTCAACAATCTTCCCAAACTGTCCGCTAAGAATGATTGTGCTTAATGAACAGATAAATTTTGTGAGATAGTCGACTTCCACATACTTTTTACTGCATATTTAGTTTTATTTTGTTGTAGACTAAGTAGATTAAGTGATGAAACTCTGCCATCTGTGTTTAAAGCTCTTTAAAAATAATTTACTTCTTACTTGATATTAAAGTCAATGACGGCGCCCATGAAAAAGTAGGTACTCTAAGTGAGAATGAGTGCATGTGGTTCCAATTTGATTTCTTTGCAAAGCCCAATGCAGACTTGTAAAAAGTTATATTCCGTTTTAAAGCTGTTTTTCGTTTAGAGCAAATTGACAATCTCTGCACACAGTGCACACGTTCTTTGCTAGTAATCCATGTGCAACTTCAAACCCAAAATTAACAATTTAAATAATGTCTTTAAAATTAGTGTGTCAAACAAAACCTTTATCCTGTACACTCGATTTATTATGGAAAATTTTAATAATTTTTAATGACACTCATGTATAATGTTCCCATCTATTCTGTATTTTAAAAGATACACCTGTATTTTGAGGCAAATCCTGTATAAAAACCGATCCTGTAATTTTGCTCAAAAGCCTGAATTTATCCTATTATTGGCCAACCAAATTGTTTAGCGTGTGAATTCAAATTTTTCGTTTGAAGAAAATTATGAAATGTCACAACCAATGAAGGGCAACACATCGCTAAATAAGACGATACAATAGGCCAAATACACGACACTTACATGTCGCTACATACGCAAGTCTGTGCAAACATGCCTTCACAGTCGATATGGAATCCACGGCACAGCAGCCTGTGTAAGAATGTGGCAACAACAAAATGTCTATTTTTTGTGGGCAGTAACACGAAACAGAGAATGCAACAGCGCGTGTGTAGCGCTTTCATAGACACTCACTAGGCCATCATTTCATTCAATTCGATTCCCCACTCTTCACTCCTCTCGCCTAAAAACTTGGTTTTCCCCTGATTCATTTGTGCTTAAGTGTATGTGTATAGTATGTTGTACTCCTTAGTACAATGAACCAGTATTGAGTCTGAGTGCTCCAGTGCAGAAAGTCTCAGACACCCCGACAAAAAAAAAAAAAAAAAAAAATTTTGTACTCCTGATTTTTGTTTCTGGTGTTTTATCCTTATTGTGCGGAAGTAGAACCAAGCAATGGAAGAATGACCCGAAACGTTTGGTCCAAATTGCGATTACAAGAAAATCGCAAAAATGGTTTATTACGTTCTCTGCAATGCACAAAATATTGATTGAAAAAAAACCCGACTGAAAGTTGAAACTATAAAATCAATTCGTATGGTCAAAATTAATATGAAAACACCATGCCTCAAATTCGACAAATTCATTCAATCAAATCCGGAGATACGAAGGAAACATATTATATACCCATTGCCGAAAGCACCGAACAGTCATGACAGTCATGATTTTGGCCTCGAAATTAATTTATCAATGTATCCATAATCCATCATAAATGTATTTTAATTTGCGAAAAGTCTTAAAAAACTATTTTTTTCTTAAAAAAAAAATTGTAAAATCCCAAAATGTTGCTGTTTTTGCATGTTTTTTGGTAAAAACGAAAAAGGTCTGGTTTTTGAAAAAAAAATCATGTAAAATTTTAAACGTTGGTCATTTTCTCCTGTATATTGAATAAAATGAGATGGGACCATTACTCATGCATGATGATGTATGGTACCAGCTTTTATGTTCACTTTTATCGCAATGAGTGAAAAAAACCAAGGAAATAATGCCAGTGAGATAGTTATTATATTATATTATATCATTTTGAATGAAACATTAAAAGATCTATGTTTAATTCTGTCAGGCGCAATAAAAAATGAAGGCCTCGCCCCGGTTTGAATTGATGTAAAGTGCATCACTTGAGCATACCAAGCATTTTATATCCTTTTTGTACGCACTTGTGTAACCCCGCTCCAACATCTGCCTCTTGCTCCAAAATAAACATCTGTTCTGCCAGTTCAGTTTTACCATTTCAACCAAATCAAATGCCAATGCCGGATTAATTTTAATTTTTTTTAATTTTGGGGCCATTTTCATTTTAGTTTGTCATCAAAAAAAAAATGTTAATTTAAGAAACGCAAAGTTTAAGAAAATTGAATTTTGTTGTAATTTGAAGTTTTTATATCCTGCTCAGGCAACTTTTTGACTTCACTAAGGGTAGATGGGATACCTACATAATACTCAAGTGCAAAATCCCCAAACCCCAAAATCCTCACCTTTTGAAAAATACCCGAATTGACTATTAACTGCTTATGGGATTAGTTGCGAACCAAACATAATTTCTTAGATGTACTCGAAGTATGGGGAAACTGTGTTTGTTCGGGGATTTTATTTTGAGAATTTTAGTTTGAGGATTTTGGTTTTGAGGATAGGGTACCCAACACAAATTTGCATACATCCAACCTCGCACCTACCAGAAGTCCAACAGTGACCTCAATCAGGGGTCATTGCACTGTTAAGGGGGTCTTCTTGTGATCGTCTACACTATTCACACCTTTTTATACCCTATTCTAGGGGTATATTAATTTTGACGCATAGTTTGTAACATACCTTAATATTGCCCGTAGACCCCTAAAAGTTACTATATTTATGATCAGCATCGATAGTAATGTCGATCTAGCCATGTCCGTCCGTCCGTCCGTCGGCAAAAATTAGGCCTTTAAACTGGACCTAGAGAGCTGAAATTTTAACCATATACTCTCTAGGGTCCCGAAATAATCAAGTTTACGAATTTTTGAAACAAACTCAAAAAAACAAAATTTTGGAAAAAATCGAATTTTGAGCTGGAGAGCTGAAATTTTTTATATATGATCTATGGCCCATAAAACTGATTGGGACATAAAATTTTCAAAATCCGCCCACAATAAAACAATTTTTTTGAAAATCCAAAGTTTGAGCTAGGGAGCTGAAATTTTTAATATATACTCTCTAGGGGCCCTTTAAGCTCATGTATAAATATTTTCAAAATCCGCCCACTGACACGCCCACAAATAAATAAAACAATTTTTTTGAAAATCCAAAGTTTGAGCTAGGGAGCTGAAATTTATAATATATACTCTCTAGGGGCCCTTTATGCTCATGTGTTAATTTTTTTTTAAATCCGCCTACTGACACGCCCACAATTAAATAAAACAATTTTATTGAAACACCCAAGTTTGAGCTAGGGAGCGTTATTTTTGATAAAATCCTTTAAAAGTTATATAACAAAATATGTAGAGCGTTCTTAACAATTTAACCATACTTAGACTTTTGTCACGCCCACTTATGAGGGATAGGAATAAGAATAGGGTATCCAACAGTTCGCCCAAGCGGACTGTAGCCCGTCCCTATGTTTTAGTCTAAAAAAGCAACTATTGCATCAATCCATCAATTTTGTCTTTGAACATTGGGATTTTCAAGAGCTTATAACTCATAAACCAATTTTCTTAAATCATTAACCAATTTTTTTAATGTATGTTTGTTTAAAGACTTTTTATGGAATTTTATGTTTGAACTGGTGCCCGGAAAATCTTGCCATTTGTGGCCATTTTTTTAATGAAATTAGGCCCCATTGCAAAATGGCCGGAACAAAAATGGAAAAAATGAAAAATGGCCACTGTCAATTTATGCAAAATTGCCCACAAGAAATGCAAAATGGCCCCAAATTGTAATTACGGTATTCGATCAAAACGAAAAATTGCCTAAAAAAAAAAATTACTTTTCAGGGCATTAGAATTGTTGACGGACGGACGGACATGGCTGAATCAACATAACTTTCGATGGTGATCACAAATATATTATGCATGTTACAAACTATGAGTCATAATTATAATACCCTTAGAATAGGTTACACAAAAATGTTGAAAAGTTTAAAACTTTCTCGGTCGATTGCTTGCAAAATTTGAGCTATTGGAAAACAAAAAGGGAGTTCGGGAATAATTTGGGGCTTGGGAAATAAGAACACGACTGTCGATTAGTATCTCGATTTACAACGAGAAACTCTTGGGTATGGTTTTTCATCAGATGGCGTGTGTAGTTGTTTGGACTGCGCTATCCAACCATGACTAATGAATTTAGTGTCCGCTGTCCGCAATAAAGAGGTTTGAATGTGAGTGATAATCATGTCCAACATAATAACCGGCACAGCGTGCCACACAAGTGGCGTAATTTTTGCACTCTTTCATATCTGAGTCATTTCTCCAGTCCGCTTGGGAGAACTGTTGGGTACCCTATTCTTGTTCCTATCCCTCATAAGTGGGCGTGACAAAAGTCTTTGTATGGTTAAACTGTTAAGAAGGCTCTACATATTTTGTTATATAACATTTAAAGGATTTAATCGAAAAAACAAAGCTTTTGTTAAAACCGCTCCCTGGCTCAAACTTTGATTTTTCAATAAAATTGTTTTTTTTTAATTGTGGGCATGTTACTGGGTGGATTTTAGAAATTTTATCTCCTGAGCAGTTTTAGGAGTCAAAGATCATTATATAAACAATTCCAGCTTTCTAGCTAAAAATTCGATTTTTTGATAAATTTGTTTTTTTGAGTTTGTGGGCGTTCTGTGGGCGGATTTCAACAATTCTTAACTTGATTATTTCGGACCCCTAGAGAGTATATGGTTAAAATTTCAGCTTTTTAGGTCCAGTTTCAAGGCCTAATTTTTGCACTGACGGACGGACGGACGGAAATGGCTAGAATGACATTACTTTCGATGCTGATCATAAATATAGTAACTTTTAGGGGTCTACGGGAAATATTATGGTATGTTACAATCTGCGCTTCAAAATTAATATAGGGTATAGAATAGGGTATAAACAAAATAGTCTACCAAAATTTTACGATTTTACTCCGTGCAACTTCATTCTTTGGGACCATATTAAAGAGAAAGTCCCCAGCCAACTAAGTAATGGCAAACCTTTTTCTATCGCTTGAAATAAAATAATATATTTTATAGAAAGTATGTATTTTCCTGATAAATTCAAATTAAAGCTCTTATTGTATAGCATAAGAAGCATAATTCACCACTACTGCCACAAGTTTTGCTACGACTTTTTATCAATTTGATCCCTTGCAGAAAAGCCATAAGCTTTGAGGGAAAGAATTTAAGCAAATTTCCATTGATGTTTCTGATTGTAAGCTAGCCGAATAGCAGCGCCCTGAGCAGCTGCATGTGAGGCCGTTGGACGGCCGGTGTATAAGCCGAAGAGTTGTCCAGAGTTTGAAATCATTTAAGCTCGCGATGCGGTGCATCCAAAAATATGTATTTACATAAAATACATTCTTACGTATGTTTAATTATTTTTTAAACTTTATTAGCGGATTAAAAGGGTTTTAAACTCTGGACAACTCCTCAACTAATATACCGGCCGGCCTGCAGCCTCACATGTAGGAGCTTAGGCCACCACAACGCGGCATTCATAATATATTTAATCAAATACATATATACATATTAAATGAAATATTCAATCTTCTTCTTCCTTAATGTCGGTGAGGCTATGATCAGGATTAAAGGGATCATAACCCTTTCGGGACAGCTTTAAGATGTTAAATGTGTCGCTATTCTCACATGGATGTTTAAATTGCCTAGATGTTATTTTCTTTTACAATAAGCGCTATTTATCGGAGTGCGCTTTAGTGATATTCTTAACCCGCCCCTACAAGGGCAAATCAAATATTCAATAAAATTATTGAAATAAAATACTCAATACTTTGCGAATTGCCCTTCATAATTTTGTCAAAGAAAATGAAGTATGCCAAGTCGGCATTGGCATTGCCTGAACTTCTTCTTCTTTCTTGACTGGGTTATGATCGTAGCTCTCCAACTTAACTGCATCCCTACTGGTCCGTCTATTGATTTTTGCCTGAACATTTTTAATTATTGAGAAATTCTTGCGATATTGATAGATAGATTAAATATTATGTTTTTTTATTTCCTCCGATTTCTTAAGTGTATCAGTCATTGAGCAATTTTTAAAATTATCATTTAAACATCATCGAAACATTTTTATCAGAGCTGTTAATGAGAATGATAAGTTGCTTTCCGTAGGCTACTGGAATCTGATGGATTTATAACATCGAGCTTATCTTGCATGTTCGTTTGTTGGTACTAAACTGATAACAAACACAACACTGTAATCATAAATGAAAGAAATTGTAGTTTATTGTTATTGGTATATTGTTAAATTGAAAACAAGATATATCCAGATATGAGTTTTCTATATCTAGTTGAAAGGATTATGAAGAGAATGTGGTATGCCTTTCAGGTCTTTGCTTGTTATCAAACATTCGTCCACAAATATAATTTCGGAAAAGCTTAGTTACAAGTCCTACATGGGCTACTTCTGCTTAATATTATCCAGAATAAGGAGGAAAAGCAAGTTGACGCTATAACCCATGCGTTATTTTTGTTGCTATATTCATGCTATAGGCTTTGTTGCTAAATATGAAAATTCATGCATATAAGAACCTGCGATCCCATTGTCAGTAGTTAAACGAACTAAGCCACCGAGCCCGCATTAACACAAATAAAGAGATTTTTGTTCCATCTATGTCCATACTAATATTATAAATGCGAAAGTAACTCTGTCTGTCTGTCTGCCTGTCTCGATTTAACGCCAAAACTACTGAACCGATTTAAATAAAATTTGGTAAACAGATAGTCTAGAGCCTGAGAATGGACATAGGTGGGAAAATGCTTCATTCGCTGTCCAGAAGCGGATATCTAAGCTGATATCTAAGAAAAGTTGTAACTCTCGAATGCTTTCTAGCTCCTAGCTTTGGAATGACTCATCCAAATGAAATAGAATTTTTTTTAATATAAAGTTCAATTATGTACAAAAATTTTAAGATATAAATCATCTTTGTAGGTTATCCTGAAGTTGAACAATAAGCATTAAACTTTAAATTTTATACAATTCAAGAAAGTAAAATGTTCGATTGAAGCTAGATCGTTAGATTTTCCCAGCGTTCAGTGGAGGAAAATTTGTGTGTGTGTGCGGCACAAATCTGTTTCTCTACCTGTACCTTTTGTGCAATGTGCTTTTCTTTCTTTTTTTTATGCATCTTTTGCAGTTTGTGTTGTTTTTTTATAGCGCATGGGCATGGGATTGAGAAAGATAGGGTATGAAATGTAAATGAGATTGAGAGGGAGTCGCACTCAGAGTATATCCATATAATTAGTAGGGACACTCTCGAAGTTTTCTTTATCAGTTCTTATCAGCAAGTATTTTGTTTTAAATTTGAGAAGTGGCAGACTGGCGAAGCAAGGCGAGCACGGGACAGCTAGTACTATATAAAACTGAATCTGTGTAACGGACTTTTGTATGCACTACCAGACTTAACCGATGAAATATGTACCACGCATTATTAACATTTGTTAGAGTTTTCAAGAGTGGAAAGGTAATTTTATGACATGTTCTGCTTGTTTTATTTGTATAAATAATTTACTTCGTACTGAACTTTGAAATTATTCACAGTAAAAATATGACGTATACGCCACCAAGAATACATTGAAAATATTTCTCCAAAACCTTATCAAATTTTTGATTCCAATAAATGATTAACTGCAGAAGATATACATACTTACATTTCATTATTGTGATATAATTAAATGTACTTCTAAGCTTGCGTTGTTTTTCTTAATGAAATGTATCTAATTGTTGCAGTATGAAAATTAATACTTTTCAAAGAAAACAAGTTATTCTTTAATTATTCAAATAAAAAATAAATATGCACTGTTATGCAAATCCGAGCTAAGCAGCAACAAGTTCGAAGGTTTCGATTAAAATGACAATCATATACTCTATGAAGAGCTGAATATATTGCCATCTTGCAATATATAGTATAACAGTACAAACATGGCAAGAACCTAGCTTCTCCAACGAATGGTGTATGTAAAATTATAATTTGGGCACGAATGAAAGGGATCATAAGTATGGTCGTAATAGGATGCGAACCTCGGCCGTCTCGTTATGTTCAAAGTTATCAGCTGATGTGCAAAATGTATGCTAATATTGGCACGATTTCATTAAATAAGATACTAAATTTGGCCTGTGTGGATTTATTTAAAAAAATAAAAAAAAAACAATAACGGTCAAGAGCGATTCGAGATACTAACTTTGGCCTGTGTGGATTTATTTAAAAAATAAAAAAAAAAAAACAGTAACGGTCAAGAGCGATTCGAGTTCACACACTGAGAGTTCCATTACATAATTGTCAATTGTACATTTATAAATTTTTAAAAAATAAGTGATTTGCAAACATTAAAAACCTTGTATGTGGAGTTCTAACAGCTTAAGTAGTTTTCCGAAAAATGTAGGAAAACATTTCTTCCAACTTTGACTTAGCTTTTGGTTAATGAGTTTTGACAATCGATCATTTCAAAATCTAGATGGTAGCGAATACAAACTTTTGACCTTATTAAGTCTTTTATTATTTATTATTTTTCAAAAATTTTAAATATATTTTATGTTTTGATTTTATTGATACAAAAAATGTTTTATATATAAATGTATTTAAAAACCTCTTAAAAGAATAAAATGATCAACAATGATTTTGCTTCTGAATTATTGCAAACTGGAAATATGTCTCCTGGGAATACATTTCTAGCGAACTAATTTTTGATAAGGGAATAACTCTCGCGTATTTGTATTATATTTAATAATACTATGACAGGGTAAAGACACGCCTTTATAATTATAAAATTCTGACTTTATATCAAAACATAAAATATATTTAAAATTTTTGAAAAATAACAAATAATAAAAGACTTAATAAGGTCAAAAGTTTGTATTCGCTACCATCTAGACTTTGAAATGATCGATTGTCAAAACTCATTAACCAAAAGCTAAGTCAAAGTTGGAAGAAATGTTTTCCTACATTTTTCGGAAAACTATTTAAACTGTTAGAACTCCACATACAAGGTTTTTAATGTTTGCAAATCACTTATTTTTTAAAAATTTACAAAAGTCTATATTAAAAGTTCAATGTAACAAATCAATATTTTCACAATGAAAAAGAAAACACTTCAAATAAGAATTCAATTCACCCAGTAATATCTTTACCTCTAAGCCTTTAAGTAATAGAAAGGCAAACAAAAGACGAGCCGAACAAACTAGGCGCCAACCGAAGACTAAACACGATCGATTAACTTAAACTACTGCAATCCAATGTGCTAATCTTTTTATTTGATACTCAATAATTCAATGATAATGACGTTTACATAGATAGGTAACTACCATTTCAGAAACGGAGACGTATGTCTTTGGTTTTTTTCATTTTTGTAATGCATAAAGCCCTATCTTGGGTTTTTAGGACGATTTCTATTAAGTTTTGCTTTAATTGCTGATAAATCGAATTATTGATAAATTTTCAACATTAATTTATTACTATTAAATTGTTGTTAAGCCAAGATTGGATAATTGTCTTTTATAACTTTTAATTGAAAAAATAAACGTGCGTTTTTATCAACCAAACATATGAAAGAGTAAAAATATTTAAATATGTACATATATGTGAGTAGTATCAGCAGTAGATTGACATTTTAATGGATAGAATTGGAGATTCAAAAGTACGATTGTCCTTTTTGCTATTTTTTTGAAAAACAATTATTAATTGTTTAGATAGCGATAAGCTCTATTGTTGTTGTACAGAGTTCTAAGAAAGTGTGTTGGACATTTTCACTGCCCCATATCTGGCAAAAGTCTGACAAATAAATCCGTAATCGTTGGGAGCTCCTAAAATTTGGCTTTCGAAGTCGGCTTAAAATTGTAGGCGCGAGTATCTTCATTTCCTGAAAAAATATAACTTCGGACGCACAAAAAGTTGATGAAGCTAAGTTTTGGGCCCTATATGCGTCGCCAGTACCAAATTTTAGTTTATTTTTCTTATAGGGTACTCAGAGAGAGATTGAAATAGAGATAGTGTTTTTGTATGTGTGTGTGAGAGAGAGAGAGAGATAGAGATAGGGAGCGATGTTGGTGATCGAACCAAAATAATGTAAACTGGCTGCACTGTGTATTAAATGATGTCATATAGATGTCGATGGTTTCCGCATTAGGTACTATATATATGGCATAAAGTCAGCATGATACCATAATCGGATTGAGATCTGAGCCAGGATTAACTTAAAAAGGGTTATAAAGGGCGCCAGAATACACATCTTCTGAGAAAGTCATGCTGCACTTCTCGCACTGTAGTCAACATCTTGTTCTGTGAATGTCCGGCACTATATTCGTTAAGACGACGTATTTTCCACAGATTTTTGTTTATATTTTAGCAAAGAAATACATTCTTAAAACTACTATTGCACAATTTACAGAGATGTAGTTATTACGACCTTACTACTGATAATATTATTTAATTGTACATTAAAAATATCAAACTATTGGTATCTTTAAGTTTTAACTTAAGGAAAAGTTGATTGGAAAAATCTCAATACGAAATACTGGTCATCGTTTGGACCGTGTGCTCACACCTACAACAACGAGAGGCGGGGGAGTGCTGATAGCAGTAAAATCAGGTTTTATTACAAAAGAAATTTCTCTTCCAAAAAACTTTGATGACGTTGAACCACTATGTGTATCAATTGGTTTGCGTAGCAATAACATTAATAGCTCATGTGATGATTTATTAATTATTGTAAGTTATATACCACCGAAAAGCCCAAGTATCATTTATGAACATCATTTAGCTAATATAGAATTTGCAATGGGCAAAATGTTTAAAAATCAACATTGTATTATTCTGGGGGATTTAAATTTGGGTGACATTAAGTGGGTATATTCAAATGAAGACAAAAACTTAATTCCTTTTAATATGAAAAAAGATATAGAAATTTTATTTATTGATTCAATGTTTTCTTTGGATTTGTGTCAAAAAAATGATTGTTTAAATTCGTTAAATAGAATACTTGATCTTGTTTTCACTAACAATGAAATAAATTGTAAAGTAAGTCAAGCTCTTTGTCCATTATTAAATAATTCGAGTCATCATGTAGCTTTAACCATATGTTTGGAATTCCATACTTTTATAAATTGTTCTTCGGATGAGCAAAGCGCTAATGTTGACTACAATTTCTGTAGAGCTGATTTTAATGCATTAAATGTTTTGTTTGAATCCATAGATTGGACGAATGTTCTTTCAAGTTCACATCTAAAAGATATTTATAATTCATTCATTAATATTTTATTTGATTGTTTTGAAAAATGTGTCCCTCGTAAAGGGAAAACTCGCATTCGGAAGCTGCCATGGCAAAATAAAAGATTAATAAATTTAAAAAAATGCTAAAAACAAAGCTCATAAGTTGTTTAAAAGATCGAACAATGTTAATGATAAGAATCATTTTTGCCAATTACGTCGTGAGTTTGAATTTTTAAATAGATTTTTATATAAACAATATGTTATGATCTGAAATTATTAGTAATCCGAAAGGTTTCTGGACATTTATGAAAGGTAAAAAGAAGATTTATGGATTTCAAAGAAATATGGAATACAATGGCATTTCGTCTACTGATATTCAAACTACGTGTAACCTATTTGCAAATTTCTTTGAAAGTTTTTATGTAAGACATAAAGATAATAACTCTGTAGTTGATAACATTCCTTTTTCCAGTGCTGATATAGGTTCTCTTTACCTGTCAACTCAAGACATCCAAGAAGGCATAAAATCAATAAGTTGTGGAAGTAGTCAAGGGCCAGATAAAATTCCATCAATAGTATTAAAAAAATGTTGTCAATCTATAGTTAACCCCTAAAAAATAATTTTCAATTTGTCATTGGCTACAGGGATATTTTTGGAGGAATGGAAAATTTCTTTTATTACACCCATTTTCAAAGCAGGTCCTAGACAATAAATTGAAAATTATAGAGGGATATCCAAGATTTCAGCTATTCCGAAGCTATTTGAACACATATTTACTAAAAAGTTGTATTTTAATGTTAAAGAACATATATCTCCGTATCAGCATGGTTTTGTGTCTGGCAGGTCGACAGCAACAAATTTGGTTTTATTTACGAAATATCTTTCGGATTCCCTGGAAGCAGGTGGTCAAATAGATGTAGTTTTTACCGATTTTGTAAAAGCGTTTGACACAGTTTCACATGCCATTTTAATAAATAGACTACGTTCTTTTGGAATCCACTCTATTTTATTAAAATGGATTTCTAGTTATTTAAATAGTCGTAAACAAATGGTTAAATTGGAAAATGTATATTCTAGAACAATTGAGGTTTCATCTGGTGTCCCCCAGGGAAGTCATTTGGGCCAGTTGTTGTTTATTATCTTTATAAATGAAATTCCATTGTTGTTAAAAAATGCTTATTGTTTAATGTATGCCGATGATTTAAAGATATTCCTACGTGTTAAAAATGTTCAAGATTGCTATTTACTTCAAAAAGACTTGAATGAAGTAGTTGAATGGTGTAAACGCAGCAATATTTGTTTAAATGTTAGTAAATGTCACTCTTTCTCAGTTTATCGAAACAGAAATCCTCTTGTACATGAATATAAAATTTCAAACTATGTCTTAAAGGTTGAAAACATAGTCAAAGATCTTGGAGTGGTATTTGACAATAAACTGACTTTTTCGTTTCATATAGACTACATTGTCGCAAAAGCGAATTCAATGCTTGGATTTCTCAAACGAAATTGTAAAGAATTTTCAAATCCTTACGCTATAAAATCTGTGTACGTGTCTCTGGTGCGCCCGTTACTTGAGTATTGCTCTATTATTTGGTGTCCTGTTTTTGTAACTTATCAAATGCGATTGGAACGCATTCAAAAGTCTTTCACTAGATTTGTTGTTAAACAACTTAATTGGAACTTAATTGAAATGCCCGTTTATTCGACTAGGTGCGCATTAGTTGGTTTGGATTCGTTGGAAACTAGACGAAATGTTAGTCATATTATGTTTGTTCACGATATCTTCTCGTACCGTATTAAATGTCCTAACCTTTTGGAAAAATTTCAAATTTATGCTCCAGAAAGAGTAATTCGCCAGCGAAATTTTTTGTATGCTCCTCTACATGTATTTAAATATGGGGAGAATGAACCCATTACAAAATGTATTCATCTTTATAATTTGAAATGCTCAGACTTAGATTTGTACGATGATAGAACAAAATTTAAAGCTAAATTGAACGATATATTTGTATTAAATTAAAAGTAAATAATTAAATTATTACAATGCACGCAATTAAATTATACTCTGTGTTTGCGTAAGAAATGCGAATGTTTCGGCAAGTTCAACTTTTTGAACGTATTGTTTTTTCTATTAAAGTAAAGATGTCGCCAGCAACAAATTCACCAAACTAAAGCTTAAGCCTACATCAACCTAACCTTCCTTTTTCCTTTTTCCCAAATTCTAACTTCTTCTGGAAGAAACCTCCAATCAAGTAACATCGTTAGCATAGGAAAATAAAGTAAGCTGTTCACACGAAACACACCAATCTTTCATTTTACCTATCAACGTACACCACATTATTACTTTGGAGAATTCGCAAGCCAGCATTCCAAGGGAATTAACAAAGTTCGCCCACATTTTGGTCCAGACGAGCCGGATACTATTGCGAAATCACCAAGAATTTCGAAGAGGGTATTATTCGCCAAGATCTTACGAGCGATCACAACTCGATGACAACGAAATTGTATCCAACATTATCCTAGCCATCCGAGATAAAAATCAAAGCACATCGCTCTAATATTATCAAAGAGGAGAATTCCTATATTTTTTCTTCTTATTGCATCACACATTTTCAAACGAAAACCTCAATACATTGTGAGTACCAGTTCCAGAAGAGGAACGAAAGGAGCATCATAAATTATATATATGTACATACATATCGCCAAATCAATTCACGTTGCGCTCTGTACAATATATCAAAGAGACCACGTGCCAGCCCTCAACTAGAGACCACGACATCTTAAGCTGAATCATCTCAGAGGCAGAGCGAAAACAAATTACCAGAGTAGCCACCGCTACAATTACCAGAAAACGCTGATAAACAACTCAACGCCTTCACAGCGACAACTTAGAACCCACGGAGAGCAGCGGACGCTGAATTACCATTTACCCGAGTGACACAGGAAGAAGCAGAGCCAGCAGACCTTCAGTCTTATATCAAGGTGCGTGCATGTAACTTTTTATAATCAGTGCGAGTTAAGCTTAGTTTTTATTTTCTTCTATTTTTTTTCATCAATTTATATACATATATATTCCGTTCTTTAAATTTGCGCTTTTCTGTGGGGTGAGTCGTTTTCCTTATATTTCTACCAAATCTATTAAAATCAAACAAATAGAGAAAAATGATTGCTGTAGATGATTTTATCCTTGCTGCCGATCAGATTGTGTTTTTTCAAACGGAGTATAATGAAATTCCTTTAATTGATCAGACCGTGAGTTCGTTAGAAGCTTCAAAAATAGAATTAAATAACTTGTGGGCTGAGGCTAAAAAGTGTTACTCCTTTTGCATGAAATCGGCCGATTCTGCCACACATTCAGAAGATGTAGAGGCGGTCAAGACAAAATATAGATTAACATCTACATCCTATATCAACTGTTTAACACAGATAATTGAGAATACCAAGACACTTCAGATTATTAAAGAAGATGGTTCTACAAATATTCCCATTGTTAATTTTCCTGTCACTCCATGCATTAAAGTTCCGCCGTGTGATACGGAAATATTTTATGGTAACTACCTGGCATGGCCTTCTTCCGCGACATGTTTAGGGCAGTTTATATTAATCATCCAAAATTATGCTCGGTGCAAAAGCTTTTTCACCTTCGTGCCAAAACAAAAGGAGAAGCTTACAATATAGTTTGCAAGTTTCCCCTCACATCCGATAATTTTCAATTGGCATGGGCTGCTTTAGCCGACCAATATGAAAACAAAAGAATATTGGTCAATAATCAGCTAAAAATGTTGTTTAATTTGCCATTTATTGCAACTGAACAAAGCAAACATATAAAAGATATTCAACGCGAAATTAACGATGCTTTATCCAATCTTAAGACCCATAATATTTCCACAGAATCCTGGGACCCGATTCTTGTTTACTTGTGCTCCAATCGTCTACCAGAAAAAACCCTATCGCTGTGGGAACAGTCCATCGAGAATCCTTCGGATATTCCTTCCTGGAAGGACATGGACTCGTTTCTTACTAACCGATATCGGGTCCTGGAAGCAGTGTCTGATATAAAATATACTTCGAAGACAAATGCTTCCTTTTCAAAAGCAGCTCCAACTCCACAACCTTATAAAGAAAAGGAGAAACAACAACACCATAAAGTTTTTCACACAAAGAACAGCAATTTTCAATGCAACCTCTGCAAAAATTCGCATCCTCTTCGGTTTTGCCCGAAGTTCAAGCAAATGACTGCTGAAGAACGAATATCAACGGTAAGATCGCTCAAATATTGCATGAATTGCTTAGCATCTACTCACTCTGAAAACAATTGTCGAAGTGTCCACACTTGTCTTGAATGTAAGCAGCGACACCATACATTATTGCACAGAAATTGTGTGATGGCTTCCTCGGGCAACCCCTCTTCTTTAGAACCAAAGGAAACAAATCCTCAACCTTCCTCCTCTCAACAATTGCAAACCCAATCTATACAGTCCACTTCGAATCCTGTTCAAGTCCAAACGTACCTTTCCCGCAATAATAGTCGAATCCTCTTAGCAACAGCTTTAGTTGAAGTACACCATTTGGGGGACACATTTACCCTGAGAGCACTTGTTGATCCAGCATCTGAAGTCACATTTATAACTGAAACTGCTCAACGAAGACTAAACCTTCCAGTTAAACACATTCAGGCTTCGATTTCTGGTATGAACGATGTTGTGACGGCAACCTCTTCAAAGATTTGTTCTTTTCTATTAGGTTCCAGAATAGCAGAAGATACTATTGAAGCAAGTGCTATAGTCTTACAACGACTTACAGGAAATCTTCCTTCCTGTGAGATACGTCCTACAGAAATTTCGAAACCTTTTGAATATGATTTGGCAGATCCCTTCTTCTACGAAAGCTCCCGGATACACCTAGTTATAGGTGCAGATTTATACCCCGCAGTTCTTAGAGAGGGCATTAAACATAATGTTTTGGGTTCACTACTAGCCCAAAACACGTTGTTTGGATGGATTCTTTCAGGTCCTCTTCAAAGGGATAATTTTAATTCATTTTCAACATTTTTGTCCTACTTCAGCGAAGTTTCTCTTGATCAGCAAATTTCTAAGTTCTGGGAAGTGGAAGATTTGCCACAAGCTCGGCCATTAACTGTAGAGGAACAATTTTGCGAGGAACTTTACTCCACTACCACTTCCAGAGATGTAAATGGTCGTTATGTGGTACGTCTTCCATTTAAGGAACCAATTTTACCACTTGGTCGCTCACGAGATATCGCTTTAAGACAATTACACCGCATGGAGGCTGAGCTGTCAAAAAGGCAAGAATTAAAAGTTGAGTATGATCAGGTCCTGCTAGAATACGCAGCACTTAAACACATGGAGGAAGTTGCACCTTCGGAAATTATAACTAATAGTAGCGTTAGTTCCTTTTATTTTCCTCATCACGCGGTCGTTAAGCCTGAAAGCAAAACCACCAGGGTACGAGTAGTTTTTAATGCATCTAATTCGACTACTAATGGAAATAGTCTTAACGACGTGTTACATGCTGGCCCTGTTTTACAAACGGATTTGATGACTCTTATTATAAAGTGGCGTTTTTATCAGTTTGTGTTTAATGCGGATATTACAAAAATGTACCGCCAAATCCTAGTACATCCCGAGCATTCGCCATATCAACGACTATTGTTTCGAAAACCCACCGGTGCAATTCAAGATTATGAACTTCGAACGGTTACCTTTGGCGTTAACTGCGCTCCATATCTCGCTTTAAGAACATTGCGTAAACTGGCAGATGACGTTAGCCAAACGCTTCCGCTTGCTTCTTACATTTTGCGTAATGATTTTTACGTAGATGACGTTCTCTCAGGAGCGCACGATCTCGATACCGCCGTAATTGCTCAAGAACAGCTAATAGAAGCATTAAACTCTGCTGGTTTTTCTTTGCGAAAATGGACTTCAAACTGTTCTCAACTCTTAAGCAGATTTCCTAAATCACATCTCTATGATCAAGATTTTTTAAAACTTGAAGAAAAGAGTGTAACCAAAACACTTGGTATTCAATGGAATGCCAAATCTGATGCTTTTAATTTCTTTATAAAATTTAACGACTTTGACTTTCAAGTAACCAAACGCGCTGTCCTCTCCGTGATAGCTAGATTATTCGATCCAGCAGGATGGTTGGCTCCAATAATCATTACTGCCAAAATAATTATGCAACAGATTTGGAAGGATGGAACGTCTTGGGACCAATCTCTAGAGCCCCTTACGCGTCATAGGTGGACAACTTTTTTTCATCAGTTTTCTGACATAGAATCAATTCGTGTTCCTCGTTGGATTCAGTATACGCCACAGTCAACGTCAATTCAGGTCCACGGATTTTGCGACGCTTCCGAGAGTGCTTATGCTGCTGTTTTGTACTTACGCATACAACATGGCCCAGATACATGGTCTAGTCAGCTTTTATGCGCTAAGAGCAAAGTAGCACCCGTCAAGAAATTATCGTTGCCTCGTTTGGAACTCTGCGGCGCTTTGTTAGTATCCAACTTAGTGAAAAGAATACTTTCGCAACTCAATCGTCCAAATCATGAGCTTGTGCTTTGGACTGACAGTTCAATTGTGTTGTGTTGGTTGGGAAAGCCTGGCGGTACATGGGGAACCTTTGTTGGTAATAGAGTCTCACTTATACAAGCCGACATGCCGAACACCAAATGGAAGCACGTTCGATCTGGAGACAATCCAGCTGACCTGGCAACCAGGGGAATCGTTCCGAGTGAGCTAAAGAAAAATAGCCTCTGGTGGAATGGGCCTCAATGGCTCAGTCAGGATGAAGTATTTTGGCCTACAGCGTTATTTACCTGCCCAAATGAGAAGGACCTTGAGAGAAGACCAATTAAGGCAAATCACACTCAAATAATTCCAAACATTGAAGATATTCTCCAACGGTTTTCTTCATATCCTCGGGCATTGCATGTAATTGCTTACATCCTTCGTTTCATTCACCGCACTCGTCCAAACTTGCAATTGAACTATTTCTACGAGTCTCCTAATTTAACTCAAGATGAGATACTCCGTTCAAAATTACTGGTTATACGACTAACGCAAGCAATGCACTTTCCTACTGACTACTCTTGTCTGTCAAAGGGTGAACCCTTACCAACCAAAAGTGTTTTATTGAACATGAATCCTATCCTTGATTCCAATAACATACTCCGTATTAATGGAAGACTGGTTCACTCATCACTTTCGTACAACGAGCGATATCCCATGATCTTGCCTTACAATGCGCTTATCACATCACTTATCGTACAATTCGTTCATCAAATCTCTCTACATGGTGAAAATCAACTCCTAGTTCGGTTAATTCGATGTGAGTATTGGATACCACGAATAAAGAATCTAGTAAAAAAGCTTATTCGCAACTGCAAAGTCTGCACAGTCCACCGAAAGAAAATTCGTACTCAAATAATGGCTGCGTTGCCACCGGAAAGAGTAGACATTTCCTTGCCATTTACCACTACTGGACTAGATTTCGCAGGACCCTTCACAATTAAAAGTTTTTCCGGGCGCAACTGCCGGCTCTAAAAAGGATATGTCTGTCTGTTTGTATGCTTCGCAACCAAGGCCATTCATTTAGAGGCCACCAGTGACTTAACAAGCGCATCCTTTATAGGAGCACTGGGAAGGTTTATCGCGCGCCGAGGTATGCCAAAAATAATTTTAAGTGATAATGGAACGAATATAGTTGGGGCCAGTAAGGTGGTTGCCAATGACTTTAAGGATTTCTTGAAGTCGCTGCCCTCAGTGGTCGCAGGTCACTACAATGATCATTTTTTGAAATGGAAGTTTATTCCTCCAGGTGCGCCTCATATGGGTGGTCTTTGGGAGGCCGGAGTTAAGAGCTTTAAGAGTCATTTTAGAAAAGTGGCAGGTGACCACAAATTTACATTTGAAGAATTTAGTACTCTTTTAGCTAAAATTGAGTCTTGCCTTAACTCCCGGCCGTTTTCCCCCGTTTCTGATAACCCTTCTGAAATCCTTCCCTTAACTCCTGGCCACTTTCTTCGAGGTGGACCTATGCTGGCTCCACCAGAACCTGACATTAGTGATTCATCATTAAACTGTATTAATAACTGGAAGAAAATTAAAATTCTTCACCAACAATTCTGTCGCAGGTGGAAAAATGAATATCTACAAGAGCTTCACAAACGTACTAAATGGAAAAGTCCACAAAAGAATATTGAAATCGATGATTTGGTAATAATAAAGGGTGAGAACCTCCCTCCAAACGAATGGCGCATGGGTCGCGTTATAAAGGTGTACCCTGGTAGGGATAACCTAGTTCGCGTTGCGGATATCCGAACTCAACATGGTATAGTGAAGAGACCTACTGTTAAGCTTTGTGTTTTATCAACTTAACTACAAGGTTTTTCTTTGTTTTATTCAATTTGGATTCTTTGAATTTTCTAATAAATAATGATGTTTAAAATGTAGTTAATTTACAATAAAAAATAATATTATTACGCACTGATTTTGGGAAAGTTATATGCTCGCTTATATGCATTGTTAATTATGTTTTTTTTTGAAATTTTAATGTCGTTTACTATATTTTTTTTTTTTTTTTTTTTTTTTTTAAATTGTTAGATTTAAGCAGTTCCCAAATCCATTTTTTTTTTCCACAACCGAATGTAGGTTTATCTTTACTTATTATACTTTGTTTTGCATCCAGTATTCATGCAAGGCGGGCGGCAATGTTTGCGTAAGAAATGCGAATGTTTCGGCAAGTTCAACTTTTTGAACGTATTGTTTTTTCTATTAAAGTAAAGATGTCGCCAGCAACAAATTCACCAAACTAAAGCTTAAGCCTACATCAACCTAACCTTCCTTTTTCCTTTTTCCCAAATTCTAACTTCTTCTGGAAGAAACCTCCAATCAAGTAACATCGTTAGCATAGGAAAATAAAGTAAGCTGTTCACACGAAACACACCAATCTTTCATTTTACCTATCAACGTACACCACATTATTACTTTGGAGAATTCGCAAGCCAGCATTCCAAGGGAATTAACAAAGTTCGCCCACACTCTGTAAATATTATATTTATATAGTACCTAGATTTAAGAACTTTTGCAATCTGTTAGAGTTTATTTACTCGGTAGATGAAATAAATAAATAAATAAATAAAATAAATAAATAAATTAAAAAATAAATAAATAAAAATAATTACAATAAATAAATTAATAAATAAATAATAATAATAAATAAATAAAACGAGTGGTTATTATAGGTTTCTTCAATGTCGAAGATCTAAAATCAAGAGCTTGTAAGAGGAGCTGAAAGACCACCTATAGCGATCAAATAATTTATTCAGTCTTAAGGATATTTTTTCAATATTTGAGATCGCATACAGTTCTTCGGTCGAAAATTGCCAAGGTAAGATTAAAATCATTTGCAGTAGCTTGTTTTGAGTTATCTGTAATCTACGGATGCGGCTTTTTGCACATTTGCCCCAAGCTGGTGATCAATAAAACAAGATTGCTTGAAAAATTACTTTAAAAATGATGAGTTTGTTTTCTCGACTCATTTTTGATCTTCTGGTATAAATGGATACAGCATCTTAATTGTGATGTTAACTTTTCTGATGGTTTCTTGATGGCTAAATGTTAATGAGTTATTAAGGTGAACCCCAAGATCTTTAGCACTTTTATTTCCAATCCGTTTGTATATTATTTTTTACTAAGCTGTTGTCTGGTAAGAAGACTTTCTTTTTCTAGTAAAAGAGACAGCCTGAGTCTTTGAAGCATTTAATTTAATTTTCCAAGTGCTAAAGTATGTTTGGATGAAATTTAAGCCAGATTGCAATTTCGTTTCAATCTTCAAACCAGCGTTTGTCTGTGTCGTCTGTATTAATAACAAATTCACAATTGGTTAATTGCAGAAAATCCTGCGTTTAAATATTATTCACGATTGACCCAAGAACTGAACCCTGGGGTACCCCTGCCTCAATTAAGAAACCTGTTAATAACCAGTTATTAACATATTTCCACTGAAAAAACGTACGTCAGCAGAATTCATTCATAAGGGAGGACATATGTGCAAATGTGCAGAGAAAAAGTGAAATCTCTTGGGGCACCCAAACTCTGCTTCATTCGAAAAAGCAATCCATTTTTGGGGGAAAAAATAAGTATCTGTTTTATCGCATTTTTACTTTATGTTTGAGAATTTGAATTTGTGAAAAGAAAAAGTCCAAATGTCACCTAATAGAATGTCGGTTATGAATTACCTACAGCCAACATTTTGAATTCCTTGCAGGGCGGCTTTCTATATATATATAACAAATATTATAGCGCAATAGCCTAATGAAAAAAATATACCCTTTAGACGGCAAAACTTTCTTCTTATAAATAGCCTATGAAATGTTATTTTGGGTCAAATGAAATAACTCCAAACATAAATGAAAAAACTAGCAAAGTCATACTGATAAAATGAGCCCTAATTTGGGCTTATTTCATCTGAAAGGTTTGGGTAGCAATTAAAGATGTAACAAATTCTAATGTTAATGAAAAAGTCCCAACATTAAGGAGTTTATTTTCTGTAATAACTTCTAACTTTTTATGGGACTTATTTAATTTTTTTTCTTTCGTAATTAATTCCGTTGCAGCTAATTCGTAGAGCTGGCGCTTCTGTCAGCTTACTTTTTTACATCAAACAGGGTGGACCGCTTCGTGGCCTATGGGTAGGTGTTTGTTGTCTGGCAGGCGCCTATGTCAGCTCAATTGTGAATTTCAATTTTTGTCGGGAAAAATGATCTTTGACAAACCCATAAGCCATAGTGATCTCTCGTGGGCAAAAATGTCAACGTTTAATATTTTTCGCAACTTTTTGTCTAGTCGAGATATTACGATTTCGATATTTTGGTAGTTGGCTAAAAAAATACATCGACATTTTAAACAGTCGATAAAATTGTAGTCGATGTGGAAAGTACTTCCACTGTCTGCATGTAAGTATTCTAAAAAAAATAATTGTCCAAAATTTAAGGGGAAATAAACTCTTGAACAAAGTTAATGCCTTTTTAGGTCGTAGCCAGAAGTCGTTTGTAATAGATAAATAAGCAATAACAATATAAATTAATTGCAACATAAAGCATTATGGATGTCGTTTTATTGCTTACAAATAACGTGAATAGAAATTCCAGCGATGAGATAGCGTCGGATAGCATTAATGTTACTATTGAGAAAACATACAAATAAATTAAAGTTCAACGCCGATCACCTCGCTGGCGATAAGGTTTCTTAATGGGCTACGTTCCCCTAATAATAGCTGGCATCGAGAAACTACAATGAAGTGGACGAAATTATATAATACGATAACTGCTACCGATAATGTATTTTTGCACGTGCTCGTTAGAGAACAATTATGGTTGGACGCTCGTCGAATATGCAAATACCGTTGCTTCCTTGATACCGCGTTAAGCAATAGACGCAGGTTGGTCAAATTTGTGGGAGGGCGGACGATCACCAGGCACATGTTTGTGATTTTTGAAATCAATATCGATTTAGATCATTGATTTGCATAACTCTAAGTATAATTCATTTTGAAGCATTGCCTAGAAGGCATTTTGATTAAGTTCAACGCCCAATTTCAGCCACAGAAGTGTCAGCTCTAATGTGTTTATTAACAACTGGTAACGATTGGCCGCATTTAAAAATACGAATTAAAAAAAAAACAGTTTTCTACACTTACGTAGGTAATACAAAAACAATTCCCCAGAAATATGAAATAGGTGCTATCAACAAACAAGCAAATATCTGTGTATCGCCTAGGATAGAACCTCACTGTTGATAGCGATAACTTAGAGGCAGTTAAGGATTTCAACTACTTTGAAGTAAACATCTACTTTACGATTGTCAGCGTAGTTGCGATTAGAAGAGGAACTGGCCGGAAAGTCTATCAATGCAAGGGATTAACATTCACATCTACTAAGATAGCTTCAACATATGCATATGCTACACGAAAAAGAATTCCAACTGATCCATTAATATCGGCAAAGCTTGATATTAGACATGAGAACAGGACTGAACAAGAATTTTACGAAACTTACAAGGATCTTCAGGACACTGTTCACACCCATTGCAGGAGAACTATGAACCTTCTGTGAACATCTGATTCCGTGAAGATAAATTTTCTTTTAGAGAAAAAAAAAACAGTTCAACAGAGCACATGTTAGCCCAGGCCTTGAGTATTGCTCTTAATTCCGAACATTATTTAATCTAAACGCTAACACATCGAAGACTTATTGCTCATTTATACCTATTCTGTAGATACTAGAAGGGGTGATATTTAAGGAACTTAATAACAATATTCCGATTCTGTTATATTTGCCGATTCTGTTACATTTCTTGGACAAGGCAGACATAGCTTTTTAGTTCACTAGAATTAAATTGATGAGAACCAACTTTGGAGCAGTATCTTGGGGCACTATTGTTGCGTTGTAGGTTTTTTTTTTTATTGAAATAATTATTCTTAGTTTCATCATAACGTAAACTATTACTTTATTTGCTATCACCTAAGAATAGTAAGTGACAATTGTATTGAAATTCAAATTAATGTTAGTGTCACTAAGTAAAAACATAGGGGCGGGCTACAGTCCGCTTGGGCGAACTGTTGGATACCCTATTCTTATTCCTATATCTCATAAGTGGGCGTGACAAAAATTTAAAGGATTTTATCGAAAAAACTAAGCTTTTGTAAATAAAAACGCTCCCTAGCTCAAACTTTGGTTTTTCAATAAAATTGTTTTATTTAATTATGGGCGTGTCAGTAGGCGGATTTAAAAAAAATTTAAGTATGAGCATAAAGGGCACCTAGAGAGTATATACTATAAATTTCAGCTCCCTAGCTCAAACTTTGGACTTTCAAAATAAAAAAATAAAAAATTGTGGGCGTGTCAGTAGGCGGATTTTGAAAATATTTACACATGAGCATAAAGGGCCCCTAGAGAGTATATATTAAAAATTTCAATTTTATGTCCCAATCAGTTTTATGGGCCATAGATCATATATAAAAAATTTCAGCTCTCTAGCTCAAAATTCGATTTTTTCCAAAATTTTGTTTTTTTGAGTTTGTGGGCGTGTCTGTGGGCGGATTTCAAAAATTCTTAAACTTGATTATTTCGGGACCCTAGAGAGTATATGGTTAAAATTTCAGCTCTCTAGGTCCAGTTTAAAGGCCTAATTTTTGCCGACGGACGGACGGACGGACGGACATGGCTAGATCGACATTACTATCGATGCTGATCATAAATATAGTAACTTTTAGGGGTCTACGGGCAATATTAAGGTATGTTACAAACTATGCGTCAAAATTAATATACCCCTAGAATAGGGTATAAAAACGAGCGAGCATTAGTCCACACGACTGAAGTAAAAACTCTTTAGCTCCATCTATATGTATGTATGTATATATATATTTTTATATATGCATATATGCATAATATCTATATACATATATATACATATACATATATTAATTTTCTACAAATATTTTAATTTATTATGGATTTTCATTGATAAATTAATATTTTTGAATAGATTTGAATCGGATACATCTGTTATTACTTGTAACACCGAGACAATAGGCTTATGGTATGAGAAATAAGATGCATATGTTTTCGAATGAAAATTAGAAAGATATATGTATAAAGAAAACTGCATCGATTGTTGTTCCATGTCTTGTGGTAGGCTCATTTCGGTTATTATTCATTTGTAGTTCTTATTTATCTTATAGAAAGTTTATCAAGAGTTGTCCATCTTTGGACGCGAAATTAACATTGAAATCTCCTGCTAAAATTAGTTTCAACGTATAATAGTTTTCTCCTAATTCTTCAGAGCCTACTCTACCGTAAATCATAAGTCTTTTATATAAAAACTTTATAATAATATTAATTGAAATGTAAACAACTACCTCCTGACAACTCATCTCTATACTATTCAACATATCTACACTCATCTCTTTCTGACTGAGATGTAAATATATTTCATGCACCGGCTATGAGAGGAAGAGAGAAAGAAAATGTGCTCGCGCACTGCTCTCCCTTGCTCCTACAGTGTGATACAGACAATAGGCCTGCACTGTGTCTTAGATATAAGAAACGTAACTGACTATGAGAGAAAGAGAGAAAGAAAATGTGTGCTCACACCTCTCTCTCTTGCCTCTACAGTAATATACGAAACGTAACTCTCTCTATCTTTCTATCTTCACTAACTTATATCTCCCTCTCAACTTCCGTTCACCTCGCCCGATCCCACTTTTCGTAACGCTCTAGTCACGCATTCACCAGCTTACTCCCCAAGTCATTAGCGTGAGTAAAGAAGTTTTTCAGACTTTTAATTTATGAACCTCTATGCAATCACAAGGCCTGACACATTATCTTGAGTAATGAGATGAATGAAAAACGTCAGTCTTGTTTCGCTAATCACACCTAATTTATATTGAAAAAAGCTAGTTATCATCAAGTAAATATCATTGTTTATATCGGCAACTATATCCAATGAACTAGAAGAGGTATAAGCAATGCCTAAATCATCTGCAAAGGCTGTGATTTTCCCACAGAAAGATTGTTAAACTCACGAATTTGCATAAATGCGGAACAAAATTTGACCCAGAACTGAGCCCTGAGGTACACCTAAGTTAACGGCTTTCGTGTCACTGATACATTCTTCAATTTCTACGGTTTTCGTTCTTTCTTTAAGATATGAGCCAAACCACATAATCATAAAACTACGAATACCGGCCGAGTGCAGTCTATTTAAAATTTATCCGCGACACGGAAATGGTCAGAGTCGACGTTTGCCAATCGGAATGTGTGCACGTGTATGATATTGGATGCGTGCCTCGCATCGATTTGCACATGATCGATTTGGTTGGCGGTTAGACCATCTGGAGAGCACCAGGTTGCTGTATGGATCCTGAGCCTTGGAAACCTAGTGCTTATTATCCCCGTATTACGAGCTGCTGCAAAGTCGATTAGTCGTTAGGCTTTATCTGTTGTCGTGTCGCGAAGGCTGTGCTTACCAACTAATACGCCGGAGATGTTTTCCTTACCGACTTTGGCATTAAAATCCCCGAGCACAACTTTGACATCGTACTCCAGACAGGATTCGTAGGCTCCGTCCAGGAGGTCATAGAACTCCTACCTCCTTGATGGGATCTACAGCCTCATCGTTAGGGGCGTGTGCACATATTAGGCTAGTGTTTTTAAATGTAGCTTTGATGCGGATCACAGCCAGGCGACCACTTTTCGGCTTGAAGTCTAGTACTTTTGTCCTAAGCCGATTTCCCACGACGAATCCGCACCCTAACATATGCAATCTTTTATGGCAGCTGTTATAAATGTCGCATTTTTTTCTTTTCATCATACCTGACCCTTTCCATCGTATCTTCTTTACCGCGGTAATATCTGCCTTGTACCGCTGGAGGACAGACTCAAGTTTTTGAGAAGCACTTGGGGTGTACACTACAGTGTACGCACATTACAGGTGCGTACTCTTATATCGTAGTCCTTTGACGTTCCGGTTCTGGTGGCCATTTGAGGGTATCCATTATCCGAGGCTTTAGATGTCTCTCTTATAACTATCCATGTTTCACGTGGTCGGGAACCCCCAACCTGGAGGGCCAGTTCCATTGTTTAGCCCTGGGACGAAGGGTAGAGTTTTCCGAAGTCAGTAACCTACTTCATGGATGTGAGCGCTGCCGTTGGCCCATTTAGGGCCAATCCGCCACCAACTATTTTCCAATACCCTGGCTCAGCATTGAAGATCCCTAAAAATCTGGGATTCAAATACGTCGGAGCGGCTCATAAAGGGATAACACTAATAGTTCACCCTGACTGGAACTGGTAGACGCCGCCGTTGATCTCATCTAGGAAATCTTTCCGCTGCCGTCTGAAGCATGAGAAAGCGTCTCGGTGTGAAAAAACACACCTCCCCCCTCTCCCATTCGCTGCCACCAACGACCTTCCAAAGGGGTTGATTACCCAATCTCCAGCCGAGGTACTAGACACCCAGCAACCACCAATTTGGAGGTGTAGAGTAGGAGTTGATAGTGATGGTTTATCGTGAGAACGCCTGTGCTCTCATATATTCGCATCACTACCCTTTAGCCGCCCTTTCATTCGAGATAGTAAGCTTAAATTTGAAACATATAGTCTCAGCATTTAAATGATCAAAAGTATAGAATTTTATAACCCGCCCACTAAAACGCGCACTATTTAAAAAAAGGTTTTATTGAAGAAATCTACTGAAATGAAAGCT
This sequence comes from Portevinia maculata, assembly GCA_949715645.1. NCBI lineage: Eukaryota > Metazoa > Arthropoda > Insecta > Diptera > Syrphidae > Portevinia > Portevinia maculata. The sequence continues at coordinate 105,595,875 of OX454525.1, forward strand.
ATACTCTTCGCAAGTGTGTAGATAAAATCGTTCTTAACAATTACTCCTTACAAAGTTTACAATATTTTTTTTTCATAAAATCCTTTAAAAATTAATAAAAACTAATAAAGATAAAAATTAATCAATAAATATATAAATATATTTATCCAACTTAATAATAATTGGCCCATACAAAGTGTTTTTCCACGCATATTTCTTGGGCGATTGGAATGGGAAAACTGGACAGTTCGCCTAAGCAAACTTATATTTTTTAACTTTTTTTACTCATATAACAGTTTCTACATATTTTTAAATTTTCACTTTTATTAAAAACGGATCTAACGATTTGTACGGTGTTCTTAATACTAGGAATGGAAGAATTGAAAGACAAGACTAAAATAAAAGTAATTTGGAAAAGCGTATAAATGTATTTAGAAAACTAGTAAAATTGATTTTAAAAAATCTACAATTTGGGCTCTTACTGCCCATTTGGATCAAGTTTCCATACTCAGATTTTTGAAATATTTTGTATAGTTTGGTTTTGATGTAACACTTTGTAAAATGTTTGACAGCTTCACTTTTCTCAAGATTTGAATACACACAACAAAAACAGATCTCCCTAAAGCAAATTATTCGCCTGTTGAGAAAAAAATCCCATCGCACCAAACTTCTTTCCCATCCTTCTATTCTTGCATACAGTAAGTAACACCCAGAAATAGGCAATGAATCATTGCTGGGAGCTACTTACAGCAACAAACAAAAATGCCTGCGCTGTGGTTTCCACTATAAGGGTAGGTACTGTGTGCTACAGAAGAAAGAAATCCCTTTAGCGCACGCAAATTAAAAAAAAAAAAAAAAAAAAAATTCAAATACAGGGTGGCGCACGTATCGTGCTACAAAAACAAAACGTAATAACTTTTTTTCTGTGTGAGTAATTGGCTTAGTTTTGTTTTTATTTGGCAGGCTACTATTTAGATTTATTGAAATGAATGCTTGGGATACCGAAAAGTGGATTGGGATAGTGGAGCTTTGCAGTCCTTCATTTCCATCCACCGAGTAGATGGACCATTATGAGGCTGGTAAACATATTTGCCGAATCTGGAAGCATTGCACGAATACCGTACCATCGAGATCCCTATATTCGGGCTCAAGATAAAAAATCGCGGCTGTATCATCGTCAATTCAGGCAAATCCAAGCGTTTCGACACGAAACTTATCGGCGCAAATTAGAGTTAGCATTACACCGGATAATTAATGATGACATAAACTTGTTTCCGTACAAAGTCGAAGTAGCAAGCTAGTTAAACCCTCAAGATTCGCCTATTCGCCTGGAATTTTCCCAAAAAAATGATTGAAATGAACCACACCGGTTATGGCGGAGCTCTAACGAAAATTCCCAAACAAATTAATATCCAGAAACTCCACTTTCCGCTGGCCCCCAAGGTCAACTGACCTGACTGCACCAGACTTTTTTTATATGAGGTGTACAAGATGAAACCAAGGAATTTGACTGAATTGAAGAAGTCCATTAAAACAATAATTGAGGCCATCCCGACTTCAACCCTTCAGGCGGCAATGAATAGTTTTCTGATCAGGTGTCGCATATGCGTGGATGACCAAGGAGGTCATTTACGGTCTATCATCTTTAAAACCAATTAGTTATATAAAATAAAATTAAATTTTCTATACAATAAAAAAAATATACATTGATAAAAAAAAAGGTTATTTGAATTTCTTATTGTAGCACAATTGGTGTGCCACCCTGTACTTTTAGGGTAAGGAAAAGACTTCTCAGTTTTTCGCAGAAGACTGGAATTACAGTATTTGAGATAAACGACAAGAACTACCAGCTAATTAGACCAGTTATTTATATAACAGTAATTGCTCGAAAACGGTTATAATAAAAGGCAGAGAGTTTTGTATGATCCAGTCATGCACTTTGTTATAATATAAGAAAATATGAACAATTAGACAAACTAAAACCAGAACTTCAACTGATTGGACCCACATCAGAAGTAAGTAACGATGTTTGATTACTACTTCCTCATTCCGCATTGGATAGCTACTCATTTAAAGTTTTTTTTCTCGAGTTGATAAATACATTGAAACGTTTCAGAAAATGATTCATTATTGTAACAAAAGAAAAAAAAACGTTCTCTCATCCTTGTATCGACTTATGCAGTTTTATGAGCAAGGTCTGTTGATACGTGCGCCATCATAAGTGTCGTCAAAATGTAAACATAAGACACCCGGTATGATCCCATAACAAAATTAAAATTGTCTCATTAAAAAAACATAAAGCATCGATAAGGAATCTACTTCGCGAATTCGAATATGAACTTTAAAATAATGCCATCAAGGCGGCCCTCAGTATTTCCTAAATGAATAATAAAATATTTCATTGAACGCTCATAATAATTAATTTACCCAAGCGTTGATCCCACAAGCTGAGCTCATGTTTATATGCTGCACTAACTACATGACGTATATTTACAGTAAACGTGATGAGAACATTGTCAAAACCTGTCGGAATCATTATCGGTTTAGTAGATACATTTGTAATGAAAAGCGGAAGGAATTTAGAAGGTTTTCGAGTGCCTGCAAGCTTGGTTAAGCGTCTACATTTGTATGCATATACTTAAATATTCAAGCCATAATAATATACTATTATTCGCATGTGCTACTTAAATACATGTGTTACTCATGCAAGGTGAGGTGAATAACATCTGTCTTATTAAGTTACGGGTAAAAAACGAATTACAGAAACAAACAGAAGCAGTAAGTTTTTATTAATTTTGTTTTGTTTATTTGAAGAAACTCTTCAATTTTAAATGTTGTCAAATTTGTATTTATCTGGATTTTTCAGTGCGCTGGAGAAAATCTCGGATGAAATGGCCTCTTCATTTTGACTGATATGCACTAGATTATATAAATCTTCAGGCGTTTTCCCTTTTTTTTATATATTCTTATTCGCACGTTGAAGTTTATGACAATTGGGTGCGCATTATATGCACTGGAGGTTGTATTACACCTATAAGACATCATTTGCTTTTAAGGCCGATCATTGCTTTTGATAGGTTTAATAATGCATTTTCTGATATTCGAAAGAGCTGCCTTAAAACTTCGACTTGCTTCTTTCAATGAAATATGTTTTGGATCTGAAGTTTCATTGTTTTGGTATTGCTTGATTACCTCCAATTCTACATATCTGATCAAACCGAAATTTATTATATTGAACAATTTAATCACTGGGATATGTATTAATCTATTATTTTAGTTTTCGGGAGTATTCTTAACGTTTAATTTAATCGTTTTTAATTAAATTTATCATTATCTTTCTAAGTAGTGGTAAGCTTATTATAAATATAATATAATTAATGAAGGGTAACATTAAACAAAAAACATATAAGTTAAAATATAAATTACATTTTAAACGGTTAATTAAAATATAACAGTATTCATAAACGCTACCATTAAACGAAAATAATAAATTAAAATATAAATTGAAATATAAACTGCCAATTAAAATGTACAAATACAATGAAAAGTACGTTGTCTTAATGTATAAAAGAACAATACCACTCACTGAATCATTCTTTGCTGTATCTCAAGAGCTACTAGGCCAAGGAAACTGAACTTTTGCATGGGGATTCTTCTTATATTGCTGCGGTGCAGTAAGTTTTGTATATGATCCTTAACTTCGATAAACTTTATATCTCACGTCTCGTTAGTCATATTCATTTGCAATTTTGTATTTTGGTACAAAATTAATAATCATTAAAAAGCTATTTCAGCATTTTTATTTCCTAAATAACCCCTCTATCTCTTTTTTATGGGAAAATGTTCAGAATTATATATTTTTTAAAAAGGATATAACTCACAGCTGCCTAACATATCGATATGCAAATTTATGTGGATATAGAGAAAATAAAGTGATTAGACTGGTATTTAACGATAATTGATTCTATACTCGATGTACCTTTTTGGGAGATTATAACCTTTAAAGTATGTAATTTTCACAACCCATTTTAAGCTATCACTCTGCTTGCTGTTCTATTCAAAAGCTGAGATACACTTCCATCTCTTACAAATTATATAATTTAATACGAAACTATTGGAAAGTTATTGATCCTGATCATAGCTCTGCTTAGGTTAGTACCCAAAAATCGTTGGAGCGTAGCGACCGCAACTACCCTTTAGGAGTTATAAGCTTTAAGAAACCGACAACCGGGGGAAATAGCCCCCCTCGGAAAAATACTTCTATTGTGGCCCTCTACGAAAAACCGTTATTTCTTTTGCGGCGCCGAAGTGATCGTTTTCTTGCCTATTAAAACTGTGCGAGTGGGTTTTTTTTGTTTATTATATTGTCGAAAGAAAAAAGCATATATATACAAGAAATTATATTTGTGGCTCTATGTCGTACATAGATATTTATATTCGAATTTCATATTTTCGCCAAAATGAGATGCTGTGAATCAAGTCGCAGTAACAACATAAAATTGAAATATGTACTGGATTTTACGGCTTCCTGAACACATCATTCAATTTAAGAATGTGAATTTTAAGAATCAAAAAATTTAACGACTAGAAAAACACGTCAATTCACAGCACTGTACATTATATTGTACATCTTATATTTTAACTGGGATTTTATATTTCGCTGATGCATTTCATTATTTACATTTGTTGCATGTGTAATTGTTTTTTATTATATGTACGTGGGCGAGGGGTTAATTTTCGTCGGGCTGTTATTCCTAGGAGAGTTTCGAAGAGACCTTTACGGGACCCAAAGACTTCCGTAGCGAAGCACGGATATGCAGCTGGTAATATTGTAAGTAAAATTTGAATTTAATTGTTTTTCAGCCTTATTTCTCTAATTTGGGGAACGAGGGAGTTCTTTAGTCAAGGGGCATTTACCGAAAACTGACGTTTCGACGTCGAACAAGAAAATCGTATTTGTAATTTTTTTTTGTTATTATGGTTTGCAGTGAGGGAGGGAGTTCTATAGTCAACTGTAGCAGTTATACATACTTCTACAAAAAAAAAACGTCGTAACAAGAATTTATAGTGGCAATATAGTATTTCGTTTTTCAATATTATGGTATATCTGTTATACTCGTCTTCAGCTAATCACAACGGGTTTCCCCTTCGTTTGACGGTTTCTCAAGAAAAATTCAATGAAACTATATCTGTTCGAAAGCTTTTTGTCATACGATAGGTAAAACCTGTCCAGTTCAATAACTGAGTCGAACTTTCGAACCGGCTAATAAGTTATGAAATACATTGATCCACATTCATGTCAAAAATATGAGAATAAAAACGATGTACTCATAACAACAGTAAACGACAACGGAATGGGAAGAGCAAGTCAAATACCTTTAATATTTTTGTTCATTTAATTCCTTAAAAAATCAAAAAACCAATTCAACTACCTTTTTCCGCACAAACAATCAAAACAGCTGATCAAGGATTTGCAGCTACACCTACTTCTGGAAACATAATTCCCTTTGTTGATAAATATCAGTTTAAATTCTTGGCAACGCACTTCTAAAGTATGAATATGACAGTTTGTACCCTACCTACATCCTTTATTCGCACTAAAATATATACGTTAAATCTAGACTTTCTTTGAGATTTTTTCAATTAACTGTTTTGTTGCAGTAGCGCAGAGGTAATTGCGATGGTCTACTACCGAGGGATTCCCAGTTCAAATCGCCCAACATTTTTTCACTAAAGAAGTTTCTCTAATTTGCTATTCTGCATTGGCGTAAAATTTATAGAGCACTAACAAAATTAATTTTACATTACTTTTTCATATAAGTAGCTAGGTATGCGTATTAAAGTTATAATATTCCCAGAAAGAAGATTAACAATTTAATTTAAAAGAAGAGTAAAATTAAGTGGAGAAAAAAAGAGAAGAACTGCTGTTCAGAAAAATATTTAAATATAGCTGTCCTGAATTTAAGAGTTCCCGATGCTCGCTTGATGTGGTCAGGCAAGGAGTTCCATAGCTTAACGGCGTAAGTAAAAAAAAGACGCGACGATTTATTATAATTATAAGGCTGAATTATTAAGTTAAAATTTCTATCCGACTGTGTGAATTGCAATTTCTCATAAAGATATCGTGGTGATTTTGGGTATATTATTTTATGCAGAAAAATACAGTTTCTAGCATCAAGAAATTGCCTTAATGAACATCCTAATATAATATATTGGTAAGCTGATACATGGTCATATCTTTTTAGTCCAAATATATAACGAATCATTCCGTTAAATGCAACTTGAAGCTTATTTTGTGATAAGGAATCAAGTATACAGTAGACAACTTCTGCATAAGTTATAATGGGAACCAGTAACGTTTTCATAAATTTTAATTACGTATCGCGAGGGATAAAATTGGCGCATGTCCATAACTTACGAAGGCAACCATAGATACGGCTGATGACATAATTGACATGGTCATTGCAAGAAAGACTGCTATTTATTTTAAAACCTAAGATGGTAACTTTTTCAACAAACTTCATTTCTACGTTGGACAGAAAGAGAGGAGGGAACATTTCCGGTGTGTAAAACTTTTTGAAGATTAAAATTGCCCGAGTCTTAGATGGATTTAAAGTAAGTCCATTTTCAACAGACCAGCATTCGTGCACAAAAATATAACTTCGCCCAAACAAATGGCTGGATTTAATACTCGTATCTATCAAGTTCACGTGTAATTTTGTTAACATTACCGGTCATTAATTACTTTTTATACAACAAAATCAGTAGTTGACTTAGTGGATATCAAATCCTTACCTATTTGTAACTGTGTATGGGTAACCCTTATACTTTTATTTGTGAAAGGATTGAAGTTTTGTATCTAAAATTAGGTTCAAATGGAGCAAAATATTTGGACAACTTGTTTAACACTCAAAATTAAATTTTTATAACGCAGTATTTTTATGGAAACAATTACCGATTAAAATTATAGTGAATCAAAAATCTTGGCTTCACTTAACTTAAAAAATGTTAAAGTACTATCATCAAGATACTGATTACTCCATATCTATTGACTATCGCATCGCAATAATTTATATATTTTTCATACAATTAAAGCATTTATCATATACTTGCTTTTTTTTAGATTCTACAGATATTATTAATGCAATTTATTTTAAATGACAAACTTTATTTAATTGCTTTTCCCCTCGCAAATTTAGATACGTCAAATGAAAATAATTTTTTGATTCGCCGGTGGGTTATCTAGAATATTGAAAAAGTTCGGACATTGATCGCATTTATTACCCCGCAACGACAAACACTCATTCCCTTGATGTGGATACATAGTAAAAGGAAGCATAATAAAAGGCTGGGCGAACTGTTGGAACTCTATTCAATTTAAACCTTAAGCATCTTTCATTATTTACCACCAAAATGAAGACTTTCCAACAGCAAGAAATGATGATTTGAAGTCGTCAGAGCAATAAAGTATCTGAGTATAATAATTGATGATCAAAACAAGGATACAACTGAGGAGTGCTTTTTATGGGATGGTGGTATACTAGCACTGAGGTGTAGAAGCAGATGCACCTATCAGTAGCTGGATCCCGCTTAAGATATGCGACACTGGCTTGGGGATGTGAATACAAGACCCACATTGGTAAGATATCAAATCTGCAGCATCAACGATTTAAAACCATTAATTCTTATTGCTTCAGCTTAAAGGTCAACGCTACCAACAAAGTATGCGATATAATCAGCATATCTACTTGAAGACAAGCTCATGGGTTATTGGAAATTCCAAAAACTTCCAACAACTATGGAAGAAGGCGTAAAAGCTACACAATATTGTTGGTTAAAAAAAACGTATAAAAAAATTTTAAAATGTATTTCCTTAACATGCAATCTGTAACTTAAACTTCTTAACTCAACTAAAAACTGTAATTGAATTATACAAAACTTTCTCCGCTTCACTTACAAAAAAACTCAAAATTGTAAAAATGATAATATTTAACCACCTGCAGATAAGCAATAAACTTCGCGAGTTACTCAAACTATTGTATATTTTTAAAGAGAAGTAAAGTTAAAACAAAACAAAAATTTATTTTAACTTAAGTGCGCCTGACATAAGGTTGAGTCCTTCTCCATTTTGAAACATTTTTTGGGGGCGGCAAAAACATTGTTAAGGCCACTTTTTAAAAAGAACGTTGTCTACATATTTGACTGGTAGGAGCGCGGTTCAAAAAGTCAATGGTATTGATGAGAGATAGAGCTTGAATCTTAAGGAAGATTTTTTTCTCAACAAAACTCAAATAGACCTAAAAGAAAAAATATTTTGAGATTAACCTTCGCATGGACCCTATCTACACATGTAGATATTTGAATTTTCTTTATTGAATATTTTTGTTAGGGCTTAACTTATCTCGAAGAAAATTTTACTCAGTAACTAACTTTTTGATCTTAGTAGGAAAACAAAAGATTTAAAAAAAAATTCTCAGATTTTCTCACCTTTTTATACATTTCGACGTTTTTTTTGCACATATGAACAGTATCTACACATGTAGATAATTTTTTTTCATACATTTTGCTTGATATTTTCGCAAATGCGCTAAAATAGGGGGAAACAAGAAGACATATTGTTACACCTAGAGCCTAGACTAAAAATCTAGCCTGAAGGAACGGCAGGATTTATTTCGCGCTCATCTGGGGTGAAACCTTCGATGTTTGTTCCAGGTCCAACATTTTCTCCTAGAATGCACTCCATGGCACTTCGAATACGAATTTGGCACGTTATTCTTCGGTTTTGTGTTCTTTTACGTATCTGCGGAAGCACAAGCTCTCACCCAGGCTTTCAAGGAAATTTATTCTGCGACTTTTCTTTGTTGCAATATTTGCTGATCCTTGTGGATTATTTTTCACATAAATTATGTATGCAGCTAGTCCTGATACGTCAAGCAGATTATAAAATAAAGCCAACAGCCAACGTAGCGTCCTTCGTTTTGTGGTATACTGGCTAAGCATTTTGTCCATCGTATCAACCCCGCTTATGGTATGATTATAATATAGGATTATCTCTGGTTTTTTTTGTGGTCCCTCGGAGAGTGCCTTAGTTTGGTGGAAGGTTGACAGCAAAACGACAGCCTTGTCGTTTTTTGGGACGAAAGAGCAAAGCACAGCATTTTCACAAAATCCAAATTCGGTGGACAACATTTCTCTGCATTTTGAAGCTTTAAATTTATCTGGTAAGTTCATTCACAATCCGTTCACACTGGTTTACTTCTCTGTTGGAACCAATTTCAGCAGTATAAATTTGTCCACTCAATGGAGAGGCTGTCTGCGAATCACAGGCCCACCAAAGCTTTATGCCATACTTTGCTGGCTTGAATGGTATGTATTCGGTAAATTTAGTACGTCGTCTAAAGCGGAAAAGTTGTTCATCTACCGTAATTGACTCAGAAGGCCGATAACATTGTCCAACATTGAAATTTTACATTTCAAATACATCCCTTATAGGTGCTGCTTTGTCAGATGCTATTCGATCAGCTCTGGTAATTTCCGAATCAAAACGGATAAATCTCGAAATTGCTCTGAAGCGACGAAGTAAAGTAAATACAAATCATGAGATATAAGAAACAAAACGAAAAAAATATTTCCTAGACCAGATTCGTACAAAATAAATGTATTGGATTTTTTTTTATCTACACATGTAGATACAGTCCATTCGGGTACATAAAAAGGTCCATGCGAAGGTTAAAAATAATTTTTCCTTTTCGAAGCCAATAAGTTATCGAACAGACCTCAAACTGTTATTTTTGTTTTTTAAGCAATTTATCGATAAAAAGTTTTTGTTAAAAATGCCTCCAAAAATTGGGTGTGGCAAACAAATTTTTGTTCCTTCGCAAGACACGACCATTGACTTCTTATATAAAAGGTTTCTTTTATAAAAAGTCAGTGAGGTTTCAGTGTGTGGAATCGTAATACTTGATCATTTCGGGCCCCAGATATGTATATGTTCTAAATTTCAGTTTTCTTAAGCTTAGGGCCCCGAAATTGCTTAAGGATGGACAGACGGACGGACATAGCCTAATCGACATAACTTTCGGTGTTAGTTACACATATAGTAACTTTATGTGGTCTACGATGATACAAACTATGAGTCAAAAATATAATAATATGAGGTTTGGATATAAAAAATTATTTCAGAAGAAATAAGTAGAAACATTGTGCAGGAGTAAGATCCAGACTTGCTTTTGTAAATAGACGTTTAATAACAGATTTTAGTTTCACCGAAGATCAGCTGTTGCCTGTTCCGTGAAAGAGTGAGTGATAGCAACTCCGTCAATGTTGAGCACGGTATATGATTTTAATTGCACTCATAGGTATATGGTTGAAACAATGGTGGTAGCGTTGCGTGAACCAAACTGATGACGATCTCTTACCCCGAAAACAATGCTGGCGGGAAAAAGAGACTAGGGCCGAGCGAGAAAACGCTGTTCTCTCGTTCTCGATTTTAAATTGTCTGCAACTCACAATGGAGAATGGGATGTCGTCGGCGAGTTCGAATATCGATATCGAATATTGACACAAGCCATATTGTTTTTTTTTACCCAAACTTTATTCGTTTATTTTTATTTTTAATACTTTTTGGAAAAAAGGTAGATTCAAATTAGACCAATAGAGCCTTGTTCCTTATGCAGGTAATATGGCTTGTTTTTTAGATAGCATTTTATTTAATTACAACCAATATCTACGTACCGACGATAATAATTTATAAAATAAAAAAAAAAATCGAAGAAACAGCAAACAAAAGTCATTAAAAAAGTTAAAATCTTGATATCGTGAAAAAAATCACTATTATAAAATGTATTGCACATTAGTCGGTACAACATTGGCTGATATTATAATCAGCAAGCACAAAACGTTAATTGAATTCAGAAATCAAAAACCTGGTCTTAATTTCGTTAGATTCGTTAAGCGATTATTACTTTATTTGAAAAGAAATTTAAAAGAATAAAATATTTAAAAAAGAGGAAATAAATTAATTAATTATGTTATAAAATTATTATTAAGAATATAACTATAGCTATATTATAATTGCTATAACATTGTTGAAAACAATAGAAATAAAAGTACGAAACAACACTTCTACTACGCCTGAGAAATGGCATCAATACAATAACACTGATTAACACAGCTACCAACAATTTAAATTCGAAACTACGGAGCTTTTTAAGTTCTAAATTGTTTAAGTTTTAAATTGAAAAATAAATTTCGTAGTTAGCATATGTAACGAATCTGAGACTGCATCGACAAGTTGAAAGGTGGCATCAATACTCCTTATTCAAAGAGTGTATGAGTTGAAAAGATTTCCAGATTTTGAAACCCTTATAACCGCGAAGAAGCAAACCCAAACACCATGTTAACACAAAACAATTTTGTACTAACAAGGAGATATCCTTATGTGTGTTTAGATAATTGGAGGCGGGTTATTGGGGTCTCAATCTCTGGACATCTCTTCGACTTATACACCGGCCGGCCAGTGATGATCAGGGAGCCGCTACGCGGCATTGTGTTCAATTGAGTTACTGTGGCATTTGGTGTTCATTCAATGCCAAATTGATTGAAAGCAAAGTACGAATCATTTTCTTCACCGTGGAATGTATGGAGATACTATGCCGGGCTAAGATAATAGGATTTGCCCTATTTTAAAATTACGGAAATTTCACTTTTTGCGTGTATACATTTGTCCTAGTTTAAAGCTGTCGTGTAGTAATATTTTGTGAACATCAAATAATTTTGCAATTCCTCTACACAAATAGCGTATGCCGGCGAACGTTATTTCGTTCTAGACTACGAGTATGTTACATGGGCGAATATGTAACGTTTATTGCCTCACTCTTTTTTGGGGACAATTTTGACCAAGTATTTTTTGGCAATTATTTTCTTAAAAAAACTAATGTAACAGTAACAACAAAATATATAGACAATCTCCTTCAACAATTCGGCCAAACAACGTTTTTGCCATGTCCACTCTTGAGGGTACTCTTACCAAATTTTAGGTCCTTATGTTGGAAAACCAAAAACTATAATAATTTACAAACACTCTTATAAAAATATCACACCCACTTTAGGGGGAAAAAATAAGATAAAATTTACAGCGAACATAGGTGTGCAATCTCATATGGTTATCCAAGAGTGGTTTTACAAAAACCATCAGCTGATAAATTTTTTTGCAGTTTGCACACGCATGTTCGCTCTAAATTTTATATTATGTACGTGTCTCGAAAGCGTTCATGCATTTCCTTCACCGGCATACGTTGAACGTAGTAATGTAGTAGGGTAGGTTACTATGAATCTTTCTTGCCCGATTTGGGGGATAGAAATATGAAGGGGGATATTAAGCAGTTCGTAATTCATGCCTGTCGAGATTGTAACAAAAGGATTAAAGGCTCTGAACTAAATCCCACGATGACTTTGAGGGATAGGAATATGGATGGGAAATTAAGCAGTTCGTAATTCATTTCTAGCGCATCCTACCGAACATTGTTTCTTAAATAAATTCTATGTTTTTTGGTTTTCACTACTTGTCTAAATCCACGCAATTCAATAAATTGTTTCACTTGCCTCAAAAAGCTGCCTCACTTACATATCGTGTGAATATGGTCTCAATCGGCCTATAAATGGCATATAAGTTACATTGTGGCGCCAACAATCGGCACCACAACTAACTATGAAGCATTCTCGCATCTTAACTAACTTAATGTTTTGAATATGAGTCAATAGGTTGAGCGGTTTGGCTGTGATGTTGCCTTACACATATTTTAAATATAAATATTATGCAGCCGGATCCAGATTCGCTTACAGAAATTTCATGTCATCAAAGGTAAATGAAAATCTTTCTTACGTCAACCCAGAAAAGTTTGCGGCAGACGAAATACCATCTATATTACAGCTCTTTTTACACTGCCATTATTTTTCTGGTAATATTTGGCATTTGCACATTTAATTAATACAACAGCAAATAGGTTTAACCTAAAATCAAATAAATCTAAATAGGAAAGCTTAAAAATTCGTAAGGTCATTCCAAACTTAACTGTATATTTATATATATGGTGTATGGCTTATGCTGCTGCTGTGCACATTGCCTCACAGCAGTGCACCTTCTGTGTAGGAATTTTTCATATTAAATGAAGTCAGAATAAAAAAAAAGTCTTGGAGTAGACACTGTTAACCATATAGCGGATTGATTCAAGTAAATGGTGCCAATTCTATAAAAATTGGTAGTAAATAATAGACAAATGTGTTTATGTGAATTGAATGCTACTGTAGCTCCTATATATGATGAACAATTGAATTTTAAAAGCCAATCCTGTTTAGCAATTGATTGCTTTTTATAATCCCCAGGAAATTGTATAATTATAAGTTTGGCTACACAATGCACAGTTCTGTGAGAAGTCCTTGATGCGTGCATATGCCTTCGAAAATGTTCTCTTAAGAATAGGGAATTTCTTCCGGAATGGAAAACTTCCTTTATTACTCCCATTCATAAAACCGGTCCATAGCAAGAAGTTTCGAATTGCCGCCCTGTCTGCAAATTATCCGGAATAACTAAGTTTTTTTCAAAACAGTGTGTGATAAGGTTTATTTTTCATTAAAAGAGATAATTTTCCCTTACCTACATTGTTTCGTCTCAGGTAGATAAACATCTGCAAATATGACCATCTTTACCAATTTTGTTCTAAATACCGTGGAAAAGGGCTACCCAGTCGATGTTACTCGTATTTAGGCAAATTTTGCTAAAGCGTTTGTCAATCATAATATCCTAATACAAAAAAAGGGTCCAAGTGCGAGTCGGACTCGCCCATGAAGGGTTCCGCGCGAATTATAATTATTATTTACTTAGGCACCTATTACAGATTTATTATTAGAAAATAATGGTTCACGGTTTACGCATAAGGTTTATGTTTATAAAATTAAATGTTTTTTTTTTATATTTGAGGTGATTGAATGAAAGGTAAATTGCGGTTTACGATTTATGACGTATTAAAAAAAAAACTACTTACTAGATCTCGTTCAAACTGGTAATGTACATCCTATATTTTTTTTAGTTTTATCATTCCCTTATTTCAGAAGTTACAGGTGGTACACGCATTTTAACACATTTGGAAGTGTCTCTTGCGCAAACTATTCAGCTTAGAAAAAAATGATATTAGAAACCTCAATATCATTTTTGAAGACCTATCCATAGATACCTCACACGTATGGGTTTGATTTTTGAGTTTCAGTCTAAGTATGGGGAACCCCCAAAATTTATTGTTTTTTTTTTCTATTTTTGTGTGAAAATCTTAATGCGGTTTACAGAATACATCTACTTACCAAGTTTCAACAGTAGAGCTCTTATAGTTTAGGAAAAAAGTGGCTGTGACATTCCCGGAAGGACAGACAGACAGACATGACGAATCTATAAGGGTTCCGTTTTTTGCCATTTGGCTACGGAACCCTAAAAATAAGAAAAATTAGGATTTCATTCAAGCATTCTTATTTGGTTGATGTCTTGTCATAAAGGGCGCATTCAGTTTGTTTGTTTAGATTCATTTTAGACTCATCTGGTGTTCCTCAAGGAATTTATCTTGGTCCAATTTTTTTTCTGTTATTTTTTAACGGTTTACCAGATGTTTTGTCTAACTCAATGCGCCTTATGTTTGCAGATGATATATCAGATTGTATGCTTCTACAAGATGACCTCAACAAACTTTCTGAATGGTGTAAAACTAATTTATTAAGTCCGAATATTTCCAAATGTCTTTTTTTCACCCGTCGCTTGGTCATTATGATTACTATATTGAGAACAATAACCTCACAAAGGTTCAGTAAAACATTATCTTGGAGTTCTTTTTGATTCAAAACTGAACTTTGTTAAGTACATTGAGTTTGTTTTGAACAAAGCTTACTATATGTATGGTTTTATTACCAGCAACTCTTTTGGTTAAACAGCTCCTTATTCCATAAAATCCCTTTACATTCTCTATTTAAGATCGATATTGGAATATTGTTGCCTAGTATGGAATCATATGTAAGACATTCATTCAATTAGAATTTAAAATATTCAAAAGAAACTTACAATATTTGTGTGTCAACCAACGACCATACCACGTCGAGTTAATCGGTTCTCGTTAGATCACCGAAATTAAACGACGTTGGGCGCGGTTAGTACGTAGATGGGGGACCGTTTGAGAACAACCGCGTGTCGTTGGCCAGTCCCATCTACAGAGTTGAGGTAGATAATATACGTGGTATCACAATGGACCTAAATTGGTCTAAGTGTGTCGGCTTCTGCCGACAGCCACATAAACCTAACCTAACCTACAATATTTGTAATAAATAAACTAAGATGGAACATTGAAATGCCTTCTTATAGGACAAGACTAATAAATCTAATCTAATCTAAATCTAAGACAACAACTTATTGGTATTCAAACTATAGAAAATCACAGAGTAAATTACGCCTTCAATGAACCGATGACTCGCTGTGTCAAAGAAATTTATTTGGTTTCCAATATAATTGATTTTAACCTTCACTTAAGATTGAACTTAAAATCCTTACCGATAAAATATTGGCTCAACCACTCAACGTTTTTCTTCTCAGGTAATACTTAAAAATTCGGCCATTAAGGTGCCGTTTGTTTCAAAATCATAAGACTCGCCTTTCCACATCAAATCGTTTCTACTAGTAAATGTTCAAGTTGATTTTTACGAACTTGAAAAATAGTTAAATGCGTACCAAAAAAATAAAGAATGTATGTATTTACTTAATTTACAGTAAATACTTATTTTTCAGCATTTACTTTTTATTTTGTGTAAATGCATACTTTAGAAATTCGATAGTAAAACCATATACTATCGTTTATGCATATCACCCAATATCGAGCGTCGTAGCTTCCTTGACTCAAAGGTACTGCAGCATGAACGATGCCAATGCTGCGCTGGTATCGGAAATCACGATCCAATAGGTGAAATAATTTGTTTAATTATAACGTGGTATATTTGGATTGTAGCAGGCAATAAAATATTCAAGTTGCATCACGAAACTAATTCCCATGGTTTATATGTCTCATACTTCGACAGTGAGGTAATGGAAATGCAGGAAAACACCATCTCTTGCCGAGAGGCTCTATAACAATATTTCTGTCATAAAAGAGTGTTTTTCGTAAAGTTGATGGCAGAATATGTCACCGAATTAAATGACATTTCTACATTGTTTATTGTGAGTGCAATAATGAACATGGCCAGATGAATAGATTTACAAATCGTGCCTGCATTGATCAGTTTAGATAAGCATTAAGTTGCCCTTTAAAGTCGCAGTATTTGAATCATTATTTAAATTATTTCATTTTACAAGTAAAGGGTCTTTCATTAGCGAATTGACAACTTCAAACATTCAGTGTGAACGCACCCTTAAACCGATTACCAAACTGTTAATGAAGTACACGAAGGAACAACGTTTCCAAATAATTAAAATTACTACCGAAATTTGGAGCTGTTAACGCCAATTTCAGAATCTAGTGAAAAAGTTGGAGTCAGAATATTCGCTGCTTGATGTTGCCGTGGTGGCTTCGTCAATAATCAAAATATGCGTTACTGGACATATGATTCATATGATACATGTGATTCATGAAAAAGCACTTCATCCGCAAAAAATCACTTTTTGGTGAGGTTTTCATGCTGGTGGCGTCATTGGGCGATTTTTTTTTCGTCGATGAAAATGAGACACGTTACGGTAAATGGTATTAACTACAGAGACATGTTGGAACGTTATTTCTTTGAGCAATTGCATGATTTGTAAATCAGTGGAGTGATATGTGGTTACAACAAGATGATGCCACAAGCCACACAACGGGTGCAACAATCGAGTTATTGTCTCAGTTCGGTGAACGTGTTATTTCAAGAAACGGACCCGTCTTTTGGCCGCCGAGATCGTGTGATTTAACGCCTCTAGATTTTTTTTTATGCTTCTTCATAAAATCATTGCTCTATGCCAATACGGCCATGTTAGAGGAGCTCAGAGATAATATTGAACGAGAAATAGCGGCCGGTTCAACGTATCGACCCCTGGTGGCCATATAAACAAAGTCGAATTCCATTCATAAATGTTTTAATAGTAATTCAAGCCAATAATTTTTTTTTGTCGAGATATCTTAAGTAGTTTGCATTTAATTTAAAAAAAGAAGTCCTTAATGAAAGACCCTTTAGTAGTATTAGTCGGTGCATACGTTTTTGTAGTAATAACTTAATCCGTTTTTGAGATATTACAATTTTTAAAAAGTACCGTTGTTTGTTTTCGCAAAAACTAAGTAAGGCGTTTTCTTACGCTCAGCTCAATTAGTTTATATTTCAAATATGATCAACATTTTAAAGCCATTTTTGAGAAAATCACCGTTATAAAAACTAGTTGTATGGTGGGTTCTGTTATTTAAAGTGACAGAATAAAAAAAAGGCTACGAGTTATAATCCTAGAAACCACAAATACGAAGCGCCAGAAAGTTGTGTTCTTCACATGATTTTAACAAATTACCAGAGCTGGTTACAAAAGTTCTGTTCCCAGTGCAAAATTAAACTCCGAGCACAGTCAGTGCTTGATATAGATGACAATTGTAAATGCACATGCTGTCGGAAAATTGCCGCACATAATCCTCCAGGCGTACGTATAATTCATAAATTGATATATAAAAAACATTCTTATAATTGTTTTGTTTTAAATGTTTTGGGTTTGGGTGGCCAAATTCTACATAGAAATCCGATAGCTCGTCGGCGCAAATACCCGAGTTGGTGCAACGCGTGCCTTGGCGCAAAGACAGGGCCTTACGCCACATAGATTTTGGGCCAAGCTCATGAAGTGAAATTCGCAGAGTAAATAGAATAGTAAATGCGTATTCCCTGCATTTACTTTTGTTAGGCATACTCCACTTTACGAGAAAGTCTCGTCGAATTATATAAGAATGCAAAAATTTGTTAATTAGAAACCGGAATAAAATTTTGGCATGCTATATTTGCTTATGCCACTTGTGCCATGGTAACAAATTCAAATCAGCAGCATTGAAAAGTGATGGGTTTTTCTTTTATTGTAAAATCTTTCATCAATAAAAACTCCTTTAGCATGCCAAATACTCGTATTATGAAAAAAAAAACTAATAATTTCTGGCCTTGATTCACATCCTCTTACCTCTTTGTCATGTTAAAGCAATACCGTTCAACATTTCCTTCTGACAGACTCATCCATAAGCCCTTCACTTCACTCTAGGACAATAGAAACAAAGTGCAAACGAATGCCGATGGTTGCCATAATTTGAATTCAAATTCGCAATTTGTTAATAAAACTGAAAGCTATTGCAATTATTCAAAGCCACTTGTTCACATTTACCCGCCATTTGGTAGATATTTTTTTTTTTTAAAAAGTCCATGATCTAGTTCTACTTACTCTTATTATTTTGTTTTAGTTGTTTTTGTTTGTATCAAAATTCATCTAAAAATATTATAACCACTACAGTATTGGCATCGTATGTGCTTAATGCAGGTTTTTATTTTCTTGTGAAGTATTTATTGCGCGCAGAGACTCAAATAATTTAATAATGTTAGTATCTTTTACTTTTGAAGTTAGTGTTCTTTTTTACGCGACGGTTGATTGTTGACTGGCAGTAAAGAGTTAAAAACTTGCAAGCCAGCCAACTGACTCTGTTTCGATCGACTGTATTTAAGTCAAAGTTAGTCACATGTTTATGGAAAATGGTATATGCTGTAAGGTGGTGATAGGTATAACATCAGCTGGCTGTGGCTGCCTGTCGCATCAAAAGCTCTCAATCATTGATCACTGCAATGGCATACAATTTCATTGATATCGACGGATTGGGTGTGGACCGATTAAAATGCCTTAAGGCCAGATTGTCTTTACTACTCTTTGGTAGTCGCAATTCACCTTTGTATTCAATTTCTTTCTTTTTTTCATACTTTGTACTTGCATTCGAAAAGATTGTATAAAATGGAAAAACATATTTTCATATATTACTCGTATATAACTCATATATGGTATATTCATGAATGTATGTTGAACTTCCTAAATTCATTATTTACGGATATCTGCGTTGTAAGAAAAATGTATACTTCTGATTGTTTATCATAGTAAAATAATTTAATTTCGGTAAAAAAAGCAATCTATCTTCTTGCTTCCCGTGTGTATAAAATAACTTTATCTCAAGTTTTTTTTTCATTAAACGTTTGACAAACTCATTATCTGAGATTTGAGGTACTCGTTTTTGGTTCCGAAAATATATAGCAAATAATAGTTTATTTTGTAACTTAATGAAGTTGCGTATATGAGCAGGCAAATTCAACAATATAACGACTAAATTGGATGTAGATACTCACACGTATTTTTCATGAAAAGTAAACATGTAATTATTTGGTTGAGAAGTCTATGTGTCATTAGCCCAAAAATATTCGGAGAAATTATGCGAAAGGTACAGGGAAACGAGCGGCCTTCAAAGTGTAAAACGAACCGAAAAAGTGCTTTGGTCTATTGTTTTTTTTTTTGTTAAAATATGTTTATGGTAAAAATGTGAACAAATTGAAATTGATAAAATGTCAAAAATAGAAGCCAGTCAAGTCAAGGGCGGTATTGAAAGGCAAAAAATTCCTACACAAAATATATTGGTTCTGTGAAAAATTAAACCAAAATGTTTTTACCCTTTTACCGCCATTGTGATTCTCGTTCTCGACCCAGCGTCGAAAACTTTCATTATGAATGTTTTTTTTTCACGCCGTCATGACGCGTCATTTGGAAAAGTTAATATTCAAGGGTGAAAGTGAAAGGGTGAAAATTCATTAAAGGCAGATATAGGAACTGACCAGGGTGTTCGATATTGAGTTCACCTGATGCACGGTTTCACTAACTGAACGAGAATCTCATTTGGACTGAGTGAATCAAAAAAAAAATAAACCAATTAGTTATCAGTAAATTACCATAACAAATTAAAAAAGATAAAAAGTGTTTTCTATGTTTGCGAATTTAGTTTGACAGCTTGAAAATTTGTCTTTTTAAAGCATTTAGAAAATCAATGCGAAACTCGGAAATAGAATCGGCAGTGCTATAAATTCACACCACACACAATTATATTTATATATTTTTTATATGTGAAAGAGCTGAAAATTGAGCGCGGGAGTAAACAGCAGCAAATTGGTATATTCTTCAGGGGGATTCTTTTCGTTTTTTTTATAATGTTCAAATTACTTGCAATCTTGTTTCAAATTCTGACCCATATTTGGTGTACCGAGTCTTCGAACACAATAACATACTCCCTCCCACGGGAGGATCCAGGCAAAACTGATAAAGTTGTGTTAGACATGAAAACACGCGGTGTAATTTGCAATTTGGTAGCAGCTCTTCCGAATTATTCCAAACATTTACTCGATTTCGGCAAGGAGTTGCGCTATGATGTGACTTCTTTAATCTCATTCTGGAAAAAATATTGCGAAGAGCAGGTGTCAACACGGAATGCATTATCTTCAAAAGATCCGTCCAGCTACTGGGGTATGCGGACGATGTGTCGCGTCATCGGCCGTTCCCAGCTGCCATGTTAGAGGCTTTCACGGCGACTAAGGAACAGGCAAAGTTGGTTGGTATTGGAGTAAATGAGAGCAAAACGAGGTTCATGCTTCCAACAAACTAACGAACATCTGTGCATCGAGTAGAACAAAACATCATTTTGAATAGCAATAACTTCGAGGTTGTTAAGGAGTAACCATTACCTCCACCAATGAAACCTTAGTGGAGATCCGACGGAGAATTAGCTTAGGAAACCGCTGTTACTACGGTTTAGCGAAACAAATGGGTTTAAAACTGCTCACCCGAAGGACAAAATGCATGCTCTATCGAACCTTAATGCTGCTAGTACTGCTTTATAGTGTCAAGTGCTGGACGATAAGTAGAAAAGGTGAGCCTATTGGGTTCTTTTGAAAGAAAAATACTTCGTCGAATATTTGGTCCTGTGTGTGAGGAGGGCGAATGGATTAGAAGATACAACCACGAACTCAATGAGCTATACCAAGATGTGGATCTAGTCCAAAAAATTAAATCACGTCAACTTTATTGGCTCGGCCACATTTAGCGAATGGAAAATAATGCTCCAACCAAGAGGATCTTCGACTACTAGCCCCCAGGTTCGAGATGCCAAGGAAGACCGAACCGCCTTTTTAAAGACCAAGCCATCGCGGATGCCAGAGCGCTTGGTCTGGAGAACTGGAAGCAGCGTGCCCGCGATCGCAGAGGATGGAAAACTGAGGCAGAGACTCTTCACGGAACGGGAGCCCGTTAAGTAAGCTGAAGATTTGCTCACAATATAACACAGCGCTTAACTGCCTGAATCTGACAAGGGTAGTCCGATAAATTTATATTGAGTTTCGAATTTGAGTTCACATGGCTTTGAAGATCGGAATCAGTTATTTTATATGGAATTGGAGGAGATAATACTTTGGATTCGGCCCAAGTTATCATGTCAATATCAATATAAATATCCGCTTCAAATTTTAATGTATGCAATAACACGAACATTTGATTGGCCTCAGTAAACAAGTGATCCTAAAGCGAGAGGCCTGTGATGTTAATTGAGGTCAAAACGGCGAGACCCACAGGCAGTAAAATTGAGAGGGTTATGATGATCCTGAACATAACTTAGCCGTTAAGGAAGAAAAAGAAGAATTGGAGGAACACATATATTTTTATAGATGACTAATTAATAATAAGAAAACCAACAATCGAAATAATTACAAAACAATGACGGAAAGGAAGTAAGAAAAAATGTATAGTTTTGGAGGTGAATGGGTGTCGTATTAGTAAAATATAATACTTGTGCTGCCCGTTCTTTGACCCACTCTGACCTATTCCAGATATTTACATGAATGGAAGAGTGATTCTCAAAGACGAAAAAAAACTCAGGGAAAACTCAGCCGTCTTCTGTGAAAGAAAAATGCCCCCTAAGGTGAAAGGAACGCTTTAAACCGCGGTTGTTCGCCCGGCACTTGCATATGGTTCACAATGTTGGAGAGCGTACAAAAGGTATGCAGAAAATTAACGGCAGCTGAGATAAGGATGTTTCGCATGACAACATTAGTAACAAAGATTGATCGAATAAGGAGTTCCAAAATCCTTGGAAGGTTCACTTGAAACAGTCATGTTAAAAGGTAAGATCCTTCGAACCCTGTCAAAAAGGCAATATCAATCAACGTACATACGTAATACAATCGTGGCTTTAAAAACTCCTGGATTACACAAAAGCAGCAACACCAGGATTCGATTGACCTCTGTGACGATGTGATTCGAAACCGGGAGGCCTGCTGTTATTTTCTGAGGTTGAACCGGCGAACCCAACATGTGGACCAGTAGGGATGCAGTAAGCAAAGACGAGAGTAGATTTTTCAAATATGTGGAAAAGTGAGGTATATCTAGTCCAATGGAAGTAAAATATTTTTGAGCGCAGCGACATTTTTAAACACATTGTAACACACACATTAGGAACGGTCATAAAGTACAAAAAAAAAAAACTCAAAAAAACGGACAGAAGGTACTCGTACGCGGGTTGATTCATGATTATTCACATGTTCATACTCGTGAAGCAACTGCATTATTACATCAGTTCAATCCACGAATTTGGCTACAGGCGTACTGATATGGAAAAGTTTGCATATAAATGTATACATAAACTTATTTAAGTTCGTACCTTTTTACACAGAACATTAACATCTGCTGAAATGCTTAAATATCCAAAATACAGGTATTTAAGTAATAATGTATAAGCATTTTTCTTACACCGGTTCGCATTTAGTTAGTTCTCAGAAGAATTAATATTTATGTAAATATTGCATGTCATCTGTCTGATAGAATCTCTTTACCGGTCCTATTAACGACTTAATATCTTTAAGCGAACAAAATAAACTTGCATTTGGTTTGATTTTAGAATATCAACAGAATACATATACAACTAAGATATGCCGATTTTTTTTAAAGGGAAACATGCATGTTCCGTTTTGGTTTAAACGGACAACGAATGATAAACTTGTTAACAAGCGGCAACAAATTTATCCCTCTACGAACTGTTTTTCCTTTTTATTCTTAAATTAGCAAACTGTAACAAACTATCTCCAAACAAAAAATATAAAGCCAACCGAGTTCCACCAATTCTTTTTTCCAACTATAGTCCATTTTATTACGGCTCTAACATTAGATGAAAGTTTTGAGTGTTGTTTATTTACTGGTATAAATGAGTTGCAAATTAGTACAGGGTGACCCAAACAATGCACACCGTTGATTTCATGTACAAGTTTGGTATCTATATATATATATGGTTTCCTGTCAAAAAATCAGCCTTCGTAAAGTAACCTTTAGTTCTTTGTTTCTGTACATTGCCTGAAAATGAACAAAGTGGGAGACTTTATTATTTAAGATGTTGCAAATTACATTGGATATTGCTCCTGCGTTTCGAGGTTGGTATATCATTGACGGCATACAGAGGCGACGCGGCGTGTGGGCCAATTCTGGTTCTGTGAGAAAATTAAACGGAAACGTTTTCACCTTTTCACCGCCATCATTTGGAATATTGAAGGTTGAGAGTGAAAAAGTGAAAACGGACTCGGCATGGAGAATTCAATAAAGAATGAGAAAGGGAGGACAGCGTACGATATTGAAGATCGCAGATCCGCGAAAATGTGATTCGAATAATTCGGTTTCTTATTCGCTGTCAGTCATTGCTTTTAATTTTGCGGTTCACTCGGTATGAAACGCGATTCTCGTTCAGTCAGTTAAACCGTCTAGGAGGTGAATCCAATATCATCCACCTTGGGTATTTTTATACCCTATTTTAAGGGTATATTAATTTTGACGCATAGTTTGTAACATACCTTAATATTGCCCGTAGACCCCTAAAAGTTACTATATTTATGATCAGCATCTATAGTAATGCCGATCTAGCCATGTCCGTCCGTCCGTCCGTTCGTCGGCAAAAATTAGGCCTTTAAACTAGGCTGAAATTTTAACCATATACTCTCTAGGGTCCCGAAATAATCAAGTTTACGAATTTTTGAAATCCGCCCACAGACACGCCCACAAACTCAAAAAAAACAAAATTTTGGAAAAAATCGAATTTTGAGCTAGAAAGCTGAAATTTATAATATATACTCTCTAGGGGCCCTTTAAGCTCATGTGTTTATATTTTCAAAATCCGCCCACTGACACGCCCAGAATTTAAAAAAAACTTTTTTTGAAAATCCAAAGTTTGAGCTAGGGAGCTGAAATTTATAATATATACTCTCTAGGGGGCCCTTTATGCTCATGTGTAAATATTTTCAAAATCCGCCCACTGACACGCCCATAATTAAAAAAAAAACTTTTTTTGAAAATTCAAATTTTGAGCTATGGGGCGGAAATTTATAATATATACTCTCTAGGGGCCCTTTATGCTCATGTGTTAATTTTTTTTTAAATCCGCCTACTGACACGCCCACAATTAAATAAAACAATTTTATCGAAACACCCAAGTTTGAGCTAGGGATCGTTTTTTTAGATAAAATCCTTTAAATGTTATATAACAAAATATGCGTTCTTAACAATTCAACCATACTTAGCCTTTTGTCACGCCCACTTATGAGGGATAGGAATAAGAATAGGTTATCCAACAGTTCGCCCAAGCGGACTGTAGCCCGTCCCTATGTTTTTTATACTCGTACATATACGGCTCTACATTTTTTAATAAATTGCCCTTATTTATAAGAGATACGCTTGGTTTTTCATTTTTCATCAAAAAGGTTAAAGACTGTTTGTTTACGTTAAGCTATGAAAGTATTGAATCCTTTGTTTAAATCATTATTTTTTCTCATCAACAGCACATTTACATAATATATTATTAATGATGAATTGTTATGTTTATAATCGAATATCACTAAATTTTTTAACTTTCTTTATCCAATATGTAGACAGCTGGTGTTAAATACATTATGAAACAGGAAAAAATGCTCTAATTGTACACAAAATAGAAAAAATGCAGCAACATAGGAATTTCACACAGAATTGAGATTGCCGATGCTGTAGCTGTTATCAATATGTAATGTTTTGTTTTAATCAATTGAGTTCCGTATTAAAGGATTAATTGATTATATGGTTCTTTCCTCCGGAGCCTACCACCCATACAAAGCGTGGCACGCCCTTCTTTAGCTGTTTAAAGCGCAGCTCGCTGTACGTTAATGGCATATAACTGACGTAGTGATTAAGGAGTCAGAATTGTGATTAAAGACTGAATTTTATTCTATTCTTACTTGTTATTTATACACAAATTCTAATGTTTATAACTCTAAGCAAAAATACGCTTTAATTTGACACAACATTTATTGGATCTCCACGACCAATACTTCAAATGTTCATTACAGTAAATCGACTGGGATCTGGCCCATATTAAGAATGAAGGAAGCAAAGAATGAAATTGTAAACAATGACAAACATATGAACTGAGGTGAACCCTCATAACATGAATCACTGCCGTTAGCGAATAAATGTCATGCGACACTTTCAATGGTATACGGGGAGATTCCATAATGTAATGGATTTCACGTTTCGTGTGCTTTCACTGAATCACAATACAAATATTTTCTGTTCCATTTAAAGCCATTGGTTCCAAAATTGTTGATTAAGTTTTCAAAATTGCTGCTATTATTGTAATATATTTTTACTATTTGTCAGATATACATAGCTTGTGTGAGAAAACACCTCCACCCTCAACCCATCAACTTCTAAAACGGTCACTAGTGTCAGTCGGTGCAAAAGTGATCTTTCAAGAATGCATCATCTTTCACGAATACTTTCTTTTTTCTCACTTTTAAATTAATTTTTATTCATTTTTAAACTATGTTTATCCTCTTAAATACCCTAAAAATGAAAAGACCTAATTTAAAACAGGATACTTATTCTAGATTACTATTCCTTATACGGACTCTCTAAACTTCTCTATCCCCTATATATAACCTTATGGTTATTGTCTTCTGCCTAAAAACTATTTTACGATACGTCGATAAGTAACAATAATAAATATAGAACTCATTCATTTGGTTTAGTTATTGGACAACCACATATTATCAAACTTCAGTGCCTAGTCTGTATGCATCTAAGCATTAGTGGCAACCCAGTCTAGCCACAAATACCTACATATCATCGTTGTTTTAATCTCTTTCAGGAACTCTAAATAAGTATCCAATATTTTTGCCACAGATGGAAGGGACCTACAGCTGAATTAATTAAAACAACTTAATTTGCTTCCAATTCACAAATCAACTAAAATGCGGATTAAATAATAATTCACGGCCCATACTTACTAACTTGACGGCTCCCGACTTGTAAAGAGTCTCTACCTGAGATACTACAGCTTTCCATCCTCTGCGATCCCGGCAACGATGCTCCCAGTTGTCCAGATCAAGCGCTCTGACATCCGCGATGGCTTGGTCATGAAAACGCGGTCTTTCTTGCCTTCTCGAACCTGAGGTCTGGAAGTCGGGACCAGTCTTCCTCTATGTTAATTTGCTGTTGTCTGGAATATATTCTCTTTGTTCCCACGAATGTTGACAGCGTATTGACTACAGATTACCTATACTAATATAGTCAAATTCCACATCCCCCATCACCTACGACCCGCGAATGGGAAACGCCATCGTCTCTCAAATTGTTCTATCGGTGAATATAATAGGTGTTTAATGAACCTGAGCCAAGTGTGCGATTTATTATTCGGCACACTGATCCCAAAGAAAGATTGAACCTATCTGCTATATATCTGAAGGAGCACGCTTCATGTCCAGCGAACCGCAAGAAGAGTGCTACATGTATTTCTGGAGAAAATGTTTTGGCCGCTTCCATTGCGATGTACTCATTCGATAATGCAAATTGTTGCACTAGGTATGCATTGATACAAATCGCGACTTACTCGAAAGTGGGTTATAAATTCTTTTTCAGTAGATATAAGAAAGAACTACTCTTCTAAATACCTAGAAATCGCATTTCTGTCGTCCTTTCCAACGAAAAACAGTGGCAAATTTTCTTGATCATCGCTATTGCTGGTATCCGATGTTGTAATATCCGACGAACTTAACATGATGCTACCGCCTGAATCTTCCAACATCTCGAGTATTAAAAGGTCTGAAGTATTCATTTTATTTTATTTATCAAAAGCAACTTTGAATCTCATTTTTCATTTGGATTTATTTATTTTGAAATTCAACAGCTGATATGAGAGCTGTCATATGAAGCTGTACTTTTTTGTTCTAACTTGATCTGACAGTTTTCGCTCATGTGTGCTGATCTGATCTGTTCTGTTCTGATCTTTTGTTCATTAAACACAGCTAATGTGAAACAATAAAAGTGAAGTCAACACTCGTTGAATTTTATTTGTTCTGTCAAAGTGCAAGTGATTGGCAAATATGACAAGATTCTTGTGGTGAGTTCATTTGATAGAAATCGGTACATACACGTTTATTTCTGTAGCAATTTGTTTTTAACTTTATACTCGTATCTACTTTTCGGCAAAATTACATATAACATTTTTTACGGCTTCTTTCAAATTTATATTTGACGTTTCTCAAAGTTCCTGATTTTGTTTTTGTAGTGAGATGAAGGGGTGTGATTGCTGAGTGCTGTTGTGGGTTTGGGAAAAGAAATAACGAATGGAACAAATGGAAATAAACAAGTTATTAACTTGCAAGCCTCCCATTTGATTTGCATGGAAACACTAATACAGATAGGCAATTAGTGAAATTTTCAGCTGTTTCTTAGGTTGGGGACAAATTGAGAAAATCTCTATCTATTATGGGCAATCTTTGGTATTGACCTCTTTATTGTCGAACCAAGATACACACGAACTGTCGACACCATCGATCTTCGCCATTTTCACAATCATATTTCTTTCGTCGAAGTCGAAGAGAATGTGTTCAGAGGATTCATTATACTCTAGACAGAACCTAAATTATTTCTCCGAACATAAGTTTAATTTGTTAAGACGGTACCTCATGCTGCAATGGCAAGACTGGAAGCTCGCAGAAGTTGATGACCCGGGCCACTCGGAAGAGTTCCTCATTACTCGCCGAGAAGTTGTTCGTTGTCTAGATTTTGAAAAATCATTTTTTTTTCGGCAGTGTATGTATCTAGTACCTACTAGCAATTAGATCAGCTTAGTTTTGTTCGTCCTTAAATCTCAGAATGCCAGGTCGAAATTCTACACCTATAATAAGGACGTCCGGTGCACTTATCCATATATGGCTTCGTTTGTTGTAGAGGGTTAAAAAACGTTTAGGTTTTACTGGGTGGATAGCTATGTTGTTAATCATTCATTAAAACGTACAACCGTATAAATAAGCGCATATTAATGGTGAATTATCTTTAATCAATAGATTAAATGAGAAATCTTAAAAATAAACTTTTTTTCAACGTTAATTGATTTTGATAAGCATGCAATCAACTAATTCACCAAAATTGGTGAATTGACAAGTAATTAGGATAAAATATAACTGACCGTTTTTTTGACAACTGACAGTTAATCTTTGAAAAAATGGTATGTTGGATATGGAGTCTTCATAAATTTGTATTACTAAACGATTCCCGATTTTATTTATACGGCTGATAATGTATTTTTGTGTTCAAATTCAAATTTATGTATTTCGATAAAGAAAATATCGAATGATAATAGATGAACTCATGTCACTTCTCAATTTGTAGCAGCTACATAGTTTCGTTGATTCGTAACTTGATTTACATAAACGCATCTACGTACGAGTATATTCAGATTCTTTTCGTATATTAATAAATTGTGTGTGACCAAAATGAACTTCTCCCTGAAAATTAAGTAAAATAATCCACCTCAGCATTATTTTGCGGGTGAATTGTCTGCAGCAAAATGGAAAGTAGAACAACATTTTTCGGAATTTTTGTTTCGCATGAGCAGTAGGTATACTAAGCCTTAAAAAAATATATATTTATTATTTTCACACACAAATTTCAAACAAGAAACGTTGAAATTAAACTGAGAAGCTTTTCAGTTTTCCAATCAGAATTTTGATAGGTGGCAAAAGTTAGTGTACCTACGAAAAAAAACAACACAACTTAAAGATTCTACGAAAGTACCAAGCCTACCAATCAATATACCTAGTAGGTACTTGTACAAAAGGGGTTAAGCAGCTCTTGATGAAACAATTTAAAAGCATTTCAACTTTTTGTTTGTATTATTTTGTTAATTTTTAATTGTTTTTGTTTATTCTTATTTAGTTTCATAAAATTTATCTATAGGAAATTGTTTAATTTGAGATGTTGTTAACTTTTTTGTATTGAAAAATAGTGTTTGGGTCTTCCTAATTCTGGAACTTTTGTTTTGTTATTTTTCGCTTCATTATAAAGTTTTTTTTTTAAACAGTATTTTCATTAAAATAATAAGAAACTCAGGTTCGGTACGTTCAAGCTGAGCAGACAAAGTGGGACCAGAGTTAGGGTTCAATTGTAATAGTCACCCCACTCTGCTCCTCCCACATGGTTCTCTGAGGTTGATGTGTGTCTTAACACCTGTATTACAAATTCCTTTATTATAAGTATCATATCATCATTAAATCCAAACGATTTAACTAACTTGAGGACACACCTTTCAACTCGACTATCACAGCCACCCCTCCCTGCTATCTGCCGTGGACCAGTGTAACTTGTGTTTCGTATTGCAACAGTCACTTCAAGCAGGACACCCTATTTGATGCGCGTAGCACTCAGGGTTGGCCTGCTTCTGTCACTCCCTCTAGCACAGTTTTCAGCCAACTTCTACACGGTTACCAATTCACTCCAATTGCCCCATAACATTTGAAAAACGGTTCGATTTTCTTTTGCACTTCACGTGTTGTGGATTTGGTTGATATCTCTGATAAATTGCTCGTCGGTAGTACAGTTCATCTTTACTGCATATTCGTAATCAGCGTTGCCACTTAAAACGAAACAGATGTAATAGATTAGTCTACAAAATGGGTACCTACCAGTTAAAAAAAAATTGTATTGGAAGTTGCTTACCACCATAATTGGAAAAAAATTTACTATTTTTTTCTTGTGAATTTTGGAGTATTTTTGAAAATTCGATTTTTGTGGGTAAAAAATGTGTTGCGAATGTTACTTTGCAAGCTATTCTTGCATTTCTTTTTTTTCTTTTTTTATGCTTTCCTGTATGGTTGCCTCCAACTGCATGAGGTTGAACAAAATAAATCCATCATTTGCAAGCATTTCAAGAAACTTTGCACATACCACACCTCGTACCTACTCCAAATCCAACAGTGAGCCAAAATAAGGTGTTGCATACAAATTGCGTTGTTTTATGATCTACTTGGGATACTCTACTATATTCCCACGTTTTTCCTATAAAAACAACCAGATATTGCATTAATCCAAAGAATTTTCAAAGGCTTATAACTCTTAAACTTTATATATTTGGGTTTTTTTAAATGAATTATTTTTTAAGTAAAATCTGACCGTTTTTGTTAGTTAAAAGTTATATTTTCCTAATGTTCAGGCCTATTCTGCTATTCACGTGAATCGTAGATTCGATTCACTGGCTTTCCATTCTGCTATCCATCGGGTGAACTACATTATCCAACCCAATTTGACATTAGAGTTAACAGCTTTTCATGTGAAAATAATACGAGGTTCGTTGTTTGCAAATTGAAAATAATGTAATCGATTTGATCTCTGTTTTCGAAAATCTTTGGAAAGTTGGATATGTTGTTTTGATTAATTATTTTCAATAAAATTAAAAATATAAACAAACAGGTATGAATAGTATTGGACTTTTTTTCCACTTCCAAACAGTGGATTGTTTTGATTGTTTTAAATTGGTCTCGGGTTATTGTTCTGCTTCTAAAAATGTAAATAATTTTTATTTAAACAAATAATCAAGCAATAAACTTACATTTTATTTACCACCAACCAGACAGACGATCCATTAAATGAAAAATTAAATGAATTGTATAGAACGAATGCGTTCACGTGAATAAGAGAATACCGCGCAGTATTATTGATGTTACCGACATTAACGAGGTGAATCCAGATTAAATTCGAATGAATAGTAGAATAGTGTTCAGTGAAAATTGAAGAAAAATCCCCCCCGATGAATAGCAGAATAATGGTGGTTATTTTACGTTTGCTACATGTTCGTGTAGTTAACATAGAAAACGTAGTTAAATATACCAAACTTACCTAACAACTGAAACTGGTAGACAGTCACCACCTTGACATTGGCAACATCTTATATGGCGCTGGTGCAGAGGCTTAAGTCGTAATGGCTAAACCCCCTATGCTGTCAGGGACATACATGTTGTGGAGAAATGTAGTGAGAACTGTCAACCATATTCCAGTGGTAGTGTGAGCAAAGAGTAAACCTAGCCTATTGATGAAAGGTTGGGGGTCAAACTAACCGGGAACTAGCTCCATCAGGTGCCTAGGCGAAGATCTTGGTGTAATGAAATGCCTTATTCCTGCATGGCGGCTCTGCCGGAGTAAACTACCCTTTGCGGTCCAACTCGTGGGGATCAAAATTTCGAAACTAACTACAAAAACAACAAAAACAAGGAGGATAAAGTGAGTACGTTAAGTTTAGGGTCCCAAAACCGACGGAAAAATCGGGAGACAAAAGGAGTGAGTTCGTCTCGAAGAGAATGAGGTCGTCTTAGGATGCACCGAACGACCCCAAGATGGCCAACAGATCGCAACGACCACGGGATCATTGCAGGTGTTATGCCGGTACGGCAATTTGCTTTGGTCTACCAACACAATCAACACCAAACGACCCTTTATCCGCCTGATGCTGTCTCTACCCAACCATTACAAGTACACACATGAAAATCGTAAGGCACTTGCAATAGCCAAGCGAAAGTAAGAGCGATGGAGTGGGATGGGGCACGATGGAATACCCAACGCTATGGATCTTTTTGCACTGACACCGACACTGCAAGATTTTGTTTTCTTTCTATTGTTTGGCGAACCGTACGGTCGCGTGGCGACAACTGAAATGAAATGAAAAATAACACGTTTTACAGAAATATTTTTTTTTTTTTTTTTTTTATATAATTTGCGTGCGCTAAACGGATTTCTTTTTTCTGTAGTGACACAGTACCCTTATAATGGTAAAACCACAGCGAAGGCATTTTTAGTTTGTTGCGCAAGTAGCTCCCAGCAATTCATTACCTATTTTTGGGTGTTACTTACTGAAAGAATAGAAGGATAGGAAAGAAGTTTGGTGCGATGGGATTTTTTTTTTCTCAACAGGTGGCGCCTAAATTGCTTTAGGGAGATCAGTTTTTGTTGTGTGTATTCAATTTATAAAAATCATGGCCCTGGTCGGGATTCGAAAGCACGACCTGCCAATCAATTAGTGAATACACTACCATCGCACCATTGCCACCTGCATTTAATTATACAGAGGAAAGGTGAGTTCGTGTATCGGGATCTTTTTGTTTCTTTTCAGGTCTCCAATTTTGTAAGAATCCCAAAACGGACACAATAGACCCAAACTGATGGTCTAAGTGAGCCGTGATAAGGGCATCCATTTACCTAACTCCCTATCTACCAATCAACTCTCATTATGTAGTTTTACGGTTGTTAATTTGACATTTTAACGTCACTAAAATTGACAGGATAATCAAGACAAAGGCCCCGATTGCGGTTGTTGATTACCAATCGAATTCACATTTGTCGATTTTATCAATTGGCTGCGAAGTTTGGAATTGTATTAGGCAATCGTATGACCCTATTGTGAAAAGCTCGAACTACCATAGCCGTGTTTCTTTGCACGCGGATATAGGGATAATTTGAAATTTGCATGTAAAATACAACAACAACTTATCCTATATACGTAACGTGACCATATTTTTTTTATGTCAAAGCGGGACGCTTGTGGAATTAAGTTTTTTAAGTTTTCTTAAATCCTCTCTTTGAGCAGACGACCTTTGTTTTGAAATCGTCTATACACATGCACAATAGGTTTTCTACCAAATCCACACACAACTTCAATCGTAAGATACAATTTTTTTTTTTCATAATGATTTTATAAAGGAGTCCGGACTTGGACAGTATAATTTTGTTGTAATGCTGATTAACTTTTTGTGACCAGCTTTTCTTTTTCGTGATAATGACCTTCTTTGTTACGTTTGATTCCATTTTAAATCGTATCCATTTCATTCCATTTCATCGTATTCCGACTTTGATGGAATATGTAGGTAAGTCGAGGTTCGTCTCTTATAACATATTTTGGTCTATTTGCTAAAGCGGGACATTTTGGCACGCGCTGGGGACAGCGGGACAGACTGCTTAAAAGCGGGACTGTCCCGCCGAAAGCGGGACGTATGGTCACCTTATATATACGCTAACTTTACTGGGGATAGCTATCGCCGCTAAGTCCTTTAGCGGACTGTTTATCCCCGCTTAAGGCTTCCAAAATCCATTTTCTTCGTTTCTGATGAATTTTTGCGATGAATTTTTTAGGAAAAGTCAAAGTTTGACCTCCCGCCAAATATTTTATTCGTGATTTTATTATTATTATTTTTCAAACTTACTTATAAGGGTAATTGAGTTTAGCAAATCTGTTAATGTGAAATTGTTTTTCATAATTTTAGAATATACATCAATTTCAATTGGCGGAAGTAAAAATTTTTCAATTTCAGGATTTTCAATACAAATTTCTTAACTACAACTTACAGCTGTGTCACAGTGTATGTCAATGTGTGCTGCCAAGTTTTTTTTATGAATTCTTAAGCGGCGATGGTCGTTTTTTACTGCCATGCCTATATCCGCGTGCAAAGAAAGGGCTCATCTAAAAGTAAGCAACTATTTTAAGATTACAACTGAAGAAGGTTGTGTTATAAGATAAGAAAAATGTATATAGTTGTGTCAGTGAATTGTATGACACACAACTCAGTTTAGTTGTGTTGTAACTTGTAACATAAGTAAAAGTAAAAGAAAAGCACAAGAAGTGGTAACGGTAAGATGTAGTAATTTAGAGAACATTGTGTAGTAAAAGTGGTACCTATATATAGGTAGTCTGTGGTTGTGGTGGTAACCATAGGCTACCGTGGTCTGGTAACGCTGTTTGCGTGTGATACTTGAGAACTCTCGTTTGTTTATACATAAATTGGTTTGGTAGAGAAACCCAAATTATTTTAATTGGGTTTCTTTTCTCCAGAATCATAACCACCTCCACTTAGCTTTGCTAAATATGGAAACGAACTTCGCAAAACGGTTGATTTGGAATTGTTTATTACAATTTTAGAATAAGTTCTGCATCAATTTGTACTTTTAGAAATTAATATTTGCAAATTTAAGGTTTTTCCATACAAATATATTTAGTTAATCGTCGAAAAATGTCAAAATAGCTGAATTGGGGGCATATGATAGGTCAAATTAATATACCCAACCACGCACTCCAAATCCAACAGTGAACCCTAGCATGGAAATTGCAGGGGCAGCGTGCCCTGAAGTTAAAAACCAATATTTAATAGGTATATAAATATAAACATTTTTTCAAGCGATAAATTGTGCAAACGTTGTTTCAGAACTATTTCAACAGTAGAAAAGCGTGTCCCTATTTAGGAAAGTGGTCCCGTTTTCTTTTCTACAGAAGCATGCAAATACCGATTTCAATAGTTAACAGGCCCGCGTGAACCTGCGAGCTGTTGGCAGTTTGGATGTTGCAAAATCCTCCATTGATTCGAAATTTCATTATTTTTGTATCACTTTATCAGTATTTTTAGTAACCTGCCTTGTGTGCTAGACGAAAGTACTCTCAGTGTAATTAATTGGTCCCTCGGAAATTTCGTAAAAAATACATAATTACTCCTGAAGACGTGTATTTTATTTCTTCGATTGATTGTTAATTTGATCATTGAGGAATTATAAAATCGTGTACCAGCTAAAGTGCTATTTTGGCTTACAGCAAGATCAATTAACTTATGTTCGTCATCGAATACAGTGGCATCGATAACGGCGTATGATTTTTATGAATATGTAAACACCACATTTTGCTTTAAATGTATTGAACATTCGTCGATAAATAACTTCCAACTTTCACCAGTAATGGCTTTCGATGTCTTTCATAATGGTGGTCGGGCTTCCACGGTGAGAAGATGAAATTCCAACAATCGCAATCCCAGCTAAAGGGTTAAAGTACTCACCTGGCTAGTGACTATCGCAATGGATTTAAACAGAGTAAAACACACATTTTGGATTAAAACAAATTGTTATTAAATTCCTTTCTTTTTTCGTTACATATTGCTTTTACTTATTGCACTATACGCCCTTATCTTCGGTTTACCAACTTAAGATATACCTTCTATGGTATCTGGTCAGCATTTTCAAATCACAAACTACGAACCAGAATCGTACAAACATAAAAAAAAGATTTATAGCGATAATAAATACAGACATTGATATAACTAGGCCAGAAGAACAAACAAATATTGAACAAGTGAACTTGGGTACTTTGCTTAGTAGTAGAACAATTCTGGAAAATTGATTTCGTAAATCGGTTTCTGCGGCTGCTGCTGTTGGTTTTTAATATCACTGTGGGAGATTTGTCGCTCGATTGCCAGAGAGTTGAAAAGATCATTTAGGCGGTTCTGGATGACATCATGCTGTGAAAAAGGGAATGGTGTAAATGTTTTTGCATGCATTTTTCTTAATGTTTCAAAAGCTCTCTTAAACACAGTAGACGTCGCTAAAAAAAATAAAAACAATTGCCTAGTGGACATATTTTCATAATTCAGCTTCCCAACTTTTCTTTTGGGACTTATGTCTCACTTAAGTGGGACATAACTCACAAAAGTAAAAGTTGAGACTTATGTCTCACCAAATATATATTTTTTTATAAGCTTAGAAAATTTGTAATGAAGAGCACGCAACAAGAATGTATAGCCAGTCAAACAAGTTTTCGGCTTAGGTAATGGAACCAACGGCCTCTTATCTCAGCAGCAGGATAGATTTTTTGAAAGCCTCTGTTCTGTAAACGAAGCGGGACGAAAATGGAACATGTTTGCTTCAATAAATTGAAACATGTGAATACATATATTTCCTCGGACTTGCTACTCATTAAATATTTGGGCAGGCACCAAATAACAGACAAGGACATATAAACCATTTACCCACAGCTCATTCTCAGATTCATTAAAGAAACTGGACTGGACGCTGTGCTCTAAGGAGTGTGACTTGCCAAGGATAAATCAGAGCAATACCTCGACAAGCTTCACAAAGAAGTATCTAGAGAGGGCTCTGAAAGAGGGCATGAACCTCTCCGAGGCACAAGCAAGGGGACACAATAGACCAATAGGTCGCAGTGTAATATACCCTAACTAAATATTATTATTACTACTCATTAGCGAGTAGTAAGTCGGAGGAAATATATGTATGTACACATGTTTCAATTTATTGAGGCAAACATGTTCCATTTTCGCCCCGCTTCCTTTACAACCGATTTCGAACAGAGCCTTCGAAAGGGAATTCAATAAAACTATCCTGCTGCTGAGATTAGAGATCTCTCATCTTTTCATCGACTTTAACGCCACTTACGATAGCGTTCATCGACAGGAGCTCTACGTGGCTATGGCCGAATTCGGGATCTCGGCAGAACTCTTCCGAATTATTCCAAACTTGTACCACATTTCGGCAAGGAGATTCGCTTTCATGTGACTATTCAATCTTGGTCTGGAGAAAATATTGCAAAGGGCAGGTTTCACCACTAAAGGCACGGTCTTCAATAGATATGACCAGCTACTGGGGTATGCGGACGATGGAGAGATCATCGACCGTTCCCAGCGTGACGTGTTAGAGGCTTTTACGGCGATTAAGACATTCGAAATTGGTTGGTCTTGAAGTAAATGAGGACAAACCAAGTACATACTGTCAACAAACAAGCACCAGTCAACCGCCTAGGACAAACGTCAGTGTTGAAAGCAATAACTTTAGGTAGTTAAGGAGTTCATCTACCTAGGAGTAAACATCAACTCTACGAACAACACCTTGGTGCAGATCCGACGGATAATTACCTTAGGAAACCGCTGCTACTTCGGTTAAGCGAAACCAATGGGTTCAAAACTCCTCAGTCGAGGATAAAATACATGCTCTATCAAACCTTAATCCTGTCAGTCCTGCTTTATGGTGCCGAGTGCTGGACGATAAGTAGAAAAGAGGAGCTTATATTGAGCTCTTTTAAAAGAATAATACTCCGTCGGATATTTGGTCCTGTGTGCGAGGAGGACGAATCGAGGAGAAGATACTACCGAAGTCCAAAAAGCTAAATCATGTCGACTACATTGGCTCGGCCACATTGAACGAATGGACCATAATGCTCCAGCCAAGAGGATCTTCGACTCTCAGTCCCTAGGTTCTAGAAGTCAATGAAGACCGAACCTCCGTTTTGAAGACCAAGCTATCGGAAGGCTGCAGTGTCTCAGGCAGAGACTCTTTAAGGGTCGGGAGCTCGTTAAGTAAAGATCGCAGCCGCGTAGAAAAAGGGCGACCCCTTTCTTACCCATCGTTATTTCCTTAGGTTAAGATAAAAGTATATTTTATTTGTTTCGTTTTATATTATGTTTCCTTGCCCAAATGGCTGACACTGCGACCTGATATATCTGTTCCAAGAAGCGTACCACTTTCTTAATGAAGGTCAGCACGTCCTTGGTAGCAGAGTTGTTCAGCTCTGCTGGCGAGTGTATTTCTCTGAGGATGAGAAGTCTTCTTAACCAATGTAGCGCCGGGCATTCACAAAGAATGTTGACAGAGGATTTATCCTCCTCCAAACAAAACCTTAATTCTGTCCCCGAGGAGAAGTTCATTTTGTTAAGATGGTATCTCAAGCCATGGCCTGAGACAAATTCCCATAGGTACCGAGACTTTGGTGTTGGGTCCAAAGACACTATTTCCTACTCCTGATTCCATCTTAGATCTGTCGGTGAACAAGATCAGACTTATCTCAAAAAGTCCCAAACCATAGTGTCTGGGATGGAGCAAAACATGTCCGTTCACAATTTCACCTGGTTTAAACTTGTATTCAAGCTACAGCCTAATTGCGCATCTAGCAGCCGTCTTTTTAATGATGATTTGTAAGGGGGACGCCGAACTATAGCCTCTAGTACTGCAGTTAGCTAAGTGCGCATGGCACCTGCGTTACCGAGAGCGGCAATTTGCTGTAGCTTAGCTGCCGTTGTCCGCTCACACGCTTTCGGCCACCAGATGATGTCCGCGTATGTGAAAATGGGTTCTAAACATCTTGATATACAACCAGTGTACCACTTTGGGCCTAAGACGCCAAGTCCCGCCATTCAGGTGCCCATTAGCTCTGTTGGCAAGTTCTATGATGGACTTGATGTGGAAACTAAATTTTAGTTTTTTATCAACGATAACTCCGAGAAATTTGACCTTACTTGAGTAAGAATTAATTAAGCACTCGGCAATGTAAGGCAAAAGGACAGTTGAGCTCTGAGCAATTCATTGACTTATGCAGGACACTTTAGGGCTTGTTAACAATCATCAAATCCCACAACTCATCTCCTTGCACTCTGTTTCCAGCTTTAGTAACTTTGTCCATCGGTTAAATTCGCATCGATCACCATTCGGAAAGAAACTTCGTCTACAACCAATAATATGGAGTAGGACTTGAGACACACCAAAACTATGCATTACCTTTGGCTCAGTGCGTCTGACAAGATCCTCAAAGTCACTTTCACGGAATGTTCGCCCAATCTGCAGCTGCTTTTCGCGTTGTTCCTTTTTCACAGCTTCCGTTGGCTCAGCCAAAGCTCGTTTCATCGCATCAAAGTTGTACTCTGGAGCAAGAATTTTCTGCAATAACAAAACGCAAATATTAGTTTAATTTTTTTAATGTTTATCTTTACTTACCTTGGAAACACCTGGCGAACTGCTAATACTATCCGCGTCATTGTTGTAGGTCGTCAGGTCGGCGGAGCTATTTCTCGTCGGCATATTACTAGCTGCCTCGACCCACGAGTGCCGATGTGCAGGATTGTCCATCTGATTGAGCGAATATGGACTTCCGGTTTGTAACCGATTATAGTCCATTCCAGCATTTTGAAGACACTCTGACAATGCTATTTTATCTATGTTTAAATGCGGCAAGCTAAGATTGAATACTGTTCCCGAATTTTTTTTTGGATCTATCAGAGGGGGCAGAATATGTCTTGCCTCCTCATGTCGGGCATCGACAATTTTCTCTCCATATTCCATGAGGTTGTTAATCCCTGTCACTCTTCCTATGAGACTGAACAAGGCAATGGCTATTGAATGCAAATTGCATTTGTGCACGTTTTCGAGTTCATCAGTGGTCAAGGCCACTTGTTGAATGCTAAAACGGAAGTCATACGGTTGAGATTTGATAAAATTGGTACGCCAAACTTACCCTAAAATAAAAAGCAAAAACTCTTGCACTGTCTCGGCACCTGCCATCTCAACAATCAACAATGCAGCCGTGTTGTAGCTTGAAGCCAGTGCTTCAATGCGGTCCGACAATGCCATGCTATCGATCAGAGCTTGCATTATATTGGCACCATACTTGTGTGTGAAAATGATGTCTGATCGAGAGGGAGGTTCTTGGGACAGAGCATTATATGGTTTCACTGTTATGTTGCTGAGTACCATTTGATTTTGGTGGCGGTCCAGAAGCGCTTGGAATATTTGCATGACAATGATCCGTGTAGGATCGTGTGGAGCCCGAGCCATTTTCAGTAGTGGCTGCAAGAACGATGCTGGGAAAGCTTTCTCAAATGAGACCGTGCTATACTGAGTGCCAACCTTCAGTAAGCTTTTGAGGAGAATGTTCTGTAGCATTTGGTCTCCCTTGCTCTTCTTACTCAGATCTGGTACCGTGTTCATAATGAACAACATTATCTCTATCTTCTGATAGTCCGGGTGGTGATTGGCAAACTCGCCCAGTGCATTGATAAGCGCTTCCTGGTACTGGGATTCCTCGGCGGTGATCTCGGTTGTGGTGCTGACACTTGTCCTCAAATGGGTGAGCAGATTATTGATGATGTCCAGCGCTGATGGACCAACACTTTCTCCAGCTGCAATTGCGATGATTTTAGAGAGTACCACAGCTAATGAGGTCCTGGTTCTCGGCGAGGACTTGAAGTTGTTGTCGAGATGCTGCATCAGGGTCTCAACAACTGTATATGAGTACTGTGGCTGAATGGAAATCATCACAATGCGGAATGTATGGATGGCAAACGTGTTTGGCACCCAAAGGTTGTGACGATCCAAATGACTGCAAAACGCGGTTAAAGGGTTTTATAAAAATACCTGTCAACGATCCTTTGCCGCTCTAATTTAGTTACTTACGTTAGCAACGGCTTTAGCACAGATCGTATATGTCCGAATGACGCTCGTCCCACAAGCTCTCTCAATACATCCTCTGCCAATACCGGAGGCGTCCTTTCTGTCGGATCCTCTGTCGGGGTCAAGTCGCCAAACTAACAAATATTCAAGTGTTAGTCTTTCTTCAAACCTAACACAGAACTCCTTACCTGCATGTTAAACATCAACGACGGCACAATCTTCTCCATGTGCTGTTTCTCCCAGATGTTTTCCACCAGATCATCGGATACCGTCTTTCGGATTACGCCCTGCAAACCTTTAATACCTGCCAAGCGTATGCTATCCCTGAGCTCAATATTGTCATGATTTCCGTGGCACATTGACGAAAACTTCGATATGAAGAAGTCATACCGACGATGATACGACGGAGTGTCTTCCTCAATATTGGCAAACTTTACAAACTGCAAAACGACATTTTATTCCTGATTTCCATAATTTAAGCATAAGCAACACTTACCGAATTTGTAGCCATAATCTGTAAATTTGGATTGGAATCTTCCAACAGCTTCTGAACCATACGGAGGAATGATTCAACGAAAAGATTCAAAGTTTGTGCATGACAAGCGACAAGCAGCAAATCCATTGCTTCCATTGCGATCTCGACAAACCTTGGAAATTAACAAATAATAATTCAATTTTGAATGCCACTCTAACTGCACTTTTACTTGTATCGTTTGCGATTGATGTCCTTTGTCGCCTTCTGATATAAATACTCCCCAATGCGGTCCAATTTGTCGGGGGAACTAAGCGAATAAAATGTCAACTTTTCCATGTTCGACTTGACCAAACCATCTTCGGGATTTTCCGGAAATATATTGTCGACCAATCGTTTATACCGCGGCCGCAGGGCGGAACAGCACCCGCAACAACCTGAGGAAAACAACGAAATACATTGATATTCAAACATTGGTAGACCATCAAAATTTTGAAACATCCATATTCTTATGCAACCCCACTAATAAATTGTTTAAAATTCTGGAACTAGATTAACGCAAATTATATGTTTACCAACACCTACCCGACATAATAACTTAAGAGAGGGTAATCGATCAAAGTTTTCAGAGATAAGGAAATTATCACTAGAACCCCGTTTTTGTTTTATTTTCCTATCTTCTTGGGTACCAAACGGGAGAAAAACACCAAAAATGATTTTAAACATCAGTATGATTTGACATTGAAACAACACAATGACGCATCGATTGTGTCCTTTCCAGGCGCACTGGAATGGTTGTTATAGTGGTTTTCCAGCTGTGGGCAGAGTTCAACGAATATGAAAACAAAGATGGTGTATTTTATTGTTATTGTACTAAAATCTGTAATACATCAGCGTCTTATTTATTCAGATTCAACCTAAAAGTAGGTTGTTTGTTTACTCAAGAACATTTTGAAAATAATAAACGAAATTGTGAGAGGGGTAGTTAGTCCTAAGTCAAAAGAATAACATATGCCTGAAACTGAAGAGCAGCAGGGACGCACGCAATAATGCATGCAGTAATGCACATGAAATGCATGTGCAGTAACAAATTGCCATCATTAGGCGTTTTTCTTTTTTAGCCCCGAGCGGGGAACAGAGCGGGGCACGAGCGATCAGAGCTCGCTCCGAGCTGAACGTAACCTGAGCGCTCCGAGCTAATTAAGAAACAGAATTGAGCACTGAACTGTCATTAGATAATTTGTTTTTATTAATTTTCAAAATAGTCAGGTTTGCTTCTGAAATTGGTGTTTGTCAAGGATTGTTCCATTTAAATTATAATTTCTAGTAAATAAACTATGGAAAAAGCACAAATAATGAATGAAGTCAGCTGCGCTCAGCTTTTCGCTCGATGTGCTCGGTCATTTTTAATCGAGCTCATCGAGCGAGCCCTGAGCTAGCTCAGAGATAAAAAAGAAATACAAATTTTATGCTCAGAGCGCTCCGAGCTAAAAAAGTAACACAGTTCTTTTTTTGACAGCTCAGTGCCCCGCTCGGAGCTAAAAAAGAAAAACGCCTATTGAGTATGCCTATTGCCTGACCTAAATGTCATTGAACTACACAAACAGACTAAAATACTGGGTAATGTAGTAGAACTTCACGGCAC
Organism: Portevinia maculata; assembly: GCA_949715645.1. Taxonomy (NCBI): domain Eukaryota; kingdom Metazoa; phylum Arthropoda; class Insecta; order Diptera; family Syrphidae; genus Portevinia; species Portevinia maculata. The sequence goes on from OX454525.1 coordinate 105,638,379, forward strand.
GAAACGTCGAAGCGGGTAAATCGTACCAAATAGTGCTGTTGTACTACAATTGCTGCAGCATGATTAGAAATAGAGACAACTTGCAGCAAGAATTGACATGCAGTAAGCAATTTGTTATTTTACATACACCTGTTTCAGAAATAACCCTTGCATTTTCTTTCAAATCTATTACAATATTCAAGTTGTTGTTTTCACACAGTCACAATCACAACCACTTGAACAGAAAAAATACAAAAGAGCGATAATGCATTTATCAGATTTATTTCACTGACGTATGTTATCCTATTTTTGAAAGAAGGTATGTATATAAGTACTTAGTACTTTTTAATTCAAAAGCATTAATATTTGTTTAATTATGCTCTTTTAATTGTAGCTGAAATTACGCGAAAATAAATGTATATATCGTGCCATTTATAGATGTAACGGTTTTCATATCGAGTATGATATGAGCGTAAGAAATGTTTTGTTAACTACTAAATAAACTACGCCAAAACTTTTCTAAGACACTAGATTTAGCAGTTGCTCTTACTTTTACATATTTTAATGTCGTTAACAGAAGATTTGTAACTGGAAAATAAGAAGCAAATCCTAACAACATTCGGATTTTTAAGGGGCCAACCCATCAGACCTGTTGAACCAACGGAAAGCAACATAGAATACAAGCATTCTCTATTAAGGTGGCCCATAACCAAAGGATCAACGATCATGGACGGATAAAGTAGGCCAACTTTCTACTTTTCTGTCCGTCGATATAATATGCACACATTCAAAAATTGAAGTTCATGTATTACAAATCTGAGAGAGGCACATACATTGGTCGCATGCAATATTGGAAAATAAGAAAAAAACATTGGAAAATAAGAGAACACATTGGAAAATGAGAGAAAGCTATTGTACTTAAATTCAGTATACCACTAAAATTGTAGAAAATAGGAGTTTTTTTATACCCTATTCTAGGGGTATATTAATTTTGACGCATAGTTTGTAACATACCTTAATATTGCCCGTATACCCCTAAAAGTTATAGTGCGTACCAAAACAGTTGGCGATTCCACTGCGCAGGTCTCTTAAAATGTGTTTTACAATCTCTTAAATTGCAAAAACAAGCATAAAGAGACGAAAATGGGCGGAGCCATAATAAAAAACGACGTATACCCTGCCTTGTATTCAAGATCGCTGTCGCGATCTCACTGAGGGTGGTTTCTTCATTTTCCTTCTTTTATACTGAAATTAGGAGCGGAGGAAAAATATAGACCATTATATGTCAACTTTACTTGGAGGCAAATATATTGTTTCGTTTTTTGTCTTGTCGGTTCTTTGTAGGAGTATGATGTGATCACGTTCGGATAGATTAAGCAAAACATTGCACATGAATTGATTGTGTGACTGTGTCTGTATGAAGGTGTACGGTTTTAGATTTAAACCCTATTTGCTCATTATGCTTTCGTTGATCATTATTAATTGTGTCGTGCATATTGATCATGTAGGTACTGATATTGGCACGCAAAGTAAAGTAAATTGCAGTGTCACACCAAATTTTTTTGTTTATATCATTGAATTTGGGCGAGGTAGGTAAATTTAATAAAAAATTTACAATTTGGGAATTTTTTGGAAACGTAAACGATTTTATGCCCAATAACAATAGGCACGATTTTCTGTCACAAAAAAGAGGATGGGGTATTAAACGGTTCGTTAAAGACAAAATGGTGAACGTTCTTGATTCTTCAATAATTTTTTTTAAGAAATGCAGTTTTTAAAATTTTTTGAACTACCCACCACTTTTAAATTTGTAACCTTGATTAAAAGTGTAAATTTTAGCGAGATAAAATTGACGATGAATTGCAAATATAAAACAGATTTACAGCGAGCAGCAAAACAAAACACCAGTATACCAAATGGGTGGTTCGGTTTGGTTTGAATTAAGAAGTAAAAACACACACGTTTTAGTACTAAGATAAAAATATTTATTGATTTTGCTACCTATATATGAAATAGTTAATATTAATGTATATTAAATTGAATTCGAAGAACTGTCAGTTTCATAATCGGTTGAAGAATCATCTCCTGGATTGATAATTATTGCATCCGACATTGTGTCCCACATCTGCTCGTGTGAAAAGTATTCCTCCTCTGTCCTTATAATTTTTTCACAAACTTTGCGCCAATCTTCAACTGTTATTTTTGAAAATTCTTCTTCAGCTAGTTTCTGAACATCCGATAATCTAAACGTTGTATTTCGGCTTCCGACTCTTCCCTTGACTGTTGCCCAGATCTTTTCAATAGGGTTGAGATCTGGATGATAGGGTGGCAATCGTAGTACTTCGTGTCCCGCGCCGTGAATCATATCGTCAATCTTATGCTTGGGGTGGTGATTAGTCCGATGTCGCTTTATAAGGTCATAAAGTTCGACTTTGAGCATTTTTGAAGAATGCGGTATATTGTTGACGGAAAGCCATTCTAACATCTCCGATTTAACGGAAGCAGAAGTGATTTGCTTGTGTTCCCATTTGTTGTGATATGATGCGTTGTCCATTACAATAACCGATGGTTCCTCTAGGTTATTTAAAACTTTATCCTTCATCCATTTGGAGAAATTTTCAAAATTCATCTCATCGTGATAATCTCCTGTTTTCGACCCAGATTTAAATAAAAGCAAGGCATTATTCACGAAGCCCTTCGCTCCACCTGCATGCGCCATTATCAGACTTTGGCCTTTTGAAATTGGCGCCTTTAAACCTTGACTGGTGCCGTCAGTCCATGCCCTTGGCCTTGTGTGAGAGCTGTGAATATGGCTCTCGTCCAAATAAATAATCTCATATCCTTCTGACCTGTACTCCCGCACCTTCCTCAGATATTTCACTCGTAAAAGTTTGATTTCATTTCTTTCGCAAAGAAATTTACGGTTGTTCTCCGTTTTCCTATAAGAAAATCCATTTCTTTTTAAAATCCTATGTAGCGACATATTGCTTAGGTTTAGCTCCAAATCTTCCTGCACCCGTTGTCTTAACATTTTTAATGTTATCATCATTTTTTCTTCAATGTGGAAGTTGTATATAATTCGCCGAACAGCTGTGATACCAAATTCGTCCAATCCAGTTTTCCATTTTGTATGTGGTACTCTTTTAGTTGGAGATTCAATAGCGCCTTTCTTCTCATATTCTTTAATTATCCTTCTTATTGTTCGGGCCGAAATTCCCGTAAACTCCTCTGTCTGTGAATTTGCATATGTGATGGGATTATCTATACATAAATTCCTAGCTTCTTCAATTTTTTTGTAATATATCCTAACAACGATCTTACGTCCTAGACTTCCTATTGGTTTTCCTTTTCTTGAAAGATCCATGACAATTTATTTTATTTTAATAAACTTATGTCCTAGCAATGCTTTTGTTTTCGTGAAAGTGAATTCCAAATAGGAAATCCATAATATATATGCGTTATCTTAAAATAAAAAACTCTAAAAACCAAGCAACAAATTTATTCCTTGCCCCTACAGGTAACCAAATGCAAACACTAATCATGTCGTAAAACTTTTACACTTAAGTCAAACAGGTAAAACCAAACATCATAAAATTTATGCTAACCAAGCACACCACCCATACAGGTACCTAGCGCTAAACCACGAAATGTTCAACCATAAAAAGGGTTGGGAACCCTTTCAAATACAATCGGACTTCTAGGTAGAAATGTATAAAAGTCGACCTCATAATAAAAAATTAAGTTTATTTAGATATTCAACAGCATTTTAGTTCTAAGCACTGTAAAGTTGGGTTACGCATTGTAAATTACAGGCAAAAACGCTTAGTGATTAAATCTCTTTCGCGTCATTTTTGTTCTCTTACATCCTCTCTCTGCGCAATCGACCGTTGGCCAACTGTTTTGGTACGGACTATACTATATTTATGATCAGCATCGATAGTAATGTAATCTAGCCATGTCCGTCCGTCGGCAAAAATTAGGCCTTTAAACTGGATCTAGAGAGCTGAAATTTTAACCATATACTCTCTAGGGTCCCGAAATCATCAAGTTTACGAATTTTTGAAATCCGCCCACAGACACGCCCACAAACTCAAAAAAACAAAATTTTTAAAAAAATCGAATTTTGAGTTAGAAAGCTGAAATTTTTTATATATGATCTATGACTCCTATACTGACACGCCCACAAATAAATAAAACATTTTTTTGAAAATCCAAGGTTTGAGCTAGGGAGCTGAAATTTATAATATATACTCTCTATGGGCCCTTTATGCTCATGTGTAAATATTTTCAAAATCCGCCCACTGGCACGCCCACAATTATTATTTTTTTTTTTTTTTTGAAAATTCAAAGTGAGCTAGGGAGCTGAAATTAATAATATATACTCTCTAGGGGCCCTTTATGCTCATGTGTTAATTTTTTATTAAATACGCCTACTGACACGCCCACAATTAAATAAAACAATTTTATTGAAACACCCAAGTTTGAGCTAGGGAGGGTTTTTTTTTTTGATAAAATCCTTAAAATGTTATATAACAAAATATGTAGAGCGTTCTTAACAATTCAACCATACTTAGACTTTTGTCACGCCACTTATGAGGGATAGGAATAAGAATAGGGTATCCAACAGTTCGCCCAAGCGGACTGTAGCCCGTCCCTATGTTTTTTTTTTAAATTTGACTAAGGAGTTAGGTGAGAAATTAACAATTTTGTAATATACAGGCGTTCGATCATTCAGTGGTATTTAGGCAATATCTAGTACGTTTACATGACCGAATCGAAAGATCGAATAGAAACTGAATTGGTTTTCGAGGCGGGTTTTCACTCTCACCGAATTGAGAGATTGAATTGAAGTAGAATGCAGTTCCACACTTCCTACTTAATACGTATTTTGGACAGCCTTGTGTTAGTGGCGACAAAAATCCCAGTCAAGTGAACATAGCAAAGGAAAACAAAGAAGGCACTTACACACACTCTCACTCGATCTCTCGATCTTTCAATTTGCGTTTACATGCTTATTTTCAATCCAATCGCAGAAAATTTTGTGATCGGATTGAGTGAATCCCTCAATCTTTCAATCTGCGTTTACTTGGAATTCAATTCGGATTGAATCCGGATTGAATCTCTCAGGTAAACGGGATAATCGACTGAAAAAGTTGGCAACGGATTCTTTGGGACGGTTCCTTGCGTTAATTACGCTAACGCCAACAGATCCACCGAAACAACGGATGTAACGAGTTCTATTGGCTGGGCCCTTGAGTTCGAGCAATTTTTTTTAATCGTTGTTATGTGGAACGTGACCAAATGTTGTGGAATTTTAATTTGTGTTGTGAATTTTTTATATGATCTTTGACTCCTAAAACTGCTAGGAAAATAAAATTTCTAAAATCCGCCCACTGACACGCGCACAAGTAAATAAAACAGTTTTATTGAAAAGTCAAAGTTTGAACTAGGAAACTGAAATTTATAATATAGACCCTCTAGGTGCCCTTTATACTTATGTTTAAATATGTTTAAATATTTTTTTAATCCGCCTACTGACACGCCCACAATTAAATAAAACAATTTTATTGCAAAACCAAAGTTTAAGCTAGGGAGCTGAAATTTTAAATAGTGAGCGTGTTAGTGTGCGGATTTTAACCCTAGAAGGGTAATCTTCTTCGATTCGACGAACACAAATTTTCTTTTAAATCTTCATTCCAATCGCATTTCCTCTTCGTGTCAGACCAGTCAACCCCAAGTTGTTGTAGTGTGCGGCCGTTCTCTGGAAAAGCTGCTTGGGTAAGTGTTGTTTTAATTAAAAGACGGCGCCAATGTTCGCCGAAACGACGAAGATTACCTTTTACATGACTTTTAATGATCGATTTGATTTTTTTTACTGCGCATGAATTTGTGTATAAATTCAGTTTTTTTACCTCTGTTTTAGAATGGCTTTAGGACGGGTTATTCCGAATGAGGAAATAGAGAGGATAGCGATGTCGAGAATTGCGAATTGAGTGAGCAAGAAAATGACGCGGAAGATTCGGATTGGGATGACAATGTGGAAGAATCGGATGTGGAAGAAGAAGCTGAGGATAATAACAATACTGAGAATATGCCTAGTTTATTGCAAGAATACGGTAAATCAAAAATAATTAAATTTTCTAAGCGAGTAATAAGGGGAAAAAAACAAGCATATACGGGCAACTAAGAAAGGAAAGAGTGACAGAGCTACGACGCGTGAAACAAAAGGTATTACTGACCCATTATTGTGTATCGAGAAATTTATAACAGATGAAATAGTGCCAGAAATCGTAAAGTCCACAAATGTAGAAATAGTGACCAATAGGGGGAGGTGGGGTACATTGATACACGGGGCACATAGATATATTCAATATTATTTAAAAACTAATCGCAGTAGGCCACTCAAACACGCGCACAACACAACATGTCTATCAAACCATATACACACCTAACTGTCGTTCCTCTTCAGTCATCCGTAAAGTCTCAGCAGAAGCAAACGTATTTTTTAAGTGCGTAAGTAAATTTTTTTAAATTTCTTTTGAGCGATTTTTCGCCTTGAATATTTCGTGTCATACATTTCATTTCAAGTTAAATTGTAAGATATTGTTATTGATAATGTGTTTTGTATCTAAAAATAAATTGTTTAACTTCAGTTTCATTGATTTTTTTTGTTTCATTCAGTGAAGACAGTTGGGGCACATTGATACACAAAACCAAGGGGTAGTTTGATGTGCATCAATGTGCCCCTACGATGTAGTTTGATGCGTATCAATGTGCCCCACTAATGTTTTTTTTCTTGTAGGAATAGGAAAATGGAAACGGAAAGAAACAATATTAATGAAGTTTCTGTGGCTGCTGCAATATCCGATGTACTGGAGGGGAGATTGTCCATTAGAAAAGCATCAGATAAATATAATTTGAAACATGCTACTCTTCAGCACAGAGTTATATCAAGATTTTATACAGATACTCCCGAAAAGAGAAGATTGGAAGAACTACAGAGCTCTAAGCACGAAGCAGCTTTAAAAAAAGAACAAAGAAAACGAGCAACTGATCTTAAAAATACTAAGAAATTGCTGGGCCTAGAAGCTGTAAAGCCTATAAAAAAGGCAATCAAAAAATCTAAAATGGCTATGGAATCAGATTCTTCGGACTGTTCTGTCGAAGTTATATTGCAAGAATCATTCGATTCCGAAGAAATCTTCTCTTCTGAGGATGAATCCTTTAATATAGCAGCACTTCTGGCCAGTGATATCAAAGAAGGAGATTTTATTATAGCAAAAATAATGAATTTGGAAAAGAAACAACCCAAAAATTATGTTGCGAAAATTGTATCAAAGTACGAAGCCAACGATTTTAATGTTTGTTTCCTTAAGCGCAAGCCTACGGGAACTTTTGTATTTCCTGATGTGAGAGATGAAGCTTCTGTAAATATATCCCACATTATTCTTAAGCCACCACAGCCCGTAGTCAAGAAAGGCACTAACAGAACAGCTTCACTTTTTAAATTTAAGCTAGATTTGTCTCCTTACAACATTTCCTGGTAGGTAAATGTTTGCCAAAGCTAAAAAAAACATTATTGTATCAATCTGAAGTCTGATTTTTTTTATACCTCCTTGCTTTTAAAGCTAAGAAGAGCATTTTTATTTATTTTTTTATATTTTATTTATTTACTTCGATTAAAACAATATGAAGACTGTTAATTTTTAAACGCTTAATTTTTATTGCTTAGGAAAGCATTTAATTTATTATTTATTCTACTAATAAATGATATAAAAATAATTAAAACGTTTTTTCACTGAAAATACTCAATAAATACTATTGTTTTGCTATGAATCAAAGTGCCCCATGATATGTATCAATGTGCCCCACGACTGGGGCAGTTTGATACAGATTTTGGCTTTTATAAAAAAGCTTTTTACTTTTTTTGCAAATAAAGTTGTGAGTAATTCCGTTTTGAATAATATCAATAAAATGATACTGATCAATATAAAAAGTGTACTTTCTTATTAAGCTTAATATTTTGCTATTTTTTGGCGTTTAAGTGAAAATCGTATCAATGTGCCCCAACTCCCCCTAAGTCAAACTATGAAATAGAAAGCGCCACTGTAACTTTGACGAATAGTTCTGAAATAAGAGTTTTGATAGGAGTTTTTGTTTTGACAGCCGCTCTAAAAGACAATCATCTGACAACAGAGGAACTTTTTGTTTGCTCCGTTGGCAACGGATTCTTTGGGACGGTTCCTTGCGTTAATTACGCTAACGCCAACAGATCCACCGAAACAACGGATGTAACGAGTTCTATTGGCTGGGCCCTTGAGTTCGAGCAATTTTTTTTAATCGTTGTTATGTGGAACGTGACCAAATGTTGTGGAATTTTAATTTGTGTTGTGAATTTTTTATATGATCTTTGACTCCTAAAACTGCTAGGAAAATAAAATTTCTAAAATCCGCCCACTGACACGCGCACAAGTAAATAAAACAGTTTTATTGAAAAGTCAAAGTTTGAACTAGGAAACTGAAATTTATAATATAGACCCTCTAGGTGCCCTTTATACTTATGTTTAAATATGTTTAAATATTTTTTTAATCCGCCTACTGACACGCCCACAATTAAATAAAACAATTTTATTGCAAAACCAAAGTTTAAGCTAGGGAGCTGAAATTTTAAATAGTGAGCGTGTTAGTGTGCGGATTTTAACCCTAGAAGGGTAATCTTCTTCGATTCGACGAACACAAATTTTCTTTTAAATCTTCATTCCAATCGCATTTCCTCTTCGTGTCAGACCAGTCAACCCCAAGTTGTTGTAGTGTGCGGCCGTTCTCTGGAAAAGCTGCTTGGGTAAGTGTTGTTTTAATTAAAAGACGGCGCCAATGTTCGCCGAAACGACGAAGATTACCTTTTACATGACTTTTAATGATCGATTTGATTTTTTTTACTGCGCATGAATTTGTGTATAAATTCAGTTTTTTTACCTCTGTTTTAGAATGGCTTTAGGACGGGTTATTCCGAATGAGGAAATAGAGAGGATAGCGATGTCGAGAATTGCGAATTGAGTGAGCAAGAAAATGACGCGGAAGATTCGGATTGGGATGACAATGTGGAAGAATCGGATGTGGAAGAAGAAGCTGAGGATAATAACAATACTGAGAATATGCCTAGTTTATTGCAAGAATACGGTAAATCAAAAATAATTAAATTTTCTAAGCGAGTAATAAGGGGAAAAAAACAAGCATATACGGGCAACTAAGAAAGGAAAGAGTGACAGAGCTACGACGCGTGAAACAAAAGGTATTACTGACCCATTATTGTGTATCGAGAAATTTATAACAGATGAAATAGTGCCAGAAATCGTAAAGTCCACAAATGTAGAAATAGTGACCAATAGGGGGAGGTGGGGTACATTGATACACGGGGCACATAGATATATTCAATATTATTTAAAAACTAATCGCAGTAGGCCACTCAAACACGCGCACAACACAACATGTCTATCAAACCATATACACACCTAACTGTCGTTCCTCTTCAGTCATCCGTAAAGTCTCAGCAGAAGCAAACGTATTTTTTAAGTGCGTAAGTAAATTTTTTTAAATTTCTTTTGAGCGATTTTTCGCCTTGAATATTTCGTGTCATACATTTCATTTCAAGTTAAATTGTAAGATATTGTTATTGATAATGTGTTTTGTATCTAAAAATAAATTGTTTAACTTCAGTTTCATTGATTTTTTTTGTTTCATTCAGTGAAGACAGTTGGGGCACATTGATACACAAAACCAAGGGGTAGTTTGATGTGCATCAATGTGCCCCTACGATGTAGTTTGATGCGTATCAATGTGCCCCACTAATGTTTTTTTTCTTGTAGGAATAGGAAAATGGAAACGGAAAGAAACAATATTAATGAAGTTTCTGTGGCTGCTGCAATATCCGATGTACTGGAGGGGAGATTGTCCATTAGAAAAGCATCAGATAAATATAATTTGAAACATGCTACTCTTCAGCACAGAGTTATATCAAGATTTTATACAGATACTCCCGAAAAGAGAAGATTGGAAGAACTACAGAGCTCTAAGCACGAAGCAGCTTTAAAAAAAGAACAAAGAAAACGAGCAACTGATCTTAAAAATACTAAGAAATTGCTGGGCCTAGAAGCTGTAAAACCTATAAAAAAGGCAATCAAAAAATCTAAAATGGCTATGGAATCAGATTCTTCGGACTGTTCTGTCGAAGTTATATTGCAAGAATCATTCGATTCCGAAGAAATCTTCTCTTCTGAGGATGAATCCTTTAATATAGCAGCACTTCTGGCCAGTGATATCAAAGAAGGAGATTTTATTATAGCAAAAATAATGAATTTGGAAAAGAAACAACCCAAAAATTATGTTGCGAAAATTGTATCAAAGTACGAAGCCAACGATTTTAATGTTTGTTTCCTTAAGCGCAAGCCTACGGGAACTTTTGTATTTCCTGATGTGAGAGATGAAGCTTCTGTAAATATATCCCACATTATTCTTAAGCCACCACAGCCCGTAGTCAAGAAAGGCACTAACAGAACAGCTTCACTTTTTAAATTTAAGCTAGATTTGTCTCCTTACAACATTTCCTGGTAGGTAAATGTTTGCCAAAGCTAAAAAAAACATTATTGTATCAATCTGAAGTCTGATTTTTTTTATACCTCCTTGCTTTTAAAGCTAAGAAGAGCATTTTTATTTATTTTTTTATATTTTATTTATTTACTTCGATTAAAACAATATGAAGACTGTTAATTTTTAAACGCTTAATTTTTATTGCTTAGGAAAGCATTTAATTTATTATTTATTCTACTAATAAATGATATAAAAATAATTAAAACGTTTTTTCACTGAAAATACTCAATAAATACTATTGTTTTGCTATGAATCAAAGTGCCCCATGATATGTATCAATGTGCCCCACGACTGGGGCAGTTTGATACAGATTTTGGCTTTTATAAAAAAGCTTTTTACTTTTTTTGCAAATAAAGTTGTGAGTAATTCCGTTTTGAATAATATCAATAAAATGATACTGATCAATATAAAAAGTGTACTTTCTTATTAAGCTTAATATTTTGCTATTTTTTGGCGTTTAAGTGAAAATCGTATCAATGTGCCCCAACTCCCCCTAAGTCAAACTATGAAATAGAAAGCGCCACTGTAACTTTGACGAATAGTTCTGAAATAAGAGTTTTGATAGGAGTTTTTGTTTTGACAGCCGCTCTAAAAGACAATCATCTGACAACAGAGGAACTTTTTGTTTGCTCCTACTGTGGAAACAGGTGCACTTCCACAATGAGTCAAGTTCGATTTAAATTTCTTGTCAGGTGTTTACGTTTTGATGATAAATTAATGAGACAAACCATTACCACTGACAAATTTGCACTAATAAGAAATTTGTGGGAAATGTTTCTTCAGGCATGTCGCAGAAACAATACTTCGGGTCTCTATATGACTATAGATGAAGAACTTTTGGCATTTCGGGCCCGATCATCCTTTCGCATGTATATCCCTAACAAGCCGGCCAAATATGGCTTACAAATTATTACGATGTGTGATAATGGAACTAAATACATGGCGGATGCAATCCCATTTTTAGGAAAAGGTACAAATACTGGTAACCTACCGCTTAAGGAATACTGCGTAAAAGAGATTACCAAAAGCATTCATGGCTCAATCCGAAATGTGACTATGGATAATTCGCTTACTTCAGTTCAACTCGCAAAATCGCTTCTCTGTGAGCCGTATAAGCTAGGGGAGATTCCGATAGAAATGGCAAAATCTAAAGCTCGGCGACGTGGAACATCAATGTTTTGCTACGACAAAGAATTGATGCTACTTTCTTATAAGCCAAAACCAAATAAAATGGTTTATTTATTATCATCTTGCAATAAGGAAGGAACCATAAATGCAAATACTGGCAAACCTCATATGGTTGAGTTTTACAATCAAACGAAACGAGGGGTGGACACATTCGACCAAATGTGCAGCAACATGTCATGTTCCCGTAAAACAAATAGATGGCCCATGTGTATGTTCTACCGTAATATAAATATGGCCTTTATAAACAGTTATGTAATCTATGTCCACAACGTAATTACTAAAAATGAGAATCCTTGAAACGTAGGGATTTTATGAAAAAACTGCACTCAAGCCTTATAGAGTCTTTGATGAAAAGAGGCCCCAAGCTTGCAAGCCAATTTAAGGGCAGATATTAAGAACACGGACAATACCGGAAAAATAAAAGAGGAACCCCCGAATGAAATAAAAATAAAGAAGAGGAAAATTTGTACTTTTTGTCCGTACACTAAACCGCGCATGACCAAATAATCGTGTTATAAGTGTAAGGTGAGCATTTGCGGGGAGCACAAAGTTGAGCTGTGCAACAAATGTTCAAAATGAATTTGTTTTTTTGTGATATTTTTTATTTATGTGCTTTGATGAATTAATTTTTATTTTTCCATGTTTTTATTCAATTTTTTTTCTTTTTTAAAAAAAAAAAATGTGATTGATCGCAATAAACCAATGTTTCAAGAATTTTTTTCAGAATAAAGACTTGATTTAAAAAAATACAAAATTATGGTTTTTTTATAAAAAGAAATAGACTTTAAACATTATCTATTAGAATTAAGAAGTACATATTTTGTGCACACTTTTCGTAAAAATTGGAGTAAAATATTACTTCGTCGATTCGACGAACGATTACCTTTAATGTATCAAAAAATATGATTACCTCTCTAGGGTTTAAAATCTTTACACCTGATCATTGTGAGCCCCTAGAGAGTATATTATAAATAAGGAAACAAATGTAGTATCATACCTGCGTTAACAGGGGTAAAACTATTTTCAAAACAGCCGGCCAGAGGTGGAGAAATGCTCAGAAAATCCGATCGTTAAAGTTCATCAACAATGCTCAAGGGCTGCTTCCGTGGAAGAGGAAAAAATATCTACTACAAAGGTGGCGACAGTTTTGAGAAGCACTTCTTAACTTCAAATTATAACGATCATGATAGAAAAACATTGTGATTTTTTAAAGGATTTACTATGGTGTCGGTTGATTTTGAAAAGACCTTTGATAGAATATCAAAGGATCTGTTATGGGTGTCGCTAAAACAACGAGGAGTTTCAGAAACCTACGTACAGACGATCACGCGCATGTATGAGGGAATAAAAGCAAGAGTGAGATGCTCCACAGGAGTCTTCGAACAGTTAGCCAGTACACCAGGGAAGCAACTTAAGTCCCTTGATATTAATTACAGTCCCTGATTATCTGTCATTATTTGCTGACGACGGAGCCATTGCGAACAAGGATCAGACGTCCGTACAACGAGCATTGATGTATCGATTGATGTTTGTGAGGTGAATGGGTACCTACCGTATTACTCCAAAAAAACAATTCTTCACAGAAGTATCTTATTAACTTCATTAAAAACTACAAGTCCATATACAGCATACATAAAGGTTGTTTTTTCATAGTTTTCCTTTAAAAAGCCCAAGAAATATCACAAAGAACAGGAAATTTTTGAAGCGATAATTGATGCTTTGGAAGAGTTGTGTAGTGATAAGGACTCTGATACGTCATCGAAGGCGAGTTGCTTTTTAAGATCTATTTCAGCTAGTGATTTTGCAGTAAGTTTGTGTTGTATAAGTGTTTTGTTACATATACATTGCCACTTTGTAAGATCTTACAATCCTCTTCATGCGACTTCGTGTCTGGAGTGGATAATGATACCTAATGATTCCTCTTTTAGATGACTTTTTAAGTCAGCTTAAAATGAGATTTGAAAACCATAAGTCTATACTTTCCTCTTTGTGCATTTTGATTCCATCGATCCTTGGCAAAAACAAACAAAATTATAACGAAGAAAACTTCAAATTTTATAAATGTTTTTTGGATTGGGATATTTTAAAAGCTAAATTTACGCTATGGAAGACAAAATGCCATATACAAAAAGATATAGAGCATTCAAAGAGTGCAATAACAGCTCTTGGGGAATGCAATAAGGATCTGTTTCCTGACATCCACAAGCTTCTTAAAATTTTGGAGACACTACCGGTTTCAACATGTACACCGGAAAGAACATTTTCGACGATGAAACGTCTAAAAACTTATCTAAGAAATTCTACCAGTGAAAAAAGATTAACAGGATTGGCGGTAATTCATCGCGGAATTCATCAACAGATTGAGATTGACACTGAGGAAGTTTTACATATATTTGCAGCGCAGAAGGCCAGAAGATTAAATTTAATTTTATAAAAATGATTCCTACCTACATATTATGTAATACTTTTTGTAGTAATAAAATCTTAAAGAATGATGATATGTACCTAATAAATAATAATTTAAAATTATTTAAAAAAAATATTGGAAAAGTCTTTTAGTTTTTCAAATTTGTTTGAGAGTTTTCTTGGAAAAACTTAGTATGCAATAGTATTTTATTAGCAATAGTCTACCTAGGAAACAAAATATTGAAAATCGTTAAAGCTGCTTTTTTAAACCGGTTTTTTTTTTTAATTTTTGAAAAATATTTTGTAATTTTTTGAGTACATATTTCAATACAAGGAAATCTGTAGTTTTCATCTGGGAAAAAATATGTAAAAATTCAATATACCCGTTTCCAGCATATTCAAAAAACCAAAAAAGCTATTTATGAATTTGATCATAAAAGCCTTCCTAAATTTTAAATTCAATTGAAATCGGTTTTGTTGTTAGCGAGATATTATGATGTTAAAAAATCGGTTCTATAGGAGGTACCGTTTTAAGATAAATCTCGCAAAATCCATTCATACCAAAAGATAGACTGTTTTATCTAAATCGTTAAGGCCGTTTTTAGAAAAATTAAGTTTTAACAAACTGTTATATATATGAAAGGGCACCTAATATTGGGTTATATTGAAAGAAAAACACTTCGTCGGATATTTGATCCCGTGTGCGAAGAGGGCGAATGGAGAGAAAATACAACCGGGAACTCTATGAGCTGTAAAAAGATGTTCATGAAGCCCACAGAATAAGATAAGATAAGATAAGACAATAACTTTCCAACCAAGAGGATCTTCGACTCCCAGCCCCCTGGTTCGAGAAGGCAAGAAAGTTTGAATCTCCATTTTAAAGACCAAGCCATCTCGGATGCCAGAGCGCTTGGTCTGGACAACAAGAAGTAGCGTGCGGGGATCGCAGAGAGTGGAAGACTGCAGTGTCGCAGGCACACGGGTCGGGAGTCAGTAGTAAGTTTGCTTCAACAACTGTAAGATTGCAAGGAAATTATGAGGAGATTTCATCAAAATCTTAAAAAAACATGGAAATATGGAAATGGTTTGGAATATTTTCTGTTTTTGATGTTGATTTCGAGTGTTTTCGCGAAATCTCAGTTGTTTATGCGATGTGAATAGGCTATCAATCTTAAATCTTAAAATCATCGGAATCTTCAAAAGGTTTTATAGAATAAATCGATATTTTTGGTAGGTTTTCCGATATATGTACGCAACTATGTCCTCATGACTCATGAGTAACAAGTCTGAAAGCAAACTCAAACTCTTTTCAGATATGATCCCAAAAAGAACAAAATCTACACGATTGTTTATAAGTAAAATCATAATAATTATACAATGGGCCCTAGCGAGGTAACCGTCGGAACGGAAAATTCTCCGAAATCGTCCGAATCGGAGAATATTTGCTTCAAATATGCTGCACACCATAACCGCCTAACTAGTGTTAGGACAACATTGAGTTATTGACCCCATAACGTTAAGCATTCTTAGATCTTCTACCACTCTTTTTTTTACGTTTATAGCAAAATTATCAAAAAAATAATTCTTGATACCAAAAGAAGAAACTGATGGTTTGTAGTGTAAAATTGAATCTTAGAAAGAGTGTTAATGTTTCGAAATGGAAGAAAAATCGACCAAGACGGTTATTGAGAGTTGTTTTATAAACAAACTACTCCTTATACAGAGTTAGAAGGGATTAACAACTTTGGCTTTTCATTGATTTGAATTTGAAGTGAAGTAAAATTTATAAAAAAAGAAATAACGACCCATCATATCAAGCAACATTTGCGTGTGCGAAATGGAAGGGACGCATAATCTTACGACGACTCCAAACGGCAAATTTGAAAAGCTTCTCATGACAATTGATGCTCTTGGATGTTTGTTAGACTTTCGTAAGAGGGAGGGGAGTGGACAAAACATGAGGTGTTACTGGGCCCCAGAGTGATTTGAATCTGAGACTGCACTGCACCACTTGATTCAAGTGATACAAGACCAACCGTTGAAATTTGACGTTATTCTACTTTTGAAAAGTGAATTAGCCCTATTGAAAGTTGGGCTTATTTAACGTTACCGAGTGGGGTAGGTTCTATAATCAGTAACTCTTTAAGATTCTTATGAAGTTTAACAAGTAAGGAGAAACACATTTGAAAATCAATATTTCAATTCGCATTATTCTCAATTTTAATATGTTAATTTAAACAAAAAATACTTACATCCTGGGGCGGTGCATTTCTGCGCAAATGTATCCAAAAATTCCGGAAGTTCCACAGGTTCAAAGCAACATCTGATTAGAGCCATTATCTCTGTTGGTCAAGAAGCACAAACCCCCCCAGCACTTGCCTAAGACTTGCAGTACATCTGTTAATTTGTTACAACACTGTTTAAAGCTACCACAGTTCGCATAATATTATTTTTGTTAATTAAATGTTTGCATTCGCAAATTATAAGTGTAAACACCAAATGAACACACACTCTGTTTCCCAACTAAGAGCTTTATTTTTGCCCGTTTTCTGCAAAACAACTGCCGAAGGCCATAGGTATACAACGTCAGATACTTTTTCTTTCATTGATTCATGTTTTAAACTAATTAGCTTACAGGCGTTTGATAATAACAATTTTTGTTGCTTGGTTGATGGATGTATTTGAAACCGTAAGAATTGTTCCACTGTCAAAATTGAGTTTATCTCATTTTACACCCCCGAAATTCCGTTTGGGAAAACAGAAAATTAAACGATTGTTCAGTCCGGATCCTTCATGGCCAACTGATTTTTCAAAGTAAGCTTTTACCGCTTCTGTATTTAAGTTGAGTTATATGAGCCATCACGTCACTCAGGGAAAATGAAATGAAAAAACTTAAGGTTGTC
Source organism: Portevinia maculata (assembly GCA_949715645.1). Lineage (NCBI taxonomy): Eukaryota > Metazoa > Arthropoda > Insecta > Diptera > Syrphidae > Portevinia > Portevinia maculata. The sequence goes on from OX454525.1 coordinate 105,655,502, forward strand.
GCATGGTGTGGGGAAGCTCTTTTTTATTGCCATCGCAGTGCTTTGTTGGAGAATTGTCACCACTCTCACACACATGGGAACTGTTGAGAAGGATTCAGTGTCAACAAAGTCCCATCCCAGAGCGGAATTGGAATACACGTTGTTATTTGGGAATACTTACTTTGTCGCCAGCCTAATGAAAATAAACAAAGCTCAAACAGTGAATAGAATTCAGGGGGAGAGAAAGCTTTATTTTTGAGCAACCATTGGCATGGCACGTGCTGGTGGGTGGTCTGGTGGCTTTGGCCGGTGCTTGTGAATGAAAATTATCAAAGAAATAAAAAAAAAAAACAGAGAATTCTAAGTAAGTTTCTTAGAGGAGCGAAAGCTTCCTGAAATCGACACCTGCTAAAGTAACACTTTAAATGTTGAAGGAAATATTGAATACGCAATGGCTTTTTCGAAGAAAAGTTTTCTCATTCTATTGGATGTGAAGCCGTAGTTTGTTGCCTGTTTTGCTTTCTGTTTGTTTTTCCTTGAAAAGAGGTTTTTGATTAAAAAAATCAACAGATAAATACATAAATGCATTTGAAGTCAAAACATACAAAGATTAATTACCTAGTTCTTTGAAATAAAATTTGAATTTAAGATTGAGTTGGCGAATGGCGCGGATACTGTCCCAGGATCGAACCCCCTCGAAAACCACTTTGATTTGCGACACATTTTAGTTTCGAAGGCAAATCATATCACAGTTCCACAAAGTGGGCCTAGCATTGGAACCAGTCTTTTTTCACGTTAAAATTTTTTTGTTGGATTTTCCCACAAAATTATCAATAATTAAAAAAAATGAACAAAACGACCCCAAAAGTGCCGAGGTAAATATCTTTGTTGGAGTGAGTTGTTAAGAAGAATATGGCCAACATGTAGATTAATATTTTGTTACTTCGAATTTTAGTGAATTTATCGAAAAAACAATTACATACTGAAAAGTGGGTGTAGCGAAAAACTTTATTTCCGTACATATCTTCGATAAAATGTTTTTTTATTTAATAGTAAGCTTGTCTGTTTCGAATTCAAGCTCAACGGGCGGATATGACTAGATCGACATAACTTTCGATGTTCATGCTGATCGCAACTGTAGCTACTTTTAGGCGGCTACCACCAGTATTAATGCATGTTACAAGCAATGAGTCAAAATTAATATACCCTTAGAATAGGGTGTAAACAAATGAGTTTAGCTTCAAAATCCATCACTTGTGGCGGAAGCTTTTCGTACTTCGAGAAATGGCGTTTAATGACGTTTGAATAAAATGGCCTTACAATAAGGTGCATCTCATTACATAAGCTCTTTTCACCATTCAAGTTTCTAATAAAAATAGGAACAGAGGCGGCTTTCCATACAGAGCACACAAAGACCGCCTTCTACTTATCCGCCGGCGGGGTTCGCCAGTTTGACCTGAACACACATCAGCAGGCCTCTTACTTTCGGAGTACTTTTCTACTGATATCAATCAAATGATGGTATTATTGCATTTTTGTAATCCAGGAATTTTTAGGCCTACATCTCTTTAATGATTTTGACACGTTTACACCCGAGTTATTGATTGCTGTTTGATGGTGCCGTGAAACAACGCCGAGCGAAGTAGGCCGACTATTAAAGTCGGCCTTATTTCACTGATGAAACCGAAATAACGCAAATGGTGACATAATGAAGGCCGCGGCTATCCGGCGTGCTTCAATGAGGTGTCCAAAGAGCTGTTCAGCTGTCCACTTTTTTACCCGCGAAGCGGACCACCCAGATACTTTCATCTGTTGATTTATTTCATACCTTATGAGCTTTGAAGCAAGTCTGTGGACATTATTTCAGTATCGGACTTCGCCTTCACTTTGTCACAGCAAAATATGGTCGAATAAAAAAACATCGCCATTATTTCGCTTTCGTTAGTGAAATAAGGCCTAATTTTAAAAGTCAGTGGTATTTCCCGGCACCCTGTTTGAACTCTTTTTACGACACCGATGATCTCCAGTCGTGTGTGTCGAACCACGGATATACATGAACACTTGATGAAAGCTTTCAAGATAATAAATGTGTCACTAAGCTCAGCTAAATGTTGAAAGTGCCTATACACTATCCAACAAAAATTGTCAGTACAGGCCTTATGGAGGAGCTTTTTTTCTACCAGTGGTGCCTGTAGATACTCTCACGGCACTCAAACGCAAGAATTGCCACTGAAATAAAAACCAAACCACTGTCATACCAAGGAATTGTTGTTATAATTTTCCTAAAATTCGCATAGCCCACCACAACCAGTCTCCCACACAGCCGAATGGGAATGAGCATGATCGTCTTGTGTTCGCTTGTTATTATCATCCACCAAAATAAGCAGTTTGAGTGACTGAAGCACATCAGAAGAGTATTACCATCTCTACAATGAAGCATAATATCTTTAAGGGTTTTTCTATGGATTTTGTCAAAGAACTTTCGGTTTTGGTGCTTTTGAGAACGAATTATTACGTGGGATGTTGCCATTCGCTTTTAATTTGATTGTATTTGTATTGTACAGCTGCACAAGTGCAGTCTTTTTTACCATATGTTTAGGTATATGACATTGCGTCGTGGTTTGTATTCTAATTGGCTGATTGTGTCTACCTTTCACAATATACATATAGCGGCAAGGACTGGGAAATGTTTTTAGAAAATCTTGCTGATTGAGTTTATGTCGCAAAGTGTTTAAATAAAAAAAAACATAAATACATCCTTTCATCTCATTATGTACCCGTTTGTATGATGTCTTTGTTTTTCCGATGAATGACGCCTGTTGTGCCAATGAATACGGGAATTCCCAAAAGGAAGATCTCAAGTTAGGTAGGGATGCAATCATACAATGGGTTGCTTGAAATCGTTAATGGTTACAAAGCCAAGTATGAAACATACGTCGTGGATGAAATGGCGCAAAATGCGGGACATAAAGTGCTTCGCCTGCCGCCTTATCACTGTGACCTTAATCCAATAGAATTGGTTTGGGCTCAAGTGAAAGGGTTTGTAGCAAGCCAAAATAAGTCATTTAAAGTGGCTGAAATAAGAGACTTACTAACGACAGCACTTACAAGGGTTGAAAAGGAAAAATGGCATTGATGCGTCCAACACGTTGAATAGGTTGTTGAGCCAAATATGTGGGAAATGGACGTTTTTGCCGAGGAAGCAGTTGAAAGGTTAATAATAGACCTAAATAACGAGAGCAGTAGCAGTAATTACTTATCGGATTAGTTGAGTAGTGATATTAGAAATTAGTACCTACTTTATGCTTTACAATATTTATAATGAATAGATTGGATTACAGTGATATATTTTCGTTTTGATTTTTTTTTGTGTTACGAAATTTATATATTTTGTTGGTCTACTGCAGATACCCTTAAAAAACGCGCCTATTATTTTCTTACCAGAAAAAGAAAAAGATAAACGGAATTTATTTCGTTCCGCAATATTTTTATTTTAAATTGGAAGATGGTAACCCTAATAGAATTACTCTCTGAGTTATGGCGAATTATCATACACACTACGGTAACTCTGGGAGAGCTTTAAAGAGGGACCGATTTATGTAAGTCATTACAACCAGACTGAGAGACAAACATTGTATCTTCCCTGTACTGACAAATTTTGTTGGATAGAATATAGCAGCGAATTCTCCTCTTTTTGCAAATAAGAAAATACGCAATCAAAAACCATTCACACAAAACTATACATCTATCTTTTAGTTCCAGGAAAGAGAAGTAAAAATAAAATCAGTAGCTACGGCAACGGCAAGTCATACCACTAAGATTTAATAAATAGTGTATGTACTATAATTCTGCCAACCAACTATAACAATATCATGTAAATTCTAGTTGATGCAATTGAAATCATATCCTATAAGAACGTTGCCCCAAATTTTGAGATGCGTTTATTATTAAAAGTCCAGGTTTATCAAAGAAACTGTCGTACTCGGGATTTCGGTAGAAGTTCCGAAAATGCTATCACAAAATTCGTCGTAGTGGAAATATTCATAAATATATATACATAAATATACATAAATATCAAGGAATCCGAATGATTCGATAAGCATGTTTGGGATAATGAACTCTCGTTTTTGAAAAGTGTGTTTTTGGTTTATATTCCAGCCTACATTTATCACTGAAGACACCAACGACTAAAATAAAATGGCACTCGAGGGGATAGAAATTAAATTCTGCTCCTACGTTTGTGAACTCAACAACCCAGAATTTTAAGCCAGGAAGCTTACTACCGCTTAAGATGTAATCGTCTTGACATTTTGTGCTCAAAGAAAGGATAGCAAGCTATTTTACCGTTCTTAACTAAATATTCGATGACTTTACGATGACTTAAAGTCAGGTGAAATCTCACTCCCAGCACAGCAGGAAACATATTTTGCCGTTTTCATTGCATTACAACTTTAATTAAAATTCATAGAAATGAACCATCCCTTACGGATGTTTTTGGTGGTTTCTAAGCCAAACATGTCGGTACGATAATACTCGTATCAAATAATGAACCACGAAATGATAGATATGCGATGAACTGGGCTAGAGCCATGGCTAAGTCATGAATATTCACATCTTTCATTACATTTGCCAAACGGAATATTAAACCAGCAATAAATTGTTTATAGTCTGTATACGAGAAATTTCATAATTCTTCCCGGCGGCGGTGGATTAAATGATAGAGGTGATTAAGTCGCGAGTTGAACTATTCGATGGGTTCTGGAAATTTGAAATGACGATCGTTTAAATCGCCGTTAGTTTTGATCAATACTCTTTTTGAGAACAAAATTGTAAATAAAATATGAATCATGGTTCCATAAGAGCAAGCTGGAATCCAAACAGAAGAATCAGGTCTTCTTGTCTAGCGTTGATATCGATTTTATTTGTAAGTTGCAATTACAGGCTGAACACAATATATAAAACGTAACCGAAAAACTGTTTTTTTTTTGCTTTTTTGGGGCAATGCAATCCAATCCTGGTCTTAGTTTAGGTTAAATAGGGGTATTAAAAAGTCATACAACAATAGGCACCAATGGGCCCACTCCGTCAAAATGCTTAAATATATAGCAGAGATTTCAAACGTTTGTCAGTTTTCGATTCTTGCCAACAAAAAATTGCCATAAAATGTTAGCTGCCAAACGTTTATTAAACTACAAAAATATAAGTTTTCTAAAAAAAATTATCCGAACATCAAAGCTGTCTTATAAAAATGTATAAGTACTCCTAAATATTTGTCAGACTTTGTGCATTATTATTATTCAATGTCCTTCGACGAGATGAAAATGATGAAGAAATTAAATATGCCATAACTAATAATCGACTTTTCACAAGTGCATATATGTACGAGTCCCCTAGTGTATCTCACCTCCTTCTGAACTTGGCACAAGTGAATATACGGGCCTCCCTAGTGTATCTCACCTCCTTCTCATCTGGTGCAGATGTACCTGGAGAGGCTAAAATAGTCCGCAGGTATGTTGGCCGACCCAGAGGTATCCCATATCACAAGGTACGCCAATGTACACCTCAAATTTGAAAAGATGGTTCTGAAACATGTAAAAAAAATATTATTTAATACTCATATTAAAAACGATTTCGAAACCCTTCTTTTATTATTGATCTGGATTAAAGGAACAATAACAGTTGACCGCATCTCCACCGGACTGTCAGTGGGGCTCGCCCGTTCGACCTCAAAAAGTATCGACAGACCTCCCGAATTCGAAACATTGCGTCTCTGAGGTCAATTGCATTTCAGTGGTCCAGTAGTTTTTAGGCCTGCCCCTCGTTCATGATTTGTACAATTTCGAAATACAGTAAAACTTCTTTATAACGAACCTAAAACTGGACAAAAAGTTAGTTAATTATTTAGTATTTTATTTTTCAGTGTCTCAAGCAGAGACTCACGGGTCGGGTGCCCGTTAAGTAAAGGTAGTAGTAAAGGGTTAGACTATTTCCTGTGGGGCTACGTCAAGTCTATGGTCTATGCCAACAAGCCAGCGACGATTGATGAACTTCGTACGAATATCGAACGTGAAATTGCAGAAGTAACGGTCGATTTATGCTTGAAAGCCGTCGAAAATTGGGTTCATCGTCTGGACTTCTGCAAGCGTGCCCGCGGTGGCCATGCAAAAGAAATCGAATTTCATACATAATGGCATCGAACGTACTTTTACAGGAATAAATAATTTCATTGATATACAAAACCGTTTTTGTTTTATTTAAAAAAAACTTTTGTAGCGCTTTTATTGAAAAACCCTTTATTTGTTTTTATCTTCTGGCTCGTCAAGGCGAAGAAAAAGCCACTGCGACCTATAAGGTCCATTGCGTGTCATTCAGCATCAGTCAACTTGCAACGCCATCTAGTAGATATTACCATATTACCGATTTTCGCAGCATTTGAAAAGCAGTTTGAATAGCTATGGAATAACTAATTATGTTGTTCTCGAACCTTCTGAACTTAACGAATCTGGAAATTTCGAGAGGTGTCACTAGGAGATATAAATAGACGTCGCATCACCCAAGACATTCTAGTTGTGAACCGCGGTAAAGAAGTGCGATAGATGACAGTTTTGAAAAGTATAGAGAAAAAGTGGAAGTATTGAATAAGAGAAAAGTGATTGTTTATTTAAAGTGGTTAATTGTGAAAGTGAATTGTTGAATTAAATAAATAAATTATTAGAATAATAATCAAGACTTAAATTGAAAGAGAACTAATAAAGATTAATTAAATAGAATTACGTTTCATCTTTTCCAATCCTAGCCTGGATGTAACATTGGTGTCAGAAATGGGATAAAACGTATACAGTGTGAAATTAAAGTGAAGTGAATTAGTTAAAAAAAGAAAAAGAAAAGGAAAACAAAAATGGGCCGCACGTTGAAAATACTACAGCTCAGTATACCGTCGTTAAAAGCTGAATTAGAAAAGCGGAATGTCTCCACAGCTGGAGGAAAAAGTGATCTGGTGTTTCGACTGCAGGAAGCTGTTGAAAACGAAGGAGAAAACCCCAAGTCCGTTTTGTTCGACGTAGCAGAAGAACAAGTTAGTACAAGTGTTGATATGAATGCTATGATGGAATTACTTCTGGCCAAGTTCGATCAGAAATTCGACTCTATGGACTCTAAGTTAGATGAATAGAAGAATTCCCTAGAACAACAGACAAATTCTATTGATTCTAAATTCGAGTCTATGGACTCTAAATTTGATGAGCAGAAGAATTCTCTAGATTCCAAATTGGAATCAATGGACTCTAAATTCGAAGAGCAAAAGAATTCCATATTTGCCGCCCAAAAGAGCGTTGTGGAAGATTTTAAAAAGTTCTCGAAGGAAAACTCGAAGAAATTGAAACAAACTTCGAGAACTTGGCTAAAGAGCTCGAGAAAGTGAAGAAGCAGAAGGCTCGAGAATATTCCGCGGACTGCCCGAGAAGGAAACAGATGCAGCCTCCTGTTTTCGATGGTCAAACATCATGGCCAATTGATAAGAAACAGTTTGAAGCAGCTGCAATGGCGAACAGCGAGGAAAAGTCGATTGCGCTAACACTCGCACTAAGAGGTACAGCTGCGGAGTTACTCCAAACCGTTTCAGAAGAGAAGCAACACAACTACGACGCCTTGGTCAAGGCTATAGAGATGCGCTTCGGTGATGAGCATGTGCAGCTTTTGGATGAATTGCTAGATACAATTGAATTTACAAGACACGGTTGTAATATTACGTTCTTTCAAAAGAAAAATACTCTGTCGGATATTCGGTCCTGTGTGCGAGGAGGGCGAATGAGCTGCACTAGGATGTGAATGTAGTCCGATAAGCTAAAATACGTCGACTACATTGGGTCGGCCACATCGAGCAAATGGACAATAATGCTCCCCCGACGAGTATCTCCGACTCCCAGCCCCCAGGTTCGAGACGATAAGGAAGATCGAATCTACGTCTCAAATACCAAGCTATCGCGGATGCCAAAGCGGTTGGCTTGGACAACTATGAACAGTGTGTGCGGGATCGTAGAGAATGAAATGCTGCGGTGCTCTAATAAACATTTACCAATTTTGTTCAAATCGTCTTTGGTCTTTGTCTTAGTCTTAGGAGAGGACTGTATAGGAAAAGTTGTACAAAGTCCGGAACTTCACAAATGCCTAGGATTGCACAAAATGTATTCTCCTAGGTCGGTACGATTTTCGACTTGGTACACAACACAAATATAGCTACCGGTACAACCACCATCGCTAAGATAAGTTGCTCTGCAATATAGAATTAATGATTTTGCGAGCAAATCAGATAATGCCCCAATTAAAAAAATAAAATAATAATAATAATAATGTCTATTAGTTTCTTGAACTTTTTCAAAAATATTCTTTCTTTTTTTTTATTATGTTTGACTCCAACGAATTTCAAAAGGTAAGTACTAATTATTACAGATTAGCAATATTGATCTTCAAAAAATCTTTAAGTTTTCTTTTAAAAAACAAAAATCTTGATTCCGCTTTTAACTCATTTGGTAGGTTGTTGAAGAAGTTCAGTTCTGCATACATAAATGAATCCCTGGTACTGCTTCTGTTGCACTGGATTGGTCTGAGGTTTTCGTTGTTTCTCAAGTTGTACGGCTGTACTTCAAAAACCATGGTAATGTTGTCTTCCAAACATGATGGTGGCATTCCGTATTTCATTTTGAATATAAAACAGTTAATCCTTATCTACACATATTACTTTACCCCTTAATTTTCATTTGAAACTACTTTTATGCAGGTATTGATCTTTTCCAGCTGTCATATGTAAAGCGTCAAGTTAATTGCACATTTACTCGATCACGTTCAATTGCAAAACAACAATAAAACCAGTTAACCATGAAATTTAGTTTGAATACCGTAGAAATTGCTAAGCAACGACACAATGGATAAACTCACGCACTTGAATCCGCCGCCGCCGCCGAATAAGCCCTAAGCAGCGTCAAGTGTTCGTGATTCCACATATCAAGTAGGCATGTCTTCAAACGCCTGTCAACGCCTCAGTACCAACTTGTTATATTCAAATTAAAGTACCTGAATGAAATTTATTAATTAATCTCTGTAAGTAACATCGTGCATCTTCACGAGTCATTACTTCTGGTCTCCAAACATTTACTGAAGCTTCCGAATTCAGCACACGTTTTAATGGTCACGTTATAGGGTCGAATAAAGATCCGTTTGACTGTTAAAATATCTGTCTTGCATAAATCTAACTTAAACAGATGATCCGGAGATCTGTAGCAAAAGCTCAAACGTTGCTACCTGCCAACGACACCTGCTTACATGCAACTTTTAGCCATGTTGTTAGATTTGCTCATTTATTTTAATTTTTTTTTTGCGAAAAAAGCTTCTATTGCGCACTTGCTTGGGGTGTTCCCACAAGTTGGTGGTCTCTACAGGTATACAATATAGCCAACACAGTGAGGCGCAATCATTAATAGATATAACTTTACCTAACCAGTTTAGCTTAAAGGTGAAACAGTGTTTCTGTCTCTCAGTCTCTTGTTCTTCTCTTTCAATGTATCTTTTGCCAGCTACGATCACCTCTGCTCCAGCTAGCCACTAATAAGATTTTAATGCCAATTGCGGTATGAGCTTACCCTGCATGGATAGATAAAACAGCATCTGTATTTGTTTTAACACTGAAAAAGGTTCAAACAAATTTTAAATTGAAAGTAGTATTTGAGATTGTGAGAGAGAGGTGAGTCTTTCAAGAGTGGGTTGCGCGCAGTCTCATATTGGACGTGGTCGCGATTGCTTTGAGGTTCGATTTGCCTTTTATTTTGTCTGTATCTGTGCGAAAAAAAAAATTGGAACGATAATTCAGAATATCGATTTTTGACGTGAATCGAGCAATAAAAAATAATAAATAGAGTTTCTAACGAATTTTTTATATCATCAATTTTTTTTTTTTTGATCAAATAAATTTCCTTACAAATGCGTTCTCTTTTCAAACGTAATTCTGTTTAATCCTCATCATCTTCTTGGTTTACCTTGCATTCTCACATTTAAGTAATTGTATCTGGGTAATTGTGTTTACACTGTCGGATAAGTGCATTTATCATTTTCGTTGTTGAGTAAAAAAAATAAAGACTAAATTACGTCATTTGTCCATTTAAAAGAAATAATTTAAGTGTTTGCTGCAAAAAGAAATATTATAATTTTTCTAAAATTTTTAAGTGCAAACGTGTTTCCTGAAAGTAATGTCTAAATAAACGGTGAGTTATCTACTTTACTTAAATCGAAATTAATTCATTGTTTCTTGGGGTTCTATAACAACAGGTGCTGTTTTTTATAACTTTTCCTGTAGATACGACTATATTAACTGTAACACTTATAAAATATGATTTTACCATAAATTTATTGTAAAATTAATAGGTAGGGGTTTGCATATCTAAATTGTCTGTATGCGTAATTAGGACAGATATTTAATGTAAATACACAAACATATATACGTATACCAACATATAAACACCTTAATTTGTCTAATTTCTCTGTCATCCTAGTGGGCAGTATTGACTGGGTAGTCTTTCAATGAGAAAATTTCAATCCAGCCACAACGTAACTAGATTACTACATCTGTTACCTGTTGCATTTAAAATAAGTTTTCGGTCCTGCTAAAATTTTGCAATAAGTAGGTACAAACTTGTTAATATTGTAAAAAATATTTGTTGTAAAGATACATGTCTGTCGTTTGTTATAAGACCTTCATTGACCAAAGTGATAGAACGAAGATACCCACGCTTTCAATCTGTTTACAATCGCTTGTCAGTTAACTTTGCGTAGGCATAATGTTGAACTTTTTTGTAGGTATGTTGTTTTTTTTTAACATTTTATTAATTAAATGAATCTCTTAATTGAAAATGGTTTGATGAAGGAACAGTTCCGTATGTATGTAATTTTAGTTTTTATTATCTTATTACTCTCTCGTGATATCTTATATTTCAGAGCTTTTTCTTAAAGCTTGTTTTCGCAAAAATCCCATACAATCCACCCCACAGTGAAACATCTAGACAACTGGCTTAAAAGAAAATACTTGACTGGCGAATGGGTTTGCATATTACAACTCATTAGGTGAATATTCAAACCAATTAGCTGGTATATTTGTTTTCATCGGATAATTGAAATTGACAGTAAGTAGACCAACGGCTTCTTTTTGATTTTAAATAAGTTAAATATTAGGTTATATGAAGTAGTACTCGAGTTTCGACACACAATATAATTGTCAAAGTTGATGAACTACGCTAAGAAGATGTTCTGCTTTCCGGTCTTAGGCTGTAGTGCAACACTTTGATACACATTCTTAAGGTATATTATGGTACCCGCGATTTGCAAAAATAACAACTCAAACATGGTTCGCTTACTGGCAGAAGGGACCAGGTAACAAAATGTAGCTTTTGAGAGAAATATGGTAACACAAATTATTGAAAACTGGGAATATTGCAGGTGACCATATTCAATAGTTATAAAACTGAGACTCCGGTGCTATTTTACCTAAAATCTAAGGACTGCAATTTTGCGATAGGTCATGCTGCCTGCCTGCCACTGGACACACAGATTTATATATAAGTCCCTACATACTTACTAGGTACTTTATCCATGAATTTAGTCAGGGCCAAAGCATTACTACATGAAAAGTGTAAGTGGAATCAGTGAAAGCACTTTAAACGGGAACTAAATTACTTAGGTAAGCCCTCCAAAACCGGTGACCTTTATAAATACAAAGGCTACAATCCGGTTAGGGTGAACTTTTTAAAGTCCTTGATTTATTTTTATCCCAAAACTGGGAGTTACAATAGGTGAAGAGTTTTTGTCCAATAGCCCCAAAAAGTTGGCGTGGCGAAAATCTTCCTATGTGCAAATCGTCAAGAACTTTTCAAAGGTCTGTCAGTAGAGCGGAATTCTTTTGGAACCCCACTTTCTCTGCAATTTAGTGGTAAACGAGCTGCTGATGTGGCTGGAAGATAAGGGCTGCAGGGTGATCGTTTATGCCGCTGACGTTGTTATTTGCATCTTAAAAAAGCACCTCAATACGATAAAAGAACGCGATCGCTGTAATTTAAGTTTTATCGTTGTGGTTTAAGTTTTATCGCCTTAAAAACGGAACTTGTTCCCTTTAGCAGGAAATACTTAATTCCACATCTAGATCTTCCCTCCATCAAAGAAAGTAGCTTAATCTTTTCAGACGAAGCTAAATATTTGGGGCTTATTCTGGATAAAAGCTAAAAAAAAGAAGAAAGATTTCGAAAATCTGAGGTAGCACTCTTTTTTTCAAAAAAGCTATTGGTAACAAATAGGGTCTTCAACCCGTATTGCTCACTGGCTATTCATTTCGGTAGTAAGACCAATACTCGTACTTACGTATGGTGTGGCTGGCTGGTGGACTGCCTAAGATAATGCAATAAATCGCGATAAGCTTAGCAAGGTTCAACGATCAGCATGTTTATGCATGAGTGGGGTATTTCGTACCACTCTCTCCGCTGCAATGGACATTTTATTTTATCTGACCCCTATCGATATCTTTAGTAAGCAAACAGCTGCTTGCGCGTCTGTCCACCTATAACCAACTTTCCCGTGGAGCGAAGAGGAAATTGGACACTACGAAAAATTTCAGAATTCTCTCAAGTAACATAGACTGGAGCCCCAATTTCAGTTTGACAAGGACTTCCAAGTCAACATCCCCTCCACGCCAATCTTGGAAAAAGAATCGACCCACTTTTAAACCGACGGATCAAAAAATAATAACAGGATAGGTGGAGGTGTTTACTTAAATGGGCTGAATTTCAGCTTCGTATTTCCTCTTCCAAATTACTGCAGTGTGTTCCAGGTGGAAACTATGGCGATAAAAGGAGCCCTTCATTGCTGAAGACAAACGTGATATCTCTTAAGGACATCCTCAATCTGCTACTTGATACTCACTTCCCAGGTAGATCCAACATTACCGGGTACACTGATCTAAATAGATCACTGGCACAGGTGACACATTCTAAAGGTCTGATTACAAGGGACAAACTGCTTTGGGCACTAAATAGCTTCAAGCCCTTCAAGTCTGCAGGACCAGACGGCATAATAACTGCCGAATTACAAATGTCTCCGGATATCATCACACCAGTATTGGAGATGATTCTGAACAGCTCCTTAAAAATGGCATACATTCCTCAGGCTTGGAGAGAAGTGAAAGTGGTTTTTTGCCCAAAAGACCTGAGACCTATTAGTTTATCATCATTCCTCCTCAAAACGTTGGAGCGACTGATATCCATCTCCGTACCAACATAAATACGCAACTTCTATCTGCGTCTCAACATGCATACTGTAAGGGTAAGTCAGTTGAAACCGCCCTTCACTCTCTGGTACGCACTATTGAATACTCCCTTCATCACAAGGAGTATACTATGGTTGCTTTTCTGGATATAGAAGGCGTCTTTAACAATGTGGGTACATCTGCAATCACAGATGCACTGACAGCACTGAATATGGAGGGTTCGCTTGGTGAATTGATCAATCTACTGCTAACAAGTCGGATTATCAACTTAAAACTGGGCGTTTCATCCGCCAGGAGGTCTGTCAGTAGAGGCACGCCGCAAGGCGGGGTCCTTTCCCCCCTTTTCTGGAATTTGGTGGTGAATGAACTACTGATATAACTGGAAGGGGTGGGCCGCAGGGTGATTGCATATGCGGATAACATTGCTATAGCCGTCTCCGGAAAGTACCTCAATACTATAAAAGAACTCATGCAAAACGCTCTCAAAAAGCTAAAGAAATGGGCTAATCGCTGTGGCTTGGGTATCAACCCCCACAAAACAGAAATAATCCTCTTCTCCAGGGAACACAAGATTCCGCACATCGACCCACCTATTGGTGGTATAAGATTAGTATTTTCTGACGAAGCTAAGTTCTTGGGTCTTATCTTCGATAGGAAGTTAAGCTGGAAACCCAACATACAAGAAAGGGTAAAAAAAGTCACAGTCGCACTTTTCTCTTGCAAAAAAGCCATTGGCAACAAGTGGGGTCTACAACCCCGCATAACTCATAGGCTAAGGTCGTAAGACCGATTCTTACATATTGGGTTGCTGTCTGGTGGACTGCCCTAAGTAAAGCTATAAACAGTGCTAAGCTGGGAAAAGTCTAGCGCACAGCAGGTTTGTGCATAAGCGGAGTACTCCGTGCCACCCCCTCAGCAGCACTAGATATCCTGCTACATCTGTTACCCCTCGACATTTTTAGTAGGCAAACAGCAGCCTGTTCTGCTGTCCGCCTTAAGGCTACCTCGCAGTGGGTTAGCAATAATATTGGCCACACTATCATTCTGGACTCATTTGAGTCTTTACCAGGAAACATAGATTATAACATACCCCAATTACAGTTCGGAAAGAACTTTCAAGTCACTATTCCTTCCAGATCATTTTGGGAGGACGCTGAATTTTAGGGAAGATAAAGCGATCCACTTCTACACCGATGGATCAAAAACTAGTGACGGGGTTGGTGGCGGCGTTTTCTCCGAAAGGCTAAATCTGAGTCTCTCTTTCCGTCTTCCTAATCACTGTATCGTATTCCAGGCGGAGATTATGGCGATAAAAGAAGCCCTGACGTGGCTGAAGAGAAATGTGATATCCACAAAGGATATCCGTATCTTCTCGGACAGTCAGGCCGCGATCAAGTCCGTGGATTCAGTATCTTTAAATTCCATTGCAGCCCTCGACAGCCGTTCATCTCTCATGGAGATGGCGGAGCAGTTTAACATTCACCTCTGTTGGGTGCCGGGGAATAGAGATATTCCAGGAAACTGCAGGGCTGATGAACTCGCCAAAAAGGGAACCAAACTCCCCATTTTACCTGAAAAGGGTTCTCTGGGTATCCCAATCGCTACCTGTAAACTTTTATTCAAGCTATCTGCAATCGAGAGAACAAACCTTAGGTGGACAACTAGTAATACATGTCTAGCGACTAAGCACATCTGGCCAAAGCTGGACCTGCGATGCTCTAAGAGTTTGATCTCACTAAACCGACTGCATATTTGCTCCACTATAGGTGCCATTACAGGGCACTGTCTGATAGGCAAGCACGCATCGAGGCTTGGCGTTTATTCGAACGATTTCTGTAGAAGTTGCTTGGACGAGGAGGAGGAGGAGACTATACTTCATCTTCTCTGCACATGTCCAGCTCTCTCCCATAATAGAAATCTTTATCTGGGAGATTTATTGCTTAATAATCTTAACGACTTGGCAAACGCTGACGTTAGAAGTCTATCGCGCTTCATAAGAAGCTCTAAATAGTTTAACTAGTAGTGGGGAAACCCCTCGATCCGTGTGGCATCACAATGGACCTAACCCAGGTCTAAGTGCGTCGGCCTTGTGCTGACAGCCACTCTAACCTAACCTAACCTAACCTAAGGACATCCTCCTCTTATCGGATAGTCAAGCAGTGATAAAATCTCTGGAATCAGTGTCTGTAAATTCCATTGCCCCAGACTGCCGATCATCTCTCGCGGAGCTACTCTAACATTCACCTGTACTTGATGCTGGGACAAATAGTCATTTCAGGAAACTGTATGCTGATGAACTCGCCAGACATGGAACCACATTGTCGCTTCTACTTGATAAAGGTTCCTAAGGCTTTCCAATCGCTCCATGCAAACTCATGTTTAAGTTTGATGCCGTCGAGAAAACTATCTTTAGGTGGACAAGTGGTACAATAAGCGACAAAACAGATTTGGCCAAAGCTGAAACTGGAATGTGTTTAATGTGTCTATGCTTGCTGCATATTGGTTCTACAACTAGTGTCATAACTGGACACTGTTTTCTAGCAAGCGTGAAACGAGGCTTGGCGTCTATACATATCACTTCTGTAGAAGTTGCACGGATATAGAGGAAAAAGAGACTATTCTCTACCTTCTCTGCACATGCCACGCTCTCTCTCTGAGGCAAAAAGTTGATCTGGGAGTTTTGTTCTACAAAGATCTTAATGATTTTATCAATACTGACCTCACAAGTAGGGTGGAGACAGATCTACGTGCTATCAAAATGGATCCTATAGTGTTCTAATTGTGTCGGTCTTCGCCGACTGCCACTTCAACCTTACATTCCTCTTCTTAGTATGGCGAAGCTATGATCAGAATTAAATGGATCATGCACTCTTGCGGGACAGTTTCAAGATGTTAGGCTCATCTCGAAGTTCCAAATTTTTCTGTATGTTATTTGTCCCCTAAGTTACCTATTACGATATGCGCTATTTTTTGGGAGGCGCTGCAACGATATTCTTATCCTGTCCCTGCACGGGCTCACTTCAACATAACCTAACCTATAGAACTTACTACAAAATCAAAACTTTGGTCAAAAACACCCTTAAAAACTGTTAAATATTATTTTAAAAGCACGCGTGTTAGTGGACGGATTCAAAATATTTTTGCATTTGTACGTTTCGGGCACCGAGTGACTATTATATGCCGTATCTCAGATTTCTACCTAACATTGCAAGGCCACAAAATTGGTGATGTATGTATTAAAACTAATATCCCATTAGAATAGGATATAAAAAAAAATCCACTTAGGTACTTGACACCACTGGTTTTTAAATGAATGGAGTTTGTGTGAAAGCAATCGACACGGTGCATATTAAAAAAGATGTAAGATGTATTTATTATTTTTCAAATTGCTTGCCTAACGTTTTTGACTTCCTTGAACTTCAAGATTCATATACACCAAAAACCTAAATTTAAAAGAGCCATAGCTCAAGGCCCTAGTAGCTAGAGCTGAATTCTTTAATTGCTGATAATGTAATTTATTTATGAATCAATAAAGTTGTAATAATAATAATAATAAAAGAGCCAAGTTTGCATACAGAGTGGCTGATAAAGTTTGCTACGTTACGAAATGCATTTTGTCGTAATTCATTTGGAAGATAATTTATTTTTATTGGTTTTAGATGTTTGTCAAATGACCTCCATGCTCGGTGCCGCATGAGCCACATCTTATCAAAAACTTGTCCATTACTGCTTGAAGGACCGCGGCGGCTATTGCCTAAATTATCATTCAAAAAGATTACTTTAAAATAAACCATTTAAATTCGTTGGATTTATTTAACATACTTTCAGTTTGAAATAATCAAACAAGAAAAAATAAGGTGCATTCAGGTCAGGTGACCTTGAGGGCGAACGGAATGTGGAGTTTCTTGAAATCAGTTTGGAGGGTTAATTTTCGCCCAAATTGCGGCATAAGATATGAAAAGTTGCATCATCTTGCTGAAACCACATAAAGTTGACAGGTATTCTTTGGTCGTAGCTCTGGAAAAAACAACTCTTCAGCATTTTTAAGAAACTATTTTTATTCACTGAAGACAGAACCGAAAATGCAGCTGATCGGCACACCACAATGCGAATCTCGAACTGGACACAACTTAATCTTAAAGAGCATCTATGTGTTTCTGTCACTCCATATTCGATAATGTGTTTTGTTGAAATTGCCGTTAAGATCTAAACGTGCCTCGCCAAACATTAAAATGCAGTTCTACATGGCTTAGTAATATTGCAGCATTTAAAGGAGTTTCTGGCAAAATCCAAACGAATCGACAAGTCTGCTGGGTTCAGTTTGTTCGTTAATTGAACTTTGAATGAAAATAAGATTTAATCTTTGTTCAGAATTTTCTATATTGACTGTCTGCCAATACCTATTAAAATAATTGAACAGAGAAGCTATTTGCCTATCCTTGCATGTCACTTGTAAGCCAGTAGCCACTTCAGCGATTCCTTAGTTCGTCCTGACTTTCTTGAATATCTATGATATGACTTTCTTTAACTTTTCTAAACTAAGGACGCAAGCCTGGAAATATGTACTATATATAAGTGCCGTGACATAAGGCCAAGTGACATAAGGCGCAATCTATATATTTGGCCTTATGACGCTTCGGGAAAAACGACGTGAGGCCGAATTTTAGTATTTGGCCTAATGCGCTTTCCCAAAGCGCCATAAGGTCAAACATGTTTGAGATGTAAGACCAATTATGGTTTTTAGTTTTTTACAATAACAAGAGCTGGTTTTTTCCGTTTTAATAAGCACATTTAATTTTGAACATCAATTTGAGGCCTTATTTCTTTTGTCATAATTTTCATTTGGTGATATTTTTCAGCAATTTGCTTACAAAAGCTTTTAACCTCGCACCTACTCCAAATCCAACAGGGAAGTCAAGGCGGGGCTTGCAGTGGGGCACCATGCCACCCCATACGCATTGCACTGTTTATGGGAGCTTCTTGCGATTTCGCAACTGTAGATCCCATAAACAGTGTAATATGCATGAGGGCATGCTGCCCTCTGCTTTCCCAAAACGTTCAGCAAATTTCCACATTTGGCCTTATGTCACTTGGCCTTATGCCACGGCACCATATGTTAATCCAAATTAACGAAATCTATATATGCTTAGTTGTTGTATTTTGATTGTGATGTTTTTTCTAAGCCTAATTAGATTACCAAGCTCTCATCACGTAAATTTGCAGACGATCGTTGCCACCCCTGGTCGTGGCCGAATTAACTACACTTAATTTTCTACATCATTAAATACGCGTAGTAATTTTAATAAACTTCAAGCCTTATTTACTACAATTTGCTAGGTCGGCTATATATGTACGTAGCACATATAGACAAAAATAGAATTTCAATAATCAACGTCGAAGAATTTTGGAAAAATAAAGTGCATCCGGTGTTAAAATTAGATTTCGACTTACTTGCTCAAAGAACATAGTTTGAAAAAAATCTGACAGGCAGCAGTAACTTTTTCCGCTTTCCCTATCCTCACGATGTCATATTTGATTAAGTTTTTACTTTCTTATGTATAATTGTAGTACCTTAAACTATATGCAAACGTGGAATTTTCACCTTTGTGCCTGAAGTCTTGAAATGGTTGTATTTCTAAGAAGGACAGAACACGTGTCGCAGAGTGCAAATCCTTTCGTTGTCCATATTAACTCGAGCGTACCCGCCTTCAAGCCTTAACAAAGTAACCACGCAGCTTTCGATCAATCATTATTTTAGTTCTTAAGCAAGGCACAATGCATAAATTCAAACATAAACTTCAAAGTGACCACTGACAGATCATTTGACAGTTGAAACTACGTCTGCTACAATTTGTTCCATTTGCTACATTAACTGCATTTAACTACATTTCTACGTAGCAGATGTTACGACAATAGCACCGAACGATAACGCATTTTGTTTGCTTTATGTAATCGACTTTATAAGAAACAGTTTTGAAGCCACAGAAAAGAACTTTAGCGACGCCCAAAATGACATTTGACTCTGTGTCTTGTTTCTTTACCAAGAAATCGCACCTGCGTAGGCATGTTTAATCACTGTTTTCTTGTGATTTTATTATTTACATTATAGGCATAATCTGCTACCCAAATTAATATTATCAAGTAGTGCAGCTACTTCTACATTGGCGTGGTTGCGTAGCCTATCTTCATGTCTTCTTGAGCTCTCTCTGGACTTCGTCTTCTACCATATCAACAACGCATTTACAATATTGCGTAATACTTTGTTCAAAGCATTGTAATGTGGGTTTATATTGCACCCATAAAGTTGGAGCATATGAATTTTAGGAATACTTTTCAGATTTTCTTCTGTAAAGAGATCAAATCCCACGGAATTTTTTAGCGCTGATCTGCTGTTTTATCACTTTGGCAACTTCCTTAGATGTTACCGGTGGAGTTATTCTATTGTCTTCGCTTATTTCTTCTTGTGGAATATTACCATTATCTTCATATGGTTCAAAGACGTTTTCAAGGTGTTTGGCAAATAAAAGCGCCTTTTGTTTATTTGGTTTTGCCCATTTCCCGCTGTCTTTAACTGGCGGTATTAAGTTGTTGGCCTTTTCATTTTATTTGTGACCTTCGACTGTGAGCAACCTGTACTGGCATCATTTGTTAAGTTGCTAAAGTATCTTTCCACTGACGAATTTGCAGTTTTTTTTCTGAGCTTGTTTGTTAATCTATTAAGCATTGTCTTTTATGACTTGGCGCACTTGACAGTTGCCAGCGTTTACGAGCTTTTCTTAATTCAGATACTATGTCGCATATTTCTCTGGAATATACGTTCCTTTTAATTTTAAGGTTTGACTTAAGTGTTACAGCCCAAGCTGCCTTTTGTACATTTAAGGTGAAAGTTTGTACCTCAATTATTGCGGATAGTTCGATGGATTGTTCCAGCAATTGCCTCAAATAGTTCCAATCTGTTATCTTGTTTGTTAGTTTTGGGTGGTTTTCCTTGAATTTAATTTTGTTATCAAGAGTGAGCAGGATAGATGAATGATCTGAGTGTGGATCTGGCCTTTAATCGAATTTGATACTATTCGAGGAAATATTCTTAGTTATAAAGAAGTCAACCACATCAGGGATTTTCTGTAGGCCCATAAGTGGGTTTCGCTGTTAAGTGGTAACTCGAGTTAATCTCTTTAATACATTCAAGGAGTTCTCTTCCTCTCATATTTGTTCATCTTGAGCCCCAGAATTTGTTCTTAGCGTTGAAATCTCGGCCTTTAATGAATGTGTTACATCAAATATGAAACAAGCTTTCGAAATCATTTTGTTTCAAGCAAAGGCTAGGACAACAATATACTTCTCTTACATTTATCTGCACCCTGTTTGTTTTTATGTTAACGGATGTGGCTTATATCTCACATGATTGATATTTCTCATCTTCATCGTGTCTTATATTTTCTTTGATTTTAAATTCAGTCACTCCTCTTTCTGTATTGTAAAGATTTGATATTTGATATTTATTGATAAATCAACGCTGTACATTAAGATAAACTTATAGCTAGTACAGGATATAAATTACATATAATTACACGTATAGTGTGCAAACAAAAGGCAAGTTAGTTACAAAATATTTAAAAGGAAAATAAAAAAGAAGAAAGAAGAATATAAACATAGGGACGGGCTACAGTCCGCTTGGGCGAACTGTTGGATACCCTAATCTTATTCCTATCCCTCATAAGTGGGCGTGACAAAAGTCTAAGTATGGTTGAATTGTTAAGAACGCTCTACATATTTTGTTATATAACATTTAAAGGATTTTATCAAAAAAAAAACGCTCCCTAGCTCAAACTTGGGTGTTTCAATAAAATTGTTTTATTTAATTGTGGGCGTGTCAGTAGGCGAATTTAAAAAAAATTAACACATGAGCATAAAGGGCCCCTAGAGAGTATATATTATAAATTTCAGCTCCCTAGTTCACTTTGAATTTTCAAAAAAAAAAAAAAAAAAAAATTGTGGGCGTGCCAGTGGGCGGATTTTGAAAATATTTACACATGAGCATAAAGGGCCCATAGAGAGTATATATTATAAATTTCAGCTCGTTAGCTCAAACTTTCGATTTTCAAAAAAATTGTTTTATTTATTTGTGGGCGTGTCAGTGGGCGGATTTTGAAAATATTTATACATGAGCTTAAAGGGCCCCCAGAGAGTATATATTAAAAATTTCAGCTCCCTAGCTCAAATTTTGGTTTTTCAATAAAATTGTTTTATTTTTTTGTGGGCGTGGTAGTGGGCGGATTTTGAAAATTTTATATCCCGAGCAGTTTTAGGAGTCATAGATCATATATAAAAAATGTCAGCTTCCTAGCTCAAAATTCGATTTTTTCCAAAATTTTGTTTTTTTGAGTTTGTGGGCGTGTCTGTGGGCGGATTTCAAAAATTCGTAAACTTGATTATTTCGGGACCCTAGAGAGTATATGGTTAAAATTTCAGCTCTCTAGGTCCAGTTTAAAGGCCTAATTTTTGCCGACGGACGGACGGACGGACGGACATGGCTAGATCGACATTACTATCGATGCTGATAATAAATATAGTAACTTTTAGGGGTCTACGGGCAATATTAAGGTATGTTACAAACTATGCGTCAAAATTAATATACCCCTAGAATAGGGTATAAAAACAAAGCAGTATTTAAGTTTAAAAAGAGAAAAAAAAAGAAAAAACGTTAAAAATTAATTAACAAGAAAAGCGCAACCAAGTACAAATTTAAAGTAGACACAAAAAAAATAAAAAAAAAATAATATAAAAACCTGAGCCTCATCAGTTCAAACTGGAAAGATGTTCAAAACAGGCTCTAAGAAATTTTTTGTGTTCGACTATAGACCTCACATAAATGGGTAGATCATTCCAGAGTTTGACAGCATAAACGAAAAATTGCCTGCGTGATGTTAAGCAGGTAAAAATAGCAGGTCGCAGTATAATATAGCGATTGGATAAACAGAAGTTAATTTTTTCAAATAAGTAGTTTAGTTCCTTCCTGTGAATAAGTTTGAAGAGTAAAGCACAACACCGATATTTGAGATAAGCCTCCAAGTTGCATCCAAGAAGTTGGCGAGCTTCAGATGAGACATGATCAAACCTTCGAAGATTGAACACGAACCGAGCAATTGAGTTAAACGCAACCTTTAGTTTTTGAAGCGTGATATAATCGGGATCAGCAAACAACTCACATCCATATGAGATTATGGGAATTATTAAAGCTTTGACCAATTTTAGCTTGACATGTGTGGGTAAAATTGTTTTTGTAATGGATAGTCCACGTAAAGATGCATAAACTTTATTTATTACAGAATTTATCTGAGCATCCCACGTTAATTTATTGTTAATAATTATCCCGAGATTTTTTGCATTTCTGACGTATTCGACTTGGTGAGAGTTTAAAAAGATAGGTGGAAGGTCAGGGAAATGAGGTTGTTGCTTATATATTGGAATAGCTTTAGTTTTGTCGGGATTAAGCTTTAGACCATTATATGTGGACCACTCGACTATAGAACACAGATCTTCGTTTATTTTTTGGATTGCGTCTTCAACCATACCAATAGGAAAACTTTTGTACAATTGAACATCATCAGCATAAATGTGAAAGCGGCAGTGAGATAAAACAGAGGGTAAGTCATTAATAAACAAAGAGAACATTAAAGGACCAAGAATCGATCATTGAGGAACACCACAATTAACAGGAAGAAACGATGACAGTTTGCTATTACATGAAACAGCTTGCAAGCGATTTGTCATATAAGAATAAATAAGTTTGTTATATGAGTCAGAGAAATTAAAATATGTTGTCAGTTTATCACAGAGAATATTAGGGTTAACACAGTCAAATGCTTTGGAAAAGTCAAGTAATGTAATCACAGTTGTGTAATTAGCGTCAATCGCCTGTCTTATATCGTCAGTAACTTTTAATAAGGCTGATGTGCAACTATGCCCTGAACGGAAGCCTGACTGAAGAGGGTTTTGAAGTTGTCTGTCATGTATAAAGTCTTTTATTTGGTTGCTTAAAATGGATTCAAAAGCTTTGGATAAGAATGGAAGGATTGCGATGGGTCGAAATTCAGATTTCGTACCTTTTTTAGGAATGGGAATGATTTTAGATTTTTTCCAGATGGAGGGGTAAGGTATAAATTGTATCCGTGCGGTTCTAAAACGGTTTCCAGACAAATGTTGATTTTGATTATTCCGAGAGTCGCTTGGCATTCCGTACCAGAATCTGTTCGTGTATGGTCATTGGAATCTTTTGGGTACAGTTCTTTCATTACCACTTTTATTTTCAAGGAAAGTATTTTTTTTCCAGAATTTCCTTGTTGTTTATTTCCATATCGTCCATTCTTGTGAGTAATTGTTGGCAAAATGTTCTCCATGACATTGCTTTATTTTATGTTTTGTGACTTACGTTTTTATTTTGAGTTATATCTACGAGTAGTTTTTTAAAAACTTTCTTGAGCTTTTTCGTGTTTTTTGGTTGCTTTGAGCTCTCAACTTTGGTCTCAGAGCTTTATTGCTTTGGTTTGCTTTAAATTCATATGCGATTTGTTTTACTATCTTTTGCTTGTTGTAGCTGTTTTGCTCTGTTGTTAGCTGGGTGCTTGTTGCGCTTGTTAGTTGAGAACTCGTTGGCTGTATGTGCCTGTACCTTTCGGCGATGCCCAGCTCGCAAATCGATTTGCGACTTTTCCGCATATCGTGTGAACACGCTCGCATATAATTTGTGGCAATTTGCGAACATATGCGAGCATTTGCGAGCGTCCCAACCATATGCGACCGCACGAAAACAGAACATTGCATATTCTGCCATTTGCGAGCAAACAGTTGTAGAGTTCAGTTAAACAAACAGTTGGTTCTTGTGAGTGTTTAAAATTATTGTAAAAGTAATGTCCAGATTTTATTTTTTTTTATTTTATTTATTTTCAACATTGTTGTTGGGATTCATCCCCCTTTTTGATGACGACGAAAACCATTCGGAAGATCAACATTTTCAATGATGCGGCGTACATGACTCAAACGATAGTTAAAAACCCGCTGTACCATTGTTAGACCGCGTTGAGCATACGGTTTCATTACGTTTGGCCGCATAGCGAACGCATAGTCCGCGACGAGAACGTACGGAACGGGAATCTCTCGTCCAGGCAGTGCTTTCGGTGGTGGTAAACACAGTTGGTTCATGGTCAATGCTTGACCGAAACTGCAACAGTTGAATACGCCACCATCCGATTGTCGTCCATTGCGACCGACATCTACAGACAATAATTTGTATTCCGCGTCTGCAATTTATTCCCATCAATACAATGCTATGCGTTCCTATATTAAACAAAAAAATTAGTGCCGATTGAAAGCGAATTAGCAAACAAATAAATACCTTTATAATTATAAAAGACGCTGCCAGCATTAGGCGGTGCCACCATCACAACGTGCTTGCCGTCCACTGCCCCGATGCAGTTGGGAAAGTGTCATCGCTGGTTGAACGCTTCTGCTAATGCCTCCCACTCGCTTTCGCTTTTCGGCATCTATCCACAAAAAATTGAAAAGGGTCAATAAAAATAATGAAATTATGGTGCAAACACTCACTTTAAAACAGTCGACGACAAGAACTTTGTAGATCGCGTCCACCACTTCCGGAATTATAGTCGAAATAGTATTCACTGAAATGCGGAAAAGGTATTGCAAAGACCGAAAACTGTCACCGGTGGCCAAGAAACGCAGCGTCAGCAGAAGCCGATCTGACGCAGGAATGCTTAATCGCATGTTCGTGTCTGCTTTTTCAGCCAATCCTTTGTCCACACACGACGCACATGTTTCACTTTTTCGAACTAGCTTCTTCGTCGTCATTTTCCAGCATATCTAATGCCAAAACAGCAATAGCAGCCCACTTTCTTTTCGACATTTTAAATTTAATTTAGCAACACAATACACAAAGTGACAGATCGGCATATGATTGAAAATATGTGATGTGCAAATTCTGTCGCATATCGTGTGAACACCTCGCATATAGGCCTCAACATTTGCGATCCCATTTGCGGACATATCATATGCGAGCACCTTGATCGCAAATGCATTTGCGATTTTTGGGACAAAAGTTGCATATCGTGTGAACACGCCTATATGCGATTTTGCGAGCACTGCCGTACGTATGGAATTTGCGGCACATTTGCAAGTTATTTCGTGACGTCAGCACTCGCATACATATGCGACTTTCGCATACCGTCTGCTCTTAGCTTAAGACGCCATTATTTGACAGTTACTTGAAACAAAAAGTGAAACGTCGAAACGATGACGTTGAGGCGACCATTTTAAAGGTTATATGAACCAAAACTATTGTCAAAACGATATCGTCAGAGTCAGCGGATCATCGTTTTAAGTGATGGGAGCCCGTATTCCGATACGGCACTATAACGTGTGGAAAAGTGAATTTGATAAGGTTGGTATATAATATTCTCTTTATTATTTTTTTTAACCTAAAACTGCCCTACTTTGAATTTTCAAAAAAAGTTTATGACTAAACATAGTCAGTCCGAAAATATCCAAATGAAAAAAAAAAAACATAGGGACGGGCTACAATCCGCTTGGGCGAACTGTTGGATACCCTATTCTTACTCCTATCCCTCATAAGTGGGCGTGACAAAAGTCTTAGTATGGTTGAATTGTTAAGAACGCTCTACATATTTTGTTATATAACATTTAAAGGATTTTATCGAAAAAACCGCTCCCTAGCTCAAACTTGGGTGTTTCAATAAAATTGTTTTATTTAATTGTGGGCGTGTCAGTAGGCAGATTTAAAAAAAAATTAACACATGAGCATAAAGGGCCCCTAGAGAGTAGTATATAGTATATATTATAAATTTCACCTCCCTAGCTCAAACTTTGAATTTTCAAAAAAAGTTTTTTTTTTTAAATTGTGGGCGTGTCAGTGGGCGGATTTTGAAAATATTTACACATAAGCATAAAGGTCCCCCTAGAGAGTATATATTATAAATTTCAGCTCCCTAACTCAAATTTTGGTTTTTCAATAAAATTGTTTTATTTATTTGTGGGCGTGTCAGTGGGCGGATTTTGAAAATTTTATATTCCGAGCAGTTTTAGGAGCCATAGATCATATATAAAAAATTTCAGCTTTCTAGCTCAAAATTCGATTTTTCCAAAATTTTGTTTTTTTTGAGTGTGTGAACGTGTCTGTGGGCGGATTTCAAAAATTCGTAAACTTGATTATTTCGGGACCCTAGAGAGTATATTGTTAAAATTTCAGCTCTCTAGGCCCAGTTTAAAGGCCTAATTTTTGCCGACGGATGGACGGACGGACATGGCTAGATCGACATTACTATCGATGCTGATCATAAATATAGTAACTTTAAGGGGTCTACGGGCAATATTAAGGTATGTTACAAACTATGCGTCAAAATTAATATACCCATAGAATAGGATATGAAAATAACTACATTTTTGTTGTCATATTTAAAAGAATTGAGTGACATGCGTATTACTCTAATGAAGCTATTAAAATTTGTTAATTAAAAACACAAACCTGATTTCTAAATGTTTAAATATTGTTTTGGGTCTACTACCTCATGTCTTTCATTGTGTGCAGAACTTTTTCAAGGTTTTTTATTTATAGTCTCAAGAGAATGTACCAACTATGTTTTAACCTAAGTATGGATTCAATTTATCTTATCTAAATATCAGTACTGTTTCGTTCCTTACTGCCAAAGTAAGTTTCATTTTTGTACAACTTCTTTTTCTTTTGACCTCAAAAGAGAACCATCTATAGCCTAATGGACTAAACGCACAATTCTGACTCACATGAATCAACAACTTGTTGTAGATTAGCCCTATTTAAGACCTACTTTCGCAAAATAAATGGAAGCTCTAAATTTACGTTGATGCCATGCAATTTTTTTCAAAGTAATGTTACAGTGTCTGTATTAAGACAGTACCCCCTCAAGGCATTGGAATAGTGAAAGGAACCCAGTTAATGATTTATTAATCTGTACACAATCCACTGTCTACTATATGTAGTTTAATGAGCTTAACTAAATAGCACAATGGATATCGACGTTCGTCAAAAGCACCAAACATGTGTGTGTGTGTGTGTGTGTAAAAAAAGTATATATATATACATAATTTACTTATAGGTAGAACCAAACCAAAATGTTCTACTTACGAGAAACTGATTTATTTCCAAAAAAAGTACCAAAGTACTTTTCTAAACGAATCTTTGAGTGGAATTTCTCCCACAATTTGTTCCTTAACATTTATTCGTTTGTTTTTTTTTTGTTTTTTAAGGTACGCTACCGACCTGAAAATGATTAGCTTAACGAATATTGATGATCGTTATTATTTTCGGTGCTTCTCAGACAAATAGATGATTGTTGATGTAGTAAAATTGGTTTCAATATTTTGACCTAGTGTAATAATTCAGAGAACTTTTGGTCAAATACAATGTTATTGGGGCAAACAATATAATGTGTAGCAAAATGAATAAATTTTCCCACTTTAGTGAGACATAAGTCCCGAACTCAATTTGTTCGAGTAGGACATAAGTCCCGAAAAATCAATTTGGGACTTATGTCTCGGGGACTTATGTCCCTGCGCCAATTAGTTGTGCTTAAATTTAATTTTGAAAGGAATATAAAGAACTTACATATATATTTTGTGTTTGAGAAGTTTTTATTCTTACATATGTGTTCGACGTTGAAAAAACAAAGAATATTTGCAGGGACTCGAATCTTGAATCTCTTACATTTCTTACTATCTTTATCTGCGAAAACAGTATACTACTAAGTATAGAGAACATTCTTTGGATTCTTATTGGATACAATTTTGTTAGTCTAGCTGTAATTGCTAAGCATTGCCAGTTCAGTTGCCGTTAATTTGTCATTATACGTTTGATATGCTGTTCAACACTGTGAGCGCCGGGCGTACAAGTGCGGTGTAGTGCCTTTCAGCATAAGTCAAAATATTTTGACTTTTCGCACCTGGGAATTGGCAGCACGGGTATTCTGTCTTTTTTTTGAACTAATACGATACCAATTCCCCACCATGCACACATAAATGCCACTGCGACCTGAAAGATCTATTGTATCGAAAGGGTTTACTATTAAGAGACGTACCGCTTCCCTTATGGAAACAAGTACATTCTTGGTGACAGAATTCTCAACTGTGGAACATATGTCTTCTTAACCAATGTAGGGCCGGGCATTCACGGAGAAGGTATTCGGAGGAATTATCCTCCTCTAGACGAAACCGACATTTTGTCTCTGAGCACAGGTTCAATTAATTAAGATGCTATCTTAAGTCATAATGGCCTGACAGGAAGTCCAACAGTTTCCTTGTCTTACCTAGTAGTATAAGAATTTCCTTATAGTAGTTAGGCTTGATTAACCTTTTGTATTGTCTGAGCGCGGGAATATTTTCTCAATGGGCTGGACGAATTTGGTGTTCCCAATTATTGAACAGTCCTAGAGCGTTAGTCCAGTTGACACTGCAATAAGGTTTTGGTCCTAAGAACGCAGATTTTGAATCAGCAATAGCTAGATCTTCCTATGATTCCTTCCTTGTCTGCAGTTCCTCGGCGGGCAGGTACCCAACCATGGTTGACATTGTTGTGTCTGACTATGGATTGCAGCGCATCGTAGCAGCACTTGATTGTCATTGAGTAAATTGAATTGGAAGACAGTGCTTGAAGTACAGCTTGACTATCCGAGAATATGTGTATTCTTGGCCCCTCACACCTCACACATCCCAATGGCATGGATTTCTGCTTGGAGATCAGTGGGGCACATTCCCATAAGCACCAAAGCTTTGGTGTTGGGTCCAAAGAAGCCAGCTCCAACTCCAGTCTTCTCGGGTTCAGCGCTGGAATGCTACTCGTATAATCCCAGTTTGCGTGGTCCAATATTTCAACCTCAAATAGACTTCCAAATGTCCATTTAAATCGTCTTTTTGATGTAGAGGTTGGAGAATGACAACTTGCATTCGTTTTTCTCCATTAATGGGTGGCGTATGTTGTTCTTCCCCATTAACCCCTTCCTTCAAGCAGATAATCAAGGACTGTAATAAATATTAAGGGAGTTAAGACACTTGCTTGGTGTACACCGACTTTGATCACGAACTGCTCGGCGACTCCAGCGGAGCATCTTACTCTTATCTTTACTCACTCTTACATGTCCATGATCATCTGCACTTAGGTTTCTGGAACTCGTTGTTTTCTAAACGCCACCCAAAACATCAGATCTCTTGGTTGTCTAGCAAGATCAACCACCTTTTCAAGATCAGCAACCACCATATTATGCAATTCCTTAAAGGAATCACGATGTTTTTCCATCATTATCCTTATAATTTGGATTGCATCTGTTTTTTCCCGCAATCGGCTATCTAATACCTCGTATAACATCAGCTTGAAAAAACGCTTATCGCCTTTTCCTTTCGAAGGAGATAACTTTCCCTCCACTGGAAAGTCATTGGATCCTCTCTCATCAGTTTGGAGATGAAAATCAAAAGCCACCTGGACCCGATGTCCTCAATTTTTTTTCTAGAACTCATAGGGTATTTGTTCTGTCCCAAGTGCTTTTCATTTTTTGGAGTCTTTGACGAGCTGCGTTACTTCTTTGACAGTAATACCGCATACTTCTGCATTATTAGGATCGGTTTTTCTATGGTGAGTCACCGCCCTACAGTTCCCCGGAATCCGCTGGCACCAAGTACAGGTGAATATTGAACTGCTCTGTCATCTCCTTAAGATGGAGTTTAAAGAAACTGATTCCAGAGAATTAATCGCAGCTTGGTTATCCGAGAAGATACGGAAGTCCTTAGCGGATATCACGTTCCTCTTCAGCCACTATAGGACTTGCTTGACGACCATAACTTCCGCCTGGAACACGCTATAATAATTAGGAAGTAGGAAGGAGAGATTTAACCCATCTGAGAAAACACCTTCACCTACCCAATTACTAATAATTACTAGCGATAAGATGGGTGATGATCGTCCTATTTGCATGCGTAAAATATCGAGTGGTATCAGATGCGCAGTGCTCCGCTAATTTACTGGCAGGCTGATCTTTGCAGTTTGCTTAGCTTGTAAAGCATTTACTACTGATCCGCTGCTACGCAGATGTAAAAAGTTTTCGATGAAAATAGGCAATGACCCACACCAATAACACATTTTGTGTGAATCTTAAATTTGCAGTCCCTTTTCATTTCTATGCAAAAGGAAAGAATTGGTGACTTCCAATTCAAATCTCAACGTTAAATGTGTCATTCGTAACCCCCAATTCGTCTTACGAATATTGTTATTATATGTATTTTGCAAAATATCGAAAAAGCCCGCCTTAAAAGGGCAGGACAACAAACTTAGTGCGCTCTTACACAGCCTACACCCTCCAAGTTTCATGATCATGACTCTACCATTTGCGGTTTGGGCTGTGCGTTACTTACTTAGTGAGGACAAACAGTTTTATTTGTATATGTTTACTCTTAAATCCGTTCGTATGTTCTAATTAAAAAAAACAAAATAGAAGAAAAAATCCAATAAATTTATTTTATTTATTACTTTAACTAAACTTTCTAATATTTAAAGCTCGCCGTTGTTTTTGTATAGCTACAAACATTATTACCTGAGACAGCCATAACACACGGTCATGCTTATTTTGGGATGTCTCCATAAAAAACGAATAATGTTCAGTATTGAATGTTGTCACAAAATGAATTTGATTTAATTTAGCTTTCGAAATTAGCTGTTGGTCATTTCTATTTTACTTGGGTTGACCATCAGTTTCAAAGAAGTGGTATCTCTTTATCTCTCTAAGGACTGGGAAAAAATGTTTGTGCCTTTTTTTTGATTATTGAGTTACTAATTCATGTCAAGCTCAACAAACCGATATTTATATCCTTAAACTTGGAATACATATGGAATCATACACAAGGCTCAACTATACTCTACTACTATGTACATTCCACATTCGTGTTGTGTGGCTATGGAAGGATTTCTTGTACTGTATGTCTGAATAAAGGATTAACGGAGAATTGGTGTACATTCCTGTCGTAGTTGGTATTTGGATTAAAATGATCTATGTGTGGAATGCAAATGCCTATGGCGTTTGAGCACTTATGGTAGGAATAAGGACAGTCGGGAAACATTAGGCATTTTTCTTTTTTAGCTCCGAGCGGGGCACTGAGCTGTCAAAAAAAGAACTGTGTTACTTTTTTAGCTCGGAGCGCTCTGAGCACAAAATTTGTATTTCTTTTTTATCTCTGAGCTAGCTCAGGGCTCGTTCGATGAGCTCGATTAAAAATGACCGAGCAAATAGAGCGAAAAGCTGAGCGCGGCTGACTTCATTCATTATTTGTGCTTTTTCCATAGTTTATTTACTAGAAATTATAATTTAAATGGAACAATCCTTAACAAACACCAATTTCAGAAGCAATCCTGACTATTTTGAAAATTAATAGAACAACATAGGGACGGGCTACAGTCCGCTTGGGCGAACTGTTGGATACCCTATTCTTATTCCTATCCCTCATAAGTGGGCGTGACAAAAGTCTAAATATGGTTAAATTGTTAAGAACGCTCTACATATTTTGTTATATAACATTTAAAGGATTTTATCAAAAAAAACGCTCCCTAGCTCAAACTTGGGTGTTTCAATAAAATTGTTTTATTTAATTGTGGGCGTGTCAGTAGGCGGATAAAAAAAAAATAACACATGAGCATAAAGGGCCCCTAGAGAGTATATATTATAAATTTCAGCTCCCTAGCTCAAACTTTGGATTTTCAAAAAAATTGTTTTATTTATTTGTGGGCGTGTCAGTGGGCGGATTTTGAAAATATTTATACATGAGCTTAAAGGGCCCCTAGAGAGTATATATTAAAAATTTCAGCTCCCTAGCTCAAATTTTGGTTTTTCAATAAAATTGTTATATTTTTTTGTGGGCGTGGCAGTGGGCGGATTTTGAAAATTTTATATCCCGAGCAGTTTTAGGAGTCATAGATCATATATAAAAAATTTCAGCTTCCTAGCTCAAAATTCGATTTTTTCCAAAATTTTGTTTTTTTGAGTTTGTGGGCGTGTCTGTGGGCGGATTTCAAAAATTGGTAAACTTGATTATTTCGGGACCCTAGAGCGTATATGGTTAAAATTTCAGCTCTCTAGGTCCAGTTTAAAGGCCTAATTTTTGCCGACGGACGGACGGACGGACGGACGGACGGACGGACGGACGGACATGGCTAGATCGACATTACTATCGATGCTGATCATAAATATAGTAACTTTTAGGGGTCTACGGGCAATATTAAGGTATGTTACAAACTATGCGTCAAAATTAATATACCCCTAGAATAGGGTTCAATTCTGTTTCTTAATTAGCTCGGAGCGCTCAGGTTATGTTCAGCTCGGAGCGAGCTCTGATCGCTCGGGCCCCGCTCTGTTCCCCGCTCGGGGCTAAAAAAGAAAAACGCCTATTGCTGCACTCACTAGTGGCAGATCAGACGACACCGAATGTGTGGTCATTCCAATGCAGGTGTCATTAACACAAATATCGATAAGGATGCCTTTCAGTCTAAGCGATGCAAATGCCATTCAATAATCTACCATTATCCATCGAGCACATTGAATACTTCATGGGCACCGCCAATATCATACTCAAGAGCACATTAAGAGCTGATAAATTCACCGGTTAAGATGGTGTCCCTACTTGCCACGCTTGGCAAAATCTATACTTTTGTGTCTGTAAAATTCTTAGGCGAGGAAACAAAAAAGCATAAATTGAATAAAACGCACGACTAGGTCGTAAGAATATTGCTCATTATTTTTAAATGCTTTTCCTATTGCAAAATAAAATGTATATATGAGTGAGTACATATGCAAATATGTTCCAAATATGTAAAATACAAAAATTTTCGGATGAACATTCGGTTTGACATTTGAAATAAGTTTGAATAAATCGTTATTGCTTACATAAACATGTTCTTATTTAGGAACAATTTTCGTAAGAAATTTGAAACATGGCAAAAGCCATGTATAAGGAAATAAAATCAATTATAATAAAAAAATTAACAAACGTTTGAATACCCCTAAAATTAATGTAACAGTTGAAAAAGTCAGTATATATTACAAAAAGGAAATACATTTATATTAAATAAGGCTTCCGCTCTGGCTTTGAAGATTAGACTATGGTGGTTGCAGTGGCTAAGTGATTATTGCGTTGGACTACTGAGCGAATGCTTCGAGATTGGAATCCAAACCAACAACACTTGACATTTTTCCACTGTCCCACCTCTAGCGAAAGTTTGACAAACATTCAAGAGTACAAGCTGTCATGAAATACTTCTCAACATTTTCTCGTGGGAGTCGGGTTAAATTGAAGGTATTCGTGTCAAGGCTTCGCAAACATAAACGTTTGGAGAAACTGGGTTTAAGCTCATATATGGCCATTATTACCTAATATATAATGTTTAGACTAACATTATATCTACAGCAAAGAGGGCAGTGCAAAAATGGTTGTTTTCTGCCAATATGCCTTAAATAGATTAAAACTTCAGTCATATATAAAAAAAGAGGCCCCAAAATTATACTCGCAATGCAACAAAAAATTTCATAAAATTAAACTCTACAAATGTTTTCGGGGCCTCATTTCATTTTCCTAATTTTTTTGAAATGTTAATATATAATACATAATGTTTTACTAAAAAGTATTATTTATGTGTTGATTAGTTTGTCATTGTGAGTGTATCAGTTAAGTAATTTGCATTAAAATGGAAAGTCTTTAATAAAATTAAATACGGTTGTCAAGGTCCGGCAGGAGAGCTCGGAATGTTTTTTTTTATTTTTTTTTATAATGGACACGCACTAAAGGGATTTTTTGATACCCTTATAATGTATTAGCTACACAGCGCGGGCGTTAAGGAAATTAGGGTTGGTTTTAAATGTTTGTAAATAACAATGTGTAGGAAAAATGGAGCGGGGAAGAGCATTCCACATTCGTGTTGTACGGCTAAGGAAAGATTCCTTGTATTTCACTGCACGTCCGAATACAGGCTTAAGGGTAAACTGATGCGCATTCCTGGCATGGCGGGTATTGCGGTTGAAATGTTCTAGGGGTGAAATGCAACTGTCTATTTCGTTTGAGCACTTTTGGTGGAAATAACGATAAAATAACGAAAGGCAGGAGACATTACGACGATGACTAAGAGAGTCAATCGATCTCGCAATGTCTCGGTCGCCAATGAGTTTTATCGCGCGTTTTTGGATCCTGTCAAGTAGCTCCAAATAAGTTATTGGTGCACTGGACTAGATATGAGCGTTGTACTCCAGTTTCGGGCGAATAAACGCCTTATAAATTGTAGCCAGATCAGAAGGGGTGAAATATTTCTTACAACGCTTAAGGAAGCCTAGACATTTCGCGGCGTTCTTGGCGACATCGAAAATTGGGTATTTCAAACGAAGATTGTCATTAACACACATACCAAGAATGGAAAGTCTTTCGGTTTCAGCGATGCAAGTGCCATTCATAGATAATGGCAGTGTGTGTGGGTTTTGCTTTAATGACAGGAGACAGCATTGTGTTTTGGAAGCATTAAATTCCACTCTATTGGTTTTACCCCACTTAGTTATGCTGTTAAGATCGGAATTTAATGAGCTTAACATACGTTGCCGTTCCAGTTCCACACCCGAAGATGAGGGGCGTGACCCAAGAAACGAATATGAGAAGCTAAGGGTGCTGTCACCAGCAAAGGAATGGATTGAATTAGAAGTAACAGACAGGAGATCATTAATAAAAATGAGAAAGAGAGTCTGGGACAGAACAGAGCCTTGGGGGACACCAGCATTTATTTGGTGAGTTGCAGACTTGAAACCGTCCAAAACAACTTGAATTGAACGGTCCGAAAGGTAATTTCTAATCCATTGAAGGAATGGATTGGATTGGAAGTAACAGACAGGAGATCATTTATAAAAATGAGAAAGAGAGTCTGTGACAGAACAGAGCCTTGGGGGACACCAGAATTTATTTGGTGAGTTGCAGACTTGAAACCGTCCAAAACAACTTGAGTTGAACGGTCCGAAAGGTAATTTCTAATCCATTGAAGAAGAGTATCATCGATTCCAAATGCACGCATTTTCGACAAGAGAGCTTGATGCCAAACTCTGTCAAATGCCTTTGAAATCTCAACCGCAACAATCTTACTTTCACCACCTTGATGAAGAGATTGGTTCCACTTTTCGGTTAGATATGTCATCAAATCACCAGTGGACCTGTTGCTGCAAAAACCATATTGTCGGTCATTAAGAAGTTTTCGCGATTCAAGATATTTCATTAGCTGACGGTTTATCAGCGTTTCAATGACCTTAGAAAGAAGGGACGTAAGTGCAATTGGTCGGTAGGAGGAGGAAGAAGAAGATTCGCCTTTTTTTGGTACACGCTGGACAAACGCTGTTTTCCATCTTCCCGGGAAGAGTCCTGAAGAATAGGACAGTTGGAAAAGCTTACGCAATGGTTTTGCCAGCGAGGAAGAACACCTCTTCAGAACGATAGGGGAAATACCATCTGGACCAGCGGATTTGTGTATGTCAATATCTCGAAGTACTCTAGCCACTGTACCAGTGCGGAAGTGGATTGGTCCCATGGAGTATTCTACGCGCTCGAGTGCAGGGGGAGACAAAGCACAATCTGGGAGCGTTGAACTGACTGCAAAGTGAGCAGCAAGCAGATTGGCCTTATCTATACAACTGACAGCTGGAATGTCATTGTAAATGACTGTCGGGATAGATGATGAGGCCGAATTCTCGATGTTTTTAACAAATGACCAAAAGTTTTTACTACCCGTGGGACTTTGTAGTATTTTTTGCCTCAACTTTTGATCATAGGAGAATTTGACACGATTAATGTGGGCATTGCAGTCATTTCTGGCTTGTTTAAACCTTTTTCGGCTTTCCTCAGATGGGTTGGCTTTGAATGACGGAAAGCTTACCTCTTTTAACCTGATAGCCTCTTTGCAGCTCGAGTCATGTGGAATAAGAACTGCGTTTCGTAAAAATTGCCAAAGATAATGTAACGAATGAGTTTATTTTTATACATATTATATCGCCAATGTATGAAATCCGGAACTTATAAAAAGCTTAAAACGGCCAGGCAGTGTATAAAAATAAAAATAGCCCCAAAAAACAAAAACATTTGTATATATTTAATTCAACCAGTTTAAAAAATAGCCCTGCATGTCCCGGAGACAATTTTCATCCAGCGCTATCCAAAAAAATGCAATTTTTTTTTGTCCTCCTCCTAATAACCAATTGCACATTAGTCTCTTCTTTCCAAGATCATTGAATGACTAATAAATTTGCATCTTATAAAATGTCTTAAATTTGGAATGTTTCCCCGTATTACCATTTTTCCAGCAAAAAAAACCATTGGTGGTTTAATGACTTATGCCAAAGAAAAACGCAAAAAAATCCCTTCACAAAGGTGGTGAAAGTAAGACCTTTCGCTGATATACTTGTACTTGTAGTTGTAGTTTCTCATAATTTCTCCCTGAAACTGTTAAATTGAAACGGAATCTGCTTAGCTTAATATGGGATCATGACGTAATCTCGAATGACAAAAATCTCGAAAAAACAAATTTTTAATCTAGAGTGCAAAAATCTCGAATGGACAAAAATCTCGAAAGACGATATCTCCAAAAAAATCTCGAAAAAAAGTTAATTCGAGATTTTTTTCTTACCTATTTAAAGAATTTAAACTTAAAGAAAACGCATTACATATTTAGTTTATTCAGCAATTTATTTTTTTGGGAAAATAACAACAAAAAATCAATATTTTTTGGTAAATATAAAAATCATTATAAAAAATATCAAAAACAAACAAAAAAGTTTGAAATTCATAAACATAGCTATAAATGCATTATGTAGGTACAACAAAAAAGGATGAATTATTATGTTATAAGCTGGAGCTGTACGCAAGACTCCTAAGGTACCCCACATAACTCTTCTTTTTCGTCTAGTACGGGGATTTGCTGAAAACCGCGTTGTTATGCAACGGGTACAATTGCATAGGATAGCGTTTGGGAATCCCAACACTGAAAAATGTTTTGCTATTAAGCGGGTTGCTTATATTCGAAGAGTACTTTAACTAGATTTGCGGTACCCACACAAATGCACAAAAGTTCCTGTTGTCTCCTCCAATTACTAATTCACCATAAGGTTTCATGGGCTTAATAAATATAACCACTTAATACGGTCCTCCAAAAGATGGTTGTGACATTGGTTAAGTTGCAATTAATTTTGTAGCCATGAATTTGTTTCGCTACTTCAAAAGTCAAGCGCTCCTGATTTATTTGGAAAAACAAAACATAATAAACCTAATTCACAAAACTACCTCATGACATCATAAATTCCATACTAATAGGTATGCATCGCTTGAGCTATAACCAATAATAAACAAACAAAAGTAACTACGGACCAAGCAATCACCCACATATCCAATTGCACTGATCGGCCACAAACTTACCACCTTTGAAGTATAAAACAAAAATGACCTCGAAAATCAATACCAATGGCCTCGCTCTCTCCATATTATAACAAAAAATAAATCGAACACAAAAATTAATTCAATATAAAATCGGGAAAAACAAAATTACCTTTTAATTTACCTTTTCAATGGGGCCAAATCTTTATTTTTTTTTTTTGTAATGTGGTGGACCAGGACATACGAAATACCTAATTCCCAACCGAATGAAAACCACTTGTTTGTGGAGCATTGGTTAACAGGTTCACGTGTTTGAGTAGTTTTTCTACGCCCTGGCTTTTGGATTCGGCTACTGGTTACCTGCGGGAACAGAATGATTTCTCCATACGCAGGTGCCCCAAGGTTTCAAAAAATAAAAGAACTTGAGTAAAAGTTGATCAGAGAGATGTTTTTTTCGTGCTTTGGTAATCAAGGATGTTTTTTTTTTGTAGATTTTTGAACTGACGGGGTATGACATCATTTTTTTCTTCATGCTTAGCATCGTAGTAGCCTCCGCCGCCGGCCACATTGATTTTATGAATTGATATCCAGCATCAGGCAGTAGCTAGCAGCACCACCGGGCCAGTTACACTCTTTAGGAAATATTTTGCAACTGCCATGCCAGTGGCTGACGTTTGTGCGAATAGAACTGGTTTTTGATTCTCAATTTTGATTAGATCGTTTGAAAGTGCTAAATATTGTTGTGGTGAGCAAATAAATAAAACTAAATAAAAAAACACATTCATCAAAATAAAGTCAGAGAGAGTGGAATAGATATGGATTCGAATCATGGATGCAGTGGTTGGTGTAAAACTTTCCTCAAAACTTGAACTTCCAATTCGCAGATTCTGTCCACTAATAAAATGTTCGTATCTTGCTTCTCTACTCGCACTATTGTCAAGCAACGACTATGATGACGACGAGTGAGCGTACGTATTTTTTTTTTCCAAATAAGACCCACGACGACGGTCATCAACTTTGTAGCTTTTTCCTTCGCTATACCAGTTTGGTTGATTTTTGAATCATCTACTCATGCATATGCATGACGAGTTTTTTTTTCGATTTCGGTCAACACCGCCAAATATGGTTCAATAGCATTGAAGACGGTTCATCATTATCATCGACACGAACTTTGATGGAATTTGCGTGGTGAGTTCAAGCCGACACAAATGAACTTGATGTGTGATGTGTGACGTCGTCATGAGTTGTAGCGCTAACTGGCTGTTCGCAGCCATTCAGTCATGGTGCTAACTGCTACTGCTTCACGACTGACAGCGACGATGACTGTAAAGACTCATTTATTGCTCATTTCACTTGCACTAGGTTGGTAGATACCTAGAGTTGAATAATATCGTTGGCATTCATATTGTCGTTCTTGCTAACACCGCATGCCTTTACCCACATTGTAAGCCAAGGTGATTTGAAAATAGGACCTTATCTGTATAGAGTATGTTTTATTGAAAGTTGTTTGAGTATGGAAAGTCACAGACTGAAGAAGCGAGCCATTGAATAAAATTGTATCAATGCAGATATTCCGCGAAGGTTCCATTTTTGATTTTTGACCATCCCTGCGAACAATATGTATGTGAATCCACGAAAGGAATGTAGCAAATGTCACTTTTGTTTAATCCATTCAAAAGTTATGTGCAGCCCTTTGTTTCTTTAAGGAGAGTCTCATTACTTGAACCTCAATCATAACACTTTTTCAGCTAGCTGCTATTGCCAATTATGCTCAGTTTCAAACCCTGACTACCAACTGCGGAACCATATCAAGATCTGACTACTATACTGTATCTATTATAGATAATCGATTGCTGATCAGAGGGTTATGCGTTCAAATCGGGACACAATGAAATAAATAAAAATGTCGAACTCTAGCAACGGTGCGATGTAATTTTTAACGCTCATGTTCTAAAAATATTATGCGTAAGCCGCTACCGGAAAAACAAAAATAGCAAAAAGGAATGCAATGCCGAATCTTCTCCCTATAGACCTCATATAGATTCAACCTGAGAAACTAATATCTAAACTGAGTGCCTTTCATGAGCTGTAATGGCACTTGCCGTCTCATCTTTGGCATCGAAACTCTTTGATTGGGTCTATTTTATGTACAGTATTTAAAGCCTTTATTTAGTTTGTGTTGAGATAATTTCAGCTCTAGTATGAAACATCAGTTAACTTTTTTGTTGAAAATAATTTCACAATTCTGGCGTTTAAGTGACTTAAGTCACTGGACAGATCTTTGACTTTCTATCTGGAAGTAGTACCCGGTGCCTATGTATTCAAGTGGTTTCGTCTTCATCTTTAACGACGCCGTTATGATCTGGACTAAAGGGATAATAACCCTCCCAATTCACTGGATCCCTACTGTTCGGCTTGTGGGGTTCGCGGGTTTAACCTCAAAAAGTATCGCCAGGCTTCCCGATTTCGAATCACTTTCTCACTAAGGCCAATTAAATGCTGGCGTTGCTACGTTTGTGTGATCCAGGTTTTTTTAAGGCCTGCCTCTCGTTGGCGTTTGTATATTAACGTTGATTGGAATTGTCTTCTTAAAGGTGTACGAAAATCTCCTTTGAATATGATAGTACCAACTGAGCCGGTCGCACTCCATTTATTTTTTATAAGATATGTTCTTTGACGTGAAGGCTTCTTCGGATCTTGGAACTTCGTATTCAATCAAGACTAAGGAGTAATACCTGCTATGGTCTCAGCTGCCATTAATTCGCCCTAATACTTTTTGTACGCTGCCCAACGATGTGAGTGTAGAGCCGCCCTTTCAGTTCAGGGGCATTATTGAGTGATAGGAGATGGCTGAGTTTATCCGTCAATTACTCTGCCATACGCATGTCCATGATCACATGGACGTAGGTTTGTGGAACTTTGTTGATTTTTCTTCCGATCGCATGAATCCAGCTATATAAAATACTATACTAAAGAAGGCCCCACCACCATAGATAAGGGGGTGACAATAGTCTGACCTCTGGGGCTTACTACCCCAATGAAATGTAAAAAGAGAGCACACTTCGGTTGAAAATTTAATACGGAGACCGAGTTAAAAAAAAAATTTCGAAGAAATCATATAGGTACAGGGTGTCCTAAAAGTAATGGATAATCCTTAAATTGATGAAAGATCAGCGGTCTCATCACGTACGACGATTATCGTCTGACGATATCGGTTTGATGATGGGTTTGCTTCGTGTAACCTTTAAAATGACTCTCGTCCCAACGGCATCGTACGTCAACTTATTTGGTGCTTCACATAACTCATCATGAAACGTCTTGCATCGTTTTACATAATTTGAAGACAATTAAAGCTGTTTTCATGGTTTTTAAAGTTATCAATTGAATTATGGTGTTTTCTTTATGTAAATGCTACAGAATATAATCAACGCAATTTATTATAATTTATAAATAAGAATATTGTTGTTGTTATATTGAATACTGTTTTATTGCTCTTCCCTTGCAATTACGATATGTCAAAAAAGGGAGTCGGACAGAATCCCGAAAAATGTAATCCCGAAAGCCCAAAATCCCGAAAATCCAAAATCCCGAAAAGCCACAATCCCGAAAAACTAAAATCCTGAAAACCCACAATCCCGAAAAGCCACAATCCCGAAAATCCAAAATTCCGAAAGACCAAAATCCCGAAAATGAAACTAAAAATTTTATTGTACCAACAAAAAAATTTGGCAAATTTATTTAACAAAATAAACAAAATAAAAAACTTCAAATAAATAAAACATAACAAAAACAGTTCAAGTCATACAAAAACATATCAAAAACGATCAATGACAAAATAAAACACTTGTCTATTTTACATTCAAAATTAAATAAAGAATCCCGAAAACGAAATCCCGAAAAACAATATATAAAATGAAAAATTTGCGCAAATTTCTTCTTTTAGGGATTTCGGCTTTTCGGGATTTTGGCATTTCGGGATTTCATGGATTTTGGGTTTTCGGGATTTTGGATTTTCGAGATTTTGGATTTTCTGGATTTTGGTTTTCAGGATTGTGTCCCCAATCCGTCAAAAAATTATATGAGTCGGCTAATGTTGTCAGTGGGTTAGCTAAGACATTAAAAAGGTTCGGAGATTAAACAAATTGACCACTCCGAAAGCATTCATACTAATTCGCTTACAAGGGATAAATATTAAAAAGGAACATTTATTTGGAAAAAAAAAATTAGAAAAAGTGTACGTGAATAATAAAATTGAGATTTGTTTTCGTGAATTTTTTCGTGTTCGTTTTCGTGTAAAAACGTGTAAAATCGGTTTTCGAGTTATCGGATTTTTTTTTTAAATATTGAAAAATCTCTACTTTGAAACATTTGTTTGATCTCCCGGTCGCATAATCAGGGCTGGGTTGGATCCGTAGAGATGGACTTAAAGCTCAACTCTTTGTCCAATCGCAAGCTGCACGTGGTTCAAAAGAACAACGGCAAATGTTATTTATTCAAAGTTTTGGCAGAAGAACGTACAAAATCATAAAATCTGCTAGCAATAATATAAATAATAATAATAAATGACAGTAACGAAATCTGAATAAAATCAACATTATTTGCTTGATTTCCTCATTAATTATATTTACTATATTGTTTACTATTCTTCGAAACTATGAGTTGCTTTTTGCTAAAATCTCAATGAAAATATCTGAAACTTCGAAGTGTGGATTGCCACCCAAACAAATAAGATTGCATAAATTCTTCCCGTGAACAAAAAACCGTTCATGACCGAAAGTATACACGTATACATCTTCCTATAAACATTTCAAAAACATATTGTGACTGACCGCGGGCTTTTGCTACCTATACACAACCCAATACCGACATTTCTCATTGCTGTTGCTGTGTTCCAAGGTGCGGCAACAACTTCCTTTTTTGAAATGCGCGGGAATTCAGCCTGTAGCGGGCAGGATTGGTCTCATTCGACAGGCTTGGATCTCAATTTAGTTTCTTTCCAGGCCTACATTTTGAACGGATATTCGGTGATCGCAACCCAGCGCGCCTTCCGAAATCGCTTTACTGTAGTCCCGTTGAGCCCTATCCCGGACTGGAAATCAATTGTTGTTGTCACTACGTTCGGACAAATCGCGAGTGACAATTTTTTGAAGCAAATGAGCTCACAGTGACAGTGGATTCAGACCGTTGAACATGTTGGAGGAATATTTGTCCACGACTTGATGAATTGGGCTTAGGGGACATTCGGTTTAAACAGGACGGATCTCAACAAGGGCCGATTTGGAGTGCCGAGCCCACTCCTCCGATATGGCCACTTACGATTTTTTGTGGGGATTTTTGAAATCCCTCGTTTGTATGAACCGTCCAAGGGCCCTGCAAGTGCTGAAGGCTAACATCTGCTCAGAAATTGCCAACATACCCGCTGATTTGCTGGTAAGGGTCATGACAAACTCCAATGATCTATCTAATAGCCGCACCGCAATAAAGAAAGAAGAAGATTGCGACCTTCAAATATTTTAATATGTTGTTAATAGAGTTTCATTTTCGGACTAATTAGAATAATTTCCATAAGTCTAAGAAGTTAATAATATCATCTAAGATAAATGTATCACTAAAGGCTGGTTCCTTATACATATCTGAAACTGGTTCTCTTTTTATTGTTTGTTTAATGGCAAACGATTTTTCATTAAATATAAATATCACGTTTTGGTTAAAATAGCAGGTTTTTATTTTATAAGTTTTCTCCCGGTGACACCCTTTATCAATTTTTTACATAAGTTCATAAGTTTTATTGAAAATGTCCTCCTGCTTTCGGT
This sequence comes from Portevinia maculata, assembly GCA_949715645.1. Taxonomy (NCBI): domain Eukaryota; kingdom Metazoa; phylum Arthropoda; class Insecta; order Diptera; family Syrphidae; genus Portevinia; species Portevinia maculata. Next base: position 105,699,074 of record OX454525.1, read on the forward strand.
AGAGAGCAACGAAGTTTAGTATCAACAACAATAACACATGATCCGTTAATGTTAATAGAACAAGTTTTTAATAAAAAGAACCGGCATTTAATGATCCATTTTTTAAAAAGAAGATGTTATTTCTAAAGTCGAGGTTAAAATACGCTATCATCAAAATTTCATACTGTCAATTTATTTCCAGTGAAATGGTAAAGGCAATTAAAACCTTTAATTGGATATGAATTAAGCTAAACATAATTTGAAAAACCAGAATTAATGGAAACAGGGTGAAAAAAAACAACTGGTTCAAAGTAGAGATTTCGTTACGATTTCGTGTGGGTAATATATAAAATTATGAGAGGTCTTGACTTGACCTTTTAAAAATTATTCATTACTTTTAGGACAACTCGTTTGTTAAATATTTTTGTAAAACAATTTGAAGATCAAAGCCAACCATTGTATGGTTGTTAGTTAGGCTTTGAGGGTCCGCATAAGGACTAGTCATCTACAGGGTGTTTCCGTGTTAAATGTCAAGACCTTGGGGATATAATTCTTGGGTGGGAGCCACCACGGAAATTAAAACCAATAGAAGACACCAAATCGGGCGCATATTTATGAACGGATATAAGCAGCTATAAAAAATGATATCGCTATTGAGCCTTCATTGAAAGACGGGTATCATTTGGAAAAGCTCGACACGTTTAGTGTAAGGAGGAAGGTTAAAAGGATCCAGTATCTAAGATAAAATCGAATAAATCTACGTTAAATGGCCTCAATTCGATTTGAATAAATTAATGTTGTAGAACGATGTCCAAACTTGTGAAGCATATTCTAGATTTGGATGAACAAAACAATTGTACAATGACATAGAAACGTATGGGTCAATAAATTCTTTAGACCCCCCTTTTGACAAAGCCTAACATAGGATTAGACTTGTTAACAATAATATGTATATGCTTTGTTAAATAAAGTTTTGGATCGAAATAAACTCCAAGATCCTTAAATTTATCAACATGACAAAGAATATGTTCAGACAATGAATATTTAAAGGTGGAAGGGATATTCTTTCTAGAGAAAGTCATATCTTGACATTTAGAAATTGACTTCATAAACCCTTGATCATAGATATGAATCGACCCGTTTTATGAAACCTATTAGGAAACCATAAGCCCTGAACTTAAATTCTATTATTTTATGAGACAGCTTGTCGAGAGCCTTGGAGAAATCAGTGTATAGATATGGAATCCACTTTATTCTTTTTCTCTAAGATAACGGAACATGCATGCAAGATTCCTTACAGATTAATGACATTAGAAGTGTTTGTTAAAAATCCATGTTGTATTGACTTCTCAAAGACTTTTTGCTTTTTAGGTCAATAATTAGTTATATCACCACATTCGCCTTTTTTGAATACAGGTGTAATCAATGCACTTTTCCAAAGGTAGGAGAATTTTCCCGCACAATAGACAATATTATATATTATATAATATTTACGGCAGGAAGCAATGGCATGACTGCATTTTTTAAGAGAAGAGAAGAATTAAATTTAACAAATGTATCGAAATCGAATAAAGAGTTCTTAAAAATTCCTGGATCGCACAAATGCAATAACACCAGCATTTTGTTGGCCTCATTGATGAAATGACCCAAAATCAGGAGGCATTCCAATGTTTATTGAGGTCAAACCGGCGAACCCTACAGGCGGACCTGTAGGGATGCAGTTAAGTTTATGATCCCTCTAATCCTGATGAAGAAAGATGATATAGGCTGAAGGATAAAGATATTAAACAAATTTCAAGATCTAAATGGCGGAGGCTTTTTAAATAATTCATTAAACATGACATTGTGCACATTTCTTATTACGCCAAGCAACTCACTAGAAATTGATGAACAACAAATGTTCTATTTAAATAAAATGGTTGTCTTTTTTGACTTTCCAGATATTTATTTTTAAGTCAGTTTCATTTTTCTTGCCCAGGAAAATGTTTGACTTTCAGGTTGCTTTTCAACGGATAATACGTAATAAACATACGGCTTTTTATTTTTATTTTATAAGCGTAAAAACAGAAAAAAGTCTTTCATAAGTATACCGAAAAACCAAAAAGCCATTTGTGATACTTAGCAAAAGCTGCAGCCGGTGTTGATGACATTGGAGACCGACCCTTGCTGTAGAAAGATTTTTTTTTTAGATATTGAACTGGAAAACACCCCGTAGAATAAACATCAGGTCGATTTTAAGCCGGATTTAAGCATTTTTGTCAGTGTGTAAGTTGTTAGAAGTTAACAAATTAATAAAATTGAATTTGAAAGATAAAAGTAGTTTTCTTGCACTTATTCCACCCATATCTCTTGTTTGTTTATCAAATTAATATGAAAATTCGTAATACCATTGTTGGTCCTGTTAAGTCAATGCACACTTCCATAGCTTTGCGAAACGTTGGCATTATGAATGTTCAGAACGCTTTACTCTAAAGTTACCGACCTCCATATTGCGGATTTCTTATTTTTGGGTACAACAATCTCTCCATTCGTCATCATTTGTTCCGAAGAAATTCCGAAATTTTACATATCTGAGGTGGGAGTAAAAAGCTGACTAACAGAACCAATATATTATATTAGGCTCTATTGGCTTTCTTACGTTATTTTTATGCGTATGCTGCTTTTACGGAGTTTTAGAGTTTTATTAGCCGAAAAAGTTTCTCACAAGTTTTCATTTTCAACGAAAGAAATATTCCAACTTTGCCGGTTCTCATGAAAACAGCAAATCACGACTTCCAAAATACTTCAGATCCTATTATGTTATGATTATGTGATGATGATTTACCAACTGTACACCTCATATACCTTACATATTTACTCGTCCTATTGCTTCCAGCATGGTTTTTATCATCAACTGCGGCTTTCGTGTTTTTAGTGTTTTCTTTTTCCGATTTGAACTTTACCCTTTCGTGGAGTCATTATTGATTGCATGATGCACAAAAGTCTGTCTTAGTCTTTGAGCTATATGGCGATCAATAACAAAATCCAAATAGGATGCGGCCAAGAGAAATACAACCAAGTGTGTGAGTTCGGACTAGATCTGGTGGTACCAATGACGATGACATTACATTACAATGTTTCGTGACTTTCCCATTGGATTTTTTTTGTCTTGAGTGAAGTTTTTTTTTGTGGATAAATGCACCTATACATTTCATTGGAAGCGAATTGATCGTATCAGATAAGTGTGGTTGGGTCTATGATGTATCGCACTCGATCCCCACTGTATTAGATCAGAGGCATTTATTTGCGCAAACATTGCTTAGCGCTTTGTCGAATTTGTGACAATTACCTAAGCTTTAAACATTTTTAACAGCTTCATATTCAAATTCGCAGTCCTTTATGTTGGGTGGAGCGAAAACTATTGCATGCGCAATCAAACATGAGTTGAATTCAAAATTGATAACTCTACCTCTTGATGAGGCAATAGATTTGAGTAGCCATTGCCGTTATGCAAATACATTTAAATTTCGAAAGCCCAGATGACTTGAATTTATTTTGTTTTCTGCTTTTATTAAACTTATTTTCTTTTGTTTGCTGTGCTTCTATGGTTGTTCGGCAGTTATTCAAATTTGTTGTTATTACCCAATTAGCTACAGAATGAAAATATTGCTCATCCTTAAGACACATAAGTTTGTCCCTATTAGATGACCCGAATCAATAACAAACTTCGTGTTAGGCTACATTTCTAATTACTTTCAGTTCAATGCAAAGAGCAAATTTAAGGGAACGGGTGACAAATTAAAAATCCATATTCAATTTTTATTTATATTTATCTTTATTGAATATAATTTGCATCTTAAATACGAACAGCGGTTGCATGATAAGAAGTAATGGGCTAAAAAAATGGTAGCTATCTCAAGGTTAATCATCGTCATCTGTGGTTTTCTGAACATGCTAATAAGTTTTGGAAATGTTTATAAAATACTAACCCAACGGAGAAGCCAGTTTCTTTATTTAGATAAGTCGAACTGATTGCTACATCAGCAAGATTAGTGGTGGTAAGGCTTGAAATAACATAGGTGAACAAATGCTCTTATTAAGTAGGTACAAATGTTGTTCAATAAAATAACAAACAAACAATTTTGAAAAATGTATTTAAAATAAATCAAAAACATAAGGAAAGGCTACAGTTCGCTTGGGCAAACTATGGGATACCCTATCCGTATTCCTGCCCCAAAAATTGCTATACTTGTTCCAAGTCATCCTCTTGGGATGACTATACATTTTCATTATATTATATATAATATATATAATAGAATATGCTTCTATAGTATGGTGAACTTAAGCCACACAAAACATCACAGTTTGAAAGTTGAAGGGGTACAACAGATTGCATGAATATAGTCATCTCTGGAGCTATGCAAACCTGCCCGACAGCTGCTTTATATGCAAAAATAAACACCTCCACATGTACCTACATAAAGTGACGATTCACAACGCAGCAAGTCTTATACAGCTAAATGAAATAAGGCTTAGTCCACAACTTATGGCCCTATTCGCTGAACTTTCTTAACTTGACGTGAATTGCACGGTCACAGACCACCTTCATAAGACTCAATGTGTAAATTAATGTTTCTCCACCTACATCCACAATAGAAAAGCAAGGGTTAGCAAAAGCTCACCCAATAGCCACAACGGCATAAATTGGTATATACACATGAAAATGGAATCGGTTGTGGGAGCAAGTATTTGCGGACCAAACACTAACATCACAATACCTATAGAAAACATAGGGACGGGCTACAGTCCGCTTGGGCGAACTGTTGGATACCCTATTCTTATTCCTATCCCTCATAAGTGGGCGTGACAAAAGTCTTAGTATGGTTCAATTGTTAAGAACGCTCTACATATTTTGTTATATAATACTTAAAGGATTTTATAAAAAAAACGAAGCTTTTGTAAAAAAGCACTCCCTAGCTCAAACTTTGGCTTTTCAATAAAATTGTTTTATTAAATTGTGGGCGTGTCAGTAGGCGGATTAAAAAAAAATTAACACATGACCATAAATGGCCCCTAAAGAGTATATATTATAAATTTCAGCTCTCTAGCTCAAACTTTGGATTTACAAAAAAAGTTGATTTTAAATTGTGGGCGTGTCAGTGGGCGGATTTTGAAAATATTTACACATGAGCTTAAAGGGCCCCTAGAGAGTATATATTGTAAATTTCAGCTCCCTAGCTCAAATTTTGGTTCTTCAATAAAATTGGTTTATTTAATTGTGAGCTTGTCAGTGGGCGGATTTTGAAAATTTTATATCCCGAGCAGTTTTAGGAGTCATAGATCATATATAAAAAATTTAAGCTTTCTAGCTCAAAATTCGATTTTTTCCAAATTTTTTTTTTTTTTTGAGTTTGTGGGCGTGTCTGTGGGCGGATTTCAAAACTTCGTAAACTTGATTATTTCCGGACCCTAGAGAGTATATGGTTAAAATTTGAGCTCTCTAGGCCCAGTTTAAAGGCCTAATTTTTGCCGACAGACAGACGGACGGACGGACATGGCTAGATCAAAATTACCATCGATGCTGATCATAAATATAGTAACTTTTAGGGGTCTACGGGCAATATTAAGGTATGTTACAAACTATGCGTCAAAATTAATATACCCTTGGTTGGTTGGTTGAAACCGGCCCTCGATGAGGATGCACTTAAACCAGAAGTCGGTCCATTGTGCTGCCGATGTGTAAGGTGGGTGGGTCACCCTCTTACTCAGGGAACCATTTGCTCCTCTGAATGAAGGAGCTAATCCTTGCTGTGCAGGCGTTGTTAAGATCGTTTAGATCATTGAAAAGGTATTCACCCAATGTAGCCTTCCTAATGTTGGCGAGTGCAGGACACGTGCAAAGGAAGTGACTGATGGTCTCCTCTTCTTCCTCGTCCCTACAGCTTCTGCAGAAGTCATTGTAGGGTATGCCCAACCTTTCGGTATGTCTTCCTATAGCACAGTGCCCGGTGAGGGCGTTTACTAATTTGGAGAGGGTTCCTCTGTTATGCCTCAGAAGTCCGATGGACCTGGATTTATTTAATGTCGGCCAGAGTAGCCTTGCGGTGTTGCACTGGTCGAGGGTTGGCTTCGCTCACCGCATTGGTGTCTATGAGATTTTTAACATAAGACGTTGGCGCCTCGATGTCGGTGACGCTTATGCTGTTTAAACCAGAAGAGCCTCGTCGGGCCAGTTCGTCAGCTTCACAATTCCCTGGTATGTCACAGTGACCCGGCACCCAGCAAAGGGTGAGGCTATACTAACCGGCTATCTCGTTAAGAGATGCACGGCAGTCTTTCACTGCCTTGGATCTTGTAGTGCTGGATGCAAGGGATTTGATGGCCGCCTGACTGTCGATGTATATTACAATATCTGATTTCGATATCGTATTAACCGACAGCCAGGCGGTGGCTTGGCGGACGGGCAGGTGGTCGGTGACCTTAGGGAGATGTCGGTACATCGATAGTATATTGGCATGTCCAGTGTGTTGCTTTTTCCATTGTTTGGAGCTTCGCAGTCTTATTGCTGAGCTGGCAGCCAACTGTTCGGAAGAAGGTGGAGCATGGCTTGGAGCGCCGCAGTAGGAGCGCACCGGTGATGCTGAGGCATGCAACTCGTTGAGTTTTGTCCAGCAAGGTTAGGTTGGACTTCTTCTCCAAGGCGGGCCACCAGACCAGCACTCAATAGAGGAGAATCGGTTTAACTACCGACATGCATAACCAGTGCATAATACCACTCTTACTTCAGTCCAGGCGGCCGGCATTTTTCCTAGCATCAAGCAGCCCCTCATAATACGGGAAAGGTGCTTCTCTATTATTCTGAGGGCCGCCTGAATTTGTGCCGGAAAAATGCCGTCTGGCCCCGGGGACTTGAATGGCTCAAAGCTGTTCACTGCCCATTTCAGTAGCGTTTACCAGCGCAGGCTTTTCGCTAGGTATAGGCGTGCAGCCGGGGAAGTGAGTGTCCATAAGCACACTAGGCGATGCTTCATCTGATTCTGTCCATGATCCGTTGGGATTCATGAGGACACTTGGTATGGTTGGGTTCTTGGAAAGGACTTTGCGTAGCCTAGAGGATTGAGACGTGCTGTCAATACTCTGACAGAAACTACGCCACGATCTACGTCTGGCCAAACGAACTTCCGCTTTGAAGCTCTTAAGGCTTGCTTTGTAGATATCCAAGTCCAGAGGTAGCCTCGTTGTTTTGGCTTTGTTGAATTGCTTCCTGCTTGTGTGGCGAAGCTTGTTTAGTGCTGCATTCCACCACGGTGGACGATTGTCTGCCTTCCTCGTAGTAATGGGACAGGATTCGTCGAATGCTACGTTTAAGACGGAAGTTAGAACAGCGTTAAGCTAATCTAGTTACAATTGTGTTTCTGGAGTCTTATGAACACGATTGGACAGTTTAGCAGAGGGGATTTCATTGTGTTTACACCAGTCAGTTCTTCGTCGATTGCGAAAAATTGCTGGTAAGGTGTTATGGCGTATTTCTAGTTCATATTCCAGATAGCGGTGATCGGAAAAAGAGTGGCGGTCAGATAGAGTCCACTTAGAAATCGCAGGGTACAAGTTCATAGAGGCGAAGATAACATCTAGTACCTCTTGCCGGGTTCTGGTTATAAAGGTGGAACTATTTCCCCTATTGCACACTATTAGGTCGGTGCCTACTAAGAATTCAAATAGGGACTCACCTCGGGGGTTAGCGTCGGTATTACCCCTTAGTTCGTGGTGCGCATTGGTGTCGCATCCCAGCAAAGTTTCTTCTCCTCTCTTCCTTGCTTCTTCTACCACTATTCTCACCTCCTCTGATGGAGCTGAATTGTGGTTCTCGTAGGGTAGGTATCCTGAAGCTAGCCAGATGTGGGCGTTTGCAGATTTAAGCAGTGTTACTGATAGGTCATTCGTGCTGCGCTGAGGAAGAAAGGTTAAGTTTAGTGTAGATTTTGCAAGAATGCAAGCTCGAATGTTACCTGCGTTCTTGGTGTGGTATAGCGTATAGTGTGGGTCCCTCAGTCCCATGACGGTGTCATTTCTTATCCAAGGTTCTTGGATGAGGGCGATGTCAAAGCCTCCTTCATTGAGGCGGAGTATTAGGTTAGCGGATGCTAAGGTGGAGTGGTGGAGGTTAATCTGTATCAGTTTCAGCATCATTGCTAACTGATACAGACCTCTCCACAACGGTAGCGTCAAGGTTTTTTGGCGATGATGGATCATCATCGGGGATCTTGTCGCGGGGGGAGGCGGGTGTCGCCGGTTCAGAGGGTACACAAACGTTGTTGCGGTTCGAAGCAAAGAGTCTTACCTCCACCTCTTTACGACCGCATCGGATCTTAAAGTCCTTAGCCCGGAGCAAGGGGAGAGACTCGGTGGTAAGCGAGACGGCCAGCGAACGGCCAGTTTTCTTCACTTCTTCCGGTTTCTTGGAGCTCGGTGTCTCTTCGATAAACTTCCAGTCTATGACTGGAAGATCCGGGTTTTGGTACATGACCAGACTTTGTAGTTTGGCTGGCTCGCTGGGTTCGATTGGAACCCAGATCCCAGCTCTTGGCCTGTGGGGGATTTTGCTCCGGTCCACCGCCTTAAGCTTGTCACCTGGCCAGATTTCACCAATACCTGCAATGGCGGTAGTGATGAAATCGACCGAAATTTGGTCGTCACAGGCTAGCAGCTTTACGTAGCCCTGGTGCCAGACAGCGTCTTTAAAGGTGGGAGGAGAGTTGGGATGGGTGATGATACGCTCGCAAAGGCAGTTCATCACTCTGCCTTCAATGAGCCCCCATTTCTCGTATGAGATTCTCCCTTCATCGTCAGACAGATCCACTATCGCGACGACGAGGCTATCCTTTACCGTCTCAGAGAAGGGTTTGGAGCTCGTTGAGCTTTTGGTCTTCTTCGAGGCGTTGGCTCCTGTCGCGAACACGGATCGCCTCCCAGCTTGGTTCATTGAACCATTGCGACTCGTTGAGTCCTTAGCTTGGGTGCTGTTCTTCCGATGAGAGGGATTTACTCTTTGAGTGGTGGGGTGACTAATGCCACGAATGGTGGGTTGGTGTGTGTCTCGGGTGTAGGGGTGGCGTTTGCCACGAGAGGGGGGCGTCGTACGCCATGGGTATCTGGGCGTCCGGTTTTGAAATGCCGTAGAGGCTGCAGCTTAATCAGTTCGTTGAACTGATTTGCCGTGTCAGTTGCCCAGGTGTGGGATTCCCGTTCCTGCTGGCTCCAATCCTTTTCCGGCTTTTTGCCTAGTCGGTCTAGGATACGGAAAGGCGCTGAGGTCTCTCGATTTAGCGACCTCTTCTCATGGCCAGAGAGCTTGGGGAGAGTTGGAAGAGCTGAACTGCACGACGGTGTCGTGTCAGTGAGCTCGTCAGAGAGCATCGAGCACTCGCTTGTAGCGTCGTCGATGCAGAGGTTCTGCAGGTGCTCTTCCACACGTAAAGTGCTTTTGGAGCTGCTGGCGGTGCCAGCTGTTTCCGGATTTTGTTGCGGTCCGGCCTCAGAATTTTCTTTTTTTTTGTATTTTTTGTGTTTTTTTTGTGTTTTTTCAGTTTTTTTGTTTTTGTGCATTTTTAGAATTTTGGATCCCACGAGTAGCTAGGGAAGGAGTGGTCCATCCGCAGTCCATCCGCACAGAGCCCCGCATGTACGGATAAGGCAAGCTGATCCAGAGTGCGTCAGTTTCTCTGGATACACCGCTTGCGACTGAGCTATTTTTGTTTTCCCTGGGCCCTCAGCCAGGCTGATCCTCCGCACGGTACGGTTCACACCTTAATCCAGCCCAGGGTGAAGAAGGAATGGAGGAGAGAGGAAGGATGGGAAAGAAAGGTGGGATGTGGATTTCTGGGGTTTACTCCCTCTAAACACTCTGACCCAGAGTTGGTTTTGGTCCACGATGGGTTTTACAGTGGAATTCTTGGCTTCTTCACTGCTATAACCTCATTACCCCGGATCACGAATCACTGTGGAACTTACACTTCATCGTGCCGGGGCATCCCCTTATCCGCCACCCAGGGACGCGCCTGGTAGGGGACCTACCCCCCCAGGTAATATACCCTTAGAATAGGGCATAAAAAGGCCCCGTATTTCAAGTAGAGCTGCACAATATTCATGAATGCGCCAACCATATTTACAAATCTGGTACTCGTATTAAAGGCGCCAACATCCATATATTCACGGATAGTCAAGTAACTATTTGTGTATTTAGATTTCGCTTATTGACAAGGTTACAAATTGAAAAGAATAATAAAAAATTGATTGATGTATGTACAAATACAAATGCAATTTGTAACAACCGGAAGGATGTCCATCAATAAATTTCCCGGCTCCACTCATAGTGAAAATAAGTTCCTGAAAGAAAAATACATGTTTTAGTATTAAATGAGCATTTTAAAATTTCAATTTGAAAACTCAGAAAAAGATTGTTTAAAAATATTTATTGGTTAATTACAAAATGCCTTGTTAACCGCATTCAAACTTGATTTAATACTTTTCACGCGGCTATCTTATAGATTTTGCAATACTTTTCCAAGTTTTTTTGAGTATTTTCCAGCACCTTTTCATAGCTTAAGAATTGGTTGGTCGCCTTGATTGTTTGGTGTGTTTGGGTGTGTGCTAAAAGCCGTTGTTTGAACCTTTACGACCTTTTTATTTTATTTTCAAGCATAAACATTTTACAAATTTCACGCTAAATGCGTTCAAAAATTGATCCCAGGAAGCATCTATAAATAGAGCGTTACCTGTCCTATACTATCATGTTTAAAGGGGAGATGCTGCGAACCTTATTAAAAACGCAATGTCAATCATCGTTTATATGCAAACGCGAAAGAGAGTCAGGCCTAAAACCTCCTGGATCACACAAATGCAGCAACACGAGGTAATTTTTGGAAGTTAAATGTGTCGCTAGGATCGCCTGCATGTTTAAATTGCTTAGATGCGATTTTCTACACGGGGTTTTCCTGGACTTTTTCCATCCGGTCTATATGACATCGGTAATGTGGAGATCATACCTCATACGTATATTCAAGAATGGGCCTCACAAAAGTATAACATTATTGTTAAATAACATTAGCGTCGGAAAATTGCTGCCCCCTGTAACCCCCCTGCTTGTGGTCACTGTTTGGAGTAGGTGCGAGGTTGGAGTAAGTGCAATGTTGGGTATATTTTTATTTTCAAAAATTAAAAAAAACGCCAGAATTTTCGGAGAGATACCAGAAAAAAGGGGCCTCTTTTTCTAGGAAAAAATACCAGAATTGTGTATAAACAATTTTCCGGCATTTAAAAAAAAAACTTCTGGCGTAATTTCCGCGAGCCGTACTCGTATGTTGGCAGTTTTTATTCGAACAAATAGAGACATACTAACGAGTTGACTATTGATATAAATATCAAAATAAGCATGATATACGTGATGAAGTTGACGATAATAATGTATGAAGATGACGATAATAATGTATAAGTAGAAGTTGATGGTGGTGCGGACGTTGATAGGGATGACAAAGGCAGTGGTTCTTTTACTTCTTGTAGATAGATCTTTTTACTTCTTGTGACCAATGATGACAAGATATTAATCGTCCTATAAATGTCCTAAGCTCACAACTCATTGACTCCAAATTAGTCAGGCATTGTTTTAACACCCTTCACGCACTCGGCTTGAGGATCAAAACCGAACTATGGTGGGTTTCGGGCCATGAGGGATTTGAAGGTAATGAGAAGCCTAACGAACTGGCCAGTAGGGGTTCAAAAACTACATTTAAAGATCCCCAACACTTCTGCTACACTGTTAGATCAGCAGAAATTGCAGATATAAACATAGGGACGGGCTACAGTCCGCTTGGCGAAGGTTTTTTTTTTTAAATTGTGGGCGTGTCAGTGGGCGGATTTTGAAAATTTTATATCCCGAGCAGTTTTAGGAGTCATAGATCATATATAAAAAATTTCAGCTTTCTACCTCAATATTCGATTTTTTCGAAAAATTTGTTATTTTTGAGTTTGTGGGCGTGTCTGTGGGCGGATTTCAAAAATTCGTAAACTTGACTATTTCGGGACACTAGAGAGTATATGGTTATTTTAGCTCTCTATGCCTAATTTTTGACAACAGACGGACGGACGGACGGACAGACGTACATGGCTAGATCGACATTACTATCGATGCTGATCATAAATATAGTAACTTTTCGGGGTCACGGGCAATATTAAGGTATGTTACAAACTATGCGTCAAAATTAATATACCCTTAGAATGGGGTATAAAAAGCTCGGAACATATGAAATGTATATTCGGATCTTTAAAGCAATGTGCTGTTGTTTTACTCTTCTTATGTTTCTGTTAAGAATGTCAGTGTAATAATAAAACTATACAAAAATGATTTTCTTTATCATTTAATGCAGGATTTCCAAACTACTATAATTTTCACAAAAAAAACTCCAATTGGTATTTATTCCATCGACAGACCAACTCTAACCAGAATAACTGCTAAGGTCACAAATTAGCAGTTGAACTACATAACATACATTTTAGTATCTCAATCATTCTCCGACCATTGTAATCCATATAATAAGACCGTTGTGCTATGCAACATTATAACACAAACACCCTGATTGAATATGTGCAAACAAACGGAAAAAGAAATCATCCAATTGCCGAGAATAGAATCACGGCTAGTATACCATCCTCTGGCCAGCAGGCCATTGAAGGCCCTTGTTTAGCAAGCAAGTCGCAATCTAAAAATGAGGCAAACAAATTTAATGGTTATTATGCCTTAATGTGTGTTTACAATTGGCACACACTCAACGAACTGAGAGTGGTATTCTCTGCTTAAAGTAGTAAGCCGAAAGGAAATCGAAACTGTACGTCCACCACACCAACCTAAATGATAGGTTACTGCCCAACATTGTTGTTGGTTTTAGTAATACCATACTATACGAGTACATGGGTGCTATTATAATAACACAGGTTGGATCTAGTCATTGATTTCCACTTCGGATAGCAAACGAATAGATACAAATATTCTTGAGAGAACAAAATCGACAGTCAATGGTGTGGAAGAGATGCTCTGGACGGCATCTAAGTTGCTCCATTATAGGCGACTAGATGCATGCGTATGCACCTTCAAATAAGTCGAAATAAGGCGTATTCCAGTCGATTTGGCCAAGATTTCATTGAAGTTGTGATATCGTTTCTTTTTCTCGACTGTGTTGCGGCCTCCATTCGCTCTTGTACGGGTAATCGCCTGTATGTAATTGCTGTGGGCATCCTTCTTTTGAATGCTATCACAATTGTTTAATCTAAATTATCTCCGCAGATTGAGCCAGAATTCACAGGGCAGCACAAGTTCAGTTAAAAAAAAGAAGTCCAAATTGACTTACATTGGCATCAGCATGGACGCCTACATAATGTAGTTGATAACGTAAAAGACGACTGCCGACCTACCTCATAGAATTCACTTGGCGATTTACAATGACACTAATAAATATTTTGTTGTAATTAGTTGTGCTATCAATTGCAATACTTCATACCTGTCTGTCTAATCGCAAGCCATACATTTTTTTCCCATACTATGCACACATTCTCTATTCAACGGTGGAGAAGATGCGGCTTATGTACTCTGCATTACAATTGGTTGATATAAATTCATATCATATCTTAAGGCATTGTGATATTATGCATTATATCAAATCAACATTTCACTTCATTCACTCCACATTTTTAATAGGTGATTGACGTTCGTCCTAAGGATAGATTGCCGATTGCATAGTTAGCTGTTATTCAGGAATAAATAAATAAAAAAATATTTCTTGCAAAATTTTAAATATTATAAGAGGATCTGACGATTCGTTAATTTGCAAAGGCAGGATAAGGGAACCGACGGAACGGCACGACTGATGGAACTTGTAGATGTTTTTTAGCAAGAGGTTAGGTTTATGCCCCATCTATAATAAATGGAAATAGAAATTGGGTAACAACGACCCATATAGGGCTTAAAACCTAGCGTATTTAATCATTTGCGTGTGCGAAGAAAGAATCCTGTTTTTATGCTAGAATTATCGAGGCATATCCCTGCTAAATGTCGCATATGAGATCCGATCCAATGTACTGCGTGAACGTCTGAAGCCATTCAGCACGTACCAGTCTGGTATCTGGGCCCGCAGAATGACAATATAACAAATCTTTGCACCTATACAAATACTGGGAAAGATAAATTAATTAGTAGTATAGATTTACTACGCACTATCTCTACATAAGTAGGATATTTTCACCTGCCCTAGAAGGGACTAGGCTCTGGTGTTCAATTTGTAATGGTTCGTAGTAGTTTTAGTTTATCTAGCAATATTTAGCTATTGTAATACAAAGAAAGTTTAAACCGATAGTATAAAACACTAAGGGAATCTAATTCATAGTTGGTCTTAACATAATTTACAACATTTCGCTTGAAACTTAAAAGTCGATTCCCTAACTTCAATTCATTAGGTTGCTCGTTGAACATTTTAAAGCCTTTCTAAAGAAAATGTATTCTGTGCTTTTACTGTTGTAAAGTATTGACATTTGCCAATTTATTAAAATACATTGAACGAAGGAAAACGGCTCAAATTTTCTCACCACCTTTTGGTGTCAACATTAAATAAGTAAATAAATGCTATCACAACTTTATCCCTTATGTTCTAAAAATTAAAAGTGCATAAAAAGTGATTTTGGTCCGTTGTGCCCCATTGTTGGGGCACATAGCACCTAGGTGGTCCTCTATACCCAATATGAAACATCTTCTGCTCCAAAAGAAAAAGTGCGGATAATCTTCAATGTATGTAGGTATTTATTCTATTCCTTTTATTAAAATTAAATAAATTAAAACAATTTAAAAATAATAAATGTTATAAATATTTTTTTAAGCTGAAGTTAAACGCAATGTAACCACGGTATACCTATAGTTGTCGTCGTTCCTGCTCCGGCACAAGCAGCATGTGCCCACTTTCTACAACCACGACACTGGGTTCATCCTTTATTTTCTTTTGATTTTATCGGTGCAATGAATGCAACAAGGATTGGCGTCATTGTTGTCTTCCTAGGATGAGCTCGAGCTTCTGCAACTGAGATTGCCCTTAGTGGTCATCTTTTTATTTTTTCAATTTTTTATAGTTGCGTACCCATCTTTAACAAAAACCATCAAAAATTAATCGGGTTCATTTTCTATAGGGGGCACAGAGGACCGCCCTCTGTGCCACAATACCAATGCCTTTTAAAAAGTGCTATTGACATGTTTGAGTACGACTATTTCACAAAATTAAAATTGCACAAAGCACCACTAAACTTCACTGTTTTCGACATAAAAACTTGAAATTTTTATTTGGATAGCCTTTAAATAGTAAACACGCACACTTTCATACATTTTTTTATAAACTTACCTTAAAAAACATTAAATTTTAGTTTATTCGCTTGGAGAGTACTCGCGCACACGATAGACAATAACCAACTGAGAAGCTAAATGGGCGCTTTTATTATTTCGTTTAACTTTTTGGATAAGTCACTTACTTATCATTTTAAACAGAAAGTCCTATGTGCCCCGCTGGACCTCTGTGCCCCGTCCTCCCCTATATTATTTTATCACATAGCTATCTGGGTAACAAATCATTTTTCATTTTAAACACAAACAACAACACATTCATAATCGTCCTTTGTCGCACACTCAACCATTTCAGCACATTCAACATGTTCACAATTGGAGTCAGCCAGTGGCATTTTAAAATTATGCGCATCGCTCTATTTTGTAACCTTTGCAGTCTATCCAACATAGTATTGTTCGCTAAGTATATAATTGTAGAACAGTATTCAAAATATGGATTGATTATTGTATTATACACATTTATTGCACATATAATTGATATCCTTTTTTGTATTCTGTCAAAAAACCCAATTTTTTTACCAATTTTCTTTGCTATGTATGCAATATGACCATTAAAATTTAAATTCTTATCAATCATAATACCCAGATATTTTAGTTCACTAACAATTTCAACTGATTCGTCATTCATCACTATTCTACTATTGGACAACCCATTGATAAACGTGCACTTCGTCTTGCTTATATTTAAGCTTAATTTGTTCATCTGAAAACATTTATACATTTCTTTTAAATCACTGTTTATCTGTTCGATACATTCTTCTAAATTATTACACGAAACATATAAGAGACCATCGTCAGCGAAAAGTTGTAATCGTGAGCACTTGACAACTTTTGGCATTTCATACATATATATTATAAAAAGCAATGCCCCCAGAACCGATCCCTGTGGCGCACCCAAGACTACATTTATTGTCTTCGAGACTGCATCATCTACCCTTGTCCTCTGTGTGCGTCCTTGCAAATATGACTCGAACCATCTTAATTCATTCTGTTTAATTCCATATTTATTGAGCTTATCAATAAGCATGTCCCTGTCAATTGTCTCAAATGCTCGTCTTAGGTCGATAAAGACTGCGCAATTTTATTTTTTGAGTGAACTTAATTTTTCCACTCCGCCAAGATGAGATTTATTAGCGTCTCACAGCTATGTCTACCTCTAAACCCCGATTGGCACTCCGCGAATAGATGATTTTCCTCCATATATTTTTGAAGCTGCTGCTGCACAATTTTCTCCAAGATTTTCGCTTCGTTGAGCAGCATATTGATTGGGCGAAAGTCTGCAGGTTTCTTAGGATTCTTTAATTTTTCTATTGGAACAACTATAGACTATTTCGATGTTTCTGGGAAAATTCCATCTGCCATTGACTTATTTATAATTCCGCACAATTTCGGACCAATACTGCCCATAACATCACTAAGCATTTTCACACTTAACATATTAGGGTCTTTTTTATTTTTCATATTTTTTAAAATGACCCTAAGCTCATTTATTATTATTTTTTTAAATTTAAAAGTTTTGTTCACTGGCTGAATTACGTTCACATATTGAATACTGGGAATAGCATTATTTAATTCACACACACTGTTAACAAAGAAAGCATTAAATTTGCTAGACAACGTTTTACAATCGTTCACCAAGACATTTTCAAAAAAAACGCCTTTTATTGTACTTTTTTGTTTATGCAACACAAGTGTTTTTATAGCTCTCCACATCGATTTTTGATCTCTTTCATTGATCCTTTTCATTGACCTAAGCATGTTATTAAACCACTGATTTGTACCAGAACTGTTAACTTTTCTTTTACATTTAAGAGAGTCAACAGCTTTCTTTAAACTCTCTGTTACATTTCTCGCTGAACAGCTCACGTCACTTTCATCATCTTCAACCGATTCTATATTGCTTGATTGATTCTATATATCGCAAAATTTTCGTTTATCGTATTTTAGTACTTCTATTAGGCTTTTTTCCCTTTTTACGACAATGTTCATTTCAACGCTGATTTCGATACTTTCATGATCACTTATTTTCAGACTATCCACAACCTTGGCACTCACGTTTTCATTATTTGTTATTACGTAATCTATAATAGTTCGCGAGGTAGGGGTAATTCTTGTTGGTTCATTCACTATTTGTTTTAATGCGCTATCACTTAATAACTGCTTAATCCTTGATGCATACGTATCACATTTCAACCAGTCGATATTCACATCTCCCATTACTATGATTTTATTCACACTTGTTGGCAACTTATCCAAATAGTCTCTAAAGATTTCACAAAACCTAGCTTCTAACGAACTTGGTGATCTGTATATGCCAGCTACTAATATATTATGTTCAATAAACACCAATTTGATAGCTAACCACCAACTTTCCATGCCTAGTGGAATATTCTCTAACGTTATAATTTGCCAGTATTCACGTACATAAAAAACAACATCACCCGTGTGTGTGGAGATTGAGTCGCATCTTACTGTTTTGTAACCCTCAATCATGATTTCATCATCATCAACCATCGATGTTAAATGAGTTTTTGTTAGACACACAACTTCATACTTTTTTACCGCTAATACATTTTCAATTTTGTTGAAATTGTTAATTAGTCCTTCTATATTTAAGTATAAGCACTTACATATTGCTAGTTGCTAGTATACTATTTTTTGTCTCTCAAATCGCAACTTCCTTTCTAGTACTGGGCATTTCTCACTTCTTGTATCATGATCCACATCTATACCTTGAAGATGCAGATACTCTTTACTCCTCATACGGCTCACACATTTCACAGAATCACTTACACACTCACTACGTTTACGTTGGCCACCACATTTAGAACATGCCATTCTATTCTTACAAACTTTCGCCGAGTGGTTAAACCTCCAACAATTAAAACACCTCTTCACATTCAGCTCTTCACACAAAACGCATTTATCCCATCCAATATTAAGCTTTCTTATACTCAACATTGTTTCAAATGATGCACCATCTACCTCAAGAACAGCATTAAACACTCCTTTATTCTTTGGTGATTCGAACACATGTACACATTTTAGAAATTTGAATTGGATCATGACATTCTGAGCTTTAATAGCATTTTCCACATCAACACTGTTCAATTTTTCACTCATACCATATACAAGTACTCTTGGATTCTTCATTTTCTGTATTTGAATATCATACCTCTCACTCATTTCTCTCTCATTAAAAACCTTTTGTAATTTTGCACACGCTTCATCATTCACGCAATTTATCGCAATAGCTCCAGCCTGCCTATTCGACAATCCATTCACATTGATAGAGAGAGATGCAGGTTTTTTTTGGTTCCTTATTTCTTCCCATGTTGTAGTACTCGTTTGATTGCATTTAGGTTTCACTATAACTTGCGGTCCTTTTTTAACTTGAGTAGCATATGACACTTTCTCTTTGTTTACACTTTTTACCTGTGCCGCATATGTTGCCGAATTATTTTCACTATTTTTTAATTCTTTCACAATCTCGTTTTTCATCACTTTAACACTGCTTATTACTGCTAGATTATTACACGCCATTTTTTTACATCTTCACATATTTTCTCACTTTGCACTTTAAATAATGTACTCATCTCACTGATTTTTTTTATTTTTTTTACACTTTATATATATATATTTATATATACTCGTATATCCTGTGTTTCCTTCATAGATCTTATCCGATCCATATACCTCGATTCAATCGCTTCTAGCAGACTTTTTAGCTCATTTTCATTTTTTTTAAAGATTCTTCGAACTCATTTTTATACTCCCTTAAATGAATTCCATTCTTTTCCACATTCTGCTGCACATCCATCAAGACAAGGTCCACATTTTGGATATACAATACACAGTCATCGCAAATAAATCTTAACATCGGGTTAGTGTTTAATATGCCGCTACTGTATTGATCCAACCCGCTGCATTTGCTGGAGCAATGGAAAACTTTACCACATACGCCCTCACACCGTATGCCAGTTTCTCCGCGGATTGGAGACTTGCATTTAACACACTCTTTCATTGTTTTTTTTTTCTTCTTCTTCTTTTGAGTGTAAATACCGACTATGCAGTTAGAGAGGCACGAAGCCGCTAACCGACTTCGATTTTACAATCAGAGAAAGTAATAATATTTCACTCTGTTATGCAAATAATTTATGCAAATATATATAAACCATATTCTTCTTAACAATTCACCCATAGTTAAATTTTTTCCTGGCGTACTTTTTGGGGGATAAGAATAGTAATACGGCATCCAAAAGTTCGCCCAAGCGGATGTCTCTATTCGATCAAATCTCAAAATATAGATTCTTAGAATTCGGCAAACTTACGATCGAAATCGATTGTCAAAAGAAGCTTGATTTAGTATCCGTGATAGTGCTTGTGATTCGGTCCTAGGGCTGAAAGATCCTATGGCTAAATCAAAAAAGGGACTTTTTGCGAAGCACTCGGCAGAATTGACAGCATAAATCTGTAGCTCTAAAAAGTTTCATGTTGACAGTTTATTTCGCCGTACTAAAGTCACAGAGCAAATCTTCTTCACAGAGCTGGAGAGTTGTTTCTGACAAGATGTCACATTTTTCTTGATAAAACAGACCACTATGGGATTCATGCCCTACCGGTAAAACATAAGCTCTGGCAAAAGCGACGGCATTCGTGTCTGCCCGTCGACTCCTCTACGTTGCACAGTCCTTTTTAGGGAAGTCTTTCTTTGAACCAGCTACAGCCTATAATAATTAGCAATCCAACCATCATGAGGCAAACTTTCATTACACAAAATTAGGTAAACAAAACCCAAATGTGGGCGGGCTAATGTATTTTTGCGCAATGGCAGCATATATCGGGTGTGTCATTTTTGGTTTAATATTCTTCTAATTCAATTCTTATGAAACCCTAGCCTTGTTTCCAAATAATTTGGGCTTGGTTACGTTATATTTTATTTTTTACTGAGATGTACGAATTGTTAGAATGTTTTGACTCAAAAGAAATGCGGGCGTGTCAATAATACAAATTTAAACATAATTTCTATTTCACAGTATCCCACAGCATAGGTAGGTAATTTATTATTTGGGATATTCCTTCAAAGCCTTAAAAAAATCAGAGGCAATTTAGAGTTTCGCATTAATGTTAAATACCAACTCAAGCAGCACAAATTCATACATTCGCATATATATACACACATACTCGTATATGGCAATAAAAATCCTTTCAGTATTTTAATATAAACAACAGGTCTTGCAACCGCCAGTTTGGTATTTATTCTTTCTAAATCTGATTTTGAGAAAAAAAAGGTTAATATGTTCCACCTCAACAATAAATACCGAGTCATAAAAGCATTTTTTTTTCATTTATATAAGATAGATAGCTTAGAGCTGGTGTGAAAAATTCCAACCTTTAACAATAGTGATATACCTACGAAAAAGAGTTTACCTACTGTTAACAAACGGACCTAGTCGTAAATAAGAAATAATACAAAAAATGTGTCAATTTGACTCACGTTTCTTTCCATGATATGTCGGTACTTACTCTTATTTTGTTTACGCTTAAACTAATTTACGACACAGATATGGCAAGGCAGAGTAAAAAAAAGCTCTATTAAGTGTGTTTTGGTGGGCCGCTTAAGCACGACTGGTGTTGAAGCCAGTTGTGGATTTAATCGGATTTTAAATTGACCTTGATGTTCTGAAGAAATAAAAGAACAACAATTAAATTGATTTCAAATAAATTAGTCATCTGATCGGATTAATATACCGTCCTCCTGCTGCCGAAACTGTTGATTACGCTCATAATTAAAAATATGTTTAAATGCTTAGTAAATATTATGTAAATAAACAAGTTTCTTTGGATGAGTTCAGCAAATTTAAATAATAAAAAAACCTTTACTAAATAGTTTCGTATTGAAAAGTGGAATTCATAAAAATCCAATTTGTATGTTGACCAAGACTGTTTGGTTGGAACTGGACAATAGACCGGTGCTTGGGGCAGTGTCATGGCTGGCAAATTTTACGCCTTGGGTAAACATTTTCAGGTAACGCCTCATGTCAGTTTAACACAAAATACACAAAGTTTACTGATTTTTTTTTTGTTTTTATTTATAATGGGATTTTTTGTGTACCCTTATCATGTAGTAGCTACACAGCACAGGCGTTAATGAAAATAAGACTAGAAGAAAATGAGAGATACTGATGCACGTTGGTTTTGAATGTTTGTAGGCTACGAGTATAATGTGAAGGAAAAATAGATCGTGGAAGAGTATTTGACAGTCGTGTTGTACTGCTGAGGAAAGATTCTTCGCACTTAACTGTACGTCCGAATACAGGCTTGAGGCTGAACTTATGGGCATTCCTTGCATGACGGGAATTACGGTTGAAATGTTCAAGAGGTAGAATGCAACTGGCTATTTCGTTTGGGCACTTATGGTGGAAATAACGATAAAATAACGAGTAAGGACGATGACTAAAAGAGTCAATCGATCTCGCGATGTCTTGCTCGCCGATGAGTTTTATCGCGTGTTTTTGAATCCTGCCAAATAAGTTATTGGTGCTTCAGCCCAGATATGAGCGTTGTACTGGAGTTTCGGACGGATTGAAAACAGATCAGAAGGGGTGAAATACATAATCGCAGCGTTCTTGGCGACATCGAATATGTCGTCATTCCAACGGAGGTTGTCATAAATACACATACCGAGAATGGAAAGTCTTTCGGTTTCACCGATGCAAATGTCATTCATGGATAATAGCAGTGTGTGTGTATTTTGCTTTAATGGCATTGCATTTACAAAGCATTAAATTCCACTCCATTGGTTTGAGTTATGCAGTTAAGATCGCAATTTAATGAGCTTAACATACGTTGCCGTTCCAGTTCCGCACCCGAAAAAGAGGGACGCGACCCAAGAAACGAGGGTACTGTTATCAGCAAAGGAATGGATTGGATCAGAAGTAACAGACAGGAGATCATTAATGAAAATGAGAAAGAGAGTCGGTGACAGAACAGAGCCTTGCAGAACGCCAGCATTAATTTGCTGAGTTACAGACTTGAAACCTTCCAAAACAATTTGAATTGAACGGGCCGAAAGCTAATTTCTAATAATTCATTGAATTTTATCGATTCAAAATTCGACAAGGGAGCTTGATGGCAAACTCTGTCAAATGCCTCTGAAATGTCAAGCGCAACGGTCTTACTTTCACCCCCTTGGTAAAGGAATTGGTTCCACTTTTCGGTTAGATTTGTAATCAAATCACCAGTGGAACTTTTGCTGTGAAAACCATACTGCCGGTCATTAAGAAGTTTTCGGGATTCAAGATATTTCATTAGCTGACGGTTGGTCGGCGTTTCCGAATGTTACAAAATCTAAAAAGTACAAAAATCTCTTTAACAAATTTCCTTTAGGAGGTATGAAAATCTCTTATTTTACTGCGAAGTCAGTTACACGCCGCTTGGCAGCGCGCTCACTTGTAAAATTTTTCAATAATTTTTTTCCCTTTTAATTTTTTGTAGTCCTTTTAAGTTAATAAAATAAGTGAATCCAACATTTTGTTTTGTCCTCTAAGAAACCCTGAACTTTTTGTGAACAAAATTTATAAATTTGTTAATTTTATTAATTTGTTATATTAATAATATAGGCAAGAAATAATAATGAACTTTGTTTATTGTTTATATAAACAAGTTTTGAAAACTCAAGTTTGAATGTTAAAATAGTTAAAAATAATGTTTAATTATGGTTTTTTGGCAAAATCAAATCCATTTTCCTATTTTTTTTTGTTGGCAAATTGGTCAACAATATCCTCAGGATCTATATTGATTTCTCTGTAAATATTCATGGATGCTATGTCCAGTATCTGAGCTCCCTCTAAATCTTTAAGATTTACGAACGAGTTTTAGTTAATCATCTACATTATAATGAAATCACCTAAATAATAACAAGATCTTGTAGGTTTTGGGGGAGGGGGGGGGGGGGGGGCTGAGCTCCCTTCTCAATACGCCACTGTTTGCACGGTCAATTGACAGAGAACAATAAAAAGAAATTACCCGACAAAACAAACTGCAACTACACATATGCAACCACGAGACACGATTACGAGTCGCGAGCATGACAAGATGAAACAAGTTTTGAATTGTTGCTTTTGTATGTTAAGTTTGATTTCAGCTAATGCGAAGATAAAACAAAATTCGAATCATCGATTCCACTTCTAAAAAAAAGCAGGAGTTGATTTAAAAAAGGCGACAAAGCTTTAAATAATGTACAACGCAGTAGTTTTTGGGAAGATTAACGGGCTTAACGTAAAATGCATTTTTTTACTCCGAGGGTCGAAAAATCACTTTCCCGTTTTAGCTTATTTGGGACGTGTAATTCCCACACAAAAAAAATGTCGCACGATCTGGCTTCAGTACAGATGCCTCCCCCAGAGGCATTGCACTGTGTATGGAATCTATTTGCGATTTCGCAACTAATCCCATAAACAATGCAATAGTCCTCTGGTTGCGGTCACTATTTGATTTGGAGTAGGTGCAAGGGCAAATTGTTGAAAACAGCACCCATTGAAAGTGAAATAACGCCAAATTGGCATTATTGCGTAAGACCTTATTTCACGGCAATTTTTATATTTTGTTATAGATGAAATTATATAAAAACCTCATAAATATGTAACTCCATTTCACATTTGCTTTTCAGTTATAATAGAAAAATTCTCAAATTATATATGGGAAATAACTTCACAAAATTTACGGTGTGGTAATTGCTCACCTTCAGTGGGCAATAAATTCACAAAAAAACATAGGGACGGGCTACAGTCCGCTTGGGCGAACTGTTGGATACCCTATTCTTATTCCTATCCCTCATAAGTGGGCGTGACAAAAGTCTAAGTATGGTTGAATTGTTAAGAACACTCTACATATTTTGTTATATAACATTTAAAGGATTTTATCGAAAAAAACGATCCCCAGCTCAAACTTGGGTGTTTCAATAAAATTGTTTTATTTAATTGTGGGCGTGTCAGTAGGCGGATTTAAAAAAAATTAACACATGATAAAGGGCCCCTAGAGAGTATATATTATAAATTTCCGCTCCCTAGCTCAAACTTTGAATTTTCAAAAAAAGTTTTTTTTTTAAATTGTGGGCGTGTCAGTGGGCGGATTTTGAAAATATTTATATATGAGCGTAAAGGGCCCCCTAGAGAGTATATATTATAAATTTCAGCTCCCTAGCTCAAATTTTGGTTTTTCAATAAAATTGTTTTATTTATTTGTGGGCGTGTTAGTGGGCGGATTTTGAAAATTTTATATCTCGAGCAGTTTTAGGAGTCATAGATCATATGAAAAAAATTTCAGCTTTCTAGCTCAAAATTCGATTTTTTCCAAAATTTTATTTTTTTGAGTTTGTGGTCGTGTCTGTGAGCGGATTTCAAAAATTCGTAAACTTGATTATTTCGGGACCCTAGAGAGTAAATGGTTATAGTTTCAGCTCTCTAGGCCCAGTTTAAAGGCCTAATTTTTGCCGACGGACGGACGGACGGACGGACGGACGGACATGGCTAGATCGACATTACTATCGATGCTGATCATAAATATAGTAACTTTTAGGGGTCTACGGGCAATATTAAGGTATGTTACAAACTATGCGTCAAAATTAATATACCCTTAGAATAGGGTATAAAAAGTGAAGTTATTTCCTACTCGAGGTGAAGTTATTGCCCATGTGAACTTATTGCCTGTGAAGTTCAAAAAAATAAACTTTTAGGGGTCTACGTGGAAAATTAAAGCTTGTTAAAAACTGTGGGTCAACATTAAAATATGTTCTGTTTGAAGTATAGAGAGATTGAGTATAGGGTCTAACGATGGAATTATTGGTTGGTGTTAGAAAGAAAATTAATGAAATGACGATAAGGGTATTCATGCAATGTCGCGAAGTCTTCGAACGTCGAAAAGTTGTTGACGTGGTGATTGAGTTGTCAAAATGTGTATGGAAAATCTTTTTAAACAAGTTTGTGTGCAAATCAAGATGGTAAACGTGGAAAACTTTTTCAAACAATTAGGCTGAGGCATACTGAATCGTACACTCTGTCACACTTCACGGATAAAACAATGGCGCGTATCCAACAGCTGATTGATCTACCATCATTTAACATTTTTACTAAGATTGCAAACTTCCGACGTTACCTGAACACCCTTATTATGTCTATATACATTTATGTTGTATTTATTCTACCAAAAAGACCTCGAAACTACAATAAGGATTTTTTTTCAAAATATACTTAGGAACCAAGGACATTATTTCCGGTCAAAGTAGTTCTACTAAGAGATTATTCAAACCCCAAAAAGGTTCTTGCAGATCTACAAATTGACATTATATCAATGCGTCCGTCCCCTGCAACTCAAAAATACTTCCCCTCACCTAGTTTGAGTTAACTTATACTCAGTTACTGATCCGAAACTGGAAGGCCTGTCGATATTTATTGAGGTCGATACAAGAAAGTGTGAGGGTGGGCAACTTGTTTTTTTTTATAATGCTTCAAATCTATATATATAAAAGAAAGTGTCCGAAGCGATGTAACCCCATAACTCGAGATTGGCCGAACCGATTTTGATGATTTATACTTTGTTGGAAATGTATTTACTCAGTACGGGTTTTAAAATAAAAAAAAAACTTCAAAATGTCTTATTTTGACCACGCGTCCACGACGTGTTACGACAGATTTTTTTCAATTTTTTTTTTTTCATTTTGTATTTATTTATTTTGGCAACAACCAAAAAAATAACAGTATACTGTTTTCCATCATTAAGTACTTCAATTTAATCTATTTATGTGTGTAGTAAACAATGCCATCAAGACGCAAAGGTACCAATATGGGCCGTCGAACGAATAGAACGACAGACATGCGAAATAGAAGAGCCAAAAGATCAGACGACCGAGTCCAACAAGATAATGCAGATGTGCGTATGAGCATGGCACAATTTCGTGAATCACAATCACAAGAGGCACGCGCTGAAAGAAATCAATAAAGACAATTGGATTGAACGGCTTACTTATCGGTATGGATCCAGATTCTAACCTGTTCCTGATGTCAATTCGAACATTTAATTCACGTTTTCAAATGACATCGTATGGAACAACAGAAATATGTAGTTTAAAAAAAATGCTGAAAATAGTCAACAATTTCATTCAACATTCAAAATCAAAATCCAAAGCTATCACAAAGTGGGTTCATTGCTGCCAATTTCGAATGAACCACATAAATTTTTACAAATTTACTTTATGGGCCGTGGGGACTCCGAAAGCGCACGTTGCGGCTACAATAACCTGAATTCACCATATGCCAGATGCATCGTCGGCAAGCTGGATGCTCTATAGACATTTTCACCAAGCTATCTTTTTCTGAAGTGCGGAATCCCTGTCTTAAACAACAGAATCAAATTGAATGATAAAATTGTAGAAATTTTCACAAATCGTATGGAATAATCATTGTGATTGTTAATGAACTGAATATGAAAGTGCAAACAGAAGCTATTGAAGGGTAAAAAGTAACAAATAATAGAGAAAAACGTGATGTTAAAGCAAAACAAACAATTAACATAGGGACGGGCTACAGTCCGCTTGGCAAACTTTTGGATATCCTATTCTTATTCCCAGCAGATACCTAGAGAGTCTATATCATAAATTTCAGTTTCCTAGCTCAAACTTTGAATTTCCAATAATATTGTTTTATTTAATTGTGGGCGTGTCAGTGGGCTGATTTTAGAAATTTTATATCCCGAGCAGTTCTATGACTCAAAGATCATAACAAATTTCAGCTTTCTAGCTAAAAATTCGATTTTTTCGATAAATTTGTTTTTTTTTGAGTTTGTGGGTGGATTTCAAAATTTCTTAAACTTGATTATTTCGCGGACCTGGAGAGTATATAAATGGTTAAACGCCCAATTTTTTCCGACAGACGAACGGACATGATCGACATTACTATCGATGCTGATCATAAATATAGTAACTTTTACGGGTCTACGGGCAATATTATGGTATGGTTCAAACTTCGCGTCAAAATTAATATACCCTTTGAATAGGGTATAAAAACAGTTGATATGTTGACCAAAAACGCTGTTCAATTGTATTTAGATATCTAATATGTTTGTTTAGAAAGCTTTTCAACTTATTTGCTTCCAAACAAAAATATTAACACATTATAAACTGACAATCACGCTATTGTCATCAATCCTGATAAAACACCAGCTGTAGACCTGTAGAGCACATGCGTGGATTTCATGCACCTGTTGTTGACGACTTTGCTGGAATCATGGTTGGCGACCGTACAGCGACGCGACAAATCGTGATTTGAAGAAGAAATTATAAACTTGAGTTCATTGCTGATACACGCCGTTCTCCAATATCCGCTAATGTTCTGAAAGGGACAAAACGTCCACAGCGCTCAATTCCTCTTTAAGTCATAAACCACATCCCAACACACTTACAATAAGTTAGTTATTTTTCATTTCCCTAGGAAAATATTCACTAGAACTAATTTATATGGCAAAACAACGTTTGCCGGGTCAGCTAGTATATTATAATTTGACTCGTCAACTTTTTTCAAATATTTTATTGATATGCTTTATTCAAATGGCTTCCGCGGTAGCGGCAGTAGCCCACTTTGTCATCTTACCATCTTGCCCAATTTAAAATTATACTGTCGATTTATTGTGGCTCTATTTCACGAATACAATAATTGGGTGATTGTTTTTCAGTGTCGGTACAAACAGTCTTCTGCAAAGTCAATATTCAGGACAAGTTTTCAAAATGGCTGATTACACAGCCGTTAAATGAAAAAAGTAATAAATGCAAAAGAATGACAGCTAACCGGATCAACCGAAAACTTTTCAAAGCAAAATCAACTCACCGATCTGCCTTCTGACACGAACGCACGTACTTTTGATTCGCCTCGCTTCGCGCGCACAGTAGTGAGTACATATACGGTTAAAGAAAACAGAACTGAAAAAGGTGGAACTTAACTATTACGTATGATTTTTTAAGGAAATTTTGTAGTTTTGGCTTCATTCCCTTTTTCGTAAATGCGTGCATTTGAAATCGATAATATTATTTATTAGATAAGAAATTACTTTTCGGAACGTTTACATCTTTTTTTTGTTGGCGATTTAAAGTCAGCAAGCTATCAACTAAATGGTAGTGTTCCCCAAGGCTCTGTTTTGATTCCGAGTCCTCTTACGAGTTCTATAAACAGTCTGCCATTATTCATGAAGAGCACTTACTTCCCTAAAACTGAAAGAATTTCCAATGTCGATATGAGTGTTGCTGACGACCTCCGTTAGACTAACCACAGAACCGATTTAGCCAATAACGTCTGTCCAAAAGTGATGCAAGAAAAATATCACATCCCTGAACTTTGATCTGCCCAAATTTGTTAAAAATGTTGAGCTTTTTAGTTTAGTTCCCCAACTACGAGCATCCAAATGTAAGATGACTGTATTGATGGTCCTGTTAACACTTAACCACTGATTTCCATCTCCTTCGAGTAGCATCAATTGCGGAGCCGCGTAAATAATGAGTCGAGTAACTGGTGAGTGTGCCTTCAGTCACAAATGGCTTTAGTGTACTTTGAGTTGCTCCGTGTATAGAGGGCCTAAGTCGTCCTCACAATGTCTCCATTACCGTTCCACGAAATGATTTCTTTTGATTAGGAAACTCGGATTTGCTGCAAACAAAGTAAAATTCCAAATCTTCGCCAAGGTAAAGAATAAGCTTGCATTTTTTAAGGCGCGTTTACGGGCTCTTCATTCGAAAGAAAGATATGAGGGTGCAAACTATCTATTAACTTTGTTTGTCCACTCCAGAGTCTTTGATGATCTTTCTTAACAGCGAAGCTATAAGCAGGATTGGAGGGATCACAACACTCCCATTTCACTACATCCCTACTGGTCCGCCTGTGACGGTCGTCGGTTCAACCTCCATAAATATTGGCAGTCGTTCTTGTTTCGGATCACTTCATAATTGGGACAAATAAATGCTGGAGCTGCTGCATGGTGTTCCTCCCCCAACCCCACTCGGGGGTAAACATTTTTATTTAATAACACTATTAGATCTGTGTCGTGGAGTACACCTATCACGCGTAGAAATTTACCGGCAAAGAAATTGCTCCCACAGGTTCATCATTAAATGAAGGTGCTAGCAAATACCAGTGGCGTTTTATCCATACTAGGGGTCGCCCCATGGGCGAAATTCGACCAATTTATTCTATAAGTTGAAAAAAAAACAAAGTCGACTGCTATACATATTAATCGGAAAATGAAATTTTTCGACATTGCATTCTCTGATTTCACATGATATAAAATGCTTCCGGCATTTTCAAGTGACTTCAACATTTTCAAGTAACTTCAAGCATGTCCAAGTAACTTCAAGTATGTTCAAGCACTATCAAGTAACTTCAGTTTACAAGCATTTTCAAGTAACTTCAACCATTTTCAAGTAACTAAAAGTAACTTCAAGTATTTTCAGGTAACTTCAAGCATTTTCAAGTAACTTGAAGTATTTTCAAGCATTTTCAAGATACTTAAAGTAACTTCAAGCATTTTCAAGGACCTTCAAGCATTTTTAAGTAACTTCAAGCATGTCCAAGTAACTTCAAGTATGTTCAAGCATTATCAAATGCATAACATGTAAAGCAATGTTGTTGTTGGTAACGGTGCAGGGAAATAACTTCACATGGGCAATAACTGCACCTCGAGTGGGCAATAACTTCACTTTTTTTTGTGTTGCATAGGTGAGCAATATCTTCACTTTTTGTGGGAAATAAATTCTCTTAACATTTTATGATAAATCAAGAACCGTACCTCGCACCTACTCCAAATCAAACAGTGACCCCAAGCAGGGGGGTTGCAGGGGGGTAGCATGCCCCCCCATAAGTATTGAACTGTTTATGGAATCTACTTGTGATTTCGCAACTAATGCCATACACAGTGCAATGCATATGGGGGGACATGCTGCCCCTTCATAAACCCCCCTGCTTGGGGTCACTGTTTGATTTGGAGTGGGTGCAAGGGTCTCTAGTTATAATAGACAAATTCTCAAATTATAGGTGGGAAATAACTTCACAAAATTTACGGTGAGGTTATTGGTCACCATCAGTGGGCAATAACTTCACAAAAAAAAGGTGAAGTTATTGCCCACTAGAGGTGAAGTTATTACCCATGTGAAGTTATTGCCCGTGAAGTTATTTCCATGCACCGTTGGTAACTTCAAGTAACTTCAAGTATTTTCAAGTATTTTCAAGTAACTTCTAGCATTTTCAGGTAACTTCAAGCATTTTCAAGTAACTTCAAGCATTTTCAAGTAACTTCATGATATAAAATTTTTCCGTTCCGATTGGTAGATTATTGCCTCACACAGCAATGTTGTTGTTGTTGTAATTTCATCCAATTCGCTTCATTTTACCTGCTGTAATTCATAATGTGTGTTATATATGTGGATAATTTTTGTATTGTGCACTTCTATATATTGTCCCCTACCCAAATATATATAGTGTTGGCATATCTATATGACGTATAATAGCAAAAATGGTTGGAAACACGTTATATGCAGCTCCGTATTAATATATAGATAACTCCATTCCTATCGACTTCCATCTTAAGATTTAAGCTGACAATACTATCTACCAAATTCACAGGAAAACCAAATAACAAGGAAACCCAACGAAACTAGAATAGAATACACACATTCTCTATTGAGTTGGCCTATAACCAACGGACCCATGAACGTCGACGGATAAAATAGGTCTACTTTCTACTTTTCTGTCCGTCGATGTTTGCACACATTCAAAAATTGAAGTTCACACATTCTAGAATTGAAGTTTACTTTTTACAAAATTGAGAGATTGCACATACATTGGTCGAAACATTTTAAAACAAGAGAAAAAGACTTGTTTTCTTTACTGTACTTTCTGGAATTGCCGATTGGCAGACATTTCAGTATAAAACACCGAAACTGGTTTGAAATAGCTTAAAATTGTAGGGATGTTTTTTTTTTGCGAAATGAACAATTGTATTGGTCATTCATATTATGTAGTTGCAACATTCAGTAGTATTTAGGCAATTATAGGTTAGGCAAAAGGCATGTAAAATGCTGACAAAGTTGGCGACGGATTCTTTGGGACCGCTCCTTATTACTCGTCGTCGTAAAGGCAGCGATGTGAAATTAGGCATAATTTTATTGGCTGATACTTTGAGGTTTTTTTTTTTTAAAAGGCACAATTTTTTTCATTTCATACTTAGTTAATTTTTTTTTATTGAAAGCATTTTTTTTTCATTATTCCTTAAAACATTCTTATAAAGCTAAGCCTAGAAAAATCATATATTGTAGGTAATTTTGTCTAAAAGACTTCCTTTCCACCTCCAAATGGTTTGCGATTTTCGATATTTTGAACATTTTGACTGTCGTACTAAATGCAGTAACTTCCAGTAACTAAAACTAAATTGGAGGTTTGATGAGTTGAATGTTAATTTATTGTTTGTTGCTACAGAAGAACAAGAAAATATTTGTTTTAACAACAACGTAAGTACATTTTTAATTCGTATTATTATTTTGTAATGCAAATGCAATTATATTGATCAATTTTGGATTATCACTAATATGTATGTTTATACAGGTAAATAATGTAGGTTTTTTAGTACATGATAGTCAAGATAACAGGCGGGGCCAATAACTCAGTTTATTTCCACTGCGAAAGTCAGACAATTTTCCAAGAGTATCAATTATCATAACAAGCTTCTCAAATTTGCCTGAATTTTGTTCATGTTTTAGTTTTAATAAAACAAAGCTCATGAACAAACTTGCCACAGAAACTTTAACAGAAATTCTGCACGCAGAGGCTTGATCTGCAATTCAAAGAAACCTAAATATTTTTGTTTCAAAATTTTGACGGGACGACCTCGATTGAAACTATGTTTTGTTATTCAATACATAATTAAATTGACTGGATTTATGTTCCTGTTTATGCCTATACGTTCCGAATTTTTTAGAGATGTTTTTTAAAAAAAAAAATTTTGTTGTCTTTTTTATTTTTACTATATTTGTGTTCGCACAAGAAAGTGGTAAAGTGGTGGAAAAGCTAGATTTTATGCCTAATATTTATTTATTTTATTTTTTTTATATTTGTGTTTAGTATTTGATTTTTTTCACAAAAAGCAAAAAAAAAATCAAGTGAGGCATAATTTCATTAAAAAAGGCTTTCTTTTCAAGTAAGGTATAATTTTGCATAAAGTGGATGGCAACGCTGCAACACGAAATATGTCTGGTAATAAAATCCTTCGCTGAAGACTTGCTATTGAGAAATTTTTTGGTGCGTATCCCTTTTTCTCCATGAGCTCTGTTTTAGACTCCTCTCTGTTCAAGATCCCCTTTATTAAGAAACAAATATCACGCTTTTCTTGGACTTACTTATTATGAGTAGAGAAATTTGTGAAGAATACAGCGCTGCCATCGTTAATTGTGAAGATTTATCTTAAAATTAAGATTTTTTTCAAAGAATTCTGTTAAAAATATTTAAATAAAAATCAAATTTTTGTTTTAAATTCTCCTTACAACATATCTTCATTTGGAAGATTTTTTATATGCAAACTGAATTTTAATTTACAATTGGATGCCTTACTTGCATAATACATATATACATTTAATTATTTTCCGAAATTGTTTCACTCATTTCCCGAAATCAACACCAACTGGCATTGGACTTATTTGAATTAACTAAGTGAAATGAATAGAATTGACTATGTTTGATTTAAGTTTTGTTTTTGTGATAATAGCCAGACTTGAGTGAACGACTTATAGTAAATTGTGAGTGTTGTGAAACCAATTTACATAAAATCTAATTAAAGGGCTATTTCGCTTTTTTACATTAATAGGTTTAGTGCAGGTACATAATTTTAGTGCAATTTTCGTTTACTGAAGATGTACATATTAATATGTTGTAGATTCCTATCAAACTAATTTTCTCCTCAAAGAAGCAAATAATTTTAGAAGAAACAGGTTTAAAAAACTAGTTAAAGAAATGCTTTTGTTGCAAGGTGCACATCGAAGCTTACAATAAACTGCCAATGTTAAAAAAGTATGTGCACCTTTTTTAATTATTTTAAATTTTTTTTTTTGGTTTGTGTTGGGAGCTGGAAGAAAAAATCATCGAAAGACATTGCAGAGCTAGTACGCGAGGGATGCTTCTGCAATAGTGAGAGACTTTAACCCATCTAAAAAAACTCCCGGGGGACTGACATTCGCCATCCCGAATGAGATTGCACCTAGTCGACGACTAATCGGCAATTTGTTTTTAAACCACATATTTGTTGTATTTAACAGATAAATCCGCCGTTTGTCGGGTTTCTAAACTTTTTTCTTGTTTGAAATCAATGCCTGATTTCTTAGCCCTAGCTAACTCTTATAGATCAAGAGGTTTTACCCGTCTCAATCTCCTGATTGCATTGTCATTATTTAATAGTTCTGTTATTTCTGTGTTTACGTGGTTGAGAAGCCTACTTCTATGCCTTTGAGCAACTTTCTTAACTTCATCTTCAACCATTTCAACATTTAGATCTTTATGCATTGCGTATGTACCAAGGTGCATTAACTATGTTCCTTAGTACTTTATTTTGGAAAACCTGAATTGTTCGTAAATTTGTTTGGCATGTGCATGCCCACAACTGGAGCCCGTAGGACCATACTGGTTTCAGAACGTGCGTGTATAGCAATAACTTGTTGTAGTTAGACAGGGATGAGAATCTCCCAATAAGCCAATACATTTTACTCTATCGCATGTTCAACTCATCTTTTTTTTTCTTTACGTGCGCTTTTCAACGCAGTTTAGCGTCTAGAGTCATGCCTAGATATTTGGCTGTGTTTGAATATTCCACTACATTGTTGTTAATGTAAACTGGAATGTGTGGTACGTTTTTATACGTAAAATTAATATGGACTGACTTAAGGTCATTTAATCTAATCTGCCATTTCTTAGTCCATTCTGAAATATTGTTTATTGCTGTTTGAAGCTTTTTTGTTGCTATTTCGACAGTTGTGTCATCTGCAAAAGTAGCTATGGTGGTTATTTTAAAAATAATAAAATAAGGTTCACATACTTTTTTAACATTTGCAGTTTATTGCAAGCTTCGTCCGATTTTAAATTTTGTAAGCCATGCCACTAGTTAATACATATCCACACAGAAAATATAAAGGAAACACATATAAGAAATGTGATACAATACTAACAAGAGCACATAGATCGAAAATAATTTAACCGACTAGGGCATTATCACGCAAAATATGTTTAATTTTATGCATGACCAGTTATAAACTCCAACACGAAAATTAAAACTAAAAGACCATAAACCATAACTATCATTTGAAAAGGCTGTAGGTATAGGATGGCTGTAAGGAGGAATGTTAAATAGATCATTCAATGAGAGTCCTCTTAGGGCAAACCGGTTGTACAATGACAGTGACACACGTACGGCTCGTCAAATTCACTCGACCACTTTTTACAAAGCCCAGCATAGAATTGGACTGATAAGGGGTATTAACAATAAAATTGGTACGATTTGTGAAATCGAGTTTGGGATTATAATACACCCTAACTAAAACTATCAACATGAGCAAGAAAGGCATAAGGCATACACTTTCTAAAACATGTCATAAATGATGATACTTAATTTGGTTCAGGACTAAATCGTTTTTAATTCACCAAGTAGAGGAGCTATTTACATCGTAGCGGCTCAAGGAAACTCGGCCCCATTTTTTTGTTAAAAATAAGCGGCAAAAAATTCTTGTTTATATCTTATATTTTTTTTCTATGAAAGAAGACATTTCTGTTAATCTGTAAAGAATTTTAGGATTTTCCCCCAAAATGTTGTCTGTAGTTTTTTCCATTTTTAGAAACAAAATTCTGAATTCTTTTCCAAATTCGACTAAACAAAAGTATTCTGTCAAAGTTGCATTCACGCTAGTTAGCCATTTTTAACTTTTGAAGACGAACTTCAAAATGTAAACAAACGAAGAATTACGAGTAAATACGTATGGTTTAAGTGAAAGTATTCGGAACGCGAACAGACACACCGCGATAGCGATTTTAATAGATATTTGGCTAGAGCACATTTTTCAACTCCGCTATCCATTATATTGCGACTAGAATGTTGTTCAATGCGCTAAATATTTTATACATAAATACGAAAGTAATATTAATCAGCATTTTTGTTCGAGTCGCTAACGATAACAGGCATAAAATCTACACAGATGTTCCCGGCTGCCTTTGAAATTTCATGCATCAACTGTACGTTTAACTCATCGTTTTTCTAGTTAAAGTTAAATATTACAAAACAGGACAAGCTAAGTTGAAAAAAAATCTCCCAACTACCCCTACCTGTTCAATGCTCCACCGATACAACTCGCTTTCTATTTACAATTTAATATACCTCCTTTAATTTTAACAAGCCAACGCAATTTGTGATTAATATAACCAACAACAACTCACACCAAAAATCAACAAAAATTCACCACTTAACTTTTAACAAAAAATCAAGTCTACATATGTTTCCGGTTTTGTACATTTTTCTTCTAATTAACATCAAGCTAAGTATATTTTAAAAACAAATTAATTCAGACGTGTGCATGAGCGCAGCAATATAATTTCAAAATAATACTACCGAACTTCTTCTAACAAAGTGGAAAAAGAAAAAAACCCATTCATACATGCGATGTGACTAAAACTGGATTGAGAATCTTCAAAAGCTCACTCTCATCAATATCTAGTTATTATACTAAACAAAAATTAAACAAACAACACAAATGCTCATCAGGGCACAATCGAACAATAATCAAACAAAATGTTATGGAAAAGCTGCTGTATATTTATTTATTTTAAATTTTCAGAATACGCCGATAAAAATGAAGTCAATATAAAATTGCTGCGAGGCAAATAAAATACAACAACTTCCTCGAATAATGGAGGACTTAAACAAGACGAAGAATAGACTATACGACCTCAGAAATTGTTGAGCAAATAAATTCGTAATTGTGCTCAATATCTTATTTTTATTTTTTGCAAAAAATTCGAACAAGAATTGTCGGATTCATGAGAGCTTGGGGACTACGGCTGCCAAAATCAAGAATGACCACTTTGCTGAACTGAAACACAGAAACTCGTTTAACGTTCTCACAAACAATAAATTATTGATTCCGAATGCTTTGAAAAGTTTGTTAAATTAGAAGTGGTTCGATTGACGAGCAAAGAAGTTTGGAGAAAAAAAAAAATAAAAAAAAATTAAACAACAACTGTAAAGTGTACAATGGAAGCTGGTGTTCAGCGTACTGATTCCCAGAAAGTGCACGCCAATGGTCCAAGAGTTTCATTCAATCGGGATGTACATGTAAAAAGAATCGGTTAGTCTAAAAAAAATTCTGAACATTTTTTTATTAACATCTTGTAACGAGCTAAGAATATTCAATCTATTTACTAAACCATCTTTATGACTTTTCTTATTTTAAATAAAGTTCAAAAATACGTTAGTGCAGAACATACTTCTTATCAAGTTTAAATTTAACATGGAGGTTGACAATATTTTTAAAGCTAGTTTAAGTTCAAACTTATATTTGGTTTTTTTAGAAGTATACAAATTCAATATGAAATAAAACACTTGAAGCTTATGTCAATGTCTATGATATTAGCTTTATTTAATAGATCATGTTATGCCGTTAGTATTAATATATGATGTCGGGCATATGCGCGCCGCGGCTAGCTCGAACGAAGCGCAATCGTCTCCATTGACAGTAACATTATGGCCGGTATCGTCCTTAAAGAAAGCCCAAAAAGCACACCAAACAGTGAGTAAGGGCGTTTCGACAATTTACCCAAAAATGGGCCTCATCGGAGAACAATATTTTGCGTTGAAAATGAGGATTAAGGTGAATCATGTTTTCGGCCTATTCACCGAACCTACGACGCGTATAATGGTCATGCGGTTTCAACTCTTTCACAACCTGGATCTTATAAGCTTTTAAGCCAAGATCTTTCCGCAAAATCTTCCACAAAGTGGATGGGCATAGCTCCGATTGTTGTGTCGACTCATTCGGATTCTCCTCAACACTGCGCTCCAAAACGGCAATAACTTCTTCTATTCGCACTGTTTGTCGTCTTTAGGGATGCGTAATTTCCACGAAATGGACGTAGCGCACTATAAGTTTGGCGAACCGATCCATGGGTTTCAAAATAATTTTGCACAATTTCCACGCGTTGTTCTGGCGTTAATCTATTCATCGTAAAATGTTTGAAAAACAAACCCTTTAATATATATACAGATACAAATTGTTGTGAATAAATATTGTTTTTGCAAGTGCATTGTTTTTATATGTAAACAAAAGGATTACCGGAAAAAGATTTACCTACAATATGTTTTTGATTTTAATATTCACGAAAGTGTTCCCTGAAATTATCTTTATAGGGTTGGGGTCAAAACTCTGACTGGCACAATAATTTTTCAAAAAAAATCATTGATGTTACATGCAAGTTTATTGTGAGTTGCAATTTATGGACACTTCACCACAAGATGATTTCAAACATGCGTTGATTTCACCCGCTAACATTGGACGTAGAATAACCGGTAAGGGTTATCTGAAATCAACTGACAATGAACTTTGAGAAACACAGTGAATGTTTATGGGCCATTGTACATTCATCTCACACAATAATGTGACATTTTTTCAATACTTCGTCTCGACAAAACAAATAAATTCGTCGT
Source organism: Portevinia maculata (assembly GCA_949715645.1). Classification (NCBI taxonomy): domain Eukaryota; kingdom Metazoa; phylum Arthropoda; class Insecta; order Diptera; family Syrphidae; genus Portevinia; species Portevinia maculata. Next base: position 105,737,226 of record OX454525.1, read on the forward strand.
TCAGAAGTGACAAGATATCTTGCGCAGAAACAAAAAGGCCTACGCTTACGCAGTCTCCAAGTCCAATGAAATTAAAGAGTTCTTCATCCAGTTAATGAAAAACCGGTCTCAGCCCGAAGTTTGGAGCACATTTTTCACCTAAATTTTGTGCGACTCGATTTTCATCAGCTAGACTTGTTCACAATCTGTGCACGTAGTTCTACCGGTAGGAATGGTCGAAGGCGTTTTCCTCCGTTTATTCATATTTGAGCTATTGAAGGAGAGGCAGCGTTGTTTTTAGCAAGCTGGTGGATTTCGGTTGTGGTACCCTCTGCCGACCTGCATCTCTTAGCCGTCGTCACCGATATAGTGCAGATCTCAACGCTTGCGCCTTCAATTCTTTTTTCTTCCGCTGGCTCTTCAGGGAAATCATTGACAACATTGCGACTATCATCTGCCTGTCTCTTGGACTGGAGATTAAGCGATTCAGATTGAACCTCTCCACTTTTTTCTAAACTTTTCCAGCCCAACTCCTAGGCAGTGTTTTCAGTAAGGCTATATCGCCAATTACGCTACTCGAACTTTCACTCGCTCCTTGAAATTCGGATTTGGGATTTATTCCAATTTGGGCTATTTAATTCACAGCAAATAAAACGCAGCTTGTATAGGCGCAAACCGTAATCTTAGTTGGTACAGTCATCGCTTATATCTCTGCTATAACCCTACGACCTCGGATCGCGAGAGTATCGTACCGATGGCCGCCTGTCCATCACCTAGGGTCGCGCCTGGTAGGGAACTAACCTCAGGAATCAGGATCAATTATTTGCCTATATATGAGTTGTGTGAAAGCTATCAAGTAGTGCAATGCGAATACATGACTATAAGCACAGCCTTAAGATAAGAATAGACTGTATGCCAAGCGGGCATATAATGACCATTTCTGACAGTTCTCGCTGTCAAAATAGGGTCATGCAGTGTAATGGGCACATTTAAAATGATGTAATGACACAATGACCACATATGAACATGCTGATTTTGACAGATAAGTTTGACCAAATTGCGAGTAGGGTAATCGGACAATGAACACGAATACCAGCATAATGAACTAATGACCATATACAATTTATTAAAATTTAGTGATGGCGTTTCTGTCATATCTGATAACTCATTTGCAATCGATATTTTGCAGAGAATTTGTGTAAATTCCTAAAGTGTCTTTTTTTGTGCTATTTATTTGTGTTAATTAGTGGTTTTGTCCTCTTTTTGTAATATGGCTTATTATTTTTTTTCGTTTTCTCTTGTGAAATTTTGTTTCCGCAATACCTTGTTTGTTGCCGATATATTTGGTGTTACTGTTTTTTTAATGATATTCTTTCATGTTTCAAAATTGCTCTATTCGCTTTGGACATATTATGCGGTGTTACCATAGTTCGTTTTTGAAAATGAATAATACATTATTTAAATGACCAGCAAGCAAACATGACCATTTCGGGCATTGTGGTTGCGCAGTCTACTATACAGACTTGACAACGCTGATCTTTAAGTCGTTTGATCTGGTCATCTGACTGTATTTGTATACACAAATGGCATGCAGTCTAATCTTACCCTTAGGTGTATAATAAAAGCTTTTACACTCCCTGAATTTGTACAAAAAAAAAACATCAAAACCGACAGTCCTGATGAAAGTTAAATACATCCACTTTTCGAATAGGCTACGACACAATTCATTCAAGACAAACTTCAGGCTTTCTGAAAGAGTACATTGTAGGGCATTTTTGACTTTGATGATGACAGAAAGGCGGTGGATTCCTAATTTAAGTCTTCGATTACAAATTATGCCGACCGCTTTTTCTAGATCGAACACAAAGTTTCGCAGCTCTCCTTCAACAGCTGTGGTGGTGAGATCGGCTTTCCATTTTTATACCCTATTCTAGGGGTATATTAATTTTGACGCATAGTTTGTAACATACCTTAATATTGCCCGTAGAACCCTAAAAGTTACTGTATTTATGATCAACATCGATAGTAATGTCGATCTAGCCATGTCCGTCCGTTCGTCCGTCCGTCCGCCCGTCGGCAAAAATAAGGCCTTTAAACTGGACCTAAAGAGCTGAAATTTTAACCATATACTCTCTAGGGTCCCGAAATAATCAAGTTTACGAATTTTTGAAATCCGCCCACAACCTCAAAAAAACAAAATGTTGGAAAAAATCGAATTTTGAGCTAGAAAGCTGAAATTTTTTATATATGATCTATGACTCCTAAAACTGCTCGGGATAAAAAATTTTCAAAATCCGCCCACTGACACGCCCACAAATAAATAAAACAATTTTTTTGAAAATCCAAAGTTTGATCTAGGGAGCTGAAATTTATAATATATACTCTCTATGGGCCCGTTATGCTCATGTGTAAATATTTTCAAAATCCGCCCACAATTTTTTTTTTGAAAATTCAAAGTGAGATAGGGAACTGAAATTTATAATATATACTCTCTAGGGTCCCTATGTTTTTTTTTTTGATTTTGTGTAATTTCGCATTCTTACAAACTAACTGATATTCAACGGTTTCTTATTAGAATTTATTTCTTGTCAGTGTCACCTTTGTTTAAGTTATTTATAACATTAAATTGAATTATCTTTATAAGTTTTGTGAAAAATAATTTGTCCTCCAAAAAAACATCATGATGCAGTTTTTACACAAGTCAAAAGTGACCCATTTTGAATTTTAATTTGTAATAACTTGAAGCTGAAATTGGAAATTCAAAAACATATTCATAATGGTTTGTTTTTATACTAAAAGTAATGACATCAACGAAACAATACGTAAAAATGCTCTCATAAACATTTTAAGCAAATGATGATCTACCCCGTCGCGTCGGCATGTTCCTGGGCTTGTCCCTATAAACTTCAAGACCAACCAATTTCGCCTGTTCTTGAATCGCCGTAAAAGCTTCTACCCAGATCATGTCGATATCTTCCGTATACCCCAGTAGAAAAAGTCATGTCGAAAGTGCCCCCACCCCTCTTTTGAATCAGAGTTTTAATAAACTTGTCGAAACTGTTAAGGTTCTGTATCTATTCAGAAACAATGCATTTTTGTAGTACAAATACGAGTATCAAAATATCAAAAAAAAAAAATATTAAAAAAGTTATTCCGAATCTAGAAAAAAGTGTCGAACTGCCCCACCTATTCTATAGCTACGAGTATACATAAAACCCTATGAAATAAATGTTCAAACTCTATTAAAATGATTCTAATATAACGATCAGTTAACAAAGATTGCAGCGATAAATAGTCGTTTAAGTGAGTAGGTATTTTGTCTTTTTTTTTATTTAATTTGCCAAATGTCATTGATGTATATTTATTAGGGAAACACTCACAAGGTTGTGAGTTAGATTTGTTGAACATTTACTTTCTTTATTTCGACTAAAGCCTTAAATTTACTTATTTTTTAAGTGGGTATATTAAGTTGTTGTGGCTATAAATTCAGACCGTTTCTTTAGCTAAACAGCTCGTCAATATGAGTGGGAATTTTTCAACTTAAAAGTACATTTGTGTCTTATATTTATATGGTTTGAAAAACTACGCATTTAGACAGTTAAGGTGTTCTCCTTAATTAGCTGAACACAATGGAGTGTTGCATCTACATGCTGCATCTGTGTCTAAATGAATTCAGAATAAATTAATTCTTGCAATTCCATTATGATTATGTTCGCAACTAAAAATTGATGCGAATTCAATATTAGGCCGTTCGTTCAGCTTCAGCATCCGTTGTAGCACCATTCTGTTTAACTATTAACTTGCCTAGGCAAACGAACTCTGTTCCATAACATCAGATGGAGAAGTTTTGTTATTGATACTTGATCGCGGTGACCTTCGTCTCTGGCACATTATGGCCACTCCCCGTTTTGGCGGTGATGTATCTGTATTCAGTTTTTGCAGGTCTGCCAAGAGAACACCGGCTGATGCCGTCTGCAACTTTTCACTTATCGGTATGTTTTCGGAGAAGAAATCGTAAAAAAATGATACTCAGGCGTAATTTTGTTCGCATCGCACGCGGTAAATGTCTATCTACTACTGAATCTCCATCGTTCACTTACAGTCTCGATCCCGCGCTTGCCGAGCTTTTCTGAAGGGACTCATTTAAACATGTAGGTTCGATATACAAACTGATGGTGTGCGAAGCAAATACAGAGAAACAATACCGCACCAACCTAGGAAATACATAAAAGGTGAAGGACCAGTTAAATGGTTATTTTCGGAAAAAGCTTAAGCGATATCAGACAGTTACAGCTTAAAGAAACTATTGTCCAATGGGTATCTATTTAAGGATCGTTGTTATTCTAGCTCTCCCACATCGATTCATCCACATTAATTTTCCAAGTAATGAAGCTAATAATTTCCTTATTGATTTATGCGTAAATGATCACTTTGAATAATACTAGTCTGGCGATGCTCTTGCAAACACAGATGTTGCGTATTGTTTTCAATGTCAAACTGTTAAAATGTTCTAATGAGTACAATTATCGTAGGATGAACAACAAACACAAACAAAACAAGTCACTCGATTATAGTTTCTTCATCGAAATGGCATCGTAATGTCCGACACTGAAAGCAACAACCTACAATGTGTTAACATGGAATTGGTTCACATGTATTAGAAATTGAGCATACACATTTGTTTGTTTGTGCATGTAGATTATTGCATAGCTCATCGCCTGACATCATCCGCAACCACAACTCCTCAAGTCTCCAATGAAATCGGTTTAAAATATTCTCTGAGTCAATCACCACTATTCGCTACTTTATAATCACTCGCCCACTTAGTGACAACCCAATTTTATTATAGAGAGCTGGCCCGTTAAAACTACGATGGAGAAGTATCGCAAAAACAACACTTAAACTGGTATGCACCTTGAATAAAATATAAGGCAACTCCCGTGATAGTTACGTGTAGACTTACATATATCACAACATGAATCGTAAATGGTGTTCATCTCGTAAGAGATTGCCAGTAGCAGATACTTCAATGTTATTTTTGATTTTGACAACTATAGGGTATACGTTTACACATTAGTTTAAACACTTGTGCTCTTGCCAGAGATTTGTAGTTTGTTTGCAAATTTCACCAGTTTCATCATAAAATCAAACATGTATGTGTGGTTTAGGCATTCTGCATGTATATGTGTGTAACGCAGCCGCAACAATATTTTAAACAATAAAACGTCCCTGGTTTGAAAATCAGGCATGCCACTGCATATATAAGTACTTTCTATCAAAACATGATATCAGTTGCAACCAAGTATTATTTAAAAGATCACTCTTAAATTCGCCTAACTGAGGTCTCCTCAATAGGTCTTTACTTTACGTCCACATGTCAAAGTGTAAATTTGAGAGCAGACGAAACGGGAGAGGGACAAAATTCCGAAAGTCAAAACTAAAAAGTTATTTAAGAAATAGTGGTAGGTTTCAATTGCGGACAGCATCCATCTATAGAAATAATTGCTTTTCTTGCGGTGGAATCAGTTACCTGATTTGTGATTGTCATGTCACATGTGATCAAATAAAATTCTCTGCCTTCGTTAAGGCTGAAGTGATAATCAAATATTAGTGAAGAATTACCATCTCTTTCCTCCACTAACTTCAAGTTAATTCTAAGGTTTATTCGTAAACTGAAATTATAAGATTAAATACATTTATACAATTATTAAGGATTTAATTCTGACTTACCATTTGCCATTTTAGGACTTTGTGTTTTTGTCACTAGAAGTTCAAGGTATTTGGAATTTGTTAAAATGTAAATTGCACCACTCGTACTTCATGTTAAATCATTTCTGATCAATAATTTATATTTATGGTTGCATAAGTGCATATATACATTTATTATTGTAAAAATTGGCCTGTTACTTATTTATTAGTTATACGTTTATATATTTCTTTACTTTCCAATTTATTTACTTACCAATTTTGGTTTTATATTTATTTCTGTATTTATTTATTTACCTATTAAATTTGTTTTAATTTTCTTATTTATTTATTATCTACTTCTAATTTTTTATGAATTACTTATTTATTTATTTGTTATTAACTTATTTGTATATAATTTTTTTATTATTAAGCCAATTATACACTCGACAGCAAATAAACCGGGCCACCCGTTACGTTCAAACTCTGATTCGATTTTCTTTTAAAGTATATAACATACAACTAAAAAAGTAGTACCAACAGAAATGGCAAATATTTATTAATTTTTAAGAATGTCTAAAATCCGCTTACAATCTCAAATAAACTGATATATCGAAAAAATCAAAATGTAGACTTGAAAGCTGAAAATATCACTTAAAATATCCCGAAATGCTCATGTGCAAAGATTTTTAAATCCGCCTACTGACACGCCCGCAATTTAAAAAAGTTAACAATTGAGTTAGGAAGCGAAACATGGAATACATACTCTTTTTTCCTTAAACGCTCATGTCTTAAGACTTTTAAAATCTGCCCACTGAAACGAACACTATTTAAAAAAACTGGAAATAATAGTCATATTCTTTGCAAAGTATATTGGTAATGTCGTTTTTCCAATTCATCCATACAAAGTTTTTTGACATCCCAACTTTTTGGGGGAGTTATTTTTTAAAGATACCTACATTGTTTTTTTTCAAAAAAAAATCCTTTAAAAATGTACAAAAATAATATATAACAAAATATGTATGCAGGTCTTTCTTAACTTTTCGCTCAAACCAAGTTTTTGTTGATAGTCCCACTTTTTGGGGATAGGAATAGGGTATCTAACAGTTCGCTCAAGCGGTCGGTGAGGCTATGATCAGAATCTAAGCGATCGTAAGCCTCCCACTTTGTGGCATCCCACCCCTACTGGTCAACCTGTGGGTTGCGCCAGTTCGACCTCATTTCACTTCGGCAGTGATATTGCGTTTTTATGATCTCGTTCAGGCTGTAAAACGATTTTGGTGTGTCCTGTGCATGCTCCTGTGTTTGGTTTTTCCTTGATCGCTATTTTACGATCCTCAGTCGTGACAACACCCGGACTTGCATTCATGGGAGAATTTTAAGATGCTAAATGCGCCGCTTAGCTCACCTGAATGTTAAAATTGCTTATTCTTAACCCGTTCCTGCACAGGAATGAGTTTACTCTTATGCACACAGCCACAGCTAAATGTTTGCATTAAAACAATTTTATTGAAAAGTCAAAGTTTGAACTAGGGAGCTAAAATTTATAATATAATACTCTCTAGGGGCCACTATTAAATAAAACAATTTCAATTTCAAATCAAAGTTTGAGCTAGGGAGCGTTTTTTTACAAAAGCTTCGTTTTTTTTTCGATAAAATCCTTTAAATGCTACATGTATAACAACATACTTAGACTTTGTTACGGCCACTTATGAGGGATAGGAATAAGAATAGGGTATCCAACAGTTCGCCCAAGCGGACTGTAGCCCGTTCCTATGTTTTTTAGAACATTTCTTCATCTCCATCTCCATTTTATTGTTGAGTCATTTCAGTTTTACCGGTTTCTTTACAAGTTATTATGTTACGAAGTTGTAAAACAAATGTTAAAAAAAGTATTTTTTGCTGTAGTCGTCCTTGCATCATTGACGTCCTCGAAATCTGATGAATAATGAAGATCAGTGGTGGCACGTGGCAGAACAACAAGAACATAGAAAAAAAGTCATTTTGGCCAATCTGAAAATTGGACACAATTTTGTCCTACTAATCTAAATCCAAAATACTAGAATAAAATGCAGGTCACGAAATCTCGACAAAACAAGAGAAACATCACTTACCTCTTACGAGTATCTGCAAAATTATTCGTTTGAATTCAATGATTGAACATTTTTTTCAATATCCTAATCGTAACGATATTATTGTAGATATAAGACTTACTTGTAAGGCCAGGCATAATTTCTGAAAAATATATTAATTTTCATTTTACTAAATTTTAGAAAATTACAATGTGCAAAAATTCTAACCGCCGCGTTGTAAGCCGTCACTTGGGGACGTCACAAATTGTTATTTTTATTTGCCGTGGTACGATTCCAAAAAACGAAAAAAATTATAAAAAAAAACAATTCAAATATTCCCCAGAAAATACAAAATACCATCTTTCAAAATGACACTTATAGATGGGGTTAACCCGGACCTATCAGACAATGCTTAATACCTCGGCATCATTCTGGATAGGAAATTGAACTGGAATCTCAATATTCAGGAGTAAGAAAGCCTATAACGCACCATGTACGTGTAAAAGGGCAGTGGGAACAAGTGATGCACTGGCTGTATAACGATAGTCAGACCCATCCTCACCTATGAGCCATGGTTTGGTGGAAAGCAACAAATAAGAAAAATGTACAGGAAAAATTAGCAACCGTACAAAGAACGTTGCTATCACGGGTGCCATGCGAACAACGCCCCCAACGGCATTGGAAATATTTCTGCAACTATTGCCTGTAGATATATTAGTTAAATCCTAAGCTAGGTATAGTGCGTTCATTTCCAAAAGCTTTTCGTGATGCCTGGGCCCGAATTTCTCTTAATTATTTAAATCATCCTAGCGCACATCTTTTTATACGCTTTTCAAGTAGTTCATTGTTTGATCTTGGGAAATTCCAGCGGTCGTTTCTTATTTAACCTTTAATTTTAAGACTTACTGTTAGGAATATATGTACCTGTTCACAGGTAGTAAAAGTTTCTGTGTATAAAATGTCCAACAGGTATAAAGACTGAATATCGATTGCAAAATGTATGGCCTCATACGACATAGAGGGCAATGAGCTCGCGGATGAACTAGCAACAAGAGGGGGGAATGCGTCTGCAAAGCGTGGAAGTGGACATAAAACCTCTTCTGTGCTAGTCAAAGATGAAGTGACAAAGTAGGGCACACGGTATCCAATGCCAATTCTCGTTGAAACTTCATTTCATAATTTTAATGTTCCTCAAGGTCGACGAAACGATTCTTGAGTTCATTTTTTAATGAAGTTCTCATGTGCAATAAGTTGGTTGTGTTTCGTGCAGTTTCTTCTTTTTGAAGTATCTTATAATGTAAATTAATAAATTAAATTAATAAAACACGTATGAAATGAACATGCGTCGAAGTATTCATATCGTAAGGCCAGATATCCGTCCGCCGAATATTTATCCGGCTGTCCGGCCTTATTACATAACGAATATTTCGTATCCAGCTAAATTACTATCCGTGACATCTCAAGTTTTTGCTTGGAAATAAAAAGCTTTGCGAAAATGCTTTGGAATGTTGATCACCTTTTTAGTTGGCCCCTTCTAGGGATCGTGATACGAGTATGTACATCGAGTGAATTACTCGTAAATATAAATATCAATAGTAAATTGACTTGCAGTTCATTCCTTGTATACAAATTTGTATATCGAAATGTGCATGGATTTTATTTGCTCTTCATTCTTTTTGGCCTTATATACTCGCACCAGATTAAGCCAAATGAAGCAGAAAGCATTTTCAATAGGGCTTTGGAATACGATGAAGTTAAGATGGCATGGCATAAGTATTTGCTGTGCTTTGAAAATAAATGACATAAAAACATTTTTTGATATTATCTGTCGCTGTATTCAAATTAAGCTTTCGCTAATGTAAACGTTCTGATGAAACCTGAATTGGCTCAGTTTTTAATTGTTTACTGTAACGCAAGTATACTGTATCGATATGTAGTAAGCTCATTGTCGTTTGTTAACCTTTAGCCTCTTTATACGCCACTCGTACAGTTTTGGGAATATATAACAGTCATAAGACCGATTTTTGTTGAGGGCAATCGCTGCATTTTCTCTTGTATTACAAGGCTCTGTACTTTCTATAAATTTATTTTACTTAAGTAGAGTATTTCAACAACAGTGATACGATTTTTATTGTAAATAAAACAACGGTTTGACATGCCAATTTAGTTTATGCTTTATTTTGAAGCTTGTAGAATTGCCTTATGTTCGAGACAAGATATCGCGTTGCATATACACTGGCGCAGCGGATTGCTCCAATTTTTGATCACCCGCTCCAACATTTGCGGCTGTATGGTGTATAGATATGTATGTCTTTATCATATCTATGGAGATAGACAGAGATCACTTTTGTTGAAACCATGTCATTAGATCGTTTTTACTTTACGTATCTTCAGATTGATTTGGACAACCTTCACAAAAAGTACAAGTTTCCTTTGGTTCTTTCCCAGCAAAAGGCCGATTCTTTTCTTCGGTATTCCGATTATAACAAACACAACACTTCCTGCCAATTTTGTTTTCGAAATATTTTACTCGATCTTTAAAATGATGAACCTTGGCTCGGTTTTGTTCTGTACACCACCCAAGCATTGACATCTGAAACTAAAACAAAAGCTCAATTCCTAATTTCTGGTCGAATTTGACATATTTTCTTAGAGTTGTTGCATATCAACCCAGTTGATCGCACATATCAATTTCAGCTGCTTTTTCTTTATTGTAAGTTTGTAAGTAAGAATTGCTTCAGGGTCTGACTACTTTTTGCTTGGATTTTTGATGCACGTCCGCTTGAAACAATTAACAAAACTGGAGTGTTTTTTTAGAGAACATGCGACCGACGATTTCGTCATCATCTTCCCGAGAAACAGACATCGCACTCTTTTAGCTTTGCGAAAAAAACTTCTTTCGGTAAATTTCTTTTTTTGCTCTAAGGGTGCCTTTGCTTTGTTTCAAGAAGTCAATGTAAAGACATCTTCCTTCTTTTAGACACCTTTTTATTTGTATTTTCTCTATCTGCCGCTATATGAGTCGAGCCCTGTAATGCCTAATATATATATTTATTTATGTTTACAAAATACATTCCCATCCTTTTTATTAAATAAATACATTTAGAAGAAATGCTTAGTTCTGTGATCATTTTTATTAACCCTTAATCGATTATAAAGTAGGCAGGTGCGACGTATTTGTATTCATAAATTCATGATGGAGGGTTTCATCATCGATACCTAAAATATTAATAGTTAAGGATTAGAAAAAATAAATGAGTAGGTACCCATATTTTAAAAATTTAATATATCGATCGGCATTAAGATTATTTTGTAATTTTTGCAACTAAACATTCTGACTTTAGTATTTGTATTTATTATTGACTTCTTCCCTTCCTTTACGGCGAGGTTACGATCAAAATTTAAGGGGCCGTTCCGACCTCAATAAACATCCGCAGGATTCCCGGTTTCGGTTCACGTTTTTAATGACGCCAATCAAATGCTGGCGTTATTGCATTAGTATGATCCAGTCTTGCATATATTTTAACAATTTCGACGCGATCCTGCTCCTAGTATTTATTATTGTTTAGTCTTCCTTTTACGATACGACAGTGGTGATCTCCAGTCGTGCCAACCCACGGACTCGCATGCACACTGGGGGGAGAATTTCTAGGTGTTAAATGCGTTAGGCTCATCCGGATTTGCAAATTGCCAAGATGTGATTTGTCCATTTAGTAGTCTCTTGCGAGAAGCGCTGTGTTTTGGAGGGCGCTGAAAAGGTGATTTTGCTTATATATTTTTACTGATTAGTTGATTATTTTATATATTTTAAAAAGCTTATCGTAGTTTTAATTGGTTCCGGGTTATTTTTACAAAATTAAAATTCGAAACATTTAAAACCGAGTAACTTGAAATTCTTCAAAGTGAATCCATATAGTTTTTCTCGAAAAAGATGTTTAAAGAGAACATTGTTTTCGGAAACTTCGAAGTGTATATTAATTTTGACCCATAGTTTGTAACATGCCTAAAAAGTTACTTTATTTGTGATCAGCTTCGAAAGTAATTCCAATCTAGCCGTCAGCAACTTTGAGGCCATACAATTTGAGGAAGAAATTTGAGAACGAATACTCTCTAGGGCACCGAAATAATCAAGTGTAAAGATTTTTTAAATCCACTGACACACCCACTTTCAAAACAAAAAACCCTCATTATCGAAGAACTACTTGCTTGGTAAATTTTATAAGATTGTAACATTAGTTAATTTGTATCGGGATACAGGCTGTCTCGGCGGGCCAATTAAATGTTGGCATAAAATACGGGTAAACCGGGTAAAGCGGACGTCTGGCAACGCTAATTATCACACACATCCCATCCAATCGACCAAAGAAACATTTGAAATGGTAATAATAATTCACACTCAATTTTGGTTGTTAAATTGACATATACTCGTTGCATAATGAGAAGAAGGTGCGTATGGATTAGATGCGTGGGATAATCTGGTAATCCACTCACGATCCTACACAACCACATCTGGGTGAAACGCCATTGGAAATAAGGTCCCTTCTGTGACCAAAACGTTGCGTACAAATTAGATTAGTACTTTTATTGCCAAGAGACCACAAATATTGAAAAAATATGGTTGGCCTTTTTGTAAACAGTTCTTAAATTACTAACTCACTTAACGTGCTACAGACGCGTGGAGCGCGTTTGCCTGAGACACTGCAGCCTTCCATCCTCCGCGATCCCGGGCGCGCTGATTCCAGTTGCCAAGACCAAGCGCTCTGGCATCCGCGATGGCTTGGTCTTTAAGACTGAGGTTCGGTCTTTCTTGCCGATTCTAGGAATCGAAGATCCTCTTCGCTAGACCTTTAGCCAGTTCGACAATTGGCCTGTGTTTTACGCTTCATAGAAACGTGGCATGCGCATCATCAACTCTAAACTTAACTACCACGAGGACGACAGAACAAGTAGGTTTTCGAATCTCGCTTCTGTTTGGTATAATGTATTTAAAAAGCTATTAGCATTTAACGTTCGCCTTATGTGAGCGAACAAACCTAAAATTTGATATAAAGTTGACGCAACACGAAATACATTTCAATCATCAAACTCTGCATAGCTACACTACAACTAAAAAGCACAAAACCAAATTATGGTGGAGAATTAAAAACACATTTACCAGTGCCATTGCCCGCAAAGGATCGGAAAAGACGTATTAGGTACCTACATCTCAACTCGAAAGGTCATTATTCGTTTTGCGCAGCAGGTGAGCAAAAATGAAAAAATACATTCTTGCATTATTTAAAAATTAGTTCGTTTTCTGTTCGCCTTTACCATCCAATAAGATGCCATACAATTCGCTTGGATGGAGTATAGTTTTCTCTTATGTTTTTGTTTCCTTCTACCTGTGAGCGTTTCCACCACCCGATATTCATTGATTTGTCTCCGCTCTGACCCCTTTTGGAATTTCTGAATTAACAATCTCAGGCTCAGGTGTTGTTGGTTTGGTGTTGATAATTTTTATATAAATGGGCATTTTTTCAACTCTTCAACGCCGACATGCAAAAAGCGGAGGTGTTCTTAAATTACCCAGCTTTACCATGGACACTGCCTGTGTGTGTGTTTTTATTTTATATATATATCTAATTGGAGATTTTTTTTTGCTGGAGGTTGCAAAAGGTGTTTACTTTAGTGCAAACTTTAATGCGGTTCCGACTGTGGAGCCGAAGCTTGCCTTTCTGTTCGTTTCGGAAGCAAGCTCGGTTCAAATTACTTCTTGTTAGTGTTGAGTTGTATGTCATTTTTTTCTTGTTATTGTTGGTTCTAGTGACTGTTAATGTACATTTAAAATTCCTTTTTGTCGTGTTTGCTTGATGTATTCTGTGTTCCTCAATCCTCACGTGCGATGAATTAAAAGTATAAAAAAAAAAACTTTAATAGCTCTATAGAGTTGTAATTTAAAAATAATTATACATTTTTACTTCTGTGTTACTGTTGACATTGAACTCTAAATGGCCAATGAAAATGAAATTAAATCATATTTTCTTGACTAAATTGGACGTTGTGTATGTATTCGTCTCACAAGTATAGTGACTGAAATTATAATTATGTACAATCAACTTTGTATGGTTATTATTGAAGATTTTATTAATGTGAATTAGATATATGGAGATAAAGGCGGGCTTAGTATACGCGAGAAATTGAAACTGCAGAAAACCGAACGGTATTCTGTAAGTTGTTGCTTAAAAGTGTGAGCATATTTTTTCCGTTTTTATGTGACCTTGGTCGGTAGGTACTTGGAGGAAGTCTTAATTATTAATGTACCTAGATACATAATTTGCCATACATAGATTGAAATATATCTTCCTTAATGGATGCTACACTTCAATTTTGGCCGGTGTTAAGTCTGCAATCCACTGCCAAAAATTGTTTTGGTTGTGTCTGGTTTCTTTCTTTTTTATTTTAATTATGATCTTTATGATCTCATGTCAGCAACTTTCAAGTTGTTTCGTGGCAATATTCTTTGGCCATAGAACCTGAACGGGAGCGTGATTGTTAAAGTTGATCCTGTGTTCTATTTCTCGGTATTCATTTTTGTAATGCTCGGGTTAATTACGTGGGCACTCTGTTAACCAAATGAATAATGTTCATTGGGCCTTACCATTAACAAAATTAATTGGAGTTTAAATTGTTGGTCCCTTTCTGTTGAATTTCCCTTTGCACAGGTATGTCAGGGACCACCAATTTAAACTTTACACTCAGTTTGTTATTGGCACGGGTCACTTTGTTTCTTATCCGCCGATTCGATCGTGCTGTTAAGGCTAGACGTGAATATGCGTTTTCGGTCGCGCGGCTATACATTTGCGAATAGTAGAGCACATAACTATTAATATCGCTTTTTGTTCGTGTTATGTGCGTGCGCTTATATTGAAATGTATGAGTTCTAGTTTTTGCATCTTGATTGTCGTGTGGCGGAAAAAGCATGGGCCTAATCTTAGTCTTTCATGAGCTCAGTGGTTCATGCGTTGGACAACTTACCAAGGGGTGCTAAGTTAAATGCAATTAGTAAAAGCTAACTTTTTTCACTTCTGCAGCTTTTACGGTAGATTTTTAAAAATTCAAAAGTATAAACTGTTAAAAAACCTTTTTAAAATGTTCGTTCGTAATCGTCATAAAAATGTAGTCTTCTACATTCTATGCCTCTTTTTTTATGTTTTTTAGTTGAAACTTTCATAAATATCGCAACTCGTCCCTGTCGTCTAGCAAGTGAAATTTAGTGCTATCCAAAAGCAAAAGGTTTTCACTTTCCATAATTTACTTGGAACTTTAACCATTCAACTTTTGCCACAAATGGCACTTGCGGTACCAAAACTAATGATCGTATCATGCTTCTCACTGTCTGTAAACGTTGATGCTAAATTTCGTTGAAGTGAGTTCATTCATTTTCGGAGTCGTCAAAAACGACGCGACTTCTTTAAGGAATTGTTCGTGAAATTTCGTTTTTTTTAAGTACATACCTATACTTGTCTTAAACGATTACTGTATTTTTTTGAAGGTATAAATGTACCTAGAAGCCTTTCTTTATTTTTTTCTCACAATTCACTCATGTATGTATTTGTTTGGCTCTACGCTTCAAAGAAGGAAATTGTAGAATTTATGAACACAATATTGCAGCAGGGTAAAATGTTCACTACCTGTTTTATATTTTACTGAAGTTGTGTACATTTTCCGGGTGACCAAGACCAACAATTAGTTAATTGCTATACGGGTAGGGACTTGAGAACGCCCACTACTGATATTAAAATGACGCAAACGGCAAATCTACATCTGGATGAGGTTATCTCATCGATGCGATTCAGAAAATTCCTAGGCTTGTCGCACCATTTCAGTGCTGGTTGGGCTATTTCGCAAGACCTTGGCTACCTTGGTTAATTTCAGCGTAATGGTTCGTATGGATAGTCGGAGTCGCATATTCTTTTCTGGCATTTCTCTCATTTCAGCGACAACAAATCATTCCTAAATTTAATTTCAAACAGTGTTACGTGTCATACATGTTTTGCTTTTGTTTTTGCCTTGAAGAGTCCTAGGTCGTTCGTGTCGTGAGGCCATGCCACATCAAAATAACAGCCTTAAATATGCACAAGTGAGTAAGAGTCGTGATTGTTGGGTTTCATTCAATTGAAAGTAAATGGAGCGAAGCTGGACTTACGCAAACAGCACCGATCAATATTTAACAAATTTATGAATTCCATTCGTTGGTTTAAAGTGTACGCTAGACACGGTTATAATATTTTGAATCCAAGATACTCATGACGCGACCCTGGAAATCATGTACACACTACTCACTTCCCAACCGAATTCGAGGTTTTGCTATAATTTACCTGCTTGTGAAAGTTGTCCACCATCGTGGTGGACTTGCAAATGGGCTATTTGGTAGATTTTCAGATAATATAAGCTGAAAACAAATTATACAGTAAATATTTTATGACCTGGGTAGGTGGTCGCCGAATTTGCTCAACAGTAGTGAAAACAAGATGATAGATTGCGTATCCTGGATATGGACAGGTGTACATGGCCAGCCTGACCGAAACTTGCGGTCAGTGCGACTGTAACTCTTTGCGCCCCGCATTCGTGGTTATGAGTATAGGTGAGGGAGGGGGGTGGGGGCTGGCCTGATTTTTATTTACCTAACGTCGATGAAGGAAAACAAGATCAGACTTCGCACAGGTTACTGAAAACGTTCAGACCAAGTCAGAACAGAGGAGTATGTACAGCTTCGAGCCTTATATTCTCACATCTGCTGTTAACTTTCAAAGACATAATCCTAATTTTGTTTGTGTCCTTCTGGTTTTGAGCATTGTACCATCATCGTTTGGCCTGATGTGATTTGACCTCAATTCGAACTTATTCCATATTATTCTCTTAATTTTTTATTAGCATGCGAATATTGATTACATAAAACTAAGATATACCACAAATGTACTCGTTTATAAGGCAACAAATAAATCAGTTGACATCAGCTTAATTTGAATTTTCAAATTTAACTTTTGCTCTACCCCAAAAGTAGGTGCTGAAAATCGTGTGTTTAACTGAACTGAACAGCTTCATGGAAGGTTAAAAACTCATGGATCGTCAAAGCCTGCACTTTTCTGATCATTACTGTTCTTTTATGTGCAGCTCAGGTTCATTAAACATACCTCATTTATATATATAAAAAAAAGCCTATTGACACTTTTTAAAACAGATACATTGGATTATAAACTTATAAAAATCAAGTCAATAGCTTTAAAAAAAAATCATAGACAACCAAAACAGTTGTATTATAAAATGGACAAAGACTCAACTCAATTCCACACCCACATTTTCTTCATTAAAGCATGATCGCAATTATATCGACAACCTAGTTTCGTAATTTTTTTAATATACATATTTACATTATTCTAAACATGATCCTGGTTTTAAGCAATTCTTTTTTTTCCTAGGCCCACGTTCCAACGAAAACACGAATTATAAAATCGAAACCACCAATCTTCAACCACCCAGTACGCAACATCTGCGACGCGAACTACCTGCAGATTTATCTGAAGAGGGCATTCGCAAGGAAGCCGCTCTCATTTTAGCACAAGCCGAACGAATTAAGTGCAAAGCCGAAGGCGCTAATAATATCCCCTCGCAAAAATCAAATCACAAACGATCTATTCCAAATAAATTCAATTCACTACCATCACGTAAAAAGAAAACAGTCGATAAGCCAGTTAGTCGAAGTGTGAGTGACGCCTCCTCAAAGAAATCCAAGAAGCCATCAATTTTTAGCATATTCAGTCGAAAAAGCGACTCCAATCTCAATCAAGATCATCATAAATCACGCTTTGCTGAAAGCGGTGGCCGCCGTCTAGTCCGTAGTAAAAGTGATGCTGGTTCATATAAAGAGCCAAAGGTTTCGAAGAAAAGACATTCCGAGAAAGAGGAGTCTCATACAGGAAGCAGCAAACTCCCATCACAATTGAGCCCCATCATCGAGAACACCCAAAAGGAGGAGTACTTTGAGGAGCTCTTCAATCGTGAACGTCGAAAATCAGAGGCCATCACTGCTCAGGAAAAAAATGCAACAGATTTGAAAGTTTTTTTGGCCAAGTATAACAGTGAACCGAAGACTAGTGGGAATATAGGCTACACAAACCACAAAGATCTTGATTTGGTGCCGTCAAAACCTATCGCTGAGACGATATCAGCGTTGCACGAGAACACATCAAAGTCTGTTGAAGATATGCACAGTTCTCAGCTCCCACAACAGAAGCCGGCACTTACAAAAGGACTCACAGTCAATGGAATGGTTAAGCGATTGTCTATGGAAAGATTCTCTCCACCACCCACGATATCAGGTCCTGCATTCTCGTATATACGACCGAACGAACAAATTATTTACGCACAGTTAGCACCAGACGAAGATAGAAATATGAAAAGACACACAGAGTTCAGTACAAGGGTGAGTCATCACACCACGCACCGCAACTCAGTGGACATGGTTGACCATCCATCTAGTCATAACACAGGCAGTAGGATTACGATAGAGAGTCCCTCCCGAGCCACCATAAGCCCGGCGAGAGATTCTTTTTCTCCAGGACCGACAATGATTCGTATCCAACAGACCCGTTCACCCTGGCGGCAGTTGAGCCCCCGGAATCTCAGCGATGAAGACGAAGGCCTGGGCATTGAAATGCGCAAAAACTTCGAGGAAGATGTCCGGCAGCGTTCCTATGACCGGAGTAAAACTCCTCCGGAGCGTCCTATTGTGCCGGTCATGCGAAGCATAACACCTCCCAACCATCGCCTACAGCAAGAGCCTGCCGACGAAATTAATGCTTTAAGTCGAAGACGAGCAGTGCTTGAGTCGCGTATAAGCTCACGCCGTTTTACCCCACCGGAAACGGTTACTATCAAATATCATACATCGCCGGAAAGAAATCGACACAATGAGGAGATTCACGAGTCAAATCATCGTCAATACCTCACTCCAGAGCGCGATGAGTACAATCGCTATCATAAGCTGCGATCCGAGGAGATTATGAATAAGTATTCGCCAGAGCGGACACACTTGGACATGATTGCTCCCAATAAAGGCGCTCAAAATGGAAAGCATACTTCACGCTACGTCCACACAAAGTACTATGACGATGGAACTGGCGGTGTTAAGGAAATTTATGAGCGTGAAGCGAGACTTGATGACCAAGGCAAACCTATCGTTCGAGAATCTCGACGCAGGGAACGTGTTGATTCACCAGGAAGATCAATAGAAAATAATGGCACGCCCATTGATTATGAGCCAAAAAGCTTAGACTCACAGTTGCATTACAGGTCGGATAGGTATCGCTCCTCGCCACAGAACCTTGTACATGTCACCACGGTAAGCCATACGAATTCCTTGGAACCAGAGAATTGGCAAGACAGCCTGAAGAGAGATCAACGGCAACAGAGAAGTTTTGACAAAGGAGACTCTGGCATAGAAAATGACTTCCGAAAGGAGTCGTTCAATGGAGATATTTCTTCCAAGTAAGTTGTAAATTTAACCATTTTTTTCCAATTGCAAGTTTTCGTTTTTCAAATCAATCAATCGAAACGATATTGTGATAGGCAGGCTATAATTGACGACACTGATTCTATTAAAAAAAAACATTTCAATTAAACTTTATGATTTGTTGCATTTTGTTTCCCTATGAATGTCGAAAAACAAGCGAAAACTGATACTGCTACTAAAAGAAACCAACATAGCAACCTTCCATTATTGTAATTTCGAAATACAGTTTGAAACGACTTGAGCAAAATACATGTGACTGAAACTGAGCGAGAATTTGAAAGTTTGAATCCCAGGATCACCTACGTTTTCCACGAACGCATGACTACTTTTTATAATATTGCTCGTAGATTCCTAAAATTTTCTCTATTTGTGATCAGTATGTGATAGCCATGTCCGTCCGTCGTCAATTTTAAGGTCCTAAAATTCGAGCTTGAAAGAGGAAATATAGAACATATTTTATGTTGATACGTTTTTGGTCATGCCCACTTTTAAGTTGTATTTTTCGATAAAGTCTATAATAAAACGTACAAAACAGTTAGACAATATCCTTCATAACAAATCAATCATACTTAGATTTCTGCAACGCCCACTTTTGGAGGATAGGAATAGGAAATGGATATCAAACAGTATGCCCAAGTATACTGTATCATTGCCTTATGTTTAATTTTAAAAACGTACTTATTTTTCTGAGAATTATTCTCATATAAATGGTCTTTCATAAGCGACTTGACAACTTCAAACTTTTATTGTGAACGCACCCTTAAACCGATTACCGAACTGTTAATGTTAAACTATTCAGCAAAATCAACGTTCTTATCGTGGTGAAGTACACGAAGGAACAACGTTTACAAATATTTAAAATTTACTACCGAAATTCCGAGTCGGGAGCGTTAACGCCAATTTTCGGCCGTAATTCTCGTCCCAGTAGACAAGCAATTCATAGTCTAATAAAAAAAATTTGACTCATAACATTCGCTGATTTATGTTGCCGTGCCAGGGAGACTACGTTTTGCCTGAAGTGTTTAGAAAATTTCTGCCGTAGAGGCGTCCATCGCAAACCAGCCAAATCAGTCAATTTCACGGCGTTCTCAAGAATTGGGCCTCTCCCAGGCCACATTATGGCGATTTTTGCATAAGGATCTTGGCCTACACCCTTACAAGATCAGCTGACTCAAGAACTAAAGTAACTTGATTATAGGTCCGTTCGCGTACTTTATGTGTAGAAAAATGAAAAGTGTCAAATCTCCAAAATCTAGAGAGAATCCTCTCATTTCTAAGAAAAGTACGCGAACGCTTTTGTGAAAAAAGTTGAAAAAACATCTTAGTTTGGCTTGAAAAGAAGCAACCGCGGTTTTTGTTTTGCTGGAAAACTCATAGGATTTCATCATTTGACAGTTTTCATTTTCTTGCCAGCTGAAATTCTGTGTGAAGAAAAATTAACGAAAGTACGAGGGCGGGTCAATAAGTCCGTGACTTTTGGAATAAAACACAGATTTTTTGATAAAATTTTTTTTTTTATTTTTCAACGTAGTCTCCCTTGAGCTCTATAAACTTTGTCCAACGCTTCTCCAATTTTTTTATCCCTTCCAAAAAAAATGATTTGTCGAGGTCCTCAAAATAGGCCTTTATTTGCGAGATGACTTCATCATTGGAGTCAAATCTTTTTCCACCAAGCCATTTCTTCAGGTTTGGGAACAAGAAGTAGTCGCTCGGAGCCAAATCTGGAGAATAGGGTGGATGAGGGAGCAATTCATAGCCCAATTCATGGTTTTTTGCCATGGCAACTGCACATGTGTGCACCCTTGCATTGTCTTGGTGGAAAAGAACTTTTTTCTTGGCCAAATGAGGTCGGTTTTTTTTTCAAATCGTCATTGAATCGGTCCAATAAGTTGGCATAATATTCCCCATTGATTGTTCTTCCCTTTTGAAGGTAGTCAATGTGGATTATCCCGCGTGCATCCCAAAAAACAGTCGCCATAACTTTATTGGCTGACAAACCCACCTTGGCCTTCTTTGGCGCCGATTCACCCTTAGAAACCCACTGTTTTGACTGTTGTTTGGTCTCTGGTGTGTTGTGATGGATCCATGTTTCGTCCACGGTTACAAAACGGGACAAAAACTCCTCCATATTGCGATTAAACAACGCCAAACCTTCCTGTGAAGTTGTTACACGATTGCGTTTGTGGTCGACTGTGAGCAAACGCGGCACCCATCTTGCGGAAAGCTTTCTCATGCCCAAGTGATCATTCAAAATTGAAACCACTGAGCCATGCGAGATCCCTACGGCTTCCACAATCTCTCGCACTTTCAATCTTCGGTCGGCCAACACCATATCGTGAATTTTTTCGATTGTTTCGGGTGTAGAGACCTCAACTGGGCGTCCAGGACGTTCGGCATCTTCAGTGCTTGTACGGCCACAACGAAATTCAGTAAACCACTTTTTTACCATTGAAATCGATGGTGCAGAGTCCCCATAGTATTTTTCAAGCTTAGCCTTGGTCTCGGTAATGGTTTTTTTTCGCAAGAAATAATGCTTAATAAGCACACGAAATTCACTTTTTTCCATTTTCTCCTCAAATTAGTGAGTAGTCTGATAAAAATAGCTGTCAAACACAAACTAACTGACGCAGCAAGTTTAAATTTTGACAGGAGTCAACTGACAGATGCCTGTTGACAGGAGCAGTGTTGCCGTTTCAGTAAAGAGGTCAGAAATTCAAAAAGTCACGGACTTATTGACCCGCCCTCGTACATTTTTCTTTCGTTCATCTTTTTACCATTTTCTCAGTACGCCAACGCGTTTGTGTAGTTTTGCACGAAAGTTTATATAAATTTACGTTTGCATATTAGTTCGCGAACGGACCTTATATGAAGCGACGTACGTTCTCGAATTCGGCTCTGGACATGATGGAAGAAAATGAAGAATTTCATCGCAAAATCATCTTCAGCCATGGAGCGCATTTTATTGCAATACTGGACAGCTGGCAACCCTCATGTGCTTCATGAAACAGTCTTCATCCGCAAAAAATCACTGTTCGGTTCGGTTTTCATGCCGGTGGCGTCGTTGGGCCTTTTTTTTCGTTGATGAGAAAGGCCGTCACGTTACGATAAATGGTATTCGCTTCAGAGACATATTGGAAAGTTATTTCTTTGAGTAATTGCATGAATTAGACATCAGTGATATCTGGTTCCAACAAGACGGTGCCACAAGCCACACAGCGGGTGCAACAATCGAGCTATTGAAGTCTCAGTTTGGTGAACGTGTTGTTTCGAGAAACGGACCCTTCTATTGGCCGCCGAGATAGTGTGATTTAACGCCTCTAGACCTTTTTTATGGGGCTACATTAAATCATTGGTCTATGCCAACAAGGCGGTGACGTAAGAGGAGCTCAGGCCCAATATTGAAAGATAAATAGCGCCGTATCATCGGTCGAAATGTGCAACCGAGTCATAGAAATTGAGTTCAAACGCATCGACCGCTGCATACTTTCTCGTGATGGACATATAAAAAAAGTCGAATTCCATTCATAAATGTTTTGATAGTAATTCAAGCCAATAATTTTTTTTTCTCAAGTTAGTAGTTTGCATTTTATTTAAAAAAGAAGTTTTCACGTCCCTATTGAAAGACCCTTTATATTTCGTCTGGATTCAGCATAAAAGTGTAGGTTCCTTTCATTTGTTCCGAAAATATCCAGCTCTAGTCCTAAATGTGCAACATATTTGCTTTATGGTTGGTGGTGGTCTTTAAACTTTCCATTTCATCGAGCTATGATATTGCCGTTTTTAGCAACGTAATTTGCTTTTTCAGCTAATGGAATTGGTAGTCCTAGACATTAAAGCAAGCTTTACTTCGCGCAACGAAAATAGATATCTATATAAATGATTAAGAGTAACAAAAAAAGTTTTAGATTTACAAGCTCTTACCTGCAGGAATCACAGCTCTAAGACGAATAAAGAAATCGTAACCCTTTTTTCTAAAAGAGGACTTCTAACAAAGATCAAAGAACGAGTGTTTAGCTCTAAAAACGAGCTATAAGTATTGCATTTATTATAAAAACAGTGCAGTGACTCAATGAATACTAATCGAGGGGTCTTAGGTTCAAATCCGGCCGGGCCCATACCTTAGGTTTTTGTCCACTGCACACCTATATCAAAGGTCAGACATCCAAGAGTTGGTATAATTTGTCATGAGAATCTTATTAAAGTAGCTGCTGGATTCGGATAAACTGTTTGTTTAATGTTTTACGCCCTTATGGGGCTAACGCCTTATATATTTTTGTGTTTTGTTATTAAATCAACAAATTGGTCCATGAAGCAAGTTATAACGGGTGTTTTAAGGTTAACTCAAATTGGAAGACTTGTCGATGACCTTTGTCGATTCTATAGATACTGCCTTGGAAGATTTTCGGGGGAACTTAACGTTATAATTCCTAGAAACGCATTATTTGTGTCACCTACTACACTGGCAGTTTAAACTAATGCTCTTTATCTGACGAGGCACTTGTCAACTGCCAGAAATCCCTGTACAATATCAACAAAAAAAACTGATGAATTTGAAAACTTACGTCAACATTCCGGTGAATGTCCAATAAAATTTACAATTCTGGAGAAAAACGTATAGGTATGTTGATCTTATTCTGTTTTGACATGCTTTAACGATAAAATGCTTTGATTCGATAAGGTTGCAAGAATGAATAAGACAACGACTGATGCTCGTTTATGTCCATGAACCAACATTTTACGATTTTAAGAGTGCGTTATATTTCGCTCTCGCAGAATGTGATTTATCTCCCTCCGTGCTCGAGTGCGTAGAATTCTCCATGGGACCAATCTGCATTCGCACTCGTACAGTTGCTAGAGTACTTCCAGATCTTAACGCGCATTAATCCGCTGGTCCAGATATTATTTTCCCTTTCGTTCAGAAAAGGTGTTCTTAATCGCTGCCAAAACCATCCCTATTCCTATCCATCATCGCGATTTCCGAGAGGATGTAAACTAGTATTTGTCCAGCCTTTCCCCAAAAAGGCGAATTTTATTCTTCCTCCTCCTCCTCCTGACCAATTGCACCTAAGCCCCTTCTACCAAAGTCATAGCAACGCTAGTTAATCGTCAGCTCATGAAATATCTTGAATCCTGAAAACTTCTATATATGTTGACCGGCAGTAAGGTTTCATTTTTTACTGGTCCGCCTGTGGGATTCGCCGGGTTGACTTCAAAAAATATCGGCAGGCCTCCCGATATCGAATCACTTTGTCGCTGAGGCCAATCAAATGCTGGTGTTGCTACAGGAGTTTTGACGCCGCCTCTCTTTCGCCATTGTATGGAAAAGCTGATTGATATTGCCTTTTTTGACATTTTCTTCGAGAAAGGATGGCTTCCTTGGATGTTAGAACTTCTTATTAGATCAAGCTTTGTTGTTTCTGCTATCATGCAAGGCATCTTCATCTCAGCTGCCATTAATCTGCCCTCATATTTTTTGTTCGCTGTCTAACATTGTAAATTTTATATGTGCCGGTGGCACAACTGCGGTGTAGAACCGCTGGGTTTAGGCTAAAGTATTTCAATATTTTTAAAACTCGTCATAAAGAAAAAGTTTGCCAGACAACAGTGTTTCAAAAAAAAACGGTTAGTGTAAACACGTCAAAATATCAAAAAATATCAGTTGTCATATCTGATATATAAAAATCAATGAGTGTGTCTTCTTCTTCCCTTGGTTCGCGGATCGTTCATCCGATTGAGTATAGTTGTTGTTGGCACTAATATGAAGGTTTCTGGCATAGGACCAACAACGTACAATATACTATCAATTCAAAACTTATATAATAAGTAGTTGCTAGCTCTTGCGCGAAAGTATCTGACATAAAACCAGCAACATACAATAAGAAGCCCGCGAGTCGCGTTGTATAATTGTTCGTCTTCTATGCGTTCGCATATCGTTCATGATATTAAGTTGGAAATTTTTACAGTTGTTTTTGAAGCCATCCATTTTTAAATCGATTTTCAGTCTTTATACTTATTGGAAATTTTATACCCAGAAACTTTTACTACCTGTGAACAGGTACATATTTTCCCAACAGTATGTCATAAAATTAAAGGGCAAATAAGAAACGACCGCTGGAATTTCTCAAGATCAAACAATGAACTACTTGAAAAGCGTATAAAAAAATGCAAAATCTTCGAAAGAAAGAAAAAATAAATAAATAAAATTTTCACATTTTATAGTTTTAAAACATTTATTTATTATGTTTTTCTACATTAATAATGAGTATGCCCGCTATTTTTCGATTTGACCTCTATAAGACGGTTTGGAATAAAATCATATAGTTTTTTTTAAATAATTAAGAGAAATTTGGGCCCAGGCATCACGAATAGCTTCGATTAAAGTGTCCCTGCCTTCAAATTGTCTGCCGCCTTCATACACTTTACAAGATAACCATGCCCAAACATTTTCGATTATGTTAACGTCCGGTGAATAGGGCGGCCATGGGAAAAGTTCCACGTCTTCTGATTGAATCCAACTTCTAACGACCCTGGAAATGTGGATATCGGCATTGACTTGTTGGAATATCCAAGACAGGGGTCCGAAAATGTTTTTCAGTTTTGGAAATGACCGTTCCAGCAAACATTTGTAGTTATTTCCGTTCATTGTTGTGGACAAAAACTCCAACTCGATTGTGTCATAGTGGGTAGATGTACGGCTGTGATGTCTTGCCAAAATAAGCACTTCCCTTCTTAGATCACGGAAATAAAAGTTGCAACCATCGGGGCCGTCAAGGTTAAACTTTGTTTCATCCGAAAAGACAAAGCGTTTCCCAACACTGCTCCAAGCGACATGTTCCCTTGCAAAATTCATTCGATGCTCCTTGTGTACTTGCCTCAAAAAAGGTTCGTTTGAAGTTTTCTTCTCTGTATAGTACCGCTTTTTCGTATTACCCTTCAGACCGTTGCTATGCTGGCTGATACTCCGCTGTTGAGGTAAGCCGTAGAATAACCCGCTTTTCTTGCAATATTGTTGCTTCTGCCGTGCGTCCTTTTTGATTTTGCCCATACTGTTGTGGATCCGCAAGATAACTGTTTACAACAGTTTTACTTCTATTTAACCTCCTTGCCATTTCTCGGCCTGAGAGTCCCAACTACTTGAAAGCATCTATTTTTCCTCTTTCTGTCGCTGTCAAAGACTTTCCGGAACCCATTTTTTTAATTAAATATAAATAGTTCTTTTCAACGCTTTTTTAAATATTCTTAACAAAACTTTTTAAAAAAAAACGTTGATGTGAACTTCTCCAACGAAATATTCGAAATCTCCTCATCGTAGTGCGCATCTTTTTATACGCTTTTCAAGTAGTTCATTGCTTGATCTTGGGAAATTGCAGCGGTCGTTTTTTATTTACCCTTTAATTTTATGACTTACTGTTGGGAAAATATGTACCTGTTCACAGGTAGTAAAAGTTTCGGGGTATAAAATTTCAAACTGGTATAAAGACTGAAAATCGATTGCAAAATGTATGTCCTCATCCTTGTGATCGCCAGTGTATTAGGTATTATTGCAATCCGGGCATTAGCTATTTTCAAACAAAAATCATCACATACTTAATCATGGTAAACACCCGCGCTCTCATGATATGTAGGAGCCTAGCGGGGAAGGCATGGGGATGCAGCCCAAGCATCCTGCGATGGATGTACACTGCAATCGTGAGACCAATGATCACATACGGAGCGGTAGCATGGGCAAAACGAACCAGTCTAGTCACAACGCGAGAGACACTCGGCAAAGTGCAAAGACTGGCGTGCCTGTGCATTACCGGAGCAATGCGTAGCTGCCCAACCGCAGCCATGGAGGTGCTATTGGAACTGACCCCTCTACACATCATGGTGATGAACGAGGCAGACAAAACAATCCTTAGGATGGCAAAGGAGGAAATTGGGAGAGGGAAATGTATCGGTTCGAAAGAACACGGTGACTTACTCAAAAAACTCCCACTTCTTGGCATACCTAGGGACGACAGCATCAGGAAGTTCAACTTCGAGAAGAATTTCCAGATAAAGCTCAGCAATAAGGAGAACTGGAGCAACGAATCCATAACTTATGGACTGAGCAACCACACAACAAAGTGGTATACGGACGGCTCGAGGACTGAGGAGGGAACTGGTGCTGGAGTGTTTGGGCCGGGAACTAAGCACTACGAATCCATGGGCAAATGTACCAGCATCTTCCTGGCAGAAATATGTGCCATAGACAGGTGCGTTCGAATCAACCTCGAGAAAAACTATAGAAATTGCAACATAGCAATAATGTCTGACAGCCAAGCAGCTATAAAGGCTCTTGACGCCTACGTTATCAAGTCAAAACTCGTGTGGGAATGCCTACAAGGACTGAATAGACTAGGCAAGAATAACAGAATCTTCATCTGCTGGGTGCCTGGCCATGTTGGCATTACGGGCAATGAGGCAGCGGACTCTCTGGCAAGAAGAGGGGCAGAGAAACCCTTCATAGGACCTGAACCATTCTGCGGGATAGGAGAACACACTATACGCGAAGAGTTCAGGAGGCTGGAGGAAGAAACAAAGGCCAAAACCTTTCTCAACCTCCAAGGTCTGAGGCAAGCAAAGAAACTCTTAGGAAATTACAACCAAAAGAGATTCAAAGTTTGTATCGGCCTTAACAAAAACAACCTAAGAATCCTAACAGGCCTCCTCACGGGGCACTGCAGACTCAAGGAGCACCTGAGGAAAATGGGCATATCGGAGGACGGGCTCTGCAGATTCTGCAGTGAAACCGCCGAAACTCCAGACCATATACTGGAATCCTGTGGGGCACTGACCCACAAAAGGATGAAACATTTGGGCAGGCACCAAATAACAGACAAGGACATACAAACCATGGACCCACAGCTCATTCTCAGATTCATCAAAGAAACTGAACTGGACTGCTGTGCTCTAAGGAGTGTGACCTGCCAAGGATAAATCAGAGCAATACCTCGACACGCTTCACAAAGAAGTATCTAGAGAGGGCTCTGAACGAGGGCAAGCACCTCTCCGAGGCACAAGCAAGGGGACACAATAGAATAGGTCGCAGTGTAATATACCCTAACCAAATATTATTATTATTATTATTATTAATCATGGTAAAAACTCAAAAGTGTTTTTAACCACTTTCGCAGGCAACTTTTTACACTCAGTGCGAATGAACAAATATCTTTTTCGAGTTAATTATTGCAAACCTTGCAATAAAACCTAAAAGAAACAGCTGTGTTCTTTCTTGAATGTACGCAATCTAAGAGTCTAAACCATTATTAGAAGCTTCCCAAAATTTCAGAATTGACATGAAATTCTTGTATATTTATTTTTCCGAGACTAAAGCAGCAAAGTAATTTACTTTGATCAAAAGTGTTGTTTTCGTTTGGAAAAGAAAAAAATGCGCATTGCGTCAAAACTGTGACATTGCAAATGAGGACCGTTTTCTGCAAAACTCAAGTGGCAGAAATCGAAAAACGAGATATGTGTATCAAAATAATTGTAATCATAAGACGTGTCGATTAAACTAATAAAAACTGTACAAAACCTTACAATGACTGTGCAAAAATATTATGAAATCGTTTAGGTTTCACAAAATGCAACAAAGTGTTTGGAGTATAAAACCTTCTCCTGAAACACATACAAATTGTTGAGCTTTGCAAAAACGGTTCTAAAATACAAGTTTTCAAATCTTAGCTTTTGACTCAGCAAATGCACAAACCTTACAAAGTCAATCATTTGCATTTAACATCCCAATTAACTAGATTAAACAATAAATTAACTTAGATAAATACAAATTTCATATTTTTATTTTCGCAGATGGCGCAAGCGTACTTTTCACGACGATGTAGCTGTTTGTGAACAGTTCATCAAAAAGGAAAAACGTCACACGGAAGAACAGCATCCGCAACGAAAAAGTTATGACTTCATCTATCGCGAACGCAGCATCGACGATGGCTCACACTATGACCCTCGGTTAGACAAATATCCGAAATCATCAACATCCACTCTGCGACACAGTGGTAAGGGTAATCCTTCCCCTTCATCAACTAGTCAGTCTTGTAAGGAAGATACCCTCAAGCGGAATAAGAAAGTCGGTGGCTTCCAAAAGGTGAAACAGCTCTTCAGTGGAAGCCGGAAGAAGGAAAATGAAGCGGAAATAATGGTCAATGGAAAGATTGAATCTGCTATGCATGGTGGCCCCAAGGACAAATACATGGTGAAGGAGGAAGAGATGCGTTCAAGGTACCGCGAACATCGTGGGAGTCATCATAATGACCTACGTGAGCCAAAGGTAAATAACCATTGTATTGAGATACGAAGTGTATCTTCATAAGATTAATAGCATTATTTTGACTATCTTTATGGGATGACTGAGGTTATCGCCTGAAATGGTACTTTTTTTCATAATTCAATTGAGTTTTATTGATTTGGTCTGTTGGCTATTTGACTTTTCTATTTTATTATCTGTGCGTTAATTTGAATAAAATTGCGTAGGTATTTCATAGACAGTAGGACGCCTAGTTTTCTAGTAAGATTTTTTGTTTGAAATCGAGCTGGAGCTCCACGAATCGTTACGTCAGCATAAGCATATGATGCGAACGCGAAGTTGTTTCAGTCGTTTTTTGTTGGTGTGTTGTTGTTGATGTTTGTGTAGAAGTGAGTGAACGATTTGTCAGTATTTGATGGAAAAGTTTAAGTCGAACGTTTAGCTCTTGTAGTCCTAATTGATGGCGATGCGATTGTTTTTTTGTAAAAGGTTTCTGCGTTTGTAGAAAAAAAATTAACAGTGGCAATGACCGATTTGTTACTTCTATATTTTTTTTTATGGAATCGCTTTATGATTAGGTAATGGCTTTTGTAAACCAATTCGAGGCAATGTTGGTACAACTGAGAATGTTCTGGATTTGATTGAATGCCTCCTGGTCGAGGTAAGGTTTCAAAAATGATTACTTTCACCACTCTTTCTGTAGTTGTCTTCTTTCTTTAGGCTTTTACCTTGGAATCGTCTTTGTTTTCCTGCGTTGACACATTTTGTATTTGTTTGTTTTTCCTTCAAATGATGGTGTGGAGCGTTCCAAAGTCTGGCTTTCAAGCTACATTTAGGAGAAATGGAGAACCGGCTAGACGTTTTAAAGATCCCAGCGAATCGAATCACTTAGTCTTAATAATGAAAGTGCTCCTACGTGTAAATACATTTATATCCAGCAAAGCGAGTTCCAGAAAATATTTTTAATCAGTAAAGAACAAAAAAGGAAAAAGGAAATTTAGAGGTTAGGTTAAGTAAGAATGTTATATCTTAGATGCGTTGTCCGGGCGAAAACCAGACACAAATTGGCCGATTGTGTGTGAGCACCTTTACAGTATGAATATGGTAGAAAATGTGGCTTAGAAACCTAATATTCGGGACTGTTAATGTATAACTTTAGATCAGATAGAGGTATATCAAATAAGAAAATTACTTCAGCCTGTGACAAATATATTGACCTAGACGCATTGAACCTGAAGTTCTCCACTCCGATAACTTCAATAACCACTCGCCAGTCGTAACAACAGCATGATAGAGAAAACAAATTTTCCTTTGCTGCAATTGATGCAAACAAAGTAGGAAACGCAGTCTTCTCTATTAAATCCAAGTCTGTTTGATAAGATATCATTCATCCTGACTTCTTAAAAATTATCACAATTTTACTTCCCTACATCACCCATATCTTCAACGCTAATATAATGGTATCTACTTACCCCTCTATCTGGGAAAAATTTAAAATCATTCCCATTCCTAAAAAAAGGTACAAAATCTGAATTTCGACCCATGGCAATCCTTCCATTCGTATAAAAGGCCTTTATATCCATTGTAAGCAGCCAAATAAAAGACTTTATACAATGGCAGACAACTTTGAAACCCACTTCAGTCAGGCTTCCGTTCAGGGCATAGTTGCACATCAGCTTTATTAAAAGTTACTGAAGATATAAGACAGGCGATCGACGCTAATTACACAACTGTGATAACATTACTTGACTTTTTCAAAGCATTTGACTGTATTAACCCCAATATTCTCTGTGATAAACTGACAACATATTTTAATTTCTCTGACACTTCCAACAAACTAATTTATTGTTATATGACAAATCACTTTCATGGAATAGCAAACTGTCCTCGTTTTTTCTTGTTATTAGTGGTGTTACTCAAGGATCTATTCTTGGTACATTAATGTTCCCTTTGTTTATTAATGATTTACCCTCTGTTTTATCTGACTGTCGCTTTCACATATATGCTGGCGATGTTCAATTTTACACAAGTTTTCCTATTGGTATGGTTTAAGACGCAACCAAAAAAATAAATGAAGATCTGTGTTCTATAGTCGAGTGGTCCACATATAATGGTCTAAAGCTTAATCCCGACAAAACTAAAGCTATTCCAATATATGTATAAGCAACAACCTGACTTTCCACCTATCTTCTTAAACTCAAACCAAGTCGAATACGCCACAAATGTATATGTATATTTATTCGATGTATATACGTTTTTATTGTTCCATTACTTATTATTTTTTTATTTAAAAAAAAGGGAAATCCAAATCTCAGAGCACTCGGACTCGGTAGCGGTCCATTGCACTACCAGTCAGAAATCCTCTTTTTGGTGAAGAGGTTGGAGAAAACAAGGTATCATTGGTTTCGCTCCATTAATGGGTGGCGTTTTCTGTTGTTCCCCATGGGCATTGAACCTACAACGCAAGGATCACAAGCCAACACACTAACCTCTAAACCGTTCGTTAGCCAAAATAAATGCGTAAAACCAAAAGTTCTTGTCTTACTCCTTCAGCTAATACCTACACCCGCAACTAGCCAACTTATCCACTCCAGGAAATGTATACCTCAAACTGAACTCCGAATAAATCGCATTTTAAATAAATAAGGGAATATGTACAAGATACTAATAGATTTGTTCAACCTCCTGTTTTTTGCGCTAAGTTAGTAGAGATCTCAATTTATTGATTTGCTGTGGATGTCAGCCAAAAAATGACGTAAAAAACGAGACTTCGCGGGGTTGTATTCATTGTTTTGTTATATCATTTTTAAACGATCAACCCATCTTCGCTGCGTACGCCTCAACAGGCACTCATTAATGCCCAACTGACGTTCCGCAGCATTCTTTCATTTATAAGTCAAAATTGAGGACCTCCTGCATTAACGATTGTTATTTCCGCAATTGTTCTAAGAATGGTGTTTAAAAAAATCGGTTGAAAGCATAGGTATCTACTTAGTCCCGACTCGTGAAGAATATCTGCCCAAGACACTGCAGTCTTCCATCCTCGGATGGTTTATTATTCACTCGAAGTAGCCGGGCGAATGTCAAAGGCTTCGGTGAGGCCTTTCCTTGATGTATCTGGCTAGACCTATATTGGGCCGAGACCTTGATGTGACAGATTCCCTGATTCGGTAACATTTTGATTCACATTTAATTCTCCGTAATCACAAACTACTTGTGCAAACATAGATACTCGTATCTAGCCTTTCCGTCGAAGCTGTGGGCGTGACAAATATTTTGAATACTTTTTTTTTACTAAAGAAGACTCGCCGACATTAGTATTTGGCCATAAATTTTCTTAGCACTTCCTATAACCGACATTCTTAAATAGATCCAAAGAAAACCCACATAGCCAGCCTACATCGCATCGGTTCAGTACTTAACAAGAGAGTCGAACATTCATATTCTGTATTTGCCATATATGTATGAGTTTATAGCTGTCTGGCATTAGAATTATGTTACAATGACTTAATTCGTTTGCAAAAAGAAAGACATATACCATCCTCTCTACCTCTACCTTCGTTTAACAAATAGAAACCTGACGTAACCCCTGTTCTGTTGTGTGCTTTTTTATTCCATAATCAAGCCCACACCACCACTCACCTCGTCATCGATTCTTAACTTATGGCCCACGTTTAGATTTACCAAATTAAGAATTGTGGGGGTGATATGAGTATACCTGAATGTATTATACGATCAAATAAATATTAACTTGGCAGCTATGTGCATCTACACTGAAATTGCATGGCCAACAAGGCTATAATCTATGTAGTATTGCAAAAGAAAACTGGCTGGTAAAATGGTTGTAGGGGTATCAACGTTGCCTGCTCATCTTTTCTTCGAGTTCTTAACGGTCGCTTGGAGATGCATACCTCGAATTATTTTTTATGCAGGCAAACAGTGATGTAATAACATCAAGTCAAGCGCAACCCTGTTAAATTAAAATTCAAACTACAGAAAGTGAGATTACTTCATATCGGAAAAGGGCCTTCCATTGTAAGATATACGAGGCAATCGACGACGATTGCAAGCGGCGCATTCAACTGTCTGTCCTGTTGGGAATTACGATACGAGTACCCGTAAAAGTCGGCCATGAAGGTCGCTTACAGCATTGTGGAAATGAAATCGAACTTCGGACAGATAGCTATGCGGGATGGACAATAAAACGATGCTGAGTTGTATTGGGTTACTTGATGTCCATATGCCTACCCGTAGGGTATATTCATTTTGATGGTATGAGTGCAATGCAGAGACGTATTTACGATAGACCTCCAAGAGTTATGTCGATATCTTAAAATGATGTTTTCGTTGATCAATCAATGTCTGTTCGTTTTCCTGTTTCT
This sequence comes from Portevinia maculata, assembly GCA_949715645.1. NCBI lineage: Eukaryota > Metazoa > Arthropoda > Insecta > Diptera > Syrphidae > Portevinia > Portevinia maculata. The sequence continues at coordinate 105,771,177 of OX454525.1, forward strand.
CAAGAAAAGTAAGCATTTCTGAGCAATGGAGTGGGTAAGTGGAATTATAAATTTCTTCATTCACTTTCTTATATTGAATATTTTTGCTCCCCTGCAACCCCCCTGCTTGGGGTTACTGTTTAATTTGGAGTAGGTGCGAGGTTTTATTTTAGCACTTGGCCTTATTGCACTTTGAGTCAACAAATTTGGGGACTTATTTCATTGTTGAATTTGGGGACTTATTTCACTATGAATTAACCCCCTAATTTGAAGTATAAAATAAGTCCCCAAAAACCCATGAAATAAATCCCCACCTCCATACAAATTTTGGGGAGTTATTTCATCTTTCATTTGGGGGGTTATTTCATTGGAGGGTTATTTCCTGCAGCCTAAATTGTCCACTTCTTTTCGAATGTTTTCCTTGAGGGCTGCTTCTTGAACGGTCGAATCGGGTTCCTGCAAGTCAGTGTAAATCACTAAACCTGATAGATTTAGCGGTCGAGAACACCTAGCCGCAGTATATCGACTGTCGCTTGTATACCTACTGTCTGTTCGTTTGCACTGTCCTGCTCAAACCACATGTGTTCTCTATTCAATTGTGTACATATGGAATCCTCCGCGACCTCGGGCGCGGTGTTTCCAGTTGTCTAGACCAAGCGCTCTGGCATCCGCGATAGCTTGGCCTTTAAAAGCTAGGTTCAATCTTCCTTTTAGTCTCGAACCTGGGTGCTGGGAATCGAAGATCCTTTTGGATCTGGTTGAGCCAATGTAGTGTTTTAGTTTTTCGGGCTACATCCACATCTTGATAGGACAGCTCATATAGTTTGCGGTTGTATCTTCTCCTCCATTCGACCTCCGCGTACACAGGACCAAAAAACCGACGGAGTATTTTGCTTTCAAAAGAACCCAATATAAGCTCTGCTTTCTTGCTTATGGCCCAGTAATCGGCGCCATAAAACTGGAGTTGATGTTTATTCCGAACTAGTTGCACTTCCTTACCACCTTGAAGTTGCTGCTATCAACAGTGACGTTTTGTCCTAGTCGGTAGACAGATGTTTGTTTTTTTAAAAGCAAGCATTTTTTTTGTTGTCATTAACTTTAAGGCCAACCCATTTGCCTGTTTTTAAATCAAATCTTAAATGAATGGAATCTCGAATTCGTCCATCGCCAAGCAGAGCTACTAACGAATGAAAACTATCATTATTCATGCCGATAAAAAAAATGGTCTTGACTTAAAATTTATTAGCCTGTTTCCGGAATTTAATTATAACGATTTGGTCTATTGACGATCTGTCGGGCGGGCGGTATGTGCCGATTAGTTGCGGAAGAACTTTAGAGGTTCAAAAAGTACGTTGAATAGGATGTGGTTTGCGGCATTTGGCCGGATATCCCTCGAACTTTGCAAGAGATAGGATCACATATCTTATAGATGGGACATATGGACACGTATAGCCAATTTATTTATTTCCATTCTCATGTCCTGAAGTCATTGAATTTAAATATTTGTTAGAATATTCCAACTAATTATTTTCAAAACATTCTTTTACAGCTCTGTTGATTTTTAATGGAAAATCGTCCTTACTAATACATTTATGCTATAGATAACTGCAAAGTGGTCCATGATTTATCTACGTGCACTTTGCTTCGGTTTACTTCACAAATGTCACAGTAATGTAAAAAAACAGCATCACTATAGTGGTGCATATAGATCTACGAACAGTTATCGGAGTGGCAACGGTGTAGAGGTCAGTATGTTGGCTTGGGACCCGGGCGGTGCAGGTTCGATCTCCATGGGGAACAACAAGAAACGCCACACACTAATGGGGAGAAAAGAATGGAACCTTGTTTCTCCCACGTGTATACCAAAAAGAGGATTTCCGCCGTATAGTACAATGGACTTATTACCGAGTCTAAATGCTCTGGGATTTGGATTTCCCTTAAAAAAAGCCAATTATCTATACGACTTTCCCGTTAACTTGATTTCAGCAGATATTTTTTTTCTTTTGATCAATCCTTGGGCCTTGAACATATGAACCATAAAGTTTTTCCTTGTACACATCAACTGTCTGTAAATGTTCGTTTATGTCGTTTTTAATGCAACAAAGTTAAGAGTCATCTTCTAAATAATATCTGGATACAAACACGATTCCATAGCTCTTATCGCGACGGTAAAGAAACTACACTCGACAGCAAATAAACCGGGCCACCCGGTACGTTCAAACTCTGATTCGATTTTCTTTTAAAGTATAAAACATACAACTAAAAAAGTAATACCTACCAACAGAAAGTGCGTTATATGTTGAATAAAATGAATGGAAACTCATTGGGATTATTCAATTAATTCAGTGTTTATTTAAGGCTATACAAAAAATAGTCGTTTTCTAGTTGTGTTAATTAATGTAATCATAAAATGAAAAAAAAAAAATTAATCCAATAACAAAGGATAAATTAAAAAAAAAATGTTGGTCAATATCTGGTATTACCTCCTCTTGCTTGGATAACGATGAATGCAATAATGCTGGATTCATCGACCTCACGAGCTTGACGATGAAATCTTGAGGAATAGCGTTCACTCCTCTTCAAGTGCGATTCGCAGCTCTGGAAGCCTCGTTGGAGCAGGTATGTGCCGTGCGTTATCTTGCATTAACAGCATATCCTGCCCGATATATCCTGCGAAAGGTAACACACGGTCGCGAGGATTTCAGAAATGTAGCGATGAGAAATCTATCCACGTGTACGGCCCATTGGTCCGATGAAAACTATAGCGGTATGTGCGGTTAAGGAGATGCCGTCTCAGACCATTACAGATCCTCCTCCATAAGCAACAGTTTCCTCGTTGCAACATTGAGAATATGGTTCACCAACGCGACGATATACTCTCTGACGTCGATCACTTACATGTAGACTCACCCTGGGCTCATCAGTAAAGAGTACATTACCGCACTGCTCCAACGTCCAATCCCTATGCTCTCGAGGAAATTCAAGGCGTGCACGACGGTGGGCTACGGTTAATGCTAGGCCTGTTTCAGCTCTCTTTGGAGTCAGGTTCTGTTCAAAAAGTCTCCTTCTGACGGTATCTTAACTTTTGAACACTTGGTATTCGTCCCGCAGACTTTGTTGGACTTCAACTGCATTTAGGCGGCGATTTCGCAAAACAGTAAGCTTAATAAACCGATCATCAGCTGCTGATGTAGCCCTAGGTCTGCCCGTACCTGGACGTCGATCGAATGTCCCAGTCTCTAGGTATCTTTTGTAAACTCGTTGCACCGAAGATCTGCTAATTTGAAGTCTTCAAGCCACCTCACGTTGCGCAACGCCTGCTTGAAGTAGTGCTACAGCTTGAGCTGCTTTCTGAGGTGTCGTATCCATTATTAACAATGTAAAAAAAATTATAAAAGACACTGACTAACCTCATTGTAGAAAAAAGAACGGTAATCGCGAAACTTAGACAAAATAAAGCAAATTGTTAGCATTGTGTTTCTCGCTTGATTACAATGTAAGTTAACTGTACTTAAGAATAAATTTAAAATCATTTTAATTAACATGAAAAGCACTTTCTGTAGGCACCACTTTTTTAGTTGTATGTGTTATACTTTTAAAGAAAATCGAATCAGAGCTTGAATGTAGCGGGTGGCCCGGTTTATTTGCTGTCGAGTGTATATTTCATGAATTTTTTAGCACAATCTGCATTTTTTTATGCTGTCACTTATGTCATTCTCTATCGCAAATGCAGTTTGAAATTAGGTATTAGAAATCGTATTTACATGAGTATGTGTGTACAACTCAATGCATCAGAAAGAACGTAAGCGTTTTACTATCTCCACAAATTTAGCAGACTCTGCCTTCTTGCATCAAGGCATTGCAAGAAAGGCATGGCATTGTTGGCAGTTAAAAGTACATGTTTACATCGTGGCTGCGCTTTTTATGGTCACATCGATTAAAAATCTCATTATATACGAATATATTACTAAATAACTAATAGATGTCCTTCTCGAATTTTCAGATGGCCCCCGATATTTCTATGCGTCGTCGGCTGTCAACTCCTAAAGCCAGTCCCTTGCTCAAACGAACATCATCTGAGGCAACACGTGTACGCTCTCCACTTGCCGCAAAAAATTCTGTTGAATCCAAGCCTGAAAAGAGCTCCTGGTTCAAGTCAATCGATAGAAGAGCAAAGAGCAAATCGAAAGAAAAGGTATATTGTTATATTATATCGAATTATGTGGCAGAACAATTCAAATATTTTAATTTTTTTCTTTCAGTTGGACACCACACTTAGTGGTGAGACGGATTCCAGTCATACTCCTAAGCGCAATACTTACCATACACCACCACCGCCACCGATTCCGCCGAAAACTTTCCGCTTCTTTGGTGATACCGACCTGGATTCTAATCCACCAACAGTATCTAGAATTAATACCACTCCCAAGTAAGATAATGATTTCAAAAATTCTATCAGCACACAATGTACTTACATACATACATACATATTTTCTTTAAGATCGAGACCTTCAGTGTCCACTCTTAATCGAACGCAAAAGTACTCCCAAAGTGCGTACAACCTTGATCGTATAAATCAAACACCTCAATCAGCTGCATCTAGTCGCCTCCGTAGCAATTCTCTTCAGAATCTCGAAGAAGATGGCACAGATGAAATCGACACTCGCAAGCGTCGTCATTACTCCAGATCACGAAACCTCGATGATATTTCCGAAAGCGGTTCCGAGACAGAAGATCAATATAAAAGGCAACCTGTCAGTGGACAGCATCGGTCAGTCTCCAGGGAAAAGCTTGATCGTCCTCATCGATACGATGATCGTAAGAGCAGCGAGCGCCACCTTACCGCTTCAACATCGACGTTAAAAAGGACGCCTGACCATCCAACCGCTGCCGATACAAATAATCACACGGCTAAGCCTCCACCAAAGCCTGCAAGAAATGGTGACCGACGATACCACCCGAGGTGAGAAAAGCTTCTAGTTAAATTAAAAAAAAAACCCTACTTAACTTCGAATTTCAGGAACATTGATCGACTTCCGGATAGTTCAGGTACTGAAGGCGAATCCAGTATGCAAAGTCAACGAAGCGTTGTTTATCTTCATGCAACGACTGTTGGTGCCATTCCTCAGCCATACCAGTCGAGCTCTCGACGACGGGCAATATCTCGCGAAGATCTACGCAAAAATAAATTGCAGCCAATGACAAAAACTGTATCCCGATCAGTGTCAATGTTAGCACCCTGGAAACCGAAACACCGAAGTGAAGGTTATGAGATAAACTATTCGCAGGAACAAAATGGAAAAGTTGGTTCTATGGAAAAGTTTCCGAAAATAATATAACATTCTTTTTCCCCAATTTTCAGGATAAAAGACTCTTAACGACTCTACCACGAAAAAGCACACCCACTCAAACCTCAATAAGCACACTCACGCGAAATAAGAAAGCCGAACCGTCAACTCGATCGAGACGACAAACACCCAAAGACGATCTGTCTTCAATTCGGAATTCATCGAGTACCAGTGCTCCAAAGTCGAACATCTCATCCACCTTGGACTCCCGAAAGGAGACCCTTCGACGCAAATAATCCTTTCTGCACCTTCATCAACTATAATTGTTAAGTTCATGCATTGTGAACAGTTTTAATCAGCAACTTAACCAAATAGAAAAGGCGTCAGATTTTAAATAACAGGATAATAACCGGTGCTAATCAACAGACACAATTAAGCATGAAAATTATACTCGTAACAATGGAACGTAGCCTTTAGTCAACCACTTACGTAAAAACAACTAATGTTAACTTGAAAATCTCGTCAAACTTCAGTAAGGAATGAAAAAAATAAAAAGAGAAAAAATTATATATTCTTAATGTTATTAACACGTTTTTTAAAATCATAAATAAAAAAAATTAATATTACATTGAAATATATTTTTTTATAGTGTACAAGAGTCAGGAGCTTCTTTTTGATAGCCAAAATGTAAGCTGTAGAGGGTGAGAGAACAATGTGCGAATTATTAACCGACGAAATGTTCGTGGATAAGGGTGGGTTCACGCCGGGACTGGGACCAGAGCCAGGGATTCTAAGAAGTTAAACTAAAAACTGAAAGAATACGCTTGAAAGCTGGTCAACAAAAAATAAAAACGCACTCCGGTTAAAGTTGGTTAAAGCAGAAAGCGGGTTCACTATGGACGTGCCCCCTTACCACCGGCTTTATTTTTAACCAGCTTACACCAGATGCTGAAAAGCGAGAAAGCGAAAAGCTGATTTGTGACAAAAATGCACCCATATTTGGAAATTAAAAGACAATGGGAGGGGTTAGTAATATATAGTTTCAGATAAGCTAAATTTTTCTGAGATCCAACGGCTATATTTTTTGGTCATCATTAGATTCGGAGATTTTCAATAGGACTATGAGTGCGATTTTATTTGTTTCCACCAGTAGCGAAGAAAGTCTCCAATTTGTCTCTCCATACAAAAGATATTGCCTGCTTAATTTTTATACGATGCCATAGATGGTCCAATAAACAGAGGAAGGCCGGGATCAAATGCAACAACACCATATTTGATTGGCCCCAATACAGAAGCGATCCGAAACCGGGAAGTCTTCATTTTTGCCGTCGAAGGAAAATTTAATGTGGAGCTATAATTTGTGGTCCCGATCATTTAAATTTCTCTTTGCATTGGAGTGAAAGTTGACTACACTCAACTTAACTTAACAACTTAATGTACCTTCTAGGTGCAGCAGAGTTTTCTTGGACCGAGTATAATTCTTAAAACAGATATATGCAGTAAAACAGGTGCAGTCGTGCACGTAAAGTGACACATTGTTTACTGCATGGCAATTCTCGCTTCATGAGACGGTACTGCACCCATAACGAGTCAGTGTGTGGTGCGCAGTTTCATCAAGGTGCATTGTGGGGTCATACCTCTTTGAAGAAAACGGTGTAACATTAACTGTCAATGGGAACCGTTATTTAAAAATGTTGAAGGAGATTTTTTATTCAAGGAACATTCCCAAACAAATTAATATCCAGAAACTCCACTTTCCGCTCTTCCCCAAGGTCAACTGACCTGACTGCACCAGCCTTTTGTTTGTGGGGTTATGTCAAGGAAAAGGTGTACAAAACGAAACCATGGAATTTAACTGAATTAAAGAAGTCTATTAAAAAAATAATTGAGGCTATCCCGACTTCAGTTCTTCAGGCCGCAATGAATAATTTTCTGATCAGGTGTCGCATATGCGTGGATGAGCATGGACGTAATTTACGGTCTATCATCTTCAATAACAATTTGTTATATTTATAAAATAAAATTGAATTTTCCATATTATAAAATATACAAAATAAATTAAATACATTGATTAAAAAAAAAGTTATTTGAATTTCTTATTGTAGCACAATTGGTAAACTGTACAATGGACCGTTACCTAGTCTGAGTGCTCTGGGATTTGGATTGCCTTTTTATACTAAAAAAAAAACAAATAGATGTGCAGCAATTGATATTGAAAAAAATAAATATTAGGCATTAACGGCATATAGAGGGTCTAAAACCTAGCTTGTAGAACCACTTTCTTTGCGAAGTGGATGGGACCCCTACAATTTTACGCCGAATCCGAACGGAAAATTTGAGAAGCTTCTCATGACAATTATTGATACTCTTGGATGTTTGTCAGACGTTCTCAAGAGGTGGGGCAGTGGAAAAAAACTCAAGATGTTACTTGGCCCAGCCGGGAATTGAACCGGGGACCTTTCGATTAGTAGTCCGACACGCTAACCATTGAGCCACTGCGCTCGCAATTGACATTGAATATGTAGGTTAAAAAAAAATAGACATGATTGCTAATATGACAGACAGTGCATTTCTTAAATAAATCGGAGCGCTCTCTACTCTGTTCAGAAAATACTGAACTTGCTCAAGCTCTGTTCAGTACTCTGCTCAGAGCTTAAATAGAAAAACGCATCTTTTATGCTGTAATGAAACAACAGTTTCTTTCAATTTTCATCCTCATTAAATGCACAAATATCTTCAGTACATAAAAAAGACTGATAGATGTTGAGCGAAAATGTCAAATACAACTGTTGTTATGATTTGTTTATACGCTATTCAAGGGGTATATTAATTTTGACGCATAGTTTGTAACATACCTTAATATTGCCCGTAGACCCCTAAAAGTTACTATATTTATGATCAGCATCGATAGTAATGTCGATCTAGCCATGTCCGTCCGTCCGTCCGTCGGCAAAAATTAGGCCTTTAAACTGGACCTAGAGAGCTGAAATTTTAACCATATACTCTCTAGGGTCCCGAAATAATCAAGTTTAAGAATTTTTGAAATCCGCCCACAGACACGCCCACAAACTCAAAAAAACAAAATTTTGGAAAAAATCGAATTTTGAGCTAGAGAGCTGAAATTTTTTATATATGATCTATGGCCCATAAAACTGATTGGGACATAAAATTTTCAAAATCCGCCCACTGACACGCCCACAATTAAATAAAACAAATTTTGGGAAAAATTGAATTTTGAGCTAGAAAGCTGAAATTTTTTATATATGATCTTTGGCCCATAAAACTGCTTGGGACATAAAATTTTCAAAATCCGCCCACTGACACGCCCACAATTAAATAAAATATTTTTTTGAAAAACCAAAATTTGAGCTAGGGAGCTGAAATTTTTAATATATACTCTCTAGGGGCCCTTTATGCTCATGTGTAAATATTTTCAAAATCCGCCTACTGACACGCCCACAATTATTTATTTTTTATTTTTGAAAGTCCAAAGTTTGAGCTAGGGAGCTGAAATTTATAGTATATACTCTCTAGGTGCCCTTTATGCTCATACTTAAATTTTTTTTAAATCCGCCTACTGACACGCCCACAATTAAATAAAACAATTTTATTGAAAAACCAAAGTTTGAGCTAGGGAGCGTTTTTATTTACAAAAGCTTAGTTTTTTCGATAAAATCCTTTAAATTTTTGTCACGCCCACTTATGAGATATAGGAATAAGAATAGGGTATCCAACAGTTCGCCCAAGCGGACTGTAGCCCTTCCCTATGTTTTTTTTATTGGTTCCTATTGTGTTTATTTTTATAAGGGTATATTATTTTGACGCATAGTTTGTAACATACCTTAATATTGCCCGTAGGCCCCTAAAAGTTACTATATTTATGATCAGCATCGATGGTAATTTCGATCTAGCCATGTCCGTCCGTCCGTCTGTCTGTCGGCAAAAATTAGCCCTTTAAACTGGGCCTAGAGAGCTCAAATTTTAACCATATACTCTCTAGGGTCCGGAAATAATTAAGTTTACGAATTTTTGAAATCCGCCCACAGACACGCCCACAAACTCAAAAAAAAAACAAAATTTTGAAAAAACCGAATTTTGAGCTAGAAAGCTGAAATTTTTTATATATGATCTATGACTAATAAAATTGCTAGGCAGATAATATTTTCAAAATCCGCCCACTGACACGCCAACAATTAAATAAAACAATTTATTTATTGAAAAACCAAAGTTTGAGCTAGGGAGCTCAAATTTATAATATATACTCTCTAAGAGCCCTTTAAGCGCATGTGTAAATATTTTCAAAATCAGCCTACTGACACGCCCACAATTAAAAAAAAAACTTTTTTTGAAAATAGCTAGGGAACGTTTTTTTTTACAAAAGCTGCCTTTTTTCGATAAAATTCTTTAAATATTATATATCAAAATATGTAGAGCGTTCTTAACAGTTCAACCATACTTAGACTTTCGTCACGCGCACTTTTGAGGGATAGGAATAGGAATAGGGTATCCAACAGTTCGCCCAAGCGGACTATAGCCCGTCCCTATGTTTTAAACTAAATTACATGCTTCTGAATACTTTTTAGTAAAAAAGGGCACGAGGCAACAATAAAGTGCAATTAGTCTTTCCGAAGAATATTTAAAAAAGCAAAAATCAAGAGATATCAATAGAAACCAAAACAAAAAAAAATGAGTAACTTTCTCATTTACTTAAGTATACCACAGAGAAAGATATTAGTTCAATTCCTGCAACGTCCTTAGTTTATCATATTTGTAAAAGTGTAAGTTTACGACGAACGTTTCATTGGCACCAACCGTACTAGACGCAGAAAAATCACAAAGAAACTTTCGGTTTACAACATCCACTATCTCAAAAATTACTCTAAATATTTTGATCGTTTTTAAAGAATAAAATAGTTGAAGTGGGTTTAAAAAAAGGCCATAATGAGTTTTATCCAAAATAATCGAATAGGGGTCAAGTTTGTGGAGACTGAATTTACCCATCTGATTCGCAATCCACATATTTCGATCCACAATGCATCTTTATAACGAAGACATTTAACATGATTTCCGGGAGCAGTCTTCTCGAGCATCTTCATCAAATCGGTCGATTAAAACCAAACACATACTTTTCTTTATACGAGTATTAATCAACGTATTCATTAGTTAATAAAGTTATATTTTTAGAGTAGTGAAGAGGTGTATTTTCATTCAAATTCGACCTCAGTCGCTACAAGTTATTTCTCAAAAAAAATGTAGACAGCGATAAATGCTATCATTTTGAACAAATTTGCATGTTCTACCCTATTCTAAGGATATATTAATTTTGACGCATAGTTTGTAACATACCTTAACGTTGCCCATAGACCCCTAAAAGTTACTATATTTTTGATCAGCATCGATAGTAATGTCGATATAGCCATGTCCGTCTGTCGGCAAAATTGGGCCTTTAAATTGGACCTAGAGAGCTGAAATTTTAACCACATACTCTCTAGAGAACTTTTGAAATCCGACCACAGATGCCCACAATCTCAAAAAAAACAAATTTATCGAAAAAATCGAATTTTGAGCTAGAAAGCTGAAATATTTTATATGATCTATGACTCCTAAAACTGAATGGGAGATAACATTTTTAAAATCCGCCCACTTGAAAAACCAAAGTTTGAGCTAGGGAGCTGAAATTTATAATATATACTCTCGGGGGACCCTTTATGCTCATGTGTTAATTTTTTCTAAATCTGTCTGTTGACACGCCCACAATTAAATAAAATAATTTTATTGAAAAACCAAAGTTTGAGCTAGGGAGCGTTTTTTTTGATAAAATCCTGCAAAAGTTATATAACAAAATATGTAGAGCGTTCTAAACAATTCAACCTTACTTAGACTTTTGTCACGCCCACTTATGAGGGATAGGGATAAGAATAGGGTATCCAACAGTTCGCCCAAGCGGACCTATGTTTTTATATTTGTTTTATTCAAAAAAACGTTTTTAGAATGTTTGAACTTTTACTTTTACTCAAAACGGCTCCAACGACAGTAAGCAGCACATAGCAATGAAGTATTGCATTACCTGCTTTCAGGTGCTACTTACTATTCGAACGAATAGAGAGATAGGATTGAAGTTGTTGGTGCAATCGTAGGGTTTTTCTCCACAGGTAGTGTCTAAATTGCTTGGGGAGACCATGTTTTGTTGTATTCAATTTAAATCATGGACTTAGCCGGGATTCGAAAGCTCGACCTTCCAATCAGTAACAGAATACACTACTACTGCACCGTTGCTACCCGCAGCGAGACTGGAAATATTTTATTTTTTCTGAAACTAGTGAGTTCAACGAAAAGCGTTTAAAACTTTATAACAAAAGCATTACATTCGTATTTGCCCGTTAGTTTGTTTTCTTTAACAAATAGGGTAGATACTATTTTTGTCTTCCGGAGAGTAAAGGCCCTCACAAAAAGTTCCATTGGAGCACTCGCAGTATACATACTTATTTTGGAGGGCTTTTTATTTCCCTATTTCATATATATGAACTCTGACATCGGACTACTTGTCAAAACCATATGAGACAAAGATATATTATTTTGTTTATTTAATTATCAAAGTGCTCACAAAAACACACACAATTGGGCAGAAGACACTAAGGTGTCTTTTGTGGAGTTGATGTTTACTCCAAGGTAGGTGAACTTCTTAACTACCTCGAAGTTATTGCTATCAACTGTGACGTTTTGTCCTAGGTGATTGACAGATGTTTGTTTGTTTGTTGATAGCACGTATTTAGTTTTGTCCTCATTTACTTCATTGCCATTTTTAAAGCATTAAAAAATACATTTTTGAAACTTAAAAAAAGTGTGCACTTTTTTTATAAATTATTCGTTTTACAGTTCAACGTGAATAGCATTCTGTCTGCTGTAATAAACACATTTGAAGTTGATGAATCTTAAACAATTATTCTTTGCTGACGACGGAGCCATCATTACTGAGGATCAAACGTCCCTGCAACAACCACTTGATGTATGGAAGGACGTTTTGGAGTTGAAGGGATACCTACCGTATTATTCTGAGAACAAAGCAGAATACTTGTGGTGCCCGTTCTCTTATCCACTCCTACATATTTCAGACATATATATGAATGGAAGACTGATTCCCAAGTGAAAAAAGTTCAAATATCTGGGATTCATGATCAATAGCGTATTAACCTGTGATGACGAAATTAAGCATAACTTAAGCATAGGGTGGAAAACTCAACCAGCTTCTGCGACCGAAAAATGGTCCTTAGCCGAAAAGAAGGCTCTACACCATAGATGTGCGCCTGGCGCTCACATACGGATCACAATGTTGGACAGCGTACAAAAACGTATGAAGTCAAATTAACGGCAGCTGAGTCGAAGATGCTTCGCATGCCAGCAGGAGTACAAAGAGTACAAAGAACCTATCAAAGAAAATGGATCACGACCGGCTCAGTTGGTACTGTTGTATTCAAATGAAAATCCTACGAGCCCTGTCAAAAAGGCAACTTCAACCAGCGTTACCATACAATTTGATTGGGCTCAGTGACGAAGTGGCTCAAAATCGGGAGGCCTGTCGTTTTTTTTTTGAGGTCAAACCGGCGTACCCCACGGGTGGGTGTAGTGAAGTGGGAGGGTTATGACCATTAAGTCCACAGATCATTCAATGTAAGAAATGTTGGGGTTCACAAAACAAGATACAAAAGTTTGTTGGGCTATGGTTTCAAATAATAATGAATGCCATATTTAAATATGTGCAAGAAATTTCAAACAAGAATACCATCAGGTATATTTTGCAGTCTACAACTAAGATCAACGTCGAGCAGACATCTTTAAAAAAATAAAATATGCGGATGATATAAAGATACGCCTAAAAAATAATTCTTATGTATTGTGCATATTGCTGCAATAAACATGATAATAAGAAAAAATACTATGCCAAGGTGTAGGGGAGAGTGGATATGTTTGGGACACTTTTCAGAAAAACCGCATCCAATCGCAACTTATAAATAATACCGGCACAACCTTTTTACCGGACATTGGGTAATAAGGTGGCTTGTTATTGAAAAAACAAAATTAACCCTCCTGCTTCCAAGAGGAATGGATCAACTTTGTTGTGTAATGGGACACGCACATCGTATTTAGAAAAAATTGTAAAGTTCTAAAATCCAATATTCTACAACAAAAAATGACAGAACAAGGTTAAATGTTCCTTCAAACATTCAAACAAAACAATAATAGTTGAAACAAACTTAATCTGTGCAAAAGTAAAAACAAAAACAACAAATAAAAATAAAAAGAAAAAACAATATGACATGCGCTTCACCTAATTCAGATGATCTCTATGCAGGCTGAGCTAAGAAAGTAAAAAAAAAACAATTATAAACCTTTAATCCACAGTGTTGTTGTCCCTCCTGCGTGGTAGTATCCCAACCCAATTATTTCGTATGGCAATTTAAAAACTACAAACAAATAGGTAATCTTCTTAATAACTTAAAAATTGGACTTTATTCGCTTTAAAAGGTTATACAGCAATTAGATTGAATTTTTTTGGTAAATGCGTTCACTCATCGATTTTTTTTCTTTCTCAAAGTTAACCCAAGGATTTTACTTTTTTGCACAAAATACTTCTTTTTGCAGTCCACTCTGTAACTTCCACTAGGCACACGACCTGGTTTGTTGACCGATGGATACAGAGCCAGACAAACCAATTATTTTGTGATCAACAGAAACAAAAGAAAGCAGATGATGTTGATGAAAAAGCCAAAATCCCTTTCCAGCTGCGTCCTATACATGCCCACTCTCCCCTACCTATTTACTCAAAAAAAAGTGACAAGATCATACGAGTATCAACACAGATATTCGCCAGGTGAATTTAAAAGTGAAAATTAAAATCGTTTTTTATTCAAACCTCTTTTTTTAATGTAATTATGACAAATCAAATATACCCATCTGCATTATTACGAAGCTTTTTTTTTATTTTAGAACTATGGAAGATGGCTTATGACGAAATGTGTTTCAAAACCAATTCTAATACAAGCGAGAAAGTTTCACACGATCCAGTCGTGCATTATGTGTTTGCTCGAATTTTCATACGTTTTCACTGAAGCTTACACATCTTTGTAGCTGTTGCTCCTCTAAATGCATTAAAAGTGAGGACAAAATTATGAAAAAATTAATATAAAGGAAATTGACGGAAAACAAAAACAAAAACCGGGAAAAATTGTGTGCTATCACATATAAAACCAATTCAATTGTAAATGAAACATATAGGTATGTTGATCTTATTCTGTTTTGACATGCTTTAACGAAATGCTTTGTTTCGATAAGGCTGCAAGAATGAATAAGAAAATGACTCATTTTCGTTTATACTTTGTCCATGAGAAAACATTTTATGATTTTGGGAGTGCGTACATTTTGAAATCGATTTTCAGTCTTTATACCTATTGGAAATTTTATGCCCAGAAACTTTTACTACCTGCCAACAGATACATATTTTCCCAACAGTATTTCATAAAATTAAAGGGTAAATAAAACAGAGGGACGGGCTACAGTCCGCTTTTGGGCGAACTGTTGGATTCCCTATTCTTATTCCTATCTCCACAAGTGGGCGTGACAAAAGTCTAAGTATGGTTGAATTGTTAAGAACGCTCTTAATATTTTGTTATATTACATTTAAAGGATTTTATCGAAAAAACGAAGCTTTTGTAAAAAAAAACGCTCCATAGCTCAAACTTTGGTTTTTCAATAAAATTGTTTTATTTAATTGTGGGCGTGTCAGTGGGCGAATTTTAGAAATTGTATGTCCCGAGCAGTTTTAGGAATCAAAGATCATATATAAAAACTTCAGCTTTCTAGCCCAAGATTCGATTTTTTCGATAAATTTGTTTTAAACTTGATTATTTCGGGCCCATAGAGAGTATATGGTTAAAATTTCAGCTCTCTAGATCCAGCTAAAAGGCCATTCAGACGAACGGACGGACGGACATGGCTAAATCGATATTACTATCGATGCTGATCATAAATATAGTAACTTTTAGACGTCTACGGGCAATATCAAGGTATATTACAAACTATGCGTAGGTCCAGATCATATACCTTCAATTTTTGTGAAAAAATAAAAATCTTGTTTTGAAGTGGGGTCTTCACATAATTTTTAACCTTTCTCTCACAGAAGGTGTGTTTCTAGATTGCTGGAAGCATTCATTTATATCTCCAATTCATAAATCTGGTTCTAAGCAAGCAGTTGAGAACTATAGGCCTATAGCTAAACTTCAGGTTATACCTAAAATCTTTGAAGCCATTGTTAAAAAGAAAGTCTATGCATTGGTCAAAAACTATATCTCGGACTTTCAGCATGGTTTTGTTAGTGGAAGGTCTACTACATCTAACTTAGCAATCTTTACAAGTTTCTGCCTTCAGGCGTTGGAAAAGCGCTACCAAGTGGATGTAATCTATACTGATTTTGCTAAAGCGTTTGACCGTGTTCAACACAATGTTCTCATTTCGAAGTTAGTATCCCTTGGCTTCCATTCAAAGTTTCTGAATTGGATTAAAAGCTATCTCAATAATCGCACTCAGTCCGTAAAAATAAAATCATCAATAATTACTCTGGAGTGCCACAGGGAAGCCATCTCGGTCCAATCCTTTTCCTACTCTTCATAAATGATTTACCGTCTGTTTGTATATCTGCACAAAAGCTCTTATTTGCAGATGATCTTAAGATATTTATGATAGTAAGATCATTATTGGAGTGTGGCCAACTTCAACAAGATATAGATAGCTTATCTAGATGGTGTAAGAAAAATTGTTTGCATCTTAATATTCAGAAATGTTCAGTTATGACTGTATCTCGAATAAAAAATCCAATTATATTTGATTATAGTATTTCGAACATTTTCCTGAACAGAGTACATAAACAAAAAGATCTTGGAATAATTTTTGAACCAGAGCTTATATTCAACTCACATATAGATTACATTATATCTAAAGCTAATGTAATGCTTGGCTTTATATTTAGAAATTCAAGGGAATTTACTGACCCTTATACTCTAAAGTCGTTATACGAGGGCGGGTCAATAAGTCCGTGACTTTTTGAATTTCTGACCTCTTTACTGAAACGGCAACACTGCTCCTGTCAACAGGCATCTGTCAGTTGACTCCTGTCAAAATTTAAACTTGCTGCGTCAGTTAGTTTGTGTTTGACAGCTATTTTTATCAGACTACTCACTAATTTGGGGAGAAAATGGAAAAAAGTGAATTTCGTGTGCTTATTAAGCATTATTTCTTGCGAAAAAAAACCATTACCGAGACCAAGGCTAAGCTTGAAAAATACTATGGGGACTCTGCACCATCGATTTCAATGGTAAAAAAGTGGTTTACTGAATTTCGTTGTTTCCGTACAAGCACTGAAGATGCCGAACGTCCTGGACGCCCAGTTGAGGTCTCTACACCCGAAACAATCGAAAAAATTCACGATATGGTGTTGGCCGACCGAAGATTGAAAGTGCGAGAGATTGTGGAAGCCGTAGGGATCTCGCATGGCTCAGTGGTTTCAATTTTGAATGATCACTTGGGCATGAGAAAGCTTTCCGCAAGATGGGTGCCGCGTTTGCTCACAGTCGACCACAAACGCAATCGTGTAACAACTTCACAGGAAGGTTTGGCGTTGTTTAATCGCAATATGGAGGAGTTTTTGCGCCGTTTTGTAACCGTGGACCAAACATGGATCCATCACAACACACCAGAGACCAAACAACAGTCAAAACAGTGGGTTTCTAAGGGTGAATCGGCGCCAAAGAAGGCCAAGGTGGGTTTGTCAGCCAATAAAGTTATGGCGACTGTTTTTTGGGATGCACGCGGGATAATCCACATTGACTACCTTTAAAAGGGAAGAACAATCAATGGGGAATATTATGCCAACTTATTGGACCGATTCAATGACGATTTGAAAAAAAACCGACCTCATTTGGCCAAGAAAAAAGTTCTTTTCCACCAAGACAATGCAAGGGTGCACACATGTGCAGTTGCCATGGCAAAAAACCATGAATTGGGCTATGAATTGCTCCCTCATCCACCCTATTCTCCAGATTTGGCTCCAAGCGACTACTTCTTGTTCCCAAACCTGAAGAAATGGCTTGGTGGAAAAAGATTTGACTCCAATGATGAAGTCATCTCGTAAATAAAGGCCTATTTTGAGGACCTCGACAAATCATTTTTTTTGGAAGGGATAAAAAAATTGGAGAAGCGTTGGACAAAGTTTATAGAGCTCAAGGGAGACTACGTTGAAAAATAAAAAAATGTTTTTATCAAAAAATCTGTGAATCCGTTCGGTTCTTGAATACTGCTCAGTTATTTGGTGCCCTCATTACAATAACTCTATGTACCGCATTGAAAGGATACAGAAGAAATTTACGAGATTTGCTCTCCGTAAAATATACTCATACCCTCTATTGCCTTCGTATGAAATAAGATGCAAGCTTATTGATGTAAAGCCTCTGGTCAAACGACGATCCTACTATTTTACCATGTTTGCTTTTGATGTTATATCTGGTTATGTGGAGTGTCCAGCACTGTTATCTCTTTTTGGCATATACGTCCCGCAACGTTCTCTTAGATCTAGACAAGATGAATTCTTTTACATTCCTAGGCATATAACCATTTATGGTCTAAACAACCCTGTAACTAGAGCATGTTCTCATTTTAATCAACACTTCCATGTAATGGGAAGTGTTTTCCCGATGGGAAGATCACAGCTGAACACTGGCTGCTTGCAGAAAACGTCATCCTCAAGGCTATGATGGTCAATATCCGAAATGGG